>CM067167.1:250627443-250685006 GCA_034093135.1 Erigeron breviscapus
AAGGGATCCTATTTGTTTAGGAATGAATTTAAGACCTTGTTATATATATATTGTTAGATACTATAGATATAGATATAGATATAGAAGTATAGGTAATTGCAATTGCTCCGTAGTTAATAGCATGAAATACAAAAGCTTTACAATTATAAGCGGAATTGCGTACCTATTGTGTATAGATCAGATAGTCAACTATGCATAAATGTCAAAAGTACTACATCAATATTCTCCGATTTTGATTCTCTCTTTCAAAGCTGAACAAATAATAAGTTTTGTCTAAGAAACATAAGTAATTGATTTTGGCTGGTTTCCTGAATAAAATAAAAGGACGATATACACCTTTTTGTTAAGTGAAACAAAGTCTGTTATCTGGCAAAAAAAATCTACGTTTCTCGACTCAAAGGAGCACGTATAAGTGATAATGATAATGAGAAATGTGAATCATGAAGGATTATAATTTAAAATGTATGATTCTATTCTATCTAATTGTGGAACTATATTTTCTATTACATTTAAGTCAAAGGATCTTTCATATGGACCTACATGACTCTGGATTAAGCGTGCTTACACATTGGTCCAATTTTCAATAGTTTATTATTCACATTCACACTTTGATAAATTACAAGATGGACCCGTATAATGCTACAAGCTAGATCAACAACTTGATGATCGACAACAAACAATAATGGTTGTCATGAATTATTTCAGTTTAAGACTTGTTTTAATTGTAGAGTTAAAGTTATAAATGGGTGAGTTGAATGATAATAGGATTGAAAATATTACCAGTGAAATGAGTGGTTATGATTAAAGGTAAATAGATAATGAGTATTTTGAAGATGAGTGATTGTGATTAAAAGTTATAAAATGTTTGAAAATTAATTAGCTGTTAGAGCATCCCTAATGGAGCATGTATTGCTCCGTATTGCTCAACGAATACGGTCCACACCATTGGGTGTGGGCCGTATTGGGAGCGTGGTGGAGAATTTTGTGGTAACTAATACGGAGCTTTGGTGCGTTTTTTGTTGTTTTTTTAATTTTAAAATTGATATTTATAATTCACATGTAGATTATTACATATACATATACATATATATATATAGGTTTTAGGTAAAATAAAACAAGTATTAAAGTAAAACAAATAAAACAATAGGTTTCTCTTCACTGAAAATCACCGTGCATCATGAAAATCATCGTGCATCATTTGGTTCGTGAATCTTCGTGCATCAATTTGACCATGATCTAAGGGTCAAGATCTTGTCTTATTTGTTTTACCTTAATACTTGTTTTACAATACCTAATCCCTATATATATATGTATTATATATATATGTAGATATATAATAATATAATCTTTCTATATATATATATATATATATAGGTTTTAGGTAAAATAAAACAAGTATTAAAGTAAAACAAATAAAACAATAGGTTTCTCTTCACTGAAAATCACCGTGCATCATGAAAATCATCGTGCATCATTTGGTTCGTGAATCTTCGTGCATCAATTTGACCATGATCTAAGGGTCAAGATCTTGTCTTATTTGTTTTACCTTAATACTTGTTTTACAATACCTAATCCCTATATATATATATATATACATGTTTGTGTGTGTCTGAGTGTGTGTTTTGTGTATGTGTGTATGTGGTTTTGTGCGTTTTCCGGCAAGAAGTCCGGCAGCAAGGGGAGGAAGGGGGACCGGAGGTTGGAAGACAATATATATTTATATATTTATTATTAATTTTTATTTTGAATCCTTATAGTTTTATATATATTACAATTTTGAACCCTATAGTTCCATATATATTTCAAAACTATTTAAAATTATTATTATTATTATTTTATTATATATTAATATTATTATTATTATTTAGAGTGTAAAAAATATATATTAATTAAAAGTGTAAAATTAATGTATTGGATGTATTGGATATTGTGTGTGAATCGAAGAAATATATTGGAAAGAAGTTTTGTTGATGTGACGCTGATGTGTCAGTGTATTGGAGTGTATTGGGTGCGCCCATTGGAAGTGCTCTTATGGAGGATATTATACATTTATACAATTATACCTGTTGAAGCAAACAAGAACGACCAGTTTTTCTTGTCACATGGCAACAAAAATATATAAAGTTTTTTAACTTTGTTGTTATTCAATCACAAGAAAAATATAATTAATTGTTTGTGTCAAGATGGTCCGTGTAGTTTGTCTCGTATTTCACATTTCGTTCTTTAAGTTAAAAAATGACAAGGAACCGTCCTTTATTTGAAAACTTATTTCACGGGTAGTCTTTATGAATCTACGAATTTTTAAATGATTATTTTACCGTTTTTTATCTTTAACTATAAAGTCTATCTTTGTAATTTATATGCAAAGCATGAGAACCTATTTTGTAACTCATCAATCTCAATTTAACAAAAATAAACAATATTTTATATCTTAATTTTCTTTCTATAACTCAATCTATTTTACACTTGGTTTATGTATCCTTAATTTAGATAATTCATTTCGATTACGTCATATAATCTTAATTTTGAACACATCAACTAACAAATTTGGTTGCTAGCTTTGACTAAACACAATTAACATCATGTTTAGATAATAACAAATATATGAGGTGATTCTGTAATATAAGGTTGTCAAATTGAAAAACTAAGAACGAAAAGTAAAGTAACTTCAGCGAAATTTGGTTTAAGCAAGAAAAAAGGAATATAGATGCCGTAGGAGATGTATGGTGATACAAATAGGAGGTGCTTAATTTTTAATGGGATAATACCATACTACTTTGGTATGTGATTCCCAGAATCAGTTTCTATTTGTGGATAATAGTAAGGGTGTGTACATTATGACATTCTACGTTTTCCATACTTGGGTATGTGATACAAAAAAATAGCTGACACAATTCTTATGAATTTACGGCACAGTGCCCACGAGAGTTATTTCAGCTTCTAATTGAGAGGAGACCTAAAAAATGGGAGTGAAACAGTCTGTTTTAAAACAAATAATATTTGAATAATATACAACCATGGTCATCATTGAGACTTGAGAGTTTGCAACTAGGGTAATAGTGTATGGTCTTCACGTTTCGAGGGCCTATAAGTCCAATAAAGGGTTACATTTAATATATATATATATATGAGAAAATGGAGTATGTGGCTGTTATACACCCAAGCTTGGGTGTAAAACCCCTCACATACTAATTTTTTAATATATATATAAATGCTTGGCCCCCATGTTTTTTATGGATTAAAAAAACAAGATGTGAGGGGTTCTACACCCAAGCTTGGGTGTCTAACAGCCACATAAACCCTAACTATATATATAGTGAAGGGATCAAGTGAGAACCAACATATATGGTGAGAACGTGAGAACCATTAAAAATCCATCTCTAAGGGCTTTGCCCTTAGAGTTAAGGGCTACGCCCGTACCGTATCAAACCGCCACCATCTCTTGGATCGCCGCCCATCAAATCCATACCATTCCCATATGCGTCCGGTGACAACCCCTTTAGAACGGATGAGGGCAACGCCCGTACCGTATCCATACATTTTCAACACGTAATCCATATGATTTTTTTCAAAAAAAAAAAAAAAAAATTTATATTTTTTTTTGGAATGGGTTTTTGTTAAAAGAAAATAAAAAGCAAAAAAAAAAAAAATTTCAAAAAATAAAAATTAAAAAACCACACTAAAAATGAATAAGAAGGAGGGAAGCTAGTGGTTCTCACGGTTCTCTCCATATTTATTGTTCTCACGTTAACCCTACCCTATATGATATATATATATATATATATATATATTATATATATATATGAGGTTAGGGTTTACGTGACTGTTAGACACCCAAGCTTGGGTGTAGAACCCTCACATCTTGTTTTTTTAATCCATAAAAAGCATGGGGCCAAACATTTATAGATATATTAAAAAATTAGTATGTGAGGGGTCTACACCCAAGCTTGGGTGTCTAACAGCCACATAACTCCTATCATATATATATATACACATTTTAGAACATCCTTAGGAATAGTAGACTTTGCCTCTTTTAAACTTTTCCCCCAAAGTTTTTGATTTTTTATTTTTGCCCCATAAACTCCCTTTTTAATTTTCACTTTGAACCCCCAATTTTCTTAGCTTTTAACTTTACCCCTAACTTTTTGCTTTCTTATTTTTGCCCCTTAAATTTCCCACTTTTAAATTTTCACTTTAAAACCCCATGTTTCTTAGCATTAACTTTAATGTAACACCCCAACAAGGCGGAATCATGAGGTTACACAAATAGCACAGCACGACATGGAAATTATGTAGAGTAAAACTAAATGCATAAATAGGGTTAAATAATCCATACTAACCATTCAACAATGCAAGTACCGGATCACACATAAGCATAACCCTTAAGTGGGAAAACAATGGATCACGGATCCAAGGATAAGTCCAAGTCCAATCCTAGCATGCAATGAAACATCCAACACGTCTTTAATCCACCTGTTCACCTGAAAAGTGTACTAAACGCGTCAACATAAAGTTGGTGAGTTCGTAGGGGTAAGTAATAGAAATCAAGTGTCGGGATATCAACCGTTATTCATCTTTCATCACAACACGAACATATAACCTTGATTCAATCAATAAACGATCATATAACGAACATAACAAACATATAACCTTTATTTGGTTATAACGATCATACAACGAACATAACGATCATAACGAACATATAACCTTCATTTGGTTATAACGATCATATAACGAACATAACGATCATAACGAACATATAACCTTGATACGAACATATAACCTTGATTGGATCAGAAATGATCACATAACCTTGATTTGATCAATAAATGATCACATAACCTTGAAACCTTGATTAGATCAATAAATGATCACATAACCTTGAAACCTTGATTGGATCGATAAACGATCACATAACCTTGATTTGATCAATAAATGATCACATAACCTTGAAACCTTGATTTGGATCAATAAATGATCACATAACCTTGATTAAATAATTAAACGACCATATAACGATCAAACAACCAAAGAAACACAATGTACCTACACTTCATACGACTCTGCATTCAAGGAATCATAGATGCTTATATATAGGGTCACCCGCAGCCTTCCCACCACATCTATAACTCTTTGAAGGCATCATCGTCTTCCATGTATGTACAACTATCCTAATCACAACATATATTCATAATCGAATGCATGATCAACCGAGCGATAAGTCAAAGCGTCAATCGAAACAATCAATCAATCAATCAAATAATCAATCAAGTAAGTGTACACTTTTCAGCCTGAATCTCAATTGAGTAGGGAGCTACGGAACTCACCTTAGCCTTAATTGTCGATAGAATGAGCTTAAGCGGGTGAGCGGGGAGCACAACGATCACAAACCTATTACATCAACATTTAATCGTCACATTATGTACTACCTTATGTTACAAGTCATCCTAGGCCAAACCAAGACACCCCACAATCGATTTAACGCTTGCCCGCCCATGAGCAACGACTCTTAAGACCAACCTTTTTAGAAGTGGAGATAGATTCATCCCAAATGGATGGAACCATAAGAAAGTAGACTCTCACACGATTTCAAGGATAGCTCATACGTTAAAAACGGAGTTGCAGTTTGAAAGCTACGATCGTTCCAAAAATAGAGTTTTTGCTGAAGAGGTAATGGTGGTTTTATTTTTGCTTTTAAATTTATAAAATGTTGTACAAGTAACTATCTCAAAACACAACAATGGGCAGAGAACCCGATCAGATGTAGTATAGTTTAGTGATAAGAACAGGATCGTTCGCAGGGACGCGTTGGTTTACCTAATCTAGTAATACGTGTAATTCTAACGGTTGTGGGGTTGTCACGATTTCCTATTAAACTAATTAAAATACTGAAAAGTAAATAGAAGCCGCAACCGCTTATTCAGCGAGAGGCTAGCTTAGTGTGAAAATAGTTTGAAAAAGCAAATAATATTAATTAAATTAAAATACTTGTTTGGCATCTCCGATCTCATGGTACGACCAAATATCATTCTACCTACTTGCTAGACTGTTGGAAACTTAATCACGGCTCAGATTCTCGTTAGATTCACTTTGCCTAAGTAACTAGTGCTGTCGCTAGACTCACACTACTCTATAAACAAATTCTCGTTAGATTCATTGTTTAAGCATTAATGAACTAAAGTTTGTGTTACTAATTCATCTTTTAGTTACCCGACTCTTAAGCCATGGCCAGATAGTAATTCTCTCCGGTGACCACAGTGCTCGTTTCCAAGTCACTGGATCGCGTCTGACATTGTTAAGCATCATGTTCTATTCATCCTAATTACTACGGTTATGGATCCCTCGGTTACAAATGAATCACCTTTTACATCTAGTTAAAGACCGACTAGTGTTTTCCATCCTTATGTATTAATCCTAGTGTATGATTATAGACCGATCATCAGAATTAAATCAATACATGCAGATATAGAACCGATAATAACATGAAGAACTAGTAAAACATGGATCTACGATAAACAGTAAAACACACTCTAACAGATCTAACAAATAAAGTAAAATAGATAAACGTCTACATGATCACATCGATCCAAACAAGTATTCAGCCTACTAGCCTGACATTATTAAAGGAATAACATAGTCTGAAAAGATGAAAGACATTGTTTACCAACTGAAAGTAAAATAAAAGAGTAGATCTAGGTTGAGGATGAAGATCGGAATGTGTTAGAAGCTCCAAAACCTCCTTGGAATCTGCAAAGTCGACCTAGGGTTGAATATGGGCGGCTAGGGCTGCTGAATCGGCTCTCTCTTAGGGTTTTGAGGGTTGCTTCGACTTAAATAGAGCTGAAAGTCGGTTGCTGGTCTGGGCCGCCCAGCGGCACTGGGATGGGCTCCAGCGGCGTCGGACATGGGCCAGCGGCGCTGGCAGCTCCTGCTGCTTCTCGTATTGCTTTGTTCGGCTCCCGAATCACCTCCTTGTGTCTTGTAACTTCATAGGCCTTCATCTTGAGTCACTTGATGCCATTTACCCTCACTCGCATCTTCCGTGAACCTGCGTAAACATAGAATCCATTAAGTACGATAGTTCCGGAATATTAACTCATTTAAGACATAGAAATGAGGCCTTTTGATAGGGTTTTTATCACAAAATGGACGCTTATCAAGGGGAAAAAAGTTGCGGCGAACCATCTCAAAGTTGAGGCGCAACCTTGAGGTCAGTGAAAATGGGATAACAAAAGTTGCGGCGAACCATTGGAAAGTTGCGGCGCAACCTTGAGGTCAGTGAAAATGGGATAAAAAAGTTGCGGCGAACCATCTCAAAGTTGAGGCGCAACCTTGAGGTCAGTGAAAATGGGATAACAAAAGTTGCGGCGAACCATTGGAAAGTTGCGGCGCAACCTTGAGGTCAGTGAAAATGGGATAAAAAAGTTGCGGCGAACCATCTCAAAGTTGAGGCGCAACCTTGAGGTCAGTGAAAATGGGATAACAAAAGTTGCGGCGAACCATCTCAAAGTTGAGGCGCAACCTTGAGGTCAGTGAAAATGGGATAACAAAAGTTGCGGCGAACCATTGGAAAGTTGCGGCGCAACCTTGAGGTCAGTGAAAATGGGATAAAAAAGTTGCGGCGAACCATCTCAAAGTTGAGGCGCAACCTTGAGGTCAGTGAAAATGGGATAACAAAAGTTGCGGCGAACCATTGGAAAGTTGCGGCGCAACCTTGAGGTCAGTGAAAATGGGATAAAAAAGTTGCGGCGAACCATCTCAAAGTTGAGGCGCAACCTTGAGGTCAGTGAAAATGGGATAACAAAAGTTGCGGCGAACCATCTCAAAGTTGAGGCGCAACCTTGAGGTCAGTGAAAATGGGATAACAAAAGTTGCGGCGAACCATTGGAAAGTTGCGGCGCAACCTTGAGGTCAGTGAAAATGGGATAAAAAAGTTGCGGCGAACCATCTCAAAGTTGAGGCGCAACCTTGAGGTCAGTGAAAATGGGATAACAAAAGTTGCGGCGAACCATTGGAAAGTTGCGGCGCAACCTTGAGGTCAGTGAAAATGGGATAAAAAAGTTGCGGCGAACCATCTCAAAGTTGAGGCGCAACCTTGAGGTCAGTGAAAATGGGATAACAAAAGTTGCGGCGAACCATCTCAAAGTTGAGGCGCAACCTTGAGGTCAGTGAAAATGGGATAACAAAAGTTGCGGCGAACCATTGGAAAGTTGCGGCGCAACCTTGAGGTCAGTGAAAATGGGATAAAAAAGTTGCGGCGAACCATCTCAAAGTTGAGGCGCAACCTTGAGGTCAGTGAAAATGGGATAACAAAAGTTGCGGCGAACCATTGGAAAGTTGCGGCGCAACCTTGAGGTCAGTGAAAATGGGATAAAAAAGTTGCGGCGAACCATCTCAAAGTTGAGGCGCAACCTTGAGGTCAGTGAAAATGGGATAACAAAAGTTGCGGCGAACCATCTCAAAGTTGAGGCGCAACCTTGAGGTCAGTGAAAATGGGATAACAAAAGTTGCGGCGAACCATTGGAAAGTTGCGGCGCAACCTTGAGGTCAGTGAAAATGGGATAAAAAAGTTGCGGCGAACCATCTCAAAGTTGAGGCGCAACCTTGAGGTCAGTGAAAATGGGATAACAAAAGTTGCGGCGAACCATTGGAAAGTTGCGGCGCAACCTTGAGGTCAGTGAAAATGGGATAAAAAAGTTGCGGCGAACCATCTCAAAGTTGAGGCGCAACCTTGAGGTCAGTGAAAATGGGATAACAAAAGTTGCGGCGAACCATCTCAAAGTTGAGGCGCAACCTTGAGGTCAGTGAAAATGGGATAACAAAAGTTGCGGCGAACCATTGGAAAGTTGCGGCGCAACCTTGAGGTCAGTGAAAATGGGATAAAAAAGTTGCGGCGAACCATCTCAAAGTTGAGGCGCAACCTTGAGGTCAGTGAAAATGGGATAACAAAAGTTGCGGCGAACCATTGGAAAGTTGCGGCGCAACCTTGAGGTCAGTGAAAATGGGATAAAAAAGTTGCGGCGAACCATCTCAAAGTTGAGGCGCAACCTTGAGGTCAGTGAAAATGGGATAACAAAAGTTGCGGCGAACCATTGGAAAGTTGAGGCGCAACCTTGAGGTCAGTGAAAATGGGATAACAAAAGTTGCGGCGAACCATTGGAAAGTTGCGGCGCAACTATCCCAGTGAAATGGATAGGTGAAAAAATGTGATGAGAAGGTGGATGCTTAAAGGTAGGTAAAACAAAGAGGTAACAGGGATAAGTGAAAGAATATCACCTATTGTGAAAAGGGAGGAGTGTATCCATATCTTTTGTTTATCTTATTTGTTTGGTTTGATTGGGTATAGTTGAATATTGTAAAGATAATAATATGAGGTATTAAACTTAAAGGTGAAATATTAAGGGGGGGAAATAAGGTTAAAAAGATGCAAAAATGAATTGACTCCACAAGAAAATATATAGATAAAAAGGTTAATGGTGTTTCAAAAGCATTTTGTTGATCGGTCATGTGGCCTTGATGTTTATTGGAGCCAAAACTGACTAAAGATGTCTTTAGTCTTTAATTACAACCAAAACAACCTTTAGATTTTGCGAAACTCAAGCGCATAGGCATGGGCCTTTTAATTAACGGCCCGTAGCCCCACAAAGAATATAAGTAAGGCCCTATCAGGTTTTGGGCTTGACCAAGAGGGTGTAGGCGTGTAGCACTAAAAGAAAACAAATCACGTGTGAAAAAAAATATTCAGATTTCATATTGTACCTGTAGTACTTTCTCCTCTTATCCAAATGAAATCTCATCCACCCTATCAAAATACTTTATGTCTTTCCAATCCATTAAAAAGTAATGTCTTTATTTTTTTGTTTATTTATCATTTTTCAATCCATTCAAAGTGTCACTCTTTCCATCTCCTCTCTCTTTCTTCTCATATTATCTTCTGACCGGAGGAGTCGCTGAAAAGACTGAAAAAGTCAGTCTTCTTGACCGTTATTGGCCGTTCTTTGACCGCTAAGACCGCCAAAATCCCATTATTTGACCATTAAAGGCTGAGAACCTTTAAATCTTCCTTACAAGCATGATAACGTAACGGCAATCTGTTACCTGTTATAATAGCCGTTATGGCCATTATTTACAACACTGCAAAGAGCTCACTGGTAATCCTCCCAATTATTACGTTTTTTTTCCAACACTAGTATAACGGAAAGATTTAATTAATAAATTAGCATAGTTTCAAAAATATTTATCAAATTAGTATAGTTTTAAATCTATTTTGAGTTTTTTTTTTCTTAGTGTATGGGTAAACTTATTTACCAAATTAGTATAGTTTTAAAAATATTTATTATTATAGGTAATATCTAATTTAATATTATTATACTTATTAAATTGAAAAATTAAAAAAAATCCCTAATCACGAGTTTTTTTCATACGAATTCGTAAATCGTAAGCTATAGATGGCGTCCAGGTCTGTTAAACTAGTTGAAATGTCGTTTGTGAAACGAAAAGTAATAAAAGATAAACTAAAAACGAAAATTGATTAGTTGAATGAGCATATGCAAATGTTTGCTAGAGTTAACTTGTTTTATTATTATTTTTTTATTGGTAAAGTATTATCATTAATTTTTTTTGAAATGTAGAAATATTTATTGAAAAAGTTTGAATATTTATGAAACAGCTATCATATATTATAACTATTATAATTTTACTAAAGACTAATTTAAATGGTACAAGTTTAGGCGCGTGGGTTATAACAAAGATTTATTTTTATTCATTTTCATTTTAACCTCTTCAAGTATATATCCTTTAATGTATGTCTTCATCAAAGTATTCATTCTTAATTTTTTGACATCAAAATTTTAATTTTTCAAGTTTATAGGTTATTTTTTGTTTTTTTGTTTTTTAACCCGTATATGTTTATATCTTTTAATGTTTGTCCTTATCAAGCTTTTCATTTTCAGCATCTTGACACCGACCTTTTGGGTTTTCAAGATTCTATCAAACAGTTTTCACACATTTACAATTTTACTCGGTTTATTTGTTTTTATTTGTTTATAGTTTATAATGTTGATTATTTATATTATAATTTTTTTAATATAACCATTTTCTACATAATTATTTATATTGACAATTTTTTTTGTTAATATAACCATTAATTGTATTATTTGTCAACTATTTTTTAGGTTAAAACATAAATCCTTAACAACGTGTTTCTAAAAAGTTAATTGAATAGTAATTTTTGACTCTTTTTATTGTTACCCAAAAGTTTTTAACTTTTAACTTTTGTCAGTTTTTTTTTTCTTTCTGGAAACCAAACTTTTAACATTCTCGTCATTTAGTTAACATTCTCGTCATTTAGTTAGTATATTTGTATACAATTGGTACAACGCTCTTACACGTAATATAGACTTTTGTATATTCCCTTTGACATGGTTTAAAATTATTATTCTTATTCTATCACTTTGAGACATTATATTATGTCATATATATACTTGTTTTTTTATTGAAACTGTTGATAATTTTCTTGTAAGTAATTATTAGTTTGTTTTCTGTGGTTTGCAAAAATCTCAAATCAATGTTTGTTAGTGACTTTATCATGTTTCTATCCAAGACCTTGTTGTGCAAAAAAATGTTCCGCAGCAACGCGCAAGTACAATCACTAGTATGTACAAAAGACAAAGCTCAAAACGTGTTTGCTATAAAAGGTTACATCAAAATAAAAGATTGTAAACCATCACCAAATAGTTTAGTGGTAAGGAGACTTTTTTCTTCACAAGAGGTCTGGAGTTCGAATCTGACTCTAGACATATTTGGGATGGCTGGCCTGAGTGAGTTTTGCCCTTCAAATTTCTTATTGATAAAAGTTTCTTATCGAAAGTTTTAAATTAAAGATCTATATTAAATTTTCGATATTTATGAGTAATTTATACGTTTTAAGAAAATAAAAAAGGAAGCATCAAGGTTTATCTTATGATTCTTGCAAACATCTATAGACAATAGAATCCTACTAAGGCCGGTTCTTATAGGGTGTCGAGCCCCTCGTTGGAGGCCGTCCGACGCCACCCCACCCAAAGACGTTAATATCACAAGGTGCGTCCAGGGCTGCGTCCGATTGGTTTGTTCCAAAGTTAGACGTTCGTCGGGAATGATATGTGGGGCCAAAAAAGGTGTACAGTTGCAAATTAAAAAAAACGAAATTTTGTTATGTGTGTGTGTGCAGGTGTGTGTATATAGATATATATAAGTTGAAATATGTCTTGAAAAGACAATGAATATAAAATACCCCTGAACTTTAATTTATTTACAAAATAGTTATTATAGTTTTAAAATTTTACATTTAAACCCTAAATTTCTATATAGATTATGTTAAAAATTGTATAATAGTATTTGTTATTGTTGTTAATAAAAGTTTAAATTTAGTTTAATTTTATGAAAAATAAAAATGAAATAATAAAATAATGGATTAATAGTGGAAGAATAGGAAAAGAATAGGGGTTATAAGGAGGGGTGTTCTTGGGGTATTTTAGAAGAGAGAAAAATTGATAGAATAGTGAAAGAATAAAAGAATAATTTAGATTGTATAAGGATAGGCGTAACAAATCACATTTGGAAAAGGAAATTTTTTAGTTAAAATATAGTAAATGAAATGGACTTAATTATTGTGCTTCCGACTTTAACGTACGTCGCTTTCAACATTTATCCTATCAGATATTTACTTCCTTCACCTATCCGCTTTTCTATGTAACATAAAACCCTTGCGTGTCACAAGCTAAAGGCAATATAACATCATGCGCATTCCACGTGTAACGACCCATGCAAATATACTTTGACTATTCTAACATATATATCACACGAAAAATAGCCAAACAAATAAGTAAACCCCAATTCTCTCCCTCCCATTTTATATCATCTTTTTTACCCACAAAAAAGACACCACACCATGAAAGGAAAAGGAGGTGGTGGTCTATCTTGTGTCATTACTATATATACAATACTACTAGCATATGCATTAACATTTACAACTATTTTTGTTCATGCAAAAACACTACATGCTGATGATTCTATGATAGCACAAGTAACAGACAATGTGAACAACCACCTCCTTGGTACTCATACAGAGCACCAATTTGCCGTGTTCATAAAAGAACACGACAAACAATACTCTTCTAGGGAAGAGTACTTGCACCGTCTTGGTGTGTTTGCAAAAAACTTAATTAGAGCAGCTGAACACCAGCTGCTTGACCCCACTGCTGTGCATGGGGTTACGCCTTTTTCGGATTTGTCTGAAGAAGAGTTTGAGAGTATGTATTTGGGTGTGAAAGGTGGTGGAAGTAGTTTGATGAGTAATGGTCTTGAAACTGCACCTTTGTTGGATGTTGATGATTTACCCGAGGAATTTGATTGGAGAGAGAAAGGGGCTGTTACTGAGGTTAAAAAGCAGGTAAATCCTTATTTAAATTTAATTTAATTTAATTTTGTTTATTTCTTGACTCCCCTTTTTTTTGTTGATCAACCATCGCATCCAAAAAAAAACATATTGATTTGTTCATTCACTCTCTAGATAATTATTTAAAAAAGTGTTGAAAAGTTATATTTTTATTCTTTTATAAAATTAATTATCCCTTTTTTGTTTTTGTTTTTTACTTTTCAGCCTTTATAATATCTAAATTACCCTTTAACTTTTAATTCTTTTTCACACCCACAATCTGCCCAATATACCCCAAATATTTCAACCTTCTCTATATATCCAAACTACCATTATCTTTTATTTACTAATTTAAATTTAAATATTTACAACTAATATACTTATAATACCTTAATGAAATTATTTACAACATATGATCTTCAACCCTTAAAATAACTAAACTAACCATTTTTACATGAATTATTTTTACATTAATAATCACATCGCTCCTGTCCCCGACACTGCAGCGGATTGTCGTCACCGCTGTTGCATTGCGCTGGTACCCTTATAGTATATGATGTAAAAACATAATGGTTACATCCATAGGCGATCCTGGGAAAGGCAATCTTGATCCGTCCAGAGCCTAGTTTTTCTATTAGTTGTCAAATCTCACACAAAGTTGAGTTATTTAGTTAATAGTGATAAAATTATATCTCAAAATGAAATGATAGATAAATTTAAAAGTAAGCATAACTTTAGTTTTTGTGTTGTCATACAAATAAAACTTGTGCATTTCACTGATCCGTATACCTAGTCTGTAGTTAGAATATTCTTAAAACTTTACAAATAAATGATACATAAGAGAAAAAAGAAAAAGAAAAGAGAGTAGTGTATAGTCTCTTTTGTATTGGTTTTATTTCTTTGAAGAAAAGAAAAGCCTCTTTGGCATTATGTCATAAGAGAATAGTTTCATAAAGTAGTCTTCACCATTCTCCTGCTAGGATTTAACTTTTTTTCATTTATAACTTTTTCAAATTCGGTCCTCAGCACTCTCCTGCTACGAATTAATATCTTTTTATAATTTTCCAAATCTGATCTTCACCAATCTTTTGTTTCTACGTCTCTAGCATTTTCCACTCTCATGCTTCTTCCAATAGTTTAGTAACCCTTATTATGAACAATCACCGAAATTCTACAACTGTAACATTCAACTTGTCAAACACCGGAATGATTTGAAAGGGTTATACGATAAATTGAACAATTTGTTGGTTAGAGTAAAACGCATACCACATAACAGAGCTGCCTTAAAAGAAGAAATTGGGAACATTTGAGCTGGAATATGAAGAACTAATCGTCCAAAATATTATATAAGATTAGATGATGTCTATCTTATTGGGTATTCTTTGGAAAGAGAAAGGGTAGTTCCTCATCAGATATACGAGCTGCAGGAGAAGAAGAAGCAGGCGGTGTTACATGGATCTTATCTTGTGTAGATTATGAATTCTGAAAGGGGATGAAAGCTTATGATATTGGAAGTCACCTTGACATTTTTTTCTGCTCTGTGTGGAGGTAGTTAGTTTCATAAAGTAGTCTTCACCATTCTCCTGCTAGGATTTAACTTTTTTTCATTTATAACTTTTTCAAATTCGGTCCTCAGCACTCTCCTGCTACGAATTAATATCTTTTTATAATTTTCCAAATCTGATCTTCACCAATCTTTTGTTTCTACGTCTCTAGCATTTTCCACTCTCATGCTTCTTCCAATAGTTTAGTAACCCTTATTATGAACAATCACCGAAATTCTACAACTGTAACATTCAACTTGTCAAACACCGGAATGATTTGAAAGGGTTATACGATAAATTGAACAATTTGTTGGTTAGAGTAAAACGCATACCACATAACAGAGCTGCCTTAAAAGAAGAAATTGGGAACATTTGAGCTGGAATATGAAGAACTAATCGTCCAAAATATTATATAAGATTAGATGATGTCTATCTTATTGGGTATTCTTTGGAAAGAGAAAGGGTAGTTCCTCATCAGATATACGAGCTGCAGGAGAAGAAGAAGCAGGCGGTGTTACATGGATCTTATCTTGTGTAGATTATGAATTCTGAAAGGGGATGAAAGCTTATGATATTGGAAGTCACCTTGACATTTTTTTCTGCTCTGTGTGGAGGTAGTTGTTTACATTATCTGTTACCTGAGGGAGCCAGAAACAAATGGCAGGGTGACTTCCAATGCCAGAAAGCTTAAATCCCCTTTCGGAATTCATTGTCTACACCTCTTTCGATAGGATGAGATCCATGTAATACTGCTTGCTGCTTCTTCCCCAGTAGCTCGTATATTTGATGAGGAACTACCCTTTTCTCTTTCCAATGAATACCCAATAAGATAGATGTCATATAATCTTATATAATATTGGATGATTAATTCTTTGTATTGCAGCTCAATTTTTCCAATTTCGTTTTCTAGGGCAGGTATGTTATCTGGTGTGCATTTTACTCTTACGAAAAATTTGTTCAAGTCATCGTGCAACACTTTCAAATCATGCCGGTATTTGGCCAAGTTGAATCACATGTGGAATTTCGATACCGATCCTGATTGTTCATAATGAGGGTTAGCAGAATATTAGAAGAAGCATGAAAGTGAAAAATGCTAGAGATGGAGAAACAAGAGAGTGGTGAAGATC
Organism: Erigeron breviscapus; assembly: GCA_034093135.1. NCBI lineage: Eukaryota > Viridiplantae > Streptophyta > Magnoliopsida > Asterales > Asteraceae > Erigeron > Erigeron breviscapus. Next base: position 250,643,532 of record CM067167.1, read on the forward strand.
GGATTTGAGAAAGTTACAAAAAGATGTTAATTCCAGGTACGAGAGTGGTGAAGACCGGATTTGAAAAATTATAAAAAATGTTAATTCTCAGAGAGCGATGAAAACTAATATGCGTTCGACATGATGCCATTTCATTTGAAAAGAGGCTTTTCTTTTCTTGGAAAGAAATATAACTAATACAAAAGAGACTATAGATTATAGACTAATATCTTTTCTTTTCTTTTCTATCAAGTATCATGTATTTGTGAAGTTCTAAAAATGTTCAACTATAGACTAGGTATATGGATCTCTTGAGATGCACAAGTTTTATTTGTTTGACAATACAAAAAACTAAAGTTAGGGTTTTACATTTATTTATCATTTCGTTTTGAGTTATAGTTTTAGCACTATTGTTTAACTAGATAACTCAATTTGAGTCGGATTTGACAACCAATAGAAAAATTGGGACTGGGAGTGATCGGGATTGCCCTTCCTAGGATCGCCTATGGATGTAACGATTATGTTTTTATACAATTAACTAAATTGGGACAAAGAGAGTAGTATTTAACATTTGACAAAACGGGTGAAGTTTTACTTTTGTATGTTATTCGTTGTTTCTAGGCCACTAGTCTATATCTATATATGAATATATGATTGAAATTCGATGCAGGGAATGTGTGGAGCATGTTGGGCGTTTAGTACGACGGGTGTTATTGAAGGTGCAAATTTCATTGCAACAGGGCAGCTTCGCAACTTAAGCGAGCAACAACTTGTTGATTGTGATCACACGGTAATTAGTTCGTTCATAATTCTACACTACTTTGACATCTGCACTACAATGGATATATAGCTGATACTTTTTCTCACACTTTTAATAAATTGTGGGAAAACCTTTGACAAGTTCTCATTTTTATACTAATTTGAAGAAGATATATGTTTACATTTATAAAGGGGGAAAAAGAAGAAGAAATCCAACAACTTTTCACTACTGTCGTAGAAATGTAATTTTGTAATCCAAACAGGCTAGCATTAAATATTTTACATGACTATATGAGTAGGGTAGATTTGCAGTTCAAAAAAAAAAAAAGTATCACCTCATATAATCGGTTCAAGTTGAATACTCATTTCACATATAGAGTCGATTCAAATGTATCCACATTGAAATTGTTTCTCTTCATCTGGTCTTCAAGACAATTATCTTGCTTGTCTTAGATAGATGATCATCTTTCACTTTGTAGTTTCAATTTGAATATGGGGTAATTAGTTATAGTTGGCTTGAATTGATAATTCCGTATGATCAAAACAGATTATCATATAGTATGCAACGATCTAAACAAGATGGAGACTATTGAAAGATAAACCGCCTAATATTAGTTATTGGTTATTAAGAAATATTAAAACATACAAATATTGAAGCTGAGGAGTGGTTAAAAATAGTTGGTTATTGAAGCCATTTACTAACTAGGAAGCTCCATGAAACTGATTACTTGTAACATAGTAGGAATCTAATTCATTCAATATAGTTTAATGGTTCGGCTTGTTTCCATGTAGTGTGATTCTACAGAGAAAGATACTTGTGATAGTGGATGCCGTGGTGGACTTATGACAAATGCATACAATTATCTTATCAAAGCTGGAGGCATACAATCAGAAGAATCATATCCATACACCGGAAAATCTGGCAAATGCAAGTTTGATCCCAAAAAGATAGCCGCGACGGTTGTGAACTTCACCAATATCCCTGCTGATGAAGATCAAATGGCTGCCCATTTGGTCAAGCATGGCCCTCTAGCTGGTAAGCATTACTAATGTATACATTTTTATATTATCTCATCAATCAGACAACAACATTAAGGGGCCGTTTGGTTCTTCCGTTTGGTTCCTAGAAGTTATGAGATATGGTGGAATGAAATTTGCATTTTCTTTCCTTGTCATATTAGGTTAACATAGAAAGTTTTGAATTTGGTTTGTTTCAGTTGGGTTAAATGCTGCGTTCATGCAAACTTACATTGGTGGAGTGTCATGTCCATTGATTTGTTCCAAGAAACATGTGAACCATGGGGTGCTGATCGTGGGGTATGCTTCCAAGGGGTTTTCAATACTGAGGCTGGGTAATAAGCCTTATTGGATCATCAAGAACTCGTGGGGAAAACGCTGGGGAGATAAGGGATACTATAAGCTTTGCAAAGGGTCCGGCATGTGCGGCATGAATACAATGGTTTCAGGTGTTAGGACTCGATAATGATAGAACCTTGCCGCTTGATGTTTAGCATACTTGTTCTGCTGCTTTAAGTTATAAAAACATAGCACTAATAATTTGTGAACATTTGAAGTTACTTGATAGGTGGTGGTTATAGCAATATGTGGTTTAAGAACTTTTTAGTATAGTATGTTTGTTTTCATTGATCTAAGAAATGTAGTTTAGTACTATATGATTTATTTTTTTCAAGTATGATCCTAATAGCAGCTCTGAAGTTTGTAGTGAAACATTCGGAAGTTTTTGTTTAGTTCAACCGAGTATTGCAGTGTAAACTTCGTTAGGTATAATCTTTCTGGTATGTCACTTGATTACTCCAACTGGGTGCTTGATTAGGTTGGCAACTATACTTGCTTTCTGATACAAAAACTAGTTAGCCGGATCCAAAGAAATCTGAAAGTAGGACGAGTGCCGATTTTAGTCAAAAGACTCGATTAATGCTTAAGATGGCTTAAGATGACGAATGATACATGCTAGGATAAAGGGAAAATGTATCTCTTGAGAAAGCATTTCATACAAATCTTTTGTTGAGTGCATTTACTTCTCAAGAACACGATGAGCATGTCATTGTACCATGAAGTCTACCATCAATGCCTCGAGCCGTCATGAGATTTGTTCACATTGATGTAGTTAACTGAGGAAGAGTTGGCTGTATTAAGAGACCTTGGTTCTTTCTTATTCTATAATGATGATCTGAATCACATTAATGGAAAATAACAAATCATCTCATTTACTCGATATTATCTTCACAAGTCAAGTGTAGCTGTCATTAAGTTTTAATTACTAAAATAAAACACTTTTCTTTGTATCATAATACTAGCTAATCAATCCGGGTTCAACCGGGCCGTTTTATTAAAACTTTAAAACCAAAATAATGTATGAAATTATTTGTCTGATCGAGAGCGAGTCATTGAGCATTCTAGTACATAGATTCACCAAAACTACAATACATATCATCTCTACACGATGGCTTCCCAGACTACTTGTATGATTGCATTCCAAAGCTTTGAATTTCTCGCATTACCAAAACCGAGTATTTTTTAAGGGAAGTGATATCGTACCACTTCTTTTGATAGATATACGATATACAACTTGTACATTGCGGTAAATTTATGAAAATTTATGGTACGAATATCACTTCCCATTTTTTAATTGTAAAAATAGACACAATACATAGCTATTTTCATTAGTAAAAAAAGGGTAAATCGGCGGGAACCCCTTAGTCCCTTGTACCAAATTTGTACCAAATTTGGGATCGGGTTAGTTCCGCTAGGTGGCGAAGAAATCCACCACATGTGATCGGTTTTTTGAACCAGAGCCATTATTGATTGACACCTCCACACATGGGGACCCACCATAACACAGGCAGGTAGCCAACTTCTCAAAGAAAAGTTGGTTAATAAATCCACCCCACAAATGTGGGAAGTAGGATTCGAACTCCGGTGGATCCTCCCAAGGTCAAAAACCTTACCAATGGGCCACCAACCCCATTAGTAAAGACTTAAAGTCATCTGCGAGAGAGACTTTTACAAGTTTTACTCCAGCCAGCTCATAGAGTTTTAGTTGAGGTCCCAATTTCACAAAGTGAAGGTTGAACCTGATAAGTGAATATACATACATAAGAATAAGACAAATACATGGGGGCAGACATACATGTTAACGTACGAAACTATATATGAGCACCAAAGTTTATCACCTAATTGCTAACAATTAAAATCCTGTTTCACGAAATGAACTTAAACGTCTGAACGTCTCCATATCAAATTTAGTCAAAGACACTGTCATATTCTTAAATGCAAACCATAAGACACAATTATCCACTCATGTGAAGAAATTAGTCAGAATAAAAGGACTACTAATAAAGTAATTTGGATGTGAAAAATACTAAGAAACTATAGTTAAGAACTCAATTTTACCTCTGGGCATTTAGTTCAAGGCCAGATTCAGGGCCATCATATATAGTGGTGAATAATTGGCTTGAAAGAGGCTTCTTCTAGTGGATCAACTAATTGCCTGGTCATAACTCGCACCTGAGTCCCCTAGTTTCTTTTTATCTTCCCAAGCAGACGGATCTATGTTTGTTCCACCAAAACTTGCAGCTTGAACGATTAAAGCAATATTTAGAGGCTATCCAATACTACTTATTGCACTTACAGTTAAAGATGAGAGGATTACATGGTATGAAATAATTAGGTGTTTCAATACTCCACAATTATTAGAAAGGTGTTCTTCAAGAACATTCACAGGAAACTCAAGTGCATCATTTGTTTCACATTCTCCATGCTGCTGATGAAATCAGAAAGGTTAATATTAAAACTACACAACAATCTAAATATACGATTATATCAAAACTAATATATCTAGCAAAGCAAAGTTTAATAATATCATAAAACTGTTATATCATTCGCGTGTGACAGTGTTTTTTGAGTTATATGGCCTTGTTTGAGTGCACATCTTAACACGTATGTTGGTCATATGTGGCTAGTAAATTTATGCATCATTTACACGTCTTTGTAGTTTTTGGGTTTTATCACTTGGACAATGGGTCATATACGTTACATCAATGGGCTGCAGATACAAAACATGTTCAAACAGTAACAACTGGTTGCATATACCTCCGGGGAGAGATTGATCGTCCTACTACTGTCAATGTAACAACTGGTTTAGCGTGTATTATTCCTGAAATCATCAGCATTGATGTTTGATTTAGGTTGAAGACCAAAATATAAATAAGAACCGAATTGGATTTTTAGGGTGTGAATCGTTTTTTTCAATCAATCGTTTTTTTCAATATTTAGGTTGAAGACCAAAATATAAAAGAATATTTAGAAGCTAACTTGGTTGTTATAAGAGAAACGCCTCTTTATTTAGTTATATTCGGTAACAAATATTAACACTTTTTTTATTTAAAACAACACTTAAAAACCCTTAAAAATCAGTATGTATACGATTATGACAGGAAAAGAAAAAGTTAAGAGTAAAAAATCAAGTAGGCATATTTATATACATGGACTATGGTGAAGGTTATTCACATTCCACTATCCACTAAATGTTGGCATGTTGCAAGCATGTGGACACGCAATAGTCAGTAAAGTGCCACGTACACATCTTCCCCAAATTATAAGGGGGAGAGGACTGGGAGCGGCATGAAGGCAGGGTTCCTCAACCCTTCGAGCAAACACCGCCGCCATCCCTGCGGCTTGATGAAGGGCTGAACTTGGGCGGGACTAAAGCCAACTGCAGGCTGGAGGTATTTGACCGTTGGGGGGAGCGTTTAGAGCGTGGGGAATTGGGCTTTTGACCGTTGCCACATTAAAAAAAAATAAAAATTCCCCTAATCTTTACCTATATATACACTTCATTTTTAACCAAAAAAATCACCAAACAAAAACAAATCTTCACATACTTGACGATCCAGCGATGCAGCCACCATCGGTTCAGAGTTTGATTTAGTTGTCTTCATTATCATGTAGAATTTAAATTTCTAATATGTTGTTATGTACTTTTTAAATTATGTTTATGTAATGTTTAGTTTATTTTAATGAAATATTTAAGTTTTTATTAAAAAAGAAAAAAATGTTTGATTAAATTAAATGAAAAAGAAAAATAAATAAATTTGGGAGGGTTGAGAAGGTGATGAATGCCATGGAAAATGGTTGGAGTTAAAAAGGAAAATGAGTTGGAGAATGTATTTGGGGGGATTTGGGAGGGTTGAAATCACTACATGACTCCCTTCCCCCTAATGTTGTCATGTTATTTATTTATTTTCTCCTTCATAACATTAGTTTTTTTATGTATAAATTTTTTCATCAATAGTTCTAATTTTCTAAACATTATCACCATTCAACCACATATCTTCTTATTAATCTAACAACCCTTCAACTAAAGAGAAATAAAAAATCGTTGAGACTGAACGGAGCAAAGCGTTATCAAGGCGTTCAATTTTACTTTTTCCCCTCGGAACGCCCCGGAACCCCCGGAACAGTGCCCCAAGGGGCGTTCTTTGTCAAAAAACAGCAGAAGGCGTGATAAAATTGACGAGCAAAAGAAGGCGTGCTTGTGTGGGACCCGATAAACGCCTCAAAGGGGAGCCTTGCTCCTATCAGTCTGAAAGTTGAAACCCATTCCACCTACATGTAGCCTTTGTTACAAACACTGTTTATTCATGAACTGTGGGGATTTAACAAAAGGCCTCCCCAGAAAAAAGGTGACATTTAATCGCCGGCCATCACACCCAGCAGATCCGGTTCCGTTGTCTTTCCCGTTCGAGGTAGCCGACCACCACCGTCATCATCATACAACAAGTTCGGCAATAACCACCGACAACACCGATGTTATTTATGTTTCATGTTGATAATATATATGTGGATGTTTTGTTTAAAGAAGATGAAGTAAACCTCTTTGTCTGTTATTATTTATTCTACTTGAGCTTTATAAATGCACCTATGGTTGCCGGGACACCGTGAACGCCGGCGACGAAGTCAGTCACATCCGGCTAGAGTATTTTCTCTTTTGTGATAGTATATTTGTGTTCAATTTTGCTGTTTTTTATAAGTCGAAGTAGTTCTCATGTTCTCTACCTCATCATCTAATTAACTTGTTATTTTGGTTGTTTGGATGATTGTGTGTGTATGTGTTATAGTTTGAGAAGGAAAGAGAAAACTAAAGATCAGAGAAAGTGGAAAAAAAAAGAATAAAAAAGTCGGCAGAAGAAACGGTAGAGACTCATGTGGTGTGGGGCCCACAAAATTATTAAAATAAGAAAGGGTTGTGAGAGGGCACTGAATCTCACGCACGGTTTTTAAATCTATATAGAATATTTCATTTTCGTCTTTCTCTGTCTATGATCATCTTTCTCAGTCTATGATTGAGTGGAGAAAAATTATCCCTTCTAACTTTCTAAGTTAAATATTAGTTATGGAAAGTGTAAATTAATGGTGAAAAATAAAATGTGTAAATTAGTGATAAAAAAAGTGTAAATTAAAGAGATTTTTCTTTATAAATATGAATGTAATTGACATTCTAGACGATTAGTCAAAATATGTCCTTTTTTATTAAATATTAGTTATGAAAAATGTGTATTAGTGTTGAAATAAAAAAAAATGGAAATTAGTGATGGAAATTTTTTTGTAAATTAATGAGAATTTTATTTATATAAATATTATATAATTAATAATTAATATTTTTTTTTATTTTTAAATAACATAATTTAGTCACATGTTTAATAATTAATTTTTGAGAAATTAAGAGTTGTGATTGGTCAATTGAGGTTAGGTCAGTTTTTTAGTATATACTAGATTTACGCCTGTATCAAATACACGAGTTGTTTATTATAAGATGAATTATTAAATATATAATTTAAATGTAAAAAAATATTGTATTTTATCTTTTGTAATACTTTTTTTAGACAATAGTTGCTTATATTTTTTAATCTAACATTTGTTGTTTATCATCAACATATGATACTTTTCGATTTAACTAAAAATATCACAACGTACAATTGTCCATACTTAAAACTACGTTTAACTACAAACCATCTTTTGATAAAAAAAAATAGTTCATAACAATTACATGAGCACTTTACCCTATATTTTTTTTATTCAAACAATGTATTAATTTGCTGAAAAAAAATAAACTCAAAAAAAAAAATAATTATAAAAACAATAAAGATTTATGAACAAATTAAAAAAAAAAAAAAAAAAAAAAAAAAAAAAAAAAAAAAAAAAAAAAAAAAAAAAAAAAAAAAAAAAAAAAAAAAAAAAAAAAAAAAAAAAAAAAAAAAAAAAAAAAAAAAAAAAAAAAAAAAAAAAAAAAAAAAAAAAAAAAAAAAAAAAAAAAAAAAAAAAAAAAAAAAAAAAAAAAAAAAAAAAAAAAAAAAAAAAAAAAAAAAAAAAAAAAAAAAAAAAAAAAAAAAAAAAAAAAAAAAAAAAAAAAAAAAAAAAAAAAAAAAAAAAAAAAGTTATGCATTAAAATATTATATATTTAAATGGTTGTAACAATTGTTATTTATTTAACTTATTTAGTTAACTTTTAATGTTGTGTATATATGTGGTAGATGAAAGATATTGTATTAAAATGTTTAAAAATAATTGTATTAAACTATTTAAGTTAATATATAGTTTTAATATTTTATGAAAGAAAAAAAAGTTATAAATAATATGTTAAATTTTTATAATAATTAAATGATGAAAAATCAAAAAACATTTCTCAAGTTGGTTACAAATTGTAATAATTATAAAGTAAGTATTTACTGAGATTAAAAATTGTAAATTATAGATGAAAAACAAAAAATGTATACTAGTAAACTTCTTCTACAATACTACTATAATAATATAATTTTGATAATAATTATTAAAATAGTATAATAGTGAATAAAAATTAAGACTTTGTTAGGGTTAATGACATTTTAGACCATTTTTATAAAAACAAACAAATATTTTATAATGTATTTTGAAATTTATAATATCAAGTTTTTATCAACATGTAGTATATATAAATGTTAATTTTTTTTTAAATACAGTATCATTTTATAGGTTATATATATTTACTCGCATATTACACGGAACAAAAATCTAGTTTAGTATATATATTAAAAAAATGAGTAATTAGTTATTGACAATATAAAAAAAGAAGGATTAATTCTCCCAAACATCTTTCTAAAATTCTCTTAAAACTTTCAAAACATGATATGTGAATTTCACTAATTTTTTTCTCTTTTTTTAAATTTCAACTCTTGATTTTGACATATGTTATGATTTTATAGTTATACAGACTTATAGCCTTAGGATTTAAAAAAAAAATTAATTAGAAGATTTCCTTATAAAAAATGGTGGTTTACCGTTTACTTTATGCAAATTCAATAAATAATACAGTAGGTCCGTATCAAAAGTCGTGGTTTACTTTTTCAAATTGAATACTCAATGAAATGATAAACAGTAGGTCCCACCATATCAAAAGTCGTGGTGATCCTTCATCCAAACATATTTCTCACCCACGTACCGTTATAAATGTTCCAGTTCTTGATCTTGAATACACTATAGATTCAATCAATCTTTTCCATATCAAATTTTACTCTAGATGACAAACCGGAACAGTTACCAGGTCCACTTTATCTGATTCATATATATTATAGCAGCATTCACAATTAATTAATGGTTGTTCTTACTGAACTTTTACCGCCAGGATCATGTTCATCAACTCATCATAATACTAATAATAATCAGAGTTACAAGTATGATGTATTTTTAAGTTTTAGAGGTGCCGACACTCGTAAAACTTTCACCGGTCACCTCTACAACGCCCTTTTGGATGCCCGGATTACCACATTTTATGATGATGACGAAATTGAAACTGGACAACACCTGAAACCAGAACTGGAGAGTGCCATTAAGACGTCGAGGGCTGCTATTATCGTTCTGTCTGAGAATTATGCTACTTCCACCTGGTGTTTAAATGAACTTGCATTAATTCTTGAGCAGCAGGAGAAGTTTAACCAGATTGTTATCCCTATATTCTATCATGTCGAGCCCACCGATGTGAGGTACCAAAAAAACAGCTTCGGGGAGGCAATGGCAAAACATAAATGGAAGATGGATACAGAAACAGATCCAGAGAAAAAAAGTCAATGGGGTCAGAAGATGGAGTTATGGAAGATGGCTCTCACACAAGTGGCTAATTTGAAAGGGGAAGACGCAAAGGACAGGTATGTACAAAAAATTTTTTAAAAGTAGTTTAGTACAAATCTAGCATAAACCAAGGGGGTGTTTGTTATTTGCGATTACTAAACAAATTTCGTATTTTCAAAATAGATTATGTGTTTTCAAAACGAAGGGATGTTGGCTTGGAAACCAGGGATCGAATCTCAATTAACTATGGTTTCGGGCATTTACCTTTTCAGACGCGTGCGGGCCGTGTTATCGCACCCTTGGCTCCAGGGGTGCCTTCGGGTTCCAACCTCTAGCATACTGCCCACTTGTATGTCACTGTTAGGGTTCGAACCACTAACCAACTAACACGCCGCTCTAAAACAATGCGTTTTGAAAAACCATGTATGTACATCCTCTCCAAAACTGCGTTTTCATAGCAGATAATCACTTTTTTATACAAATACTTTTTTAGATTATTTGCGTTTTACGAACGTAATAATGAAATAATCACTTCAAACGTAATCCAAAACACCCTCTAATATGGTTTGAATTCTCGGTTGTTCTAGCTAACTGAAATCAATTTCCAGGAACGAGCCGGAGTTTATTGAACAAGTTGTTGCAAACATCCACCGTAGATTAGGTGTACCGTTGATTAGTAATACCCTGCCAAGTCTGATTGGGGTGGAATGTGAAATTGAATTCATTAGTTCATGGATAACAGATGGATCTTGTCATACTGCCGACATTCTCACGGTTGCAGGCATCAGTGGGATTGGGAAGACCTCTTTGGTTAAATATGTTTTCGGTTTACACTCTAGTAAGTTCCAAAAAAGTTGCTTTATTGAAGGTATTGATGCAAGATGCAATGAACGATTAAACGGACTCCTTAAATTACAAAAGCAACTTCACGGAGGCATTTCAAAAAAAATGAAGATACGAGTTCATGATGTCAACGAGTACAGCTCTAAGATTCAGGATGTGCTAGCCCGTAAAAGGGTGTTTATAGTGCTTGATGATATTGGTAGTATTAACCAGTTGGATGCTTTACTTGGAAACAAAGGTTTGCATCCAGGAAGCAAAGTCATTATTACAACCAAGGATGCATCTTTAACAGAACGATGTGCATTATTCAACCCCCAAGTTCAACCCAAGCATACCAAGGTCTCACATAACGGCTTGTGCAACACTGATTCGCTAGAGCTTCTATGCGTTCAGGCATTCAAGTGTCGTCGTCCTGAACAAGGATATGAAGAGGTTTCAAAAACTCTTGTCAAGTATTGCGACGGACATCCATTGGCTATTGAAGTTTTGGGCAAGTTTCTGCATAAGCAAGATGTAGCATATTGGCAAGAGTTCATAGAAGTGCTAAAGAAAGAACATCATCCTGATATCAAAAAGGCATTGAAGACAAGCTTTGATGCATTGCTATTCGAAAATGATAAGGAGTTGTTTAAGCACATTGCTTGTTTTTTTGTGGGAGTAGATAGAGATTTGATTGAAACAATATTGGTTGCATGTGGTATTAAAACAAAAACCGGGATCAAGAATCTCGTTGATAAAGGCCTTCTTAGTATTGAATCGGATAACAAACTGGTGATGCATTCATTGATTCAAGAGATCGGAAGGGACTTGGTATTTCAAGAATCTCCAATGAAGCCATGGAAGCGTAGTCGGCTATGGTGTTCGGAGGAGTCGTTCAAAGTGCTGAAACAAAAAAAGGTAAGCGGCCGCTATGTAATTTCAGTAGTTATGCATGTTCTAAGTATTTTTTGTTATCTGCATTGTAATTTTTTTGGCATTGACATATTCTTAATAGGGTAAGGAATGTATTCTAGGCCTTGCCCTTGACACCAGAATGCTTGATAAAAAGAAGTCATGTGATGAGTTGAAAATAAAGTCATTCAGTCAGATGGATAATCTAATGCTGCTCCAACTCAATTATGTGCAACTAAATGGGTGTTTCAAGAAATTTCCAGAAGAATTAAGATGGTTGTGTATGCATGGATCCCCTTTAAAGTCTATACCTTTAGACTTCCCAATGGCTAACTTGGTTGCCCTAGACATGTCCTATAGCCATATTGAATCTTTTGACATGTCTTGTAGTAACCCACAACCACCTGCGAAGAGGCAAAAGGTAAGATTTGAACACACTTTCGTATTTCATCCGCAGGTAGACTTAGGGAACTAACCAAAGGCACAAAACCAAACTTACAAATTTGTTTTTTTTTTTTGAATCCTCTAAGAGCCAAAAGTACTCCACTTTATAGAATGTAAATCAAGTTAGATGGATGAATGGTTGATTTAGGCAGTTGGGGATAAAAGTGTGTCTAGTTTTGAATTGGTATTGAGCAATAAAAAATAGGTACACTGATTTGGCTACACACCTAATTTTTAAACAAGAATACTAACACAAAAACTTGATTACAATCCCTAATCCTTGACTCGATTATTTTAATTTAACCTAGACACGCTAGACTACAATTAGGAATGCTAAATAATTAATTTTAATTATTAATATATGAATACATGATAATGACCTCTTAACATCACATTTAAATAGCTCATAAGTATCCAGTCATTATTATCGCCAACCTCAAACACCAAGTTTGGCTAATTACGAAATTCTCCAACAAAGTGTTGGCAAAGTTCATATATCGTGTACAAAATTAGATTAATTAACTTGTATGAGCTTTTGGTGACACTGAAATCACCAACACAAGAAAAGAAATAGTCTAAGAGATTTTTCATGAATCTACTTCAATTCACTTTTTGTTGAGCTTATATATCGAGTTATTGAAATTCAGTTTCACTAACCACACATTTGAGCTTATCACCACTTCAGGGGTTAATTGAATCAAGCTCAAAAGACAAGAGATTGCTAGGATCATTGAAGATTCTGGATCTGAGCTTCTGTGAACGGCTTCATATTATTGGTGGTTTTTTTGAACTCCCTGCATTGGAGAGGTTAATAGTCAGAAACTGCATAAGTTTGATTGAGGTGTGTGAATCAGTTGAGCAATGTGATGAACTTGTCCATATTGATCTGAGTAACTGCTACAAGCTTAAAAAGCTTCCAAATTTCATGGGCAAGTTAAAGAAGGTCAAAACACTATTGTTAGATGGTTGTAATTCCCGTGATGTTCAAATCGAGATGGGGAATGTGAAGGCTATACCAAGTGATTTGAAGTTCATTATGATATCTTTACCGAGTTCGATAAGAACTTTATCACTTGCAAATAACAATTTGTCTAACGAATCATTTCCCCCGGACTTTAGTTGCCTATCAATGTTGGAGGCCTTATGTTTAGATTTTAATCCGATTGTTTCAATGCCCAATTGTGTGAGAACCCTTCCTAGGCTTAAGGAACTTTTTATGGATGACTGTCAAATGCTTATATCAATCGAGAATCCTCCATGCACGCTAAGAATATTAACAGTCGATTATACTCATTTGGATAACGAATGTGTACTAAGGAAACTTAAATTTGATCATGAAATGTCTCCAATCAGCATAAGGGGAGTTCTTAATAATCTATCACCATCAGATTTTGAAATTGATGGGATGGTGAAAATCCAAAGTATGGCAAGTGTTGAGGAAGAGATATTACATAGTTTGGGCTGGAGAAATTTAGACTTTATTAAAGAAAGGCGCATCCAAATTGATGACATGTTAGGAACTAGTTATCGAACACAGGTATATATCCTTTAGTAAATTGTGTCGAGTTGTATATGTGAATATATATTATATATGAATCTGCATTAATTTGTTTGGCAGATGTATTATGAATTTGGAATATTCAGCACGTTTTATGAGGGGAAAGAAATGCCAGACTGGATTAGTTTTAGAAGCAAGGAGTCACCAATATCATTTGTCATCCCATCATCTCCTAAGAAGCTTCGGGGATTGAATTTCTGCTGCGTGGAGGCGTATGCAAATATGACCCCTTATGAAATGTCATTGATCAAAATTTGCAATGCTACGAAAAAACACACCTGGATTTATAGGCATTGTGTTAAAGTGGTGGAGTTTGGTGTAAATGAAGATAGTGGAGAGAACTACATATGTTTGTTAAGCCATTGGATGTTTGGGCCGAATGACATAGAAGCCGGCGACCACATTACTATAACTCTAGGACATAAAGGTGTTACTATTCATAGTCCACGTGGAGAGGAGTGCGGGATTGGGCTTGTGTATGATGGTGATGATGATGGAAAGATTGACGAGGAAGATGTGTTGGGTTATTACAAGTCATGGAATCACATCATTGGTGGAGATCTCTCCCACTTTCAATTAATTACTGGAGAATACCTCCTAGATATCGACGAGTTCACACGGTATTCACCTGAAACATTTTCAGATAATGGTCCTTTCTTGGATTTCATAGCCATATTTAAAGGTAGGTGTTGTTTTTATTTCATAAATTTAGTCTAGTCAAGTGGATGTAATATAACTAATTAATCGATGTGTAACTTTTTGATGTTTCTTTACCGCAGAAGAGACAGTGATGTTTAAAGCATTCTCACAAAAAAAGAAATCTAACGAGGTAGATTTCAATACCTCTAACCACCTGATTACAAAATATGTGTTCATCAAATTTGTTTGTGGCAGAATGTCGGGAATGCGATACAGTTGGTTGATGATGGTGGAAGACTGGCACTTACTAATGCTTCTTCAGTAGAGCCAAGGACTGTAAGCCCTTTTCATCTCTAAATGAAACAGTTTTGATATTCTGGTTATGTTAATTTTAGTTATATATTGTAGATGCTGGAAGCTGAGTCAGAAGCTGGAATGATACTGGAGATGGACAGAACAGAGGTTATTCCCTTACTGGAATCACCAGAAGTACTAAAGGCAAAGGCGACGAATGTCTCTCAGCAGCAGGGCAGACCAGATCATCCACTTGCTTCATTGTTATCTTTGTAAGTGGGACGTGTAAAGACATCAAATTACAAGTCACCATAGGCCGCATAGGGGATTAATTCTAGTATAACGCCTGGATAATCTGAGAGAGTGAGAGTCGTGTTTCACACTTTCAGTTCAAAATAATTAGGTGGTTCAAGTCAATTCAATCGGATAAAACTTAAATGTTCTTTAAGAATCGAGGATGGACTATCTGATGGATTTTTGAACCAAAGTGTTATGACTAAGATCAATTCGCATTTGCAGAGGAAAGCCATGAAAAACTGCGTTTGACAGTTATTTTTTAATTCAAAATTATCCCTCAATTTTGACCAAATTAATTCTGCCAATTTTGACTTGGATTTTCACATGTGAAATTCTAGAAAAATTAAATACTAATGAATTAACCCTGCTTCCAAGGGTGCTGCCCCGGACCGCTACCAAGGGCCCGTTGTCCCCTTGAAACTCCCAATGAGGTTGTTAAATACTTAGAATTGTAATAAACTCGAACAAGCGTACGTTCCGCACCTCCTGACTTGTTTGATGTGTATTACAATTTACTTTGATCATCAAAGTTCATCAAATTATACTAAAATATCTGACCGTCATCGAGTGATCTTGAAATGATCGGTAGTTGCAATAAATACCAATTCAGTTTTAAAAACACATGACGGTACAAAGATTTTATTTCATATAATCTGTGAAATGGATGTAATACTAATTAATTACTTTATTTATTGATGTCTAATTTTATTTAAACTTTTTTTCTTTCTTTTCAACAGGAAAGAGAGTAAAGTGAGCTTCAGAGCATTTCAACACCCAAATCCTTCTTCAACCACATGATTAAAACCCACACATTACACAATGTGTGTTCATAAGTCACATTGGAGTTATAATCTTGCAACTGGATAGAATTTGCTACATCACAAATTAAATTTTCAAATAACTAAATTCATCTTATACATTTCCCTGTTGTTTTTCAACTATGTATTAATACTCAACTGCTTCTTCTGTTTTATTATATATATATACACACACGAGAGAAAATACTCGCGCGTTGCGGCGGTGAGATGGTGAGGGTGATAGATCATAGAGTATGATAGGTAATAGGAGGTGATAGGTCATAGAGTGTGATAGCCAAATGCCTTAGCCGTACTGGCTCTGCCCTCGGATTTAAAAATTTGTCGAAAGTATATCGAATGACCTCTCTAATGAAAGAGCGTGAAATTTTAAGAACACTCATATAATTTTTATAATTTATCGATGTACGGTTTTTGAGATAAAAGATTTTGAATGAATTAGAGTAATTAAATGATGGTAAAAGAATCCCGGAGTGTATGTAACTTGTCAACTTTTTCTATTGTATGTATGCATCAAAAATTTTGAACGTTTTATGAAAATAACCTGCTAAAAATGTTCGGATAGTGTAAGTTACCGGCTGGGTAAAATTTTTGCCGGTCACATGCCATGCAGACCGCCACGCTGGAGCCACGTCATAAATTAATTAATGGGTTAAGTATCCCGGAGTGTAAGTAACTTTGAAACTTTTTCTATTGTGTGTATGCATCAAAAAATTTAGACATTATATGTAAGTATCTCGTTAAATTGAACATTTAATAATACTTTATAAAACCCTAATATTTCTTTTCTCCCTTTTCAGTCATACGTTAATTGAAATTCAAAAACATTGGCGGTGATGTTGTACCTTGTTATCCAAAAAGTATATCTCATCAAATTAACAAGTCAACAACCCCAAACATATACTCAGATTCATCAACAAAATTGATCCCAGGATATATAAAGGTCAATGGTTTTCCGGCGATTCAAAACGGCAAGGGTATTTGGGAGAGAGACAGTGGTGGCGGCCAATGGTTGTGTGTGTTTGAGACAGTGGTGGCGGCGGCCATGCTTTCCGGCGATTCATATGCGTATGCGTGTACATAGGTGGTTTTTAATGTGATTTTAGGTTCACTAATTTGTTGATTGGTGTTCGTGTATTAATGCAACTATGCAAGTGTTATAATTGATTTATTTGAAGATGCGGTAATTAGTGTGTAAAAATTCGATATTTAAATTGGGTTTTGATATTAGTGTTATGTTATTTCGCCGGAAAAAATGAGGTTATCGGAAATAGTACCGGAAGTAAGTCGGAGAAGAAGATCGGAGTAAAAAAGTCACTGGAGGTCTTGCAAATGTATACAACTATGTATAAATGTGTATTGTATGTATCTTACGTGGCATGATTAATCCATGTCATCAAGCCACGTCAGTATTTTAACCGGCTAACCATCAAGCGTGTCATCTTTTACACGATTTATTCAATTTGGCGACATACTTCCATAAAACGTTCAAAATTTTTGATGCATACATACAATAGTAAAAGATGACAAGTTACATACACTCCGGGATTCTTTTCCCTTAAATGATTTGTGGAGGAGAGAGAAAAAAATGAGTGGTTGAGATTTGAGGCGAGAGATGAAAATGAGTGGCTCAAAAGTTGAAAAGTTGAAAAGTTGATAAATTTTGACGGAAACAAATGCTTTATAATGTAATAGAGATAGAGATAGTTGAAATAGAGATAGTAGAGATAGAGATATAAACACACTAGTGCGTTAATATTGTTTAAATTTCACGAGCATGGTACCCGCGCAATTCGGCGGCGGTGGTGGGGAAGGCGGTCTAGTGGTGTCGGTGATGGTACTATTGGTGGTGGTGGTGGTGTCAAGTGGTGTAGGTTGATGTAATTGTGATAGTGAAAAATTTTAAAAGATAAGGGCTTAAAGTGTTAATTATTAAAATAAAGGTTTAGAGTGTAAATTAATTCATTAAGGACAAATTTAGTATTTTATAAAAACTCTTTTCATAGTGGTTATTTATTATGAGTAATTTAGTAATTTTGTATGTAACTATTGTGTAACTATTTCTAAAAATGGGTGGTGTGATAATTTTTATAAAGGAGTATAGATATGTAAAAACTCGGATGTCATAACTTCAAAAGAATAAAAGTTTAGAATGCTATTGCAAGTTTTTTTATTAACAATACTCTTGGGTGTGTATCAAAATAACATGGCTGCTATACATGTTAAACGATCCTGCGGAAAGAACAGAAGGCAGATATATGATAATCAAGTACTAAATTTAACTGCAACAAAATCAATTTCTACTTTGGCCACAACCACGACCACTTTTGTTGATAGTTGTAACAATGCATCTCTCAACAGCTTCACAAAATACAAACACAGTTTGTTCTGATTACATCGTGAAGAATCACCTTTTGATAGAGGTGTCAATGTTAAGTCACTGTGTTTATTTCAAACGGGTTCAAATGACCCAATATTAAATTACTGACAGCAAAGCCTGTCCAAAATCCGTACCTAAACACATTTAACGACAGATTTTTGACAGATTGCCGGACCCTATTTATGTGTTGCGTAATTTGGAAAAATGATTTTAATTATGAAAACACTGTTTTAAATTTATAAAAAGTTGTACAAGTAAATACCTCAACAAAACGCAAACTAACCCGATCGAAAGTAGATAGTGTTGTGGTAAGTACAGGATCGTTCGCAGGGACGCTTTCACTACCTAGTCTAATAATTTGTGTAATTCTAGCGGTTGGGGGTTGTCATGATTTCCTATTAAACTAATGCAAATAAAAATTAAATAGAAGCCGCAACCGCTTATTCGGCGAGAGTCTTAATCTGAAAGAGTGAATTGAAAGCTAATAACCCAGATTACTTATTTTCCCATTTGCTAGACTGTTGGAAAACTTAATCACGACTCAGATTCTCGTTAGATTCACTTTGCCTAAGTAACTAGTGTTGTCCCTAGACTCACACTACTCTTTAAACAAATTCTCGTTAGATTCATTGTTTAAGCATTAATCACCTAAGTTTGTGTTACTAACCATCTTTTAATATACTCGGCTCTTAAGCCATGACCAGATAATAATTCCCTCTGGTGACCACAGTGCACGTTTCCATATCACTGGATCGCGTCTGACATTGTTAAGCATCATGTTCAACTTATCCTAATTATTATGGTTCTAAATCCCTCAGTTATAAGTGAATCACCTTTTACATCTAGTTATAGACCGACTAGTGTTTTTCATCTTTATGTATTAATCCTAGTGTATGATTATAGACTGATCATCAGAATTAAATTAATACATGCAGATATAGAACCGATAACAATATGAAGAACTCATTAACCATGGATCTACGACAAACAGTAAACACAATCCAACAGATCTAACAAATAAAGTAAAATAAATAAACGTCTACATGATCACATCGATCCAAACAAGTATTCAGCCTACTAGCCTGAAATTATTAAAAGAATAACAAAGTCTGAAAAGATGAAAGACATTGTTTACCAACTGAAAGTAAATAAAAGAGATAGATCTAGGTAGAAGATGAAGATCGGAAGGTGTTAGAAGCTCCAAAACCTCATTGGAATCTGTAAAGTCGATCTAGGGTTTGTATATGGCGACTAGGGCTGCTGAATCGACTCCCTCTTAGGGTTTTGAGGGTTTCTTTCGTATTTATAAAGGCGAAAGTCGGTTGCTGAACTGGGTCGTCCAGCGGCGTTGGGGATGGGCTCCAGCGGCGCTGGGCCTTACTGCTGATGGGCCAGCGGCGCTGGCAGCTCCTGCTGCACTCCGATTTGCTTCGTTTGACTCCCGAATTGCCTCCTTGTGTCTTGTAACTTCATGCGCCTTCATGTTGAGTTGATCGATGCCATTTACCCCCACTCGCATTGTAACGCCCCTAATTTTCTAAACAATACAAAATGATATCAAAGAACTAAAAGGGCAAAAGGGCGTTAATCTTATTCAAAATCAAACTAAAGTAAAGTCAAAAGTAAACTTGACAAAATACTCAAAGTACTAATTCTAGAATTAAACTCTAAAGCAAAGGGGTGCTAAGTTCACTTCTATCTACTCTCTTCTCTCGTTCCCAAAGCCCGCTTGATCACCTGCCGTATAAGAAAGAAAAAGGAATACGGCTGAGCAAAAAGCCCAGTGAACGGATATGACAAAAGCAGAAGTATAATATGAAAAGCAGAGACGTAATTCAAAGACAAACTTATTACCTTAACAAACTTATTTCAAATCAAAGTACACATACATATGGTTTCACAAATACCTTATACATCAACAAATCAAAGTATACTATAAAACCAAGTCTCATAAAATAATGCACATAAGAGTCAAACAAAATTACTTATCAAAGGGCCGAATGAAATCATAGGGTAGCTACTCCACTAATCATTCATTTTTGGTGCGAAACGCCTCGTATGACACTACGATAAGCGCCCACCATCAAACTTATCAAAATATGCCTAGGACCGATCCATACGCCTCCTATCAAAATATAATATCAAAGTGCACATAACCACTCGGTGGCCATCAAAATGAGACGCCGTAGATCAAATCAAATACACCGCTACGGCCGGTGCCACGTCATCTGTGTCACAATAACGCGCCCATGGGACCTCCATGGATAGGTTACTCTTATATGCACATCTTAAGAAACCGTTTTGACCAACTTATATAATTAAATATATCGAATATGTTGTTAAGAGACAAAAGTGAATTTTTGGACAATTAAAGTAACTAAAATCTATATATACATTAAGAAATCTAAATATAGACTTAAAATCACATCTCCGTCCACCCAATTCTCACAAAATTTCAGGAGTCATTATGCCATGTAATATGCGACTGTATTAATATTTCAGGGCCCACGAATATGATTAATAATATGCGACTGTATTATATTTCGGGCCAACGAATATTCGAGGGACATATTAGTATACAAATTTAGGACAAACTTGTACAAATCATGGCATCAAATGTAACAACCAAACCCACCTTTTTAGGGACAGTTTTCGAATTGGGTTTCAAGAGAAGGTTTTGACACAGCTATACGGAACAAAATATTATGATTCCCCAATCAGTAAATATTAAGGCAACCTCGTTAGTACATCAAAAGTCAGGGATATCAAAATACTTATACAAAGGATAACAGATAAATAAATTTTCAGATAACACGTCACTTTCATAAAAATTACACATTTAATCAAATAAAGTTTTGAGAGGAAAGATGTTACCGAAAGGATCCTAAAACCACCTAGAATATCCGTACAATAATATATATAGCAAATAAAGTTTTAAGAGGAAGGATTGTACCGACAAGATCTTAATAATAACTAAAATATTTGTACCATATTATATATATAACAAATAAAGTTTTGAGAGAAAAGATTGTACCGGAAAGATCCTAATAACCTCTAGAATATCCGTACCTTATCGCCGCTCAAAATATTGTAAAGATAAAAGAATCACCAAGGAATGCGATCACCTATCCAAATCTAACAAATATAACAGATATAAAAGTATGAGCAAGATGACAATCAAATAGAGGATTTATAATATCCTTTATATTTTATAAGTTTATTATGTATTTCCATGTGATTATTATCTTTATTGCTACACTTTCCTTTCATATGTGACCTGCATATTCAAAACTCTAAACTACGAATTTACCCAAAACATCTTACTGTTATATTTTTAATTATTATTAATATATTAGTATTGAAATATTATGAACTTATTTTATCATATTTATTATTAAGGGTATTACCTCACTGTGTTATTATATCATATTTTATAATTAATTATTCAATATATTTATTTGTCAAAAATTATTACAATGAACCAAATCTTAATTATTCACCATAACCCCATGGCCTATGAAAGTAGTTTAGGCGATTTTGTTAAACTTGGTAATCGTTATTACATACATTTTATTTCTCACCTAACAAACTATACAAGAATATTTGTATAACAAAACCTTATGTCAACCCACAATCAAATCTTATCAGTAAAATTTATACCCAAATCTTGTAATAAAAATTTTGAGAAAAACATTAATTAATTATTTAATTAAACAAGTCTCCATGCACAATTTTAAGCCAAAAGTTTGAAAAGGAAACGTTGATATGTACGGCAGGACATTCAAACAAATTTTAATAATTTATCATGATTAATTAAACTAAAGGGAAAGTTTGTTTGAAAATAAATGATAACTATTACATGCTTAAACCTTTATAAAATATATATATAGTACAAAATCTATATAGAACTTACCAATAAAAATGATATTTGAAGCCTTGCACTAATTTACTTGACATATCAATTCAACCATATATTATTCTGTAATCCTTTTACTCCTTCACAACCCCAAATTGTATATTAAATCCCTCCTCTAATATTTCGAAGGACAAAGAAAAAGCAGAAGACGAGATTTTAGAGTTTTGATCTTACTTGCAAAGTTTATTTAGTCTAGCCTTTTATTTGCTCTTTTTGTCAACCGTAAATATTACTACATACAAAAGGTCATGTTCTTAATTGTCATCACACCATTTTTAAGATGCTATTTATTAGTTTGAATATTTAGGTACTGTTTTGTGCCTTTGTAACGGATCGACTACTAATACTATGTATACTATTACTTTAGTTTTATTATTATCATAACTTTTCTTGTTATTATGAATTAGTGTTAGACCGTTCAATATAATGTAATCGATAATTAGGTTTTTATTTTTATTTTTATATGTAACATCTAGGATAAAGATGAATTATACCTAAACTTGAAATAAACTGTATCTCTTCAATTACAAATCATTACCCATATTGTCTTATTTAGAGTGTTTTAATTTTACGGGATATTACACGCATCTTCCGTGAACCTGCATTTATATCGAATCCATTAAGTATCAATAGTTCCGGAATATTAACTCATTTAAGCATTGAAATGTGGCTTTATGATGGGGGAATTTATCACAAAATGAACGCTCATCACCTATTCTATTCGGTTTAATAAACTACATGTCGAACCAACGCGTAAAAGATATAAATAATTATACAATAAGTTTCTTTGAAATAAATAATTAGTTCATGATCGTTATACTAAATCTAACCACCACTAAGATGATCTTAGCAGGGGCGATATAAATGATCAGAAACGATCACAAAAATGTTTGGTAATCTGTTTATATATAACTCAACAAGACTTTGTTAAGAATCGGAGATTCCAATATCCACATGATCAAACTCACAAGATTGAACAAGAAATTGGATTCTATTATAATGAATTGTTATATCAAAAAGACACGTAAAATTGAATATAAACACATATATTTATAGTATTCTCAGTGACGGTTATCTCCCACCATCGTGCCTCTTCAAACTGTCATGTTGCTTCAGTCGTTGCTTCTGTACATCAACCATTGCGTCCCTCTGTTTGAAGGTCGGTGTCAGCCAACACCGACCCCCTGTTTGAACATTTACACATCTAGTCCTTAGACTTCATTAAGTAATACAATTCTAGACAAAACATATCTTTAGACCAAGACTTGTATAATTAAGTTTCAAGTCCAACAGACTTGCCATTATCAATTATCTCGAACAATAATTCTATTTAGCATTCTTCGATATATTCAATCTAGTTTTGTTATTAAAACTCAAATTTATTTTCTCTCAGGAAAAAAACGTGCAAACAAAAAAATGAAAACCAAAAAACAGTCATTTTCGATAGGAAGGTGCAAGGCTGTTGTCATGTAGTAAATTGTCCAAAATAACCTCATCTACCAAATTCTCAAACCTTAATCCCGAGGGCATATTCGTTATTTAAGTCAATAAAATACAATTAAGCTTGCTATATCCAGACAGGATCCACGTAAGGGGCCCCGAATATGACCATTAGTCGAAAAAGACGTACTCAGCAAGAAAATTGACAAAAGGCAATATATATTAATTTATTAAATTAAATCAAAAATGACAAATAAAAAAGTCTATATAAAGCCCCTTGTGTCTATTGAAAACTTTTTCTCTTTTTTTGCAATCTTTGCATTTCCTGAACAAGGTACACACACCTACTCTCTCTCTCTCTCTCTCTCTCTCCCTCTTTTATTTATTTTTTAGTTTTTATTTATTATATTTTTAGTTTTTATTTATTATATTTATATTTATTTTTTAGTTTTTATTTATTATATTTTTATTTTTATTTATTATATTTTTATTTTTATTTATTATATTTATATTTATTTTATTAGTTATGGTTTTATTTGTTAGTTATGCTTAGCTTGTTATGAAACATATATATAATATTTATGCAATGTTATATACTCCGTATTTTTTATGAGACAGATCTTTTGGTATTAATTTTGTGTAGCTCTATATATAATTAGTTAGATTAGAAGCATGAAATAGCCTTTAAAATATTATATATGTATGTATGTATATATATATATATACACACACACAAAGTAAGACATGAAAAGTAGATAATCCTATAGTTTGAGATTTATGATGGAATTCAATTGTAAAAATTTGGATCTTGGTAGGTTTAGGTCTTTTGGATATACATAATGAACAGTGTACAGATGTGTAAGGCATGACGCCGTTGTCGTTGTCGGTGTGTTTGGCTAATTTTTGATGTGTCCATATCAATTCCTTATAGTTAATATCAAACGTGTATGGTTTAACTCCGCGTGTACTTAAAACGGTGATAGATTTTGTGGAATAGATGTTTAGGGATGAATGTTTGCCCTTCGCGATTAGAGAAGTAAATTATGACGCGTCTTTGCCTTATATTGAAGCATTAGTAGGTCTCATATGTATGTTGTAATTAGAAGTAAAGATTTGATTTAGTTTTTTTTATTTGGACGGTTACTTGTTGATAATGGAAACAGGCAGCCCTGTTTCTCAGATTTCGGATTATGTGATGTTGATTACATTGTACATGTTCCTTGTGCAGATTTATGAGTGTGTGTGAAGAAAGCCTTGCATAGCTATAGAATGCAGTATTGACTAGTACTTGAATTACACACATTGTTTCAGAAAACGTGCCTGTCTGGGTGAATAATATAATCTTTAACTGTAAACATGATGCAAATTGAAACTTCAAGTTCACGGACCAATAATATAATGAGGATGGAAGTTGATGCAGCAAGTTCACGAGCCAACAATCTTATGATGATGGAAGTTAATCCTGGAAGTTCTCGATTAAATGAGAAGCGACCCTTAGAAATTTCAGAACCTGAAAATGAAGCAAGGAAGCATCCTGAAAACAATGGGAGTATCACCACAACGTTTGTTAACCATGGTGAGTGTTCTGTTTTATGTTTGATAACATGAATGCACAGATGTGGGTAATTTATGGGGTATTACTCGTGGTGGCAAGATGGACGGGTTGGTTAAGGTCAAAATGGGTTGGGTCAATGAAATTTTAACAGATTTCAGGAATTTAGTAATCACCATAGATTTATTACATATCAGAATGACATTGTTCATGTAGTATGAAAATATTTCGTTATAGTATTAGTATATACATGTGTACAAATATGTTTCAAAAGCATTCTCTTTACCCTTGGTTTAGGGGTATAACTATCTACATCTTACCTCACGCATTAGTCGGGTTGGTTATTGTTGTTATTGCAGGTGATGTGTACAAATATGTTTAGCTATATATATTGATGTCATGATTTTGTAGGCATGATTGCTTGGAATGAGGGCAGAAGGAAATGGGTCGGAGATAAATCTCCGAGATCACGAAGAGAAAGAACTATAGAAGATCCAGTCATAAGGTTTTGTTGTAAATATAAAAATATGAATTTTGAGATATTTTATTATGAAGCTGAATGTTGCTATGATATTTTGGTTGTGGCTCCAAAAAAAGCTAAATCATCTCTAGAGTTCAATGCTTGTTCACTTGACCTCATAAGTTAAAATGTTCGCTCTAAAAATCTGAACACTGATTTGCTCACTACACTTTATTGTTGAATTTGTACTGCAGCTGGTCAACAACTTACGAGGATCTGCTTTCAAATAATGACCGTTTTCCTGAGCCAATCCCTTTACCAGTAATCTTTCTTTTACCCTCCGTATTTGGTGAATTTTGACCTGATTGCATGTTTTCATTTGAACCAACTTTACACTTATGCCAATTAGGGGCAAAGTATATTTCATATCAACTTTTCTTTTTCCTGTAAATGGGTCGAAATTGCCATTCAAAGGTCTAGTTTTAATTTAATCAAGCGAAACCATTCTAATCAACATTTGATAATTTCTGCAGGAAATGGTAGATTTCTTAGTGGATATATGGCTTGATGAAGGCCTGTATGATTAAATCATCAGTCAGAACGCATTGTTCGAGTAGAAGAATTGTACTCATCAGAATGTGTATAGCATTGCAGCTCACAAATTTAGTCGACGTTCAGTTTTATAACCCATTGAGCTGATTATTGATTGAATAAACTTGAGTGTCAGCTTCTCTGATCTTTTGATGATTTTTATATCTTGGTAAATTGTAAGTTTTTAGCTATAGCATAAATATGGCTTTCTAGTTTCTAGAGCTTACAAAGAACCAACAAGTAGGTTTGTAACACGGTTACACGTCTTTATAGTAAATTTTCGATTCTCTTTTGTTACTTATGTGCTTTCTGGTGTTTTTACTGTGTTCTATTGCAAATATTGCTTGTCTGTGAGTCTGACAACTATCTTATTGCTTTGTATTAACAAATCAGTGACTCACAAAAAGATAGTTGTAGTTTTCTATGCGAGTTACAATTATTTCAAAACTCACAAATCAAAAACACGCGGAATTACTTGGTGACTTGTTTTTGATAACACAGTCGTACTGAATGTTGTTAAGAACCAAGTAGACAGTATTATCCATATCTTTTTGTGTTAAGGGTATGAATAAGACACATTGAGATCGAGACGTGAATAATTACTTTTTAGAGAAAGTCTTTTTATAAAATAAAAAAATTACTCATTTCTAATAAAAGTTATTTAAAGAATTTCAAAACAAGTCTAGCTCCAAATTACTTTTACCAAATAATAATGGTAGTAATTCAATATAAGGATTGTAAAAGATCCAAACTACTTGCAAGTTAACTCAACTCATTAAAAGTTCGATTCAAGCTGATCTTAAGAATCGGGCATAACTTAAAGTTCGTTCCATAAACGAGCTTGAGATCAAGATATAGACATTAAACTCGATTGGGCTCACGTGCCAAAACGAGTATATATATACAAAATGATGTATTATCATAAAGTTACATATTATATAGTATTGTACACTCGAAATTATTATTTCTACGTACTTTTAAAATTGAAGTTATCTAAAAACAGTTATATAATTGAAAACTTTCATTTATTTAACTAACCGAACTCGAGCTTGTAAGGGGCAAGGGTGCAGTCGGCACCTTGCATCGGTTCCTTCCATCGGCAAGTATTAGCATGTTGGCTCCATTGCACCCTTTCTATTGGCAAGAATTGACAAGTAGCATTGGTAACTCCAATCGGCCGTATCTAGCCGATTGTGGCAAATATTGACATCTTTTTTGCTCCTAAATGCAAGCTTGTGACCCCACCGTTTTTTTTTTTTGTGTTTGGCAAGTTTTGACATTTTGACAATGTTTTGTCACTACACCCTTCATTTTGGTAAGGTTTTGGTAAAAATTGGCAAAAATCTTGCTGGACACATGACATTATACCATTGGTTGAAAACCTTGCCAAAAGTTGTCAAATTGCTAATGTTTGATACTGCATCCTTGCTCTAAGTTTCCACACAAGTCAAACTTGAACTTTATTTATAAAGTTTTTTATCTGTTAGCAATAGAAACATTCGTGGTCAATATGCAATTTCAAGAAACTTCCGTGGCAAATTTTTAATCCTGAATTTCACTTTAGGGTTAAGTTTTTCTGCAAATTCAACTCAATTTTCCAGCAATCTTCTACGCGTATATTCAATTCAATTCAAGTAAGAAGGTATAACACACTTCAATTTATTTAAATTTTTTTATTATCATATATATATATATATATAGAGTTTATGTAACATATAAAAACAAAAACATGGGTAGATATAGTGATGATGATGAAGATGAAACATTTTATTATCGTTATTCATCTGTAACAACTCCCCAACAACAACAACAACAACCTTCATCATCGTCTGACAAAACCTTAAATTTAAGAAAACCCAGTTCAGGTGGGGGTGGGAGTGGGGGACTAGCCCCGTCGAAATCGACGGTTTACGTAAGTAATTTAGATTACGGGTTAACGAATTCGGATGTGTTTACGATATTTTCAACATTTGGTAAAGTAGCTAAGGTGACTATATTGAGAGATAAGGTAAGTAGAGAGAGTAAAGGTGTAGCCTTTGTGTTGTTTGTGGGACGAGAGGATGCGGTGAAGGCGGTGAAAGGGATAGATGGGAAGGTGTTAAATGGACGGACGTTGAGGGCGAGTATTGCTGCGGATAACGGGAGGGCGACCGAGTTTATTAAGAAGAGGGTTTATAAGGATAAGAGTAGGTGTTATGAGTGTGGTGAGGGTGGGCATTTGTCGTATGAGTGTCCGAGAAATAAGTTTGGGAAGAGGGAACGGCCGCAGCCTAAAAAGGGACGGAGAGAGGGTGACGGTGGTGGTGGTGGTGGTGGTCGGGGTGGTGGATTTGGAAGGAGTAAGAATAAGGAGGAGTGGGGCGGGGAGGATGGTGATGATGATGGTGGTGGTGGTGATGAGGTGTTTGAAGATGATAATTGGGCGTCGGTTGTGGATAATGAAGCTGATGAGAGGTTGTTGGGTGGTGGAGATGGAAGTCGGAAGAAAGGGAAGAAAGAAAAGATGAAGAAAACGAGTTATTTTAGTGACGAGAGTGACAAAGAGGATTGATTTATAGACCAAGGTAGAGATATGAAGGTATGGTTTTTCTCGTTCTGTTTCATGATAAATGTATTTTTAAAAAATTTTTTTTTTTGTGTTTGCGACTATTGTAGGATGTATCGTTAGGCATTCATTTCATAATATATCAACTAGTAACTCTGTGTCCGCATTTTGATTCAAAGTGTCGTGTAAAAGTAAATCAAATTTATCTTATTTTTAGGTGTAAATATAACTCGGGAGATGTCCCTCGAGGGAATCTGGACAAAGTGGAGACTGTGGAGTCTTGACTGCACAGACGTTGCTGCTGACTAGTTAGTCTTTCTAGTACTTCATGTAATCTTTTTTCAGTTATACATGATGGTCTTAAATGGATTTAGTATGTCAAGACTGTTTCTTTTAAGTGTTACTTTAGGATCTTCCATTATATGAAGAGTATTTACTTCTGTTGAATCTGTCTCGATATGTAAAAGCTCATAGCACAAGATTTTCACGTTGCCACTACAATCTGTGGTTAGGCGTTCTGCTGCAAACCCACAAACACATATACTTACATATTACTTTGATACGGAGTAGATGTTATGTGTTATCTCTAACATGTTAAATCATACAAATATTTAGCCAAAGTAGGAACCAGCAAATTAAACACGTTGAAAGTTGCTCAAAGTCTATTTTCAAAGCATACATGCTCCTCAATTGTTTTATTTGGAAATATCGCTAATAGTTATAGTAATATTGTATTGAAAACTTCAAATGTCAAGAGTGTTTGAGAGACAACCTAAACCCTGCATACCCATGTTGGCTGTTACAACATGAACTCATTCTCAATTGCAGAAACTGCCCACCAACCCATATTGCCACCTTTACCTTAAAACACATTTCCAAATCATCAGGTTGAATATAATTATAGATAATAGAATCCTCCTCATGGTAAAGCCGTTCAACAAGTATCTGCTTGCACTTGCAACTATTGTAAATTTGACGGATCCATTAATCAGATATTATTATGTTGAAAACCACTATTGGTGATGGAACATGCCTGACCCGCCCATTTTGCAACTTCTAGTACAAACACATTCTTAACCACCTGTCTGAGTTCACCTTTGGACAAAAAGTTCTGCCTCATCGTAAAGGCACTTAAAGAGTATATGCTTGCTCATATTAAAATTTTGAATTTGTAATTTTTCCAAGTTTTCAACAGATATAGTAATGTTGAAAGCCACAACTGGTTAATGTTCGATGATTCATGACTCTGGCCCGACTCTTATTTGGTTCTTTTAATTACATGGTACACAAATACGTAATCAAATGCCGATTTATCTCTATACACTTCATCTCTAGCTTGTTTCTCGTGATTTCTGCATAATACAATAAATGAATCAGAACACACAAAAAAACACAAACGTTTTTCCGTTAGAACTTAAATGTCTGTATTCGTGGTGATTAGGGAACGGAGAATGTAGAAAAATGATAATAAATGATTTAAAATGCAGATAGAAGTATAAAGTATATACCATCATCTCATGATCTCCCATGATTTCCTCTATCACTTCTAGTAATGGTTTATCAGCACTGTTGGGTACAACCGCTGCAAACACTGCTCCTGATAATCCTGTGTACATTCCGAAAAACATAAGCAATGCAAATTTTTTGATGTTGTCCGTAATGTTTTTATTCACTACTACCATTTGCAAACCAAATAAGATTGATAATGTTTACTCGACGATATCCAGATTAATACCAACAGATTTGATCCGAAAAGTCAAATGAGAACTTTTTTTGTAAGATAATTACACAATTACTGCACAATTATGATTTATCCCAACTGGGCTGAAATTTACCAGATTCTGGAAAAGCATCAATGAACATCATCATCTCCTCTCCTGTAAGACCAGATAAAAAGCAGATCCGTGGTAGCGATTTTGCAATCTGAAAAGTACAGTTTTGATCCATTGTCAAAGCACAAAAAACTTCCAACAATAACAGAAGCGTGTCACAAGGTTGTACATGGACTTTATGATGCAACACAACTTATATGTATAATGTATCATGTCATTTTGCTGACAATGTTGTACATGACACATTGTCTATTTATCTCCATCACTTGATATATGTTTTTCTTTTCTTCTCTCTGTTAGTGTTTGAGAAACTTCACAGCATTTATCGATGATAGTTCATTCATATACTGGGTAGTAGACGAACCTTTGAAGCTTCAAGATTTGGCTGTTCGGTATTTATAGCTTCCCAGAGAGAGCTCGTCAACATGTCTTCAGTGCAAAAGATAACCTAAATTAAACATGAAGTTTCTGTGCTGATCAAACGTAGATGAACTGTATAACAAACAGATTATCCAGACTCTGTCTGTTCCACAAGAAGTTTGACATTTGACTTCTAAGTGCCAAAACGGATAAAAGTAATTTTAGGCTGTAAATTCAGAAAATAAAGAACTTTGATATGGCATGATACCTCTAGGAATTCACCTTCCAACTCTTTCAAAAACTGCTGTACCTGCAACAACAAAATGTGGTATCAGGTTACATTCGATTTTAGGCCATCTTTTCTTGATTCTCTCAGTTCCATACTTCCATCTACATTTATCCCTAGAACATGGAGATTGGACCCAGAAGATGAACGCTACAAAGCCAAACCTTCAAATCTCAGGGGCACGGTAAGAAAAGTAACAGACATTCATGTTCTATCAATAATATTTTTGGATATGAGTAGTTCTTTCTTCACATTGACACAAGAGAAACAGACTATCACGTTGTTATTGATCAGATGAAAATGCTCAATGTGTTAATAACTAGTTACTCAAGTTCTGACCGAAATGTTAATCTGCTTTCATAGTAAAGACATACTTGATCAACGACCAATTTAATTTCTATCTTCACATAAAAGAACAAGCGAATGAAGATTGATCGGTAACTTACCTGCACAACTTCATCTACTTGAAAACCAATCAATAACAAAGCCTGCAAACCACAATGTTGACTTTTCAGTAGAAGCATAATTCAAACATTCTTTAAATCTTTAATTATTGACTGGTATAGAACTAACCACAACTTACTGGTGGACCAAAAGTAGGATCATCAGGATTTAATGGAACAAACTTGGAGTCTTCCATCAGCTCAGAGACTGGTTCTATACAAAATTATCAAAATTCAAACAAATGACTGAGACTGCTGCAGGAATAAGTTGAAAA
Organism: Erigeron breviscapus; assembly: GCA_034093135.1. Taxonomy (NCBI): domain Eukaryota; kingdom Viridiplantae; phylum Streptophyta; class Magnoliopsida; order Asterales; family Asteraceae; genus Erigeron; species Erigeron breviscapus. The sequence continues at coordinate 250,675,254 of CM067167.1, forward strand.
GCAAAGCATATATATATAAATAAGAGAAAAGTGATGGTTTAAGAATCCAGAATAGCACTGGTGCAATAAGTTGTATAAATCAAACCTTCAGGAGCTGCTTTGAGGAGGTGTTTGAGCTTGAATCCATTGTGGGTAGGTGTGGTTTGAGCTTGAAATGATGATGAGAACTTGAAAACAGTCGATGGGACAAATGGGGCTGAAAGATTTGGATGTTTAGATTGGGTCAAAAAGACCTTGCTGCTGGTTATGAAGGCAGAAGAAGCCATTTCAGATGAAGGATGGTGATCAACTGATCATATCTTCTTTTATCCTTTGGCTATGGCTTTATGGTGTGATGGTTTATTTTTCAGATTTTTCACTTTTGATCCTCCTATTTTGTTTTAGGTGTCAAATGTTTGTATAGACCACAAATTTTTTTTTTTTTTTTTTTGAACGTTCGTGCCACGGGACGGCTAGCCGTTACATCCAATTGGGCAGGCAGTCACTAGCGAACGATCAATTTAGCCGCTACAGAAGGCACGACGCTAAATACTTGAGTAATGACGCTAAATTGAGACCAACAAATAATTAGTACTTGTTTTAAGATAAATACTACCATCTTATAGAACGGTGGCTATTTTTATTGCGCTTCATTGCAGACCTGCTTTTTGAGTGTTTAGACGGGATGCAGATCTTCTAAAGTTGGTTTTAACTTTACTTAGTAAACTTGAAGTCATCTTGATCCTTATATTAAAATTAAGGATTAAGATTTAAAAATCTATTTTAAATCCAAACTATTGATTTTAATTTAACAATCAAGATCATCAACTTTACTAATATTAATAACATTAGAAGATCTTCATCCGTTTAGACAAACAATGAAAAAACATATAGAAACCAAAGATTAAAAAGAAATAACCTAAAATAAAATAAATATTTAGAAGTTAGATGGTGAATTTGAGATGATATAACTAATTGAGGTCTAAAAACAAAAATTGTATACGCAAAAATGATATTTGATGATATTTTAACTCGTTATTCGAAACATGAATTGAATTTAAAAAACCAGGATATTAAATAATGTATATTTTTATAACAATTGATGTTTATAAATTCTATTTTCAAATCTAATTTATTTGATAAATTCATTTTTGTAAAATTCTACTATTAAATTTAATTTTTTTTTATAATTTTATATTTTCCAACTATTTAAAGTATATTTTTTTATCTTTAACACTTATAAAGAGAATTGGATTAAGACTTTAAGCATATTTTTTGTTCTCAAAATACCCCTTTCATCATCTTTATGGTTCCCAAAATGTCTTTCCACACAATACAACACTATTTAGTGTATGTATAAATATTACTCGTATATTGGTTTGTTTTTTGCTTTATTATATTAGTTCACTATTTTTGTTATCAATTTGTAATTGATTCTAATTTAATTAACATTGATCTTTCTATATGGTTTTAAAACAATCGACAGAATCTCATAATCTATATTTTTGACACACTCTGTAAGCAATGTATTCATACAAAAAAGTAGGTATAAAATTTCGTCGCAACGCGCGACTCGTAAAGAAAAAAAAGAAGAAAGTAGAAAAAATATTGATGCGTGCAATTCTAACCTTTGGATTAATTATATCCGAAATTTTACCCAACATTTGCCCCACCCACCAAACCCCCAAAATCAATTCGAGAAAGCCAAAATGATTCATCTTCGATTTTCCAAACTCAATTAAACTCCGCGCACTGCAAACGCCCATTTCGCAATTTCACTCTCCATTTTGACTTTTGTTTTTGTCAACGATCTATGTTCAAGTAAGAATTTTCTTTTATTTTTGAAGTCTATTAATCTTATCAACATTTTTCCAATCAAGTTTATATTTTTCTTTCTGGGTTTATTTTGAATGATATAGTTGTAGAAAGATATTGTGTAATTCATGAGATACATATAGAATATTCATATATATAATATATGTATGTATATGCTACTAGTCCAAGATTCATTAGGAGTTAGGAGGTGTTTTAGCTAAGCGGCTTATCTTGGCTACTTTGAGTTCGGTTTATATATTCGATGAGCTCAATTTTTGTGACTTATGATTATCATGTTTTTTTAAGCTTATAAGTCAGATAGTAGGCCACAAAAGATGCGCTTAAGCCGAATGAAAACAAGCCACTTTTAGGATTGCGTTTTGCCGTAGATTGTCTCATTATGAGTTTTGGGAATGTATGCAACCTGTCGGAATAGTCTTTTGGCAAAACATTTGATAAAGAAGTGATTATTTGCATTGAAAACACCAATTTGCAAACAGGGTCCTCAAAACCTGGAAGCCTTGTTTCCTATTAAGGGTTTTGTGGTGATATCTATGTAGAGATATATGTAATTTAGGTGGTTTTATGGTTCAATAGTAGAGCTTTAAGAAAATGTGTTGCATTGGTTGAGCAAATAGACATTTGTACATTCATTTATTATATTGGTTTGGAGCCCTAAATGTCCTAGGCAATTCAGCTATAAGAGCATGTCGTTGCAAGATAATATTATTATTTTCAGCTATAGTGTCACTTGTACCAGTTTCCATCATCAAGTTTTTATCTTTTTTTTATTGAGATGGGTTTCATCGTTAGCCCAAACATAGTTAGTTAAAACATCGTCCAACATCCCTAGATATGCTTGACTCTTTGTTGAAGATGACAATTTTGGAGATTTTAACTTTGTAATTCGTGATTAAGAAGATTTCAGTTTATCGTAGTAAGTAGGCCACAGATGTAGATATAAATACATCTCGTTTGATAAACTTGCTTCATGTCACTTACTATTCAATTCTATCAATATCAGAATACATGATTGTTTATACGTATATACATTTTTCTTCCTTTTTTGGAGCAGTGATGATGAGGTACGATCGTCTCTCTCCAAGATGTATGAATGTTCTCCAGTAGATGGCTTTGTAGAGATCTCAGAAGGGTTGGGAAAGATGATAAAATCCTTGGCAAATGAACCCTCGGTGGGTCTTTTCTACGTTCAACAACACACCCACAAGGCAGTACCAAACCTTGTGAATTTCAGAAACAATGTTGTCGCTAAATCCCGTGACATCAGTTTACACACAGAAGATACAGAGGATTCAATTACAATGGTGAGATCCATGAAAGAATGTGGCTTTCCAATTGTCGACGATATGTTGAAAGACATCACAAAATCTTTAGCTATCATGTCATCAAAACAACCAAAAAAGGGTTTGATTAGCAGCAGATCGGTTTCAGGATCTTGGGGTCCTACTGCTTGGAGGAGTACTTATGATGTTGAAAAGTCGAGTAATTATTTATCGTCCGTTTTGAAGTCAGCAAAAGAAAAGGCGACTAATCTGAAGTGGACTCAAGTTGATACCTCTGATTCCGTGGAAGAAGGCAAGCGTACAGATTATCTAGAAAGTGCAGGGGGAGACTTGTCTGTATCGAGTCACAGTTCAGTTGGGAAACATGAAAAAGATGTGTCAGTTGATGATTTGTTATCAAATCTGTCACGTTCTGAAAATTTTGATGAATTTAAAGCTGATAAAGAAGCAAGATTTGAAGAATGGTTGAGAAGTAACGATACTCATGATGATCAACATAGAGGAGGGACCACTGAATAATTAGTGCTTTTGACTGATTTTGAAAAAGCCTCTAATGTGCAAGTAAAATTGTTGTAATAAATCGAAGAGGTCAAGAAAAATTTATGCCAGGAAAAGCAGAATAGTTGTGATTGAGGTTACCGCTACCTTGAATGCTACTTGTATGATGGTGTTTGTGATAATCCCACCAGAATCTTTACACAACTCTGATGTGGTGTTGTATTTACTTAGGAATGTGTTCCCCGTTAGGGGGTTTCCATGTCATACGATATGATGAAATTGAGGATTGAAATGAGTTAAATAAATCAAAATTTTGGGGTGAACCCCTTTGGCAATAGTTGATGATTCCTGCAATTCGTTCTTAAAATGTTGGTTGTTCACAAGAAAGATAATAAAACCACATTAAAGAAGTAAATTTAGAGATCCGGTTAAATGGAGCAAAATGTCAAAATCTGTTGCTTATGTTTAGAATAGTTACTAAAACGGCATTCACAACTTCGCGTACGACCCATATCTATTTCATTCATTGTGAACCTATTCGCCCAACTGCTTTGCCAGTTCGACACTGCCTGAAATTTCATGCTCGTATCTACTTCCTAGACAAAGAGGGGTATGAATGTCTAAAAGTAGAGGGCTACTTGTTTTGCACTTCTTCCCCTTAAAAGTAAAGATGCTGCTGCTTTGTCCCGCATAAGTCTGGATGGAGCACTACACACTTGGAAGTGGAAACAGCAGAATGAAAACAAAGTCGGGTTAAGAAAATACATGATTGACATTTTATTATGTCTGCAGTCATCAACTCATCATAAGATTTTAGTAAACTTGTATAATGAGTGTTACTAATCTTGTTTTACTTAAAGAACTACAAAACTTTTAATTCTGGTCGTGTGCTATTAGTTGATAAAGTTTCTACTCTATATCCACAAGAAGCTGGTCAACAATATATCTATCAACTAGAGATGGCCAAAAAAACCGGTCCGATAAACCAAAATCGCGACCCGAAAAAAACCGATTCCTCAAGAACCGGTTCCGGTCCTCAATAACCGACTGGTTCCACTTTTGGATCAAAAAATCGGTTCCGAACCGGTTCCAAATCGGTTCGGTTCCGGTTCTTGGTCAAAAAAACCGGAAAAAAACTGGTCAAACGTTGACCAAGAACCGGTTCCGGTTCTTGAAGAACCGGTTACAGTCAACGTTGACTGGAACCGGTTCCGGTTCCGAACCGGTTCCTCCAAGAACCGGATTTCGGTCATCTCTATATCCAACTAGAACTTATTAACTTGATTTTATGTTTATACAGCAGTACAGCACTATATACTGTTACAGACATGCATCCAAGTACTTCAATAATTTCATCCACATAACAGAAACCATTTTTTTCTTGAGAAACTCCCAAAGCCTTGTTTCGAAAGGGTATTAACTAACAAAAAAACTCATAATACGATGCAAATGTAGATTCACGAGGTACAAAACTAAATGAACTGATATGTTGATCTAAACTCAATGGGTCACATGTATACAATGTTTTACAAATACCTACAATTCCTAAACAGCAAATGCAAAATGTGTCATTCTATAGCTATGGTACCTCTATATGCAAGAAAACTCATCATCTGCTACAACATTTTGCCATCTAACTCAGAATTTGGAGGATTAGCACAAGTAATGTTCTGGGTTATTTCAGAATCCACATTTAAATTTGGAGCAAGATCAGTTATTGAACCAGAACCGGTATTTACAATAGAAGCATTAGTGCCATTAACGACTGATTTGGCCACTGAACCAACATCAGTAGAGCCATTGGAGGCAACGCTACTGCTAGCTACTTTATTAACTTCTACATCTCGGTTTATATGAGAGGCACTGGACCCATTGTTATTCCCAACAGCTTTAACTACTACCCCTTCTCTATTGACAGGAGGGAGTGGACCATTGTTGTTGCGCAATATCTTCGCCTTTCTGTAACATGATTGGTTAACAAGATATTAAGCCACATGAAGAGTTTGATATATGTAAATACTTTGCAGGTAGATCGAGCATACCTAACCAATCTTTTCTTCAAGGCTGATTTAGGCTTTAAGGTTCCTAAAGAATGTAAACAATATTAGTTGTGTTAAATGTAAAATGGGTAAAACAGGTCACGTCCAGTTCAAAGCATACGTGTGTTCAAATTGACAAATCATTATAGTGTAACAATTTTATTTTAATATATACTTAAAACACCATTCATCGATAAACTGGGAAAAACACCATGTTAGAAAAACGTTTGGGAGTCTACCAAACCAGGCCAGTTTCCAACAGTATCAAAATAACGTGTTACAAGTATAATGATATGTACTTTCCATGCTAGGAAGATAAACAAGTTCAGAAATTGTTCACTTAAGTTTAAAAACCTACCAGACTTAAGAGTCGATGAAGCTAAAGAAGGCTTGCGTTTGCTTCTCTCGGCCTTAATTGAAGAAATGACCTCATCAGCAGCAGGTCCCAAACCTTTTCTTCCAACCAACTTGACTCCAAGCTTTTCACAAAGATAATGTAACCTCGTCTCATCTCCTCCCTTCACCTCTCTTAGCTCAAGCACTTGTTCTCTTGATAACAATGCGTAAACATGAAGTTCTTGTTGTTGATTAAAATGCGACTGGAGTTGTTGAAATAACAGATTATTAGAATGCTGTTGATCCGGTCTAGAACCTTCTTGAGCCTTCTTTATGGACCCACTAAACACCACTCGTAAAATCGCCATTGATTTATCATTTGTGTTTTTCTTCTTGTAGATAACTGAAAAACTTCCAAACTCCAAATCAGGGTCCCTGAATAAATCAGCAAGAAGGGACGCACAAGCATGTGCATTTTTTGATGGATTTTTTTCAATTTTGGCCCTTAGGGCTCGATTAGTAGCATAATGAACAATATTTGCTGCTTCACGTAAGCCGCTAAGAAAAGCCCCATGCATGGTGGCAGGATACCGCCTTGTTGTGGCTTCCCCTGCAAAGAAAAGTCGTCCATCTCCTACACTCTCGGCGATGATATCATAATCATCCCCTGATGCACCCACTGCAACGTTGGAGTAAGAACCTAAACTGAAGGGATCACTTCCCCATCTTGTGCATATGGTTTGTATTGGCTCGGGGACAGTGATTCCTTGTGGTTCGTATATACCTGCATCAATTTGCGAGTAAAGCACTCTATCTGTGAAAGGCTATGTTTTAAAAAAAAATACATATGTTAGATGTGGCTGTTTAGACTCATTAATTTCTATACAGGTCCTCTGACGAGTCAATGAGTCATGAAGGTGACTCAAGAAAAGTCAGCTAATGTACTAATGAGTACAACCTTTTATATATTTTATTCAAGAAATTAGATTATTATTGTAATTAACAAATTTCACATACTATCATTTTTGGATGAGTATCCTCTAAAGTTGGATCAACTTTATTGGTAAAGTTGGAAGAATCTCAACCCTAAAATGAAAATCACAGGTCAAGATTAAAACTTGATGAATGAATCTAACTTTAGAGGATAATCCATCATTTTTATAGTCATTTTTACCCACCAACTATTTAAATTGTTTTTTTTTAGCAAAAGTTCAACATGACAATGTTTCAGATGAACCAGGCCAAGCCATTTTGACTGGGCTATATTTCCCCCTCTAATTCAAGAATCCAGCTTTTAGAGTGTTCATAATGAAGTTTGCAACTAGAAGTTCAACAAGCTACAAGCAGAAGCACTACAAAAAATGCTTATACATTTAATTCTCCTTTAAAGACAGAAAAAGCCACAATTTTTATCAAGAAAATAAACTAAACTTACACATCAACCATCTTAGGAGTTAGGACAAAAATAGATTACCAAGAGAGTATATATATACCTCGAAGAATTTGAAGAACTCGTGTGACAGCATCAGTGGGTGGCATGCTTTCAAAGGAATGAGCAGCCTCTCCTGCTACCAAAGCCATCAAAACTGGACCACCGGCTACAGTTGCATAGCTATAGAACAAAAAGAACTCACCACGACGGCTAGGATCTTCAGAAAGATGCCCAAACATGTCAAGATCACTACCCCAAAATAGCTGAGGAAATAGCATAGCAACCTTATTCAGCAAACCGAACCCTAGCCTATTTATCCCGTCAAGCTTTCTTTGAGGCAGCTCAGGGTTAAACTTAATGGAACCACTTTTTAGCACGCCGAGAGGTACAGTACACAAAGCAACATCCCCTTCATAAACCTGGCCACCAGAAACCACCACCTGCACCCCGTCACTACCATAACGAATAGCATTAACCGTTTTCTCATAATGAATAGGCACGTTCTCAGCTAACGCCTGAACCAACCGAACATTCCCGCCAGGCAGAAAACAATGGTCTCCTCCCATATCATAAGGGTCATCCTGATCCCAAAACGCTAACGAAAGCCTCGAAACCAACCCCGCATTAGCATACTCCAGATTTGCAAGATGCCAGTTAAACAAACCCATCTCCTCCAAATTCGAAGGCTCGCCATCAATCTGCCAAAACGTCTCCAACGCAGCACCAAGCGAAACATCTTGTGAAACCTCACCCATCAACTGCCTAAGCTTACTTGCCTTATCCAAAAGCTGATTAAACGCAACCTCAACTTTCCCATCAACCTCCGAATCAACCGGTTGACCATCCACTCTATAAATCGGACACTTATCCCTAATCTTATGTAAACTATACGACAACTGCCTAGCCAAAATCCCTAACGGATTCCCATGCGTCCCCGTCAAAACACTCCCTCCCAAATCAGCAAACGCAACTCTATTCCCACCTTCCATTTTCTTACTATAAACCCTTCCGCCCGCCCTTTTCCTCCCTTCCAAAACCGTAACCTTATACCCAAAACTCATCAACTGTCTAGCAGCAGCCAAACCCGAAAGCCCCGCCCCAATCACAATAACACTCCCTGCCCCACTCCCTGAACTAAAAATCCTATCTTTAATAACGGGTGCCACCCCGAAATTAATATAACCGTGCGAAACTAAATAATTATAAGCAGAATCCAACAATTTAACACAATGTGAAGGCACAACATCAAGAAACATATCTTTAGTAACCCAATTAAACACATTTTCTCTCCACTTTGTAATAATATGATTCCTAATCAATATATAATTAACCTGTTCGATACCGCCGATAACCGAGACAACACCAGCATCGATTTCTTGTTCAGTTAAAATATCAGCAGGGAAACCAGCAGTTAAAGCAAGTAAAGCTTCAGAAGTAGCTTCTTTATTTATAACAATTATTTCATCAGATACATCTATTTTATTACTATTATTAGGGTTTGAATTAGAATTAGAATTAAAAGTAGAATTATTATTATTATTGGGGGGTGGGACATTGGGATTGAATACCTGATTAGAAGAAGGTCTGCCACGACGTCGTTTTCGGGGGATGCCGAGTGAGAGTAATTGGTTAACATTACTATTAGGGTTAGGGTTAGGATTAGGGTCGGATTGGGGAAGATGGAGTGTAAATTGTAATGGTCTTTGGTATCCCAAAGGCTCAAGTCTAGATCTAATGGGTTATTCAGATTCTGATCATGCAGGTTGTAAAATAGATAGGAAAAGTACCACAGGTGGTTGTCATTTCCTAGGTGGCAAATTAGTTAGTTGGACAAGTAAGAAGAAGACTGCAGTATCACTCTCCATAGCTGAAGCTGAATACAATTCTGCAGCCAGTTGCTGCGCTCAGATTTTGTGGATGAAGAACCAACTAACTGATTATGGTGTTAAGTATACAAAGACTCCAATATTTTGTGATAACACCAGTGCCATTGCCATCTCTCACAATCCTGTCATGCACTCCAAAACCAAGCATATCGACCTAGGTATCATTTTATTAGAGATCACATTATTAAGGGTGACATTGAACTTCATTTCATTCCCACTGATAAACAACTCGCTGATGTTTTTACAAAACCCTTGGATGTCAAAACGTTTAAACATCTCATCAGTGAGTTAGGTATGCTAAATCCTGTATAGCATCACCTCAGGGGGAAGTGTCAAATATTTTTATGTTTAAAAGAATTTTCATCTAAGGGGGAACTTTGCTCTCAGAAAAATATTTTGACTGAAATGCTTCAGAATTTCTGAAATGATTTCAGAATAATTGTATAAACTGAGATGGTTCAGAT
>CM067167.1:250686006-250765016 GCA_034093135.1 Erigeron breviscapus
AGGGTAACTAAATCGACAAAGGGGAAGTTTAATGTCAAATCAAGGCGCGTGTGGAATAGTGATTATTGAACATTGGGATACTAACATTAGGGATTAGATATTTCATCGAACTTGTGTCTTTAATGCAGGCTCATAAATAAAGATACAGGAATAAAATATCCTGATCAGTTGAAGACCAAATGTTATTCACGAAAAAATGAAGGTACAATATTTAGAATAATTGTAGAGATTTCCTATGTTGGGACAATTTAGTAGCAAATGACTCTTTAAATAATCATCATTAAACAACCTTATATTTTGTGTATGAGTATGTAAATAAACTTCTAATAAATTAATAAATCAAATAATTATTAGTATTATATATTAAGCACTCTGTATTTAATAAAGCAACACAGATTCTTCTCTTTACTCATTCTCCATACTTCTTTTGTAGCTTTACCAACACACATAACTGTCTTTTGTCTGCCTTGACCGAAAGAAAGAAAACAAAAGAAAAGAAGCATTACCCAAATGGAAACACCGTCCAAGGTGGTGGCTGCAGTACTCATGGTGGTGCTACTTATCCACCTCAGACTCACCACGGCAATGTGGTGCGTCGCGAGAAGTGACGCCTCACGAGAGGCCTTACAGACTGCTTTGGACTATGCTTGTAGTGCTGGAGCAGATTGTGCACCATTGCAACAAAATGGCCTTTGTTTTCTTCCAAACACGATACAAGCACATGCTTCGTATGCTTTTAACAGCTACTATATGCGTAAATCAATGGCTCCTGGATCTTGTGACTTTTCGGGCACTGCCACCATTGCCAAAACTGATCCCAGTTATGGATCTTGTGTTTATCCACTGTCTCCAAGGTATGTTTGGGCTTCTTTTGTTTCATATTTATCGTACGTCATCATGTTAATCAAGATGATACGGGTGGATCTACATGTAAAGTATATAAGTGGAAATTCAGTGGAGGAGTTATGTGGTGGCCACGGGTGGACATGGCAACCCCACAATTTCTATAAAACTCTATATTTCTAGTACTATTTCTAAGTATTTGATCAGTTTTAAGGTAATTGGCAACCCCAGACTAAAGTAATTGAAATTTGTAGTTTAACTTTACAATTATCAGTATCTACTGTTCGGCGACCCCAGGATAAAAATCCTGGCTCCGCCACTAAGTGGAATTATATTTGCTCAAAAATATGTATGCGTATGTTAAGAAGAAGAAAATGTAGACAATCTTTCAACTTATATAGAATAAAGATCAGATGAGAATATTGATATGGATCTGCTGGAAGATTATATTATTATTATTTAGAAATATAATATTAGTTTTATTATTATTATGATTAGGAAACTATTGTATTACTATAGATATCTTATGATATCTTTTATATTATTTAGTTAGCTTGCTAATCAAGCTATAGGATTAGTATTTATATAGACAATTAGGTGTAACTTTATTATGGGTGAAATATATTGGTAATTTAGTTATTAATTAGGAGAGTTGATCGATCTCTCGAATATCGATTATCTATCTCAGTTTTATATCGATACAACCATTTGATTCGTACCAAATATATACAATACCATATCCCTGCCTCTGCCTCTTATGAATATGTTTTCTTGTATTGTTATAATTTCAGCACTGCAGGAGGGACGACGCCAATCACAACTCCGACTTCTGGAACTATTACAGCACCACCATTGGGAGGAGGAGGAGGGCTTACGCCGCTTGGAACTGGTAATGGTAATGTACCTACATTAGACACCCCACCAGATTCTAAAGCTTTCCGGGGACCTTACCTTTCAAGAATCTTACATCTGTTGTTGTTCATCTTTCAACTTTTAAAGATTCTGTCTTCATAGATTGCTTTTAGAATGTAGAGGTTAGATGATTATTTAGTACACTTTTTCTTAGCACCATTTGGTTTATGGATACAGGGGTTGTTTGGACATTCATATAGAATAGTACTTTCTTAAGTAAGTAAAACACATACAAACATACCAGATACCACTATCAGTAGTGAGTGTTACAACTTTGAGTTAAAATAGCATAAACACATTCGAACACTACCTACTGAAATTGATATTAGAACTCTTGATTCTATTATTCAATGTTACATTGTTACATAATCTGATAAACATTTTAAATAATATCATCAAGATACATTGATCCTAAATGTATCTATCACCCTATTTACTGAAAATAATAGGGTATACAATACAACAAACAATGAATCATGGGTGAAATTTGTTTTTCACCCTATCGTGCTATCTTGGGATGCTATACATTATACAAATCATCTTAGAACCCTTGCGTGTAATATTTCGTATTGGGCTTCATTTTTCTGATCTCCATTGCTTAACATGGCATCGTTCAGGTTCCCGTACAATAAATATTTGATCCCCAGCCTCATCATACATATCCTGATTCCGATGCCATGTCCATAAAGCGTGTGTCTCATTTTTCACCTCAAGAATGCCATGGCCAAAACTACTTTCCCTGTATGCACTATATTCAGGCTGGCGGTCCCAACAAAAGTTCCCGGCTGCTGGCCCTGATGTGAAATTGGTAGCACAGAAACCACCCATGAATGAATCCGGAGTAGACGCTGGTTCCGGGCAATTTCCGGGTTCATCTGTATGTTTAACCGCCATCTTTTCTCGGTTTCCACCGTCTCCTACGGTTATGTGGACTGGGCCACACGGGTCCAAAGTGTAGTTATAGACTCGGTTTGATCTCTCATATGCATGAACCTGAAATTTTTTGACATTTACATGGTCGAACACTTTACTTTTCTACTATATAAACAAGGTATAGGTGGCAAGAAGAGCGGGTATTAAGGGTTGAGTAACACGTCAAATGGGTTTGGGTCGAACTAAAAAAAGATCATTTTTAGACTTTAGTGCAGGATCAAAAATGAGATTAATGTAACCAAAAACTACCCACGATTCCAAAAATACCACCTTATGACACATTAGGCTTAAAACACTTACATGACCATTAAAAATGATATCAACACCAGCATTGTATAGTAGTTCTTCCATGGCTATCCTCATGCATTCGACTTCTTTGTAATGGGATACGTAGGTGTTGTACCATGGAGGATGCCAAACGCCAACAAGCCATGGTGTCACTTGCCGGTCAACATTCGCCAAATCCCTCTGCAACCATTTGTATTGATCCGCTGTATGAATAGCACAAAGGGTCACAACCCCTCCATTGTCTAAAACTGAAAAATCACAAGAATTCACATAAACAAGATTGATCTTTACATGATTCATCATAAGCAATGTAGCCACCGAGCATCAGGAAGTGTATGCCTCCTACATTGAAAGAGTAATACATGGTGGATTCCGAGCCACTTTCTTTAGATGGAAACGCGAATCGTGCATTGTAAGCTGCAAATGTTTTGCTTCCACCTTGCTCTTCGATTTCATGGTTACCTTCTATAGCCATTATTGGTATTTTAGATGTTAATCGCTGCATATACCTGAAATATTTCATGCATAATCCTTCATCACATCTTTAAAACAAAAGCATATTGTTTGCAGCAGTAGCCAAGCCACAAACTCAATGAAAGGCATGAAAATTTACAGAGTGGTTACAACTATTTATAATGAAGTGTGAAAGTTTTTCAATATATGATGTTATATTAACAACTAAACACGTCTGTTAACCGCTGCTCCTAGGTTTAGTTGATGATTGATAAAAATTCAAACTTTTACCAATCACAATCATGATTCAATAAAGCTTCAAACTTTTACCTTAAGCATCAATAATCAGTAAATATTCAAAATTTAGAATCAGAATTCCATAAAGATTCAAACTTTACCTTCCCCAGTAATCCCAGCGCGGTTGATATGTCTCATGAATTGGAGTATTTGCAAACGAACAAGAATAACAATCCGAACCAGTACCATTTGTTAAATATAAGTTGGCATAAGTTGCATCTCCTACAAGTAGCATAAGATCTGGCTTGTTCTTCATCAAGTGGGTCACTGTTGATGTCGAATTATATGTAAGACCAAGATCACCTACAATTCCTATTCTCGGATAACTTTTTGGACCAGAAATAGGCATAGTCTTGAATCTAAAAACACCACTCATTGCACGGATCGATGGATCACCACATCGATAATTATAAACACTATCCGGAGACAATCCTGCATCATTCAACACACCAAGTTTCAAGATTTTTTTGAAAAATATGCATCATTCACGCATCAAGTTTCAAGAGTTCTTGAAATTTGTCTACTCTACGGAGCAAGTATCATACCCATATACTCTTCCGATTATAAGACTAAGTAACACCAATAAGAAACAAGTCAATTACTTAATTACTGTACTTTATAATGAACTAGACATCAATACAGCATTTAGTATTGTGTGTGCACTATGCTACAACACATAACATGTAAAGCATCAAAAAGGTTGAACCTTTACTAAATCTAACCTGTAAGTTGAACATGATGGATGATCCCAGAAGTATAATTTTGAAGGCCTTCAAATGGGTAAAGCTGACTATAAGTCAGAGAGTAACCCTCTGCCTTTTGTGTAGGTTTCTTTACTTTCCCATATTCAACAACACTTGCTACATTCTTAGGATTTAATGGTTTTATATTGTCCCCAATTTGAAATTCACCTGCATTAAATTTCACATAATTTTGTTTACTTATTTCCAATACAAATATCAAAAATCAATATAAAAAGAAAAGAGTCAAACTCCAAGATGACAATATTACACAAACAAACAAAAAAAAAGACTTTTATTACATCATGAATATAAGAAAGGAAGTTTGTTGAGTACCAACAGAATATGCTGTCACTATCTATCCAAATAACAAAATGGGAATGCAATTTGTACTTGTAAATTCACCAAATTTGATCAAACCCAAATCACTAAAAGAAAAAAAAAGAAAAAAAAGTAAAATTTAAAACTTTTTTGGGAAGGCAGTAAATTTCTATTAAAACAAAATATAAGATTTTTGCTAATGATATTATCTAAAGTTTGTCATTAGTATAGTAGTATGTTATTTAAGGCAATATAAATTGGGGTACTTCAAATTTAAATCAACAACACTTAAAATTTCTGATCATAATGCACAACATTCATACACGCAATTATAAACTAAAAGTCCGATTCTCATTAAGAAAACCCAAAACTATATGACAGAATGTATAATATTAATATGTATGAAATTGGTAGAGTAGTACCTGTAATCCAAGAAATCCAAACAGAGTCATAATTAGAAGAAAGTGAGATAGAAATCTGTTCAGGTTCAAAGCCTTTAACAATCTGTTCATCGGGTCAATAACATGTCCACGAAAGCTTTCATCTAAAGGAACACTCACCGGCATAAAAGGTCCGTCAAGGGTGGTCGGCATATCACCAAAAGCAAAGCCCAAATATAATAATGATATATAAAACCCAATAAAAATCACACCAAAAGTATCAACCTTGAATGTCATTTTTTTTAAAATTTGTTGGATTGATTGGTTAAAAGTAAATGTAGCAAGACTATATACGTAAGTGCTTATATATATAAGTTGATGGGATATGCGATGGAATAATAATGGAATCTTTTAGCTATCAAGTTAAGTTGTGGGAAAAAGACAGTTTTCTTTGATTTGGGTGCCTGTCTTCTTTTATATTGTGTTACATATATATATATATAGTGGTTTTTGTGGGTGTGGGTGGGGTGGCGTGTCGTGCCGGAGATCGGTGGGGTGGTGTTTGAAAATATCGATGGTTGCTTGCCGTTTCAGCCTGTTATATTTTATAGTTTTTTGAATTATTTTTTTTAGTTTTAAAATTAATAATAATAATAATAATAATAATAATAATAATAATAATAATAATAATAATAATAATAATAATAATATGAAACGTTTATAGTGTAATCGTCACTCATTTTTTTTTAATTTTCATTAATTATGTCAAGTATTGTTAACATGTTGTTAGGTTTATTATTAGTTTGATTTGTTATGTATTAATTATCTATATCTATTTCGTTATTGGATACTTTGGATACATTCACTTGTAAGGATAATACGAAATGGGTTGTAGGCTTGTAGCTACATTATTGGAGACTTTGGATACATTCACTTTAAAATTTAAACAAAAATCGACTTTGTTACATAAAATATAATCTGGATAATACGGAATGGGTTCTAGCTACATTATTATTGTTTTTTTCCGTTGAATTCCACATGGGTATTGGTCTGTTAGATATTTGATTAGATAATGTCGTGTTAGCTTTGACTTCAAAATAACAAAAGTGTCCAGTTAAACTACGAGTATATTTTTTTTCTAACGGCATTAAAGTTTTATATAATAAAAACGGCTAGTAAGTAGCTAGTACATAGTCCGATCCTGAAAGTACCAAACTCGATTCGAGCATTTTATAAGTTTTTTTTTATAAAAGAGTATGCTCAGTTAGAAACTTTCAACAAATACATTTACTAAAACTCATTATAAAAGACAATGCACAAAAATTAGAAATTTCGCCATGACCTTTTCGTAAAATCTAGTATCCATGATTATTGCTAAGCATCAAAACCTTTTACGGATAATGAGTTTTCAAAATACATTTGATCATAATCATTACATTACTATTACAAAATGACCCATTATAATTAGCCAAAAACTTCTTGAATCGAACACTTGACATAACAATAACTTTACCAAAATGACATATCATGAGCCAAGATCAAGAGGGCCACTACGGATTCTAGCATCAATACCATTTTTCCGTAATTAGCCAAATACTTCAAGTTTTACAATTCAACTTCAATAATCTTCAAAGCACTAAATCTTGTTTCCACAACCGGGACAACCTATAAAATGGGTAAACAACTAAAAGGTAAGCATAGCTTAGTGAATAATCTTGCATACGTTTATACACACGAAGGAGAACAATGCACAAAGGTCTATTGCATATAGCCTATGGCACCGTCATACCCATATCTATATACTCACCTTTGTACTAACGCATTACATTGATCCATATAAGCAAATGATTACAATCTCAAATAAACAATATCAATGCCCCTGCTTAGACTATGAGTATGTTTGGCAAAACTAGCTGGTGGCTGGAAGCTTGATAGATGTAGCTGAAAACTGGTAGCTGGAGTTTTTCATATATATTTAAGTGTTTGGTACAGTAGTTGTAGCTAATGAAATAAAATGTATAGACAGAGATTAAAAAAATACAATTTATCGTTAAAAAATTAATATATCAAATACACATTTGTTTTTCTCGTATAATACCACTATTATTTATAGATATACTACCACTTTTATAAATGTATATTTATCAAGATATATCAACAGTAGTCTCAAAACATTGGATATTCTCTCTTTAAGAATTGGAATTATTATCTTCAACATTAAGAAATTGGAATTAAGATGGAACTCGCAATTGTCTTCTTCTTCTTCTCCTCTTAATTTCAACCCATACACACACAACCCACACTCTCAATTTCTCCCAAATAGATGATTAAGAACATGAATGTTATTATTATTACTTGAATAATTCTTTGATTAAATGGATGGAACACACACACTTGAAGTGTTTAGTCTTGACTTATACTTATTAAAATCCTTGCACATACATTGTATGGCTTGCCCTTTAGGTACTTTGGGTTTTCAACTTTTCATAGTCAGGATCAAAGTTGGGATGCATGATTAGACCAACTTTTCTTTTTATTTCTGAGCTCAACTTTTTGAGTGCTATGTAGCATCAAGTTTGGCCAGGATGTTTCATGGCGTTCTTTTATTTGCCCACAATGTATCATTTCTCCATAATTGAACTTTGAATTTGACTTTGAAAGAAGATACCCATGGTTGTACTGAATTAGCTTTCTAGCTTGGCTCTTGGCTTCAGATTTTTTGTGCTTATCTCGGCTCTAAGCCTTTTTGCACTTGCATCTAGAAATTTACTTTGTACCTAGCCTTGACTGCCAAGCCATCTTGTAATTAGATCTAGGCACTCGTTTGGCCTTTCCAATACATATTCCCTGCTATATATAAATGCATGCCTCCATTGGAAATGGGAGAAAGAAAAAAGAGCTTTGACTTTCACTTTTATATATACACCCTTAGTCCCCTATATCAACATATAAATATTCCAATTTGTGGAAAATACATTTCAAAAGCTGTAATTTGCTTTCTTAAAAGTAGAAAACTTACTTGGCCATCTTAAATTCTTCCATATTCTTGCTTTTAACTTGAGCGACCAAATCAATAGTTGCAACACCACCATCTGTGTTAATGTTAATAGTAAAAAGATCTAACGAGTGTGGAGCCTGAACCAAAAGAAGAGGAATCAACTTGTCAGCTGTTCTGCATACCAATCGTGAGAAGCGAACGTGGTAAAATCGTTAGCAGAATATGCAAAAAGCTTAGTGTCATCTCCAGCTGATATAAGCATGGGAATGCCCATATGAGCCCATTTACCGTAACTAAAGTCAAGTAGCTTTCGGTACCATAATCTTTTTCACTTTATCTTTGGGTAATATATCTTCATGATTGATGATGATGACAGACAAGGTTCTTACATAACCAATGTACACCCGTTTTTTTTTTTATTGGTTAGAAGAAGAAAAACAGCAAGTATGGTTTAATTTGGACTGGCTACTAAAGCATTGACATCACCATGGCATGGTTTGGACTGACTTCTAAAGCATTGAAGTAACCCTTATGGCAAGAATGTGCTTACAGGAGAGTTCCATGTAAACTGTCCCAAAACTCAACACTTCCACTGTAAGGGGTGACCCGTATTTGGTTAATATGGGAGATGACCTGGCAAATTACCTGGGCAAGCAAATGATTAGCTCTTTTTTTTCTGCATTCCTATACAGTTACCATATGAATTAACTGAGCACGCGTAAGATGACCCGTGGGTGGTCTAGGATAATCTGACGGTCCTTAAATGTGTACCTTGAATGCTTATCTCCAAACGAGTTTATCCTCACATTTTTTTATGTAGTGACGTACCTTTTTTGGATGCGAAGAGAGAATAAGAAGACGGCCGACCCGGTCATTAGTCCAGATTGGAGTCGACCCGGTAATTGATGCGTATGCTTGTGGCCCTATGAATGTAGATAAAAATGAGTGAAGCAAATGTAAATACCCGGTGGTGACCCGTGCAGGTTGTAATCTTGAATGTTGCAGACTTTTGCCAGGCTATACGCGGAGTTGTAGTATAATTTCAAGTACTACTGAAGAAAGCCATAACTCATCAGCAAGGATCTATATTATATACTTCTTTGTCTAAGCAGCTTTGTATATATGTATATCAGCTTTCTTGATTTGGATATCTTTTAATCTTCCTAGCACATACATACTAGCGTATTTAGTTGCCCTTCATATATTCATACTTGCCTTCATTCTTATACAACTCGGACTTCCACATGCTTCATTAATGAGGTTGAATCTACTGCCACAACACCTTTGTACCCAATGATAATTTGGAAGGAAAATGTGACCGGACTGGGTCATCCAACCTGATTTGATGTCTTCGACCTTCTGTTTTGGCTTTGATCTAACTCAGCTAGTAACTAAATGAGCTGAAGCCAATCCGGTTGTAACTTAAGCCAACCCGGATTATTGCTAGCCATTGCTTGTATCTTTTACAAAGTGTATATCTTCTTTATTTTTGCAGGTCACTCCTTTTTCTTTTTTGGGAAAGTTTATAGACGAGGAGCAGGTGACAGTTCTTTCTTTGGTGGGCCTTTGAGCTAGTTTCTAAACAAAGCGTCAAACAACACAACACCAAAGAAGAAGATGTCTGACTTTTATGAGTCAAACCTCTCGTGTTTTCATACGCTCGGTCCATATACTGTAACGAGCCTTTGTATTTACTTCCAAGGTAAAGCTCATTACTTTTAGTTGTTAAGCAAATCAAAATCATGCTACTCTAGTTCCACAATTATCCGGCAAATACACATACTATATACATATGTATACCGGTTTACATCTATGTATAGAATTACTAAGCATAAACATATGCATATATTACATTTAATCGTACCTGACATTTTGCATATGTTGGGCATTGCTCAAAGCCGGTTTGCGGGGACTAGCAAAGGGTGCCACTGCCAGCCCGGTTTTGCTTTGGCCAAGAGGATGCCCTGTCATTGAGTAAGTGGAGAGAAGCGATCAGATTCATGCTCTTGCCCATTTAATGAAAGGGAGCGCTTGAAAGCTGAAAATTTTGTTATTGCAACAAAGAGGTTATAGCCCTTTTTTTCTTTTCTTTTTTTGAAGTTGCCTAAAGGAAGTTTTTTCTTCAGACTTTGGCATTTTGCTCAAGTAATATCATCCAGGTTACTTTTTCATCTTGATTTATTTCCAGGAACACGTTTGAAATTCCATAATTTATGACGTACTCACTCGTGCCAAAGCGTCCGAGGATACATATGCCTGAAAATCATGCCTACCATGCCGGCATGATACTGATACTCATGATCATTACAAACATCCTCTCTGAGCTTTATATCACCAGCTTCAGGTCGATATAACAATTATATACATTCAAGCAGCAAGTTAACAATGCTCATTGTACATGCAGGGCCTTCAGCTTCTGGTTTAAAGCATTTCACAACAATTATGAGTACTTTCATCAGTTGATGCTTCCTTAGTGGCAGTACTTCAGATGTCATTAGCCATGACCAGACCGAATATATACGTTACATTTCTGTAAAGCTGGATATTGTGCAAGGTTACAAGACATTCCTTCTATCTTGAGAATAAATTTGAAAATCTGTTGGCAACCATTTCAAAGGGTTACTGAAGTGCGCAGCTGTAGAATGACATGCCTTCATAATGTGTACAATACTGCCCCAGTCTATACCTGTGTATTCATGACTTCTGGCTACTTTACAATGCTGTTCATATACGAGTATCATATGATATACCTGAAAAGATTTAAAACTTTTGAACAGAATTTTGGCCTGTTCCAGTTGTAAAGAGCTAATGAACCGTTAAAAAGTCGTCTTATAATGAGATAATGAACTACAGAGCATCTTTTTTCAGGGAGGCATGTACAGAAAACGTCACCCTCGACAACACTCTATAGAGTATCAGAAGTAGTTTTTTGTTTACGCATTCTATAAAGCATCTTAGAAAAGCCATTAACCAAACGTAGGTTTTTAGACTTGCAGCTACTCGAACTTTTGGGCAGCCCTGACCAGTATATGATAAGTTTTGAGACTGTGTATTTTGACGGGCCTAGTTAAGTGTGTGTACCAGCAAAAGCTTATTCACGCAGCCACAAGGAATTGACAAAATGTTTATAAACACCTCCAAATTTGTGCAACCCCATAGTAATAAGAAACACCTTAGAGGGGGATGCCATTTAGCTAATGGTGGATTATAATATGAGTCTTTTAGGTAAATACTCTTAAGGATAATATTCAATATAGATATCACATAAATAAGTGGCATCATCAGGCCATTTGACAGCAAACACTGACTAATATTGTCACAAATCAAGGAGTATTCAAGCCATAGCAAGACGTTATCTCATATAACATGCATCAATAACTAGACCAGCATGTGTGACTTAAAATCACAGAGGTTTCATTATACTAGTTAGTGGAACGAGTGGTGTGCAACTACAACTCCATTGCTTTTTAGCGACATGTATAAAGTAACAAATGGCCAGGTTGTTTTTACATCATCAAACAACTTATTTCAGTAGATAATGAGGGCTACATGATGCTAACTAGAGCCAAAGACTTTCAGCAATTTAGCATATAGATGCTTAGAGCTGGAGTATCATTCTAGCACTTCACAAATCATATATTATAGTTATATGAGCATGATAAGGTAACCTACAATTAGCAATTCTCGATGATATATAAATAAAAATTAGAACTCCCTTGGAATCCATGTCATGTTACCGTGAACAGGTCACCGGGTTCCTGAAGTCGAAGTGCTAATAAAATCATGAAGCTTCATTGAGACATTTTATCAAACAGTTGGTGTACCAGAAAGAATTTAAGAAATCAAATGCTTTTTATGATTATCGCAGCCTGCAATAGTCATAAACGAGCTGAATTCTCATCGAAAAAGGTAATCACAGTCATGCCAACTCAGATTTCTATCCTATGCTCCTTTATATAATAACGACTTTTAAACCTCAAATCAAGTTGCTTTTGTATACAACTGATTTTACACACAACTATGTGGGTTTTTTAGTACGAATCATGAATAAATGGATACTATATGTAAAGATTCTCCTCCTTTATTTAATTAGTGGTTGCTGATGCAACAACCATTATAAAACGACTAATAAGCATATACATCTCGAAGATTTAACAAAACATGAAAACTTACAGTACACTGTAATTTGTTCGTACGTTTGAATGGTGATGATGACCACGTGGTCGTGGGTTCGGGTCCCACGGATGGCGCCAATGTTTGACATGGATTGTCGAGCTCAATCACGAATGGATTTGACCGATATCAAAATCTCCTCAATATAAGAGTGCAAACATATTAAGTTGTTCAGAACCTAAGGTGAATGATGATGTTCCCAAAGAGATGTTTCGATCTTTGGAGGATAAAATTATGTGTGTTTTTAGGCTATGTATGATTGATTGTGTGAGTGAATGAATGAATATCGCCTTCCATTTGTGAGGAAGGTGTATATAAGCTAAATGGGCAAGTGAGTATCCTCCAACTTAGATGGGTAGATCCCTTTTATGAAGCCAATGGGTTGGGATTTTATATTAGTAAGCTAGAGAGTTGGGCTTTTTCACTGACAACACAAACTTGTCATAAGAATATGTATATATTTATAACATATATGGTCGACTTGGCTGATTAGCAACATATAATGACTTGTTGTCATTTGTTTGACCTACATAAATAAACTTATATATTTCGTTTACACAAAATATATTTTATTAATGTACATATACCATTCTTGTTAATGTATATGTAAATACATACGTGATCAATAACTATGATCCTGATTAGAGATATTACTAACACAAGGTTTTGTTGTACACGATAATGCTTTTATGTTTTGCAGGATCCTGAACTGAGGATCATCATTCAGGATATTCAAGAAATTAGCTAACGGTCGAGAATAAGTGTCTACATTCATTCAGCCTATTAAGCAAGAAAATAAACGTGCAATCCCAAGGATATCGCAACAAACTTGAAGAATAAACGTGTCAATGAAGACTCAACGTCCACTTTTCAACTTCAGCACGTTGAACAATATCACACGGAGGATCCCAGATTTTTTGGATAGTTAGTTAGGAGTTTACATTATAAATAAGAGGTGATTGATCGAGAATAGGATAACGGCTCTCACACTTGTATTCTCACACACTTATTCACTCATACTTATTTTCTTTTTCGTTCATTAGCTCGATCAAATCACTCTCACCCTCATTGTATTGTAATCAACCAAAATAATAAAAGAACTAAGGAAGGGTCGATTGAATCCTCCCGGGTTTTTTTACCTAAGATCACTTAACTGGATCAAGGGTTTTTCCTCGTCAACAAAATTCTAGTGTCGTTGTGTTTTTCTGTTTTTCTTTAAGATCCTATCTTTAATTCGCAGTGCTTTACTTTTATCTTCAACAGTTTTCTTAATTACTCAAAGTATTTCTTTCTCAAAGGCTTTCTTAAAACTCTTTTTAGTTAAAACTATTAGTTTTAGTCGTTATTGTTAAGAAAACTTTACTTTTAATTGAAGATCCTAGAACACCAAACCCCACTTACAAATCTTCGGTTCTTGAGTTGTCTAAAATCCTTTCTAAAATTATCTTAGGTAATTTTTGACCGAAATAATTTGGCGCCCACCGTGGGGCAAAAAGGTGTTTTTGCAATTTAATCACACTCCTAGATTTTCAGTTTCAAAAACTTTCTCAAATCAATCTCCAAAAAATGTCGACTTCTCAAAATACTTCTTCCGCTGCTTCTGGGTCTGTTACTTTAAAGAATTTAATCAATAAGCCTCCAAAAAATAATAATAATAAAAATGCTGGGAAGGCTATTGATGATTCGTCTGCAGGATACGATCCAAATCGCCCAATGCCTAAAGCACCAGAACCTTATATAAATCCATCTCTGGATTCACAGGTAAGAACTAGTCGTAATGAATCTAATACTGACACAGATGTTCTTTCTATGTTCAAGGTTCTGCAGGATCAAATGGCCAAAGCGCAATCAGAGAATCTCTCTAGATTCGATAGCTTGGAATCAAGGATGATGGGAAGCAGGAATCAAGAGCCTAGAAATCGAGAAATTAGGATTCACGATCTCGAGGCACCAGAAGAAACTCCCATGAACAACAGGAGTGTTAATTTTGGAGGAACAGGAACCCAAGGGACTCCAGGGACTCAGTCAATGGGTCATCTATTCTCTACTCCTCCTCCAAAACCTGGATCAGCTTCCTTCTTTCACGCAGGAAATAACTCAAATAAAAATAATAATGAGCAAACCCCTCCATCATCTTCGGGGGTTCCAGGTTTTACTCCTCCCTCCTTTAATTGCGAAAATAATGCTAACCATATGCAGGATAATGTGGCGAATGCGTACTTGGCGAAAGAGTTGCAGAAAATCAAGGAACTAATTTCGACAGTTTCGGGATTCTGGCAGCCAATCCCAGAAGCAGATCCGTCTTCATACAGAATTTCCAGATTTGCACCAGCCATTGCTAATGTGGAAATTCCCAAGAAGTTTTTAGCGCCACATATGAAAACATATGATGGAACCACAGATCCTCAGGAACATGTGGCTCAATACTTGGAGAAAATGGAGACAGTTCCAATCCCGACAGACTTAAGAGAAGCATGCTTGTGCAAAGGTTTTGGGGCTACATTATAAGGAGCAGCCCTAAAGTGGTTACTTAATTTACCCACTGGATCTATATTTTCTTTTGCGCAATTAGTTAATCAATTTAATTTACGGTTTTCATGTAGTAGGGTTTTCGTGAAAATAACGGGTGATCTTTATCAAGTCACTCAAAGAACTAATGAGTCTTTAAAAGAATATCTTAACAGGTTTACGAAAGAGTCCTTAGAAATCCCGAAATTAGATATGACCACTGCAGTCCAAGCTTTGAAGATGGGACTAAGCAAGGATTCTCTATTCTATCAAGATCTCGTTATGACGCCTTGCAGATCTTTAGATGAAGCAAGGAATCGTGCTTTAAGATTTATTAGACTCGAAGAGGACGAATTGCTAAGAAAGAGGATGGAAGCACCTTCAACATATGATCGTCCAAATAGAAGGGCAGAAACTCCAGTGTTCCGACCAAGCAAAAATAAACCCTATACAAGAGCTGTGCAGCAGAGAGCAGTTGTAGCAGAAAGACAGGGAGATCCTCAATATCCTGAATTATCAAAATATTGTTTTCCTGTTGATGTTGCAGGAATAGTAGCGGCAATGAAAAATCTTGGGGACAAAGCCAGATGGCCTCCCAGAAATCCAAAACCAGATGCCAACAAAGACAAATCAAGATGGTGTGCCTACCATGAAGATTTTGGGCATACCACAGAAGAATGCTATGCCTTCAGGCGAGAGATTGGGATACTCCTTAGTAAAGGATATCTGACAGAGCTCTTTGGCAAAAAGAAAGCTCAGGATGTTGATATCAAGGATTTGGGCAAGCAAAGCCAACCACCAAGGCCCAAATCACCTCCAGCTAATGCTCGAATAATCAATTATATTGCAGGAGGATCAGAGGTGTGTGGCACATCTTTTTCAGCAGCAAAGAGAAACGCCAAGGAAGCAAAATCTGAAAGAGGAGATAAGCTAATCCAAAGATCCAGTGTGCTACGCATGGATAAAGTGACATTTGAGGTAGATGATATGGACAGCATTCAGGATCCTCATCATGATGGTTTAGTTGTTACTTTATATGTGGCTAACCATTTTGTGCGCAGGATCTTGATCGATAATGGCAGTTCAGTCAATATCATAAGATTGGAGACATTGAAAAGGATGGGGATCTCTGAAGAAGAAATCGGCGGGAAATCCACAATTCTCGTTGGTTTCAGTGGTGAAATGAAAAATACTTATGGCGAAATTAAATTGCCAGTTTATGTCGAAGGGGTAAATTCGATGCAAAATTTTGTGTAATTGATTCTTTACCTGGCTGTAATATTATTTTAGGTAGGTCGTGGATACATGAAATGAGAGTTGTTCCCTCAACTTACCATCAATGTGTGAAGATCCCAACTCCTTGGGGGTGGTGAAGATAAAAGGAGATCAGCAGGATGCTAAAGAATGCTATATGGCATCAATGAAGCCTACAACCAAGCCTACTGAAGCATAGCAATTAAAGAGGAACATCCTTGATGTCAAAGAATTTGAAGATCAAGACGTGAAAGAAATGCCAATATCAAATGAAGATCCTGACATCAAGGTGTTCATTGGAAAAAAGATACCGGAGGATCTTGAAAAGGATCTTATTGAGTTTCTGAGCAGAAGGAAATCTACGTTTGCTTGGAAACAAGAAGACATGACAGGTATTTCTAAATATATTATTACTCATAAATTAGGACTTGATAAAAGTTTCAGGCCTATTCAACAAAAAAGAAGAAAATTCGCACCGGAAAGAAATGCGATTATTCAAGAGGATGTTGAAAGACTCTTGAAAGCGAAGATGATCAGAGAAGTGAAGTTTCCAGAATGGCTTGCAAATGTTGTAGTCGTGCAGAAAAAGAATGGAAAGTGGAGGGTCTGTGTAGATTTTACAGATCTCAACAAGGCCTGTCCTAAGGATCCTTTTCCTTTGCCACACATAGACGCAATGGTAGACGCTACAGCTGGGCATGAAATGCTGACATTCATGGATGCATCTTCAGGATTTCAACAGATTCAAATGGAACCTGAAGATCAAGAAGCAACAGCTTTCATGACTCCCACAGGTATATATTGTTATACTGCTATGCCCTTTGGATTGAAAAATGCAGGTGCGACGTACCAAAGGTTGGTCAACATGATGTTCAAAGACCAACTGGGGGATACAATGGAAGTCTACATCGATGATATGGTGGTAAAATCAAAGAAGGCAGGAGATCATCTCAAGGATCTTGAAGTTGCTTTTGATATACTGGATCGCTACAATATGAAGTTAAATCCAGCAAAATGCAATTTTGGAGTAGGTGCAGGAAAATTCCTAGGTTACTTGGTAACCAAAAGAGGGATAGAGGCGAGTCCAGAACAGATAAAGGCAATCATGGAGCTGAAATCCCCTACAAATGTGAAAGATATTCAAAGACTGACTGGCAGATTAGCAGCTCTGAACAGATTTATATCAAGATCCTCAGACAGATGCAAGGAGTTCTATGATATGTTAAAGAAGAATAAGAAGTTTGAATGGGGAGAAAAACAGGAAGAAGCGTTCCAAGCATTGAAGACGTACCTCTCAACTCCACCTTTGTTGATGAAGCCAGAGAAAGGTGAGATACTCTTTCTGTATCTCTCAGTATCTCCAGAGGCAGTAAGCGCTGTGCTTGTAAAAGAGCACGAAGGTAAACAACATCCTGTCTATTATGTTAGTAAAAGCCTGCTAAATGCTGAAACTAGGTATTCACACTTAGAAAAATTAATTTTAGCTTTAATAATGGCCTCTACTAAACTTAGGCATTATTTTGAAACACACCCTATCCATATAAAAACTAATTATCCAATAAAAAATGTGCTTAGGAAACCAGAATTATCAGGTAGAATGGCTAAATTGTGACAACTCGTAATTAATTTACACCGGGTTAGTCCTAATCTCGATTAGACAGTCATTTGACGTGGAACTTATTAGACTTTTGGACTTTTGACTTAGTCAAAATAGACGTATCTTGATGACGTAGACTATTAGCTATCTAGACGAATGCCGAGTCTTTAAAATAACTTTAAATTAATATTTAAAGGTTATGTCTTGAACAAAATAATTAGACTGTCTAGACTTAATATTATAAAGTTCACTTTGACGAAACTTTATTGACTTGTCTTAATTAAAATGACACGAGGGAAAATACTTTCACTTTACATTTTAACCTTTGGGTCATACGGTATTTAATCGTAAGCATTTTACCGAATTAAAGGTACCAAAATATCTCATTTTAAGGCCACGTGGGCTGGTTTTAAGATTTGTGGCAGGGGAATGAACACCAAAACCCATTCCCCCTTCTTTTTCCCTCTTGTTGGTCGACATACACAACACCACACACACACACAATTCACTTTATGCTCTAAATCATTTTGGCAAGGGAAATCAAAGCAATTAATCATCTTTCAATAATAATTAAGGTTTTGGGCATTATCATCATCATCATCATCTTCATATTTCTTCTTATTTCTCAAGAACACCATTTGGTAAGTAACTTTCTCAAACTTTGATTTGGTTTAAATTCAATTAAGGGTTTGTTTTCAGTTTTGATTATGGAATTGGAAGCCTTTAAATTAGATATGAAATTAGGGTTTTGATGATAAATGGATATTTTGGCTTAGAATTAGGTTTTGATGATAAATGGATATTTTGGCTTAGAATTAGGTTTTGAGGTCTAAATGATTGAAATGGTGAAATGATTGGCGAAATGGTATGTTTCCGAGTCTATTGAACATATTTAAACTTGTTATAATGAAAGGAATTGAGTCGAAAAACGGTTTGGCTTGCCTGCATATTTTGCACCTGCTGGTGCTGGCTGCAGAATGAGGCCACTGCGGCGCAGTGGCATGGGCTTAGTCCCACTGCGGCGCAGTGGCTAGGGCTGGTTTTGTGCATTTTTTAGCTCACTGCGGCGCAGTGAGCTTGGCAATGGCTCACTGCGGCGCAGTGCTATTGTACTGGTCCCTGGTTCGATTTAGCCCACTGCGGCGCAGTGAGCATGGTTCTGGCTCACTGCGGCGCAGTGCTATTGTACTGGTCCCTGGTTCGATTTAGCCCACTGCGGCGCAGTGAGCATGGTTCTGGCTCACTGCGGCGCAGTGGATACTCACTGTAAAAGTTTTGCGCATCAATTTTTAAACATTTATAACTTTTAATCCGAAAGTCCGAATATGTTTATTTACTTTTGGTTGGTAAAATGAAAGTTTGAAACACATTCTCGGTAAAGGCATTCTAGGATTGATAGCTAAGTAGTTATACGTAGGATACTTGTCGTCGTGAGATTTGATCCTCACCATTGGTACTCTTATCCTAGGTTTTGGATAGACGTGGAGACTAAACTGCTCATATTCTCGGACTACTCATACTTTAGCTCGTAGACTGCTAAGGTGAGTTTATGGCGCCCTTTTTCCTTTATTTTGGGCCTGAAAGCATGTACTGTATACACGACTACTTTGTAAATGATTTGTCTTTGTCTACGCCATGAGATTTGGTAAATGAAATCATTTGTCTTATATTTGCCATGAGACGGCTGTCTAAAAATGTGTATACATGTCTTATGAAAATCGATCTATATGTCTTGACTTGCCATGTTGTCGGCTGACTAAACTGTTCCTTGTGTTTTGACAAACTAAAATGATCCCCCCCTTATGTAGTTATATTTAGGTTAGACTTCGGTCTGAACCGTCTTGTCATATTATTTAGGTTAGACTTCGGTCTGAACCGTCTTGTCATATTATTTGGTTAGACTTCGGTCTGAACCGTCTTGTCATATTATTTAGGTTAGACTTCGGTCTGAACCGTCTTGTCATATTATTTTAGGTTAGACTTCGGTCTGAACCGTCTTGTCATATTATTTAGGTTAGACTTCGGTCTGAACCGTCTTGTCATATTATTTAGGTTAGACTTCGGTCTGAACTGTCTTGTCATATTATTTAGGTTAGACTTCGGTCTGAACCGTCTTGTCATATTATTTAGGTTAGATTTCGGTCTGAACCGTCTTGTCATATTATTTAGGTTAGACTTCGGTCTGAACCGTCTTGTCATATTATTTAGGTTAGACTTCGGTCTGAACCGTCTTGTCTATATATTTAGGTTAGACTTCGGTCTGAACCGTCTTGTCATATTATTTAGGTTAGACTTCGGTCTGAACCGTCTTGTCATATTATTTAGGTTAGACTTCGGTCTGAACCGTCTTGTCATTATTTAGGTTAGACTTCGGTATGAACCGTCTTGTCATATTATTTAGGTTAGACTTCGGTCTGAACCGTCTTGTCATATTATTTAGGTTAGACTTCAGTCTGAACCGTCTTGTCATATTATTTAGGTTAGACTTCGGTCTGAACCGTCTTGTCATATTATTTAGGTTAGACTTCGGTCTGAACCGTCTTGTCTTCGTATCAGGGTTGGACTTCGGTCTGGACTGTCCTGTATTAAATAACTACAACAAACGACGATTGATCTTTTAGTCAAACACACTGTAAACTCACCAACTATTTCGATAGTTGATCCTCTCAAATTTCATGCTTTTCAGGTGATCATCTGTAAGCCTTGGAATCGTCTTTGGCATTATAGGGCCAATCTTTTGACTTTGGACGTACAATTAGCATCAGACATTGAGGACTCTCATGCTTTTGGCTTTAATTGTATTTGACTGTCCAATTTATTGAACTTGTATTCTGTGGGCCCAGTTCCAAATGAGGATGACTTGTATCCTATTTTGGGGTCCACACTTTGAACGATTGTACTTGTATTGACTTGTATTGGTATATATGGATGTAATCTCTATTAACCTTCTGATTAGTATGCAATTCTTTGTTAACCCTGTATTTCCGCTACAACGGGGTGTGACTAAATGGTCTGTGAAGTTAAGTGCATTTAACATAACTTATGAACCTAGAACTGCTATTAAATCTCAAGCCTTAGCTGATTTTGTGGCTGATTTTACTAGTGATTTACAACCAGAAGCAGACTTAGAAGTTAAAATGTTAACTGAAAATAATGAAAAATGGACTTTACATACTGATGGTGCAGCCAATGTAAGAGGAATAGGGTTAGGAATCATACTAAAATCGCCACAGGGGATATGCTACCTCAGTCTATTAATTGTGAATTTACTGCTACTAATAATGAAACAGAATATGAAGCTTTAATAGCAGGATTAGAGTTAGCTAAAAATATGGGTATTAAATGCTTACAAGTTTATGTGGACTCTTTGTTGTTAGCAAATCATTTTAATGGGTCTTATGCGGTTAAAGGTGAAAAATTAATGGCTTATCTAGAAATAGTAAAGAGCCTAGCCAAAAATTTTGATTTCTTTAGCATAGAACAAGTCCCAAGACAGGAAAATATAGAAGCAGATGCCTTAGCTTACTTAGGATCCTCACTTAATATTCCACCTGACACTAAAATACCAATAATAAAGATAATAAAACCGGCCATAGAAACTTTGCAAGTTAAAGCAGTTGATGACCAAGCGTCAGAAGAGTCTAGTTCTGGGGACAATTCAAAATCTTGGATTGATCCAATTATGAAATATTTACAAGAAGGAGTTATCCCAGAACAAGAAAATCACAGGGCTTTTAAAACAAAGGTATCATACTTCTCTATTATACAAAATAGATTGTACAGGAGATCACTTGCAGGTCCATACTTAAGGTGCTTAGAAAAAGAAGAAGCTCAAGAAGTAATGAGAGAGATACATGATGGAGAATGTGGTAATCATTCTGGAGCCAGAGCATTACGCACCAAGATAGTCAGAACAGGATATTACTGGCCCACTATGGATAGAGATACAAAGGATTATGTGAAGAAATGTGATGGTTGTCAAAGGCATGGTAACATATATCATCAGCCAGCTGAACCATGTATCCCATTGTTTCTTCTTGGCCCTTCATGAAGTGGGGGATGGATATAGTTGGAGCAATGCCAAAAGCGCCTTGTAGAAAGAGATTTATGTTAGCATTAACAGATTATTTCTCGAAATGGATAGAAGCAGAAGCTTTTGTTCAAATTGAGGAAACAGAAGTAATCTCTTTCATTAAACGCAATATACTTACTAGATTTGGAGTACCAGCTGAGATAATTTGTGTTAATGGATCACAATTTATTGGGAGAAGAACAACTGGATTTTGTGAAAGTTATGGCATAAAAATGATCACATCTACTCCTGTCCACCCTCAAGCCAATGGTCAAGCAGAATCGAGCAACAAGATTATTGTTAATAATCTTAAGAAAAGGCTAAGAGGCAAGAAAGGACTATGGGCAGAAGAGTTGCCATTTGCACTTTGGGCTGATAGGACTACTGTCAAACATGCCACTGGGCACACACCATTCTCTTTGGTATTTAGAACTGAAGCAGTACTTCCAGCGGAAATGATGGTGCCAACAACAAGATCCAGTTTGCAGACAGTTCAAGATAATGATCAAGCATTATTTGAAGATCTTGACTTAGTTGATGAGTTAAGGGAAGCTGCAAAAATTCGTATAGCTGCTTATCAACATCAAGTGACAAGGGCGTACAATAAGAATATAAGAATTAGAAGATTCAAAGTTGGAGATTTAGTATTAAGAAAAGCTTTTAAGAATACAACGAAAAAGTCTGATGGAAAGCTTGCTCCAAAATGGGAAGGTCCTTACTTTATACATTCAGAAGCAGGTAAAGGATCCTATTGGCTTCAAGAGCCAGAAGGTAGAATGATTCCAAGAGCTTGGAATGCGATTCATCTTAAAGCATATTATCAATAAATAGTTGTTGTTTTATTTAAATTATTATGACAATAATACTGACTTGGGCGTCGGAGTGGCATTAGCCAAAAGGGCTAATGTCTACCCTTGATATGTGTTTTATTGGTCTTATGCAGGATTGTCAGCATTTAGGATCTTGATGGATGAAGATCACAAGCTATTATCCAAGGTACAGATCCTGAATCAGAACAGTTTCTCCTAAGTCTAAATCCTACAAACGGATTACAGTGGATTGAACTAAAACTTCAATCCTAGGTTGAAGGGATCACCTTCTCGAACGTCGAGGTTAACATTAACACCTCATTTCGCCCGGGACGCACGTCATAAAAAATTCTTGATTGTGGGTAGACCCTCATGGTTAGGAATTTTCAAAGGGTTGTTGATTTTGCAATCAACTCATTTGGTTATGACCATAAGTGATAAAAACGGTCATAAAAAAGAATAGGGATAATCTCTCTATTAAATACAAACGATTGACAAACGAATTGGCCAATAAACTAACAAATGGATTAATAAATGAATTTCTTTTTAGTGTCTTTTTTCTTGAAACAGGAAAAAAAGATTCAATGAATGTTGGTTATCGCAAAGGTATGTGTTTTAAAAACTCTAAGTCTTTGTGAAATGTGCAGGATATGCTTAAGGAATGGAAGTAAAGGTACGCATATACAAACAAAAGATTGATTTCATTTAGTACTAAATAAGTAGCAGTTTACAAAATATCTATATGTACAAACTACTACTAAACTAAGACTAGTGGACTCAAGCCTTTTCATCACATCTATCATTGTCCACACCAAAACCTAGAAGCCCTAAAAATACGACCCGCCACGGAGGATATCATCTGCAATGCTGTCGTTGACGTCGGGATATTTCTTCTTCAAGATCGACACTACCGACTTCAAGTAGGCCATGTCATTCTTGGCATCCCTCGGTTCCTCACGAGCACGGTTGATCTCGTCATAGGTTTGAAGGATCTCTCCTCTTAGGGCCTGGAGATCATCACCCCATTTGCTGATAATCTCGATGGTGAGTTCTTGTGGGATGGGCAGATGGATTTGGACGACATGAAGCAAGAAAGGATGTCCGTAAGGAGTTTGTTATTTAGCTTTGATTGTTCTTCACATCGCTGGATAATCTCTTCAAGATGCTGCAAAATAAGAACGGTTAAAGGGAAAAGAAAAAATAACCTTTATAAAAAGCAGTAAATAAAAAAAAGTAATAATAAAAAAAAATGAAGTTTTACTTTGTTTTTCCAAACGGGAGTAGAAGATGAAGATGCCATTGTTAAAGATAAAAGTTTTTTGAAGTGGAAAGGAAAAAGTTTTGAAGATATTTTGAAAAGATGAAATATGAGATTTATGTGGAGACGGTTGAAGGTAAAGGGATTTAAATAGGCGGAGAGATAAGGAGTCATGGGGGACAAAGTGATAGGTTAAATGTCTCATCATAGCCGAGTAAATTAATTTTACATCATGATCTGACTGTTGCTCTGCGACGCGCCTTTGGATAATTAAAAACGATGGGATACGCAATAAAAGTCTAGTTACAAGACTAGTTAGGATGCTTCTAGTATACGATTAAGAAATTTATATTTAATTCATGAGAAGTTAAATATAAATTTGGGGACAATTGTTTGGGGTCAGATTTTCTATAACTATGATCCTGATTAAAGATATTACTAACACAAGGTTTTGTTGTACACGGTAATGCTTTTATGTTTTGCAGGATCCTGAACTGAGGATCATCATTCAGGATATTCAGGAATTAGCTAACGGTCGAGAATAAGTGTCTACTTCATTCAACCTATTAAGCAAGAAAATAAACGTGCAATCCCAAGGATATCGCAACAAACTTGAAGAATAAACGTGTCAAGGAAGAATCAACGTCCACTTTTCAACTTCAGCACGTTGGACAATATCACACGGAGGATCCCAGATTTTTCGGATAGTTAGTTAGGAGTTTACATTATAAATAAGAGGTGATTGATCGAGAATAGGATAACGGCTCTCACACTTGTATTCTCACACACTTATTCACTGCATACTTATTTTCTTTTTCGTTCATTAGCTCGATCAAATCACACTCACCCTCATTGTATTGTAATCAACCAAAATAATAAAAGAACTAAGGAAGGGTCGATTGAATCCTCCCGGGTTTTTTTTACCTAAGATCACTTAACTGGATCAAGGGTTTTTCCTTGTCAACAAAATTCTGGTGTCGTTGTGTTTTTCTGTTTTTCTTTAAGATCCTAGCTTTAATTCGCAGTGCTTTACTTTTATCTTTAACCGTTTTCTTAATTACTCAAAGTATTTTTGTCTCAAAGGCTTTCTTTAAACTCTTTTTAGTTAAAACTATTAGTTTTAGTCGTTATTGTTAAGAAAACTTTACTTTTAATTGAAGATCCTAGAACACCAAACCCCACTTACAAATCTTCGGTTCTTGAGTTGTCTAAAATCCTTTCTAAAATTATCTTAGGTAATTTTTGACCGAAACATAAAGAACGAGTAATAACGATAACAAGTATCAAACAAGTTCTAGAACATCCCTCATGTGAATCAATGTCCTCAAATGTCCTTATGTCATCAAATATGTCATCAAGTACATAATGTACCCGTATAATGTCATCAAGTACTTAGAGTACCCATTTGTATGTTATCATGTCCGTCATGTCCATCGTTGTTCTCAACACATCACATTTTGTTCATCACTGACCATCAATGTCCACAACATCACCAAAACACCTTGTACATACACTTCATACGATACTACTTTTGAGAAATCATAGATGCTTATATATAGGGTCACCCGCAGCCTTCCCACCACATCTATAACCTTTCAAAGACATTACCATCTTCCATGTGTGCACAACTATCCTAAAATACACTTAACAATCACATACAATAACCATATCACGATCAAATAGTCTTACGTCAATCAAATCAACCAACCAATCATTCAATCAATAAATGTAATCATGCACGTATGTACACTTTTCAGCCCGACTATCATACAAGTAAGGAAACTACGAAAACTCACCTTGATCAAGCAAATACAAGTTTAAGTTAAGCTATAAACGTCCAATGACCGTCAAATGTCCACAACCTATCAATACAACATCAACCCATCACAAGGTATCCTAAACGGTAAAGTCTAGCTAGTTAAACTATGCCACAATCCCCCAAAGATGCTTTAGAAGTGATACAAGAACGTTTAAACGATCAATGAAGAGTTTTGGTTAAACATGGTTCAATGACTTAGCACCCAAAATTTGACATGAAAATCAAAGTGTTTAGAAATGTGTTTAATCAATTTTGTTGACCAAACCTCATTTAGTAAAAGAGTACAAAATTAAAGGTTTTTTTTTTTTTTTTTTTTTTTTAACAGCAACATACCACTGCGCCGCAGTGGGGTAGGACTCCTCCCACTGCGTCGCAGTGGAAAGTTACTGGTCAGCGGGTCGAAATCCCCCACTGCGCCGCAGTGGGGTTAAAACACTTCCACTGCGCCGCAGTGGAATGTTTCTGGTCCAGACCTGCCCAAAAACCAGCAATCCAACATTTCCTTTTAACACAATTTCAACATTTCAACACCCAAATTTTTAAACCACACTTTGAATCAGAACGTTTCATACTTCAACATAACATTGAACACCACGGATAATACTTACAACCAAAGTTTTGAGCCAAAACGATAAATGTCATCAAACGGGTCGTTTTGACCTAAATAAAGAAAACGACCTAGTTACCAAGTTATGACTAAAAACAACCAGGTGACCCAAAATCCTTACATGTTTATAGACTTTTACAACCAAAAGACTTGATCAACCAAAACAAACTTGTATCAAGAGCCGAATGGTCAAAAGGGAATTATCTACCAGAATTACCCAAGTTGCCAACCTTCAAGATGGCTCTAATTTCTTCAATGATCACTTCACTAGATCAAGTCCTTGCCTTTGCTACTACTACCAACTCCTATAAAAGAATTAAACAACTAAAACATAAGCAACGCTTAGTGAATGCATATACATATAATCATAATCAAGTTACCAAGCAATGTGCCTCAAGCACCACATATAGCCTATCCAACGATAGCAAAGTCAATCATGACATAATTTCTCTTTCACATGGCCATGGAAACATGCTAGTAGGAATTTACCCACCTACTAGCAAAATCACAAATGGGTTAGTAGGAATTTACCCACCTACTAACCCTAATAACAAATATGCTAGTAGGAATTTACCCACCTACTAGCAATAATCACAAATGGATTAGTAGGAATTTACCCACCTACTAACCCTAAATCACAATTTGGCTAGTAGGAATTTACCCACCTACTAGCTCAACAATCAAATGGATCATAGGAATTTACCCACCTATGACCCCAAATAACAAGAACATGATTATATGCATAAACACTCACCTTGAACTTGGCTAATCGATTCTATGGCTATAGGCTCAACTAAAAGGTCTTCACCACCTATACATAATACAATACATATATCTATGAGTTCTATAAACTCAACTATTTCACAATCATTTGCTTGAATTCAACATGCATTCTATTAACATGGTGTTTGGCATTCACAAAACATTTTAACAATTTTCCATAATCAATTTCATATCACAATCTAGCCAAACACCCAAAACATAAAGTTGATTTCTTTGGGTTTCATTAAAACTAAATTGCCTTTACCCAAAGCTTCTCCTTTTAATTCATTAGGGTTCATCATCAAAATCCCCAAATAACAAATTCCCAAAAATAACAAAAACCCCAATTTCAATAATCAAGAACCCTAATTTCTTAATTTAACAATTTGGAAGAATTTCTTACCTCAAAAGAACAATAACACAATTGAAATCAATTTTTCATTCCTTTCTTCCTTGCCAAATTTGATCCCCACCAAGCCACCACAACTCTCAATTAGTTTCTTAGCTCTTCAATTTAGATAGAAGAATTTTAGGGAATGAATATCTTAGATCATTTTTTGTGAATTAGAAGAATGGGTGGAAGAAGGATTTGAGGGGGAAGTAATTTGGTGGAATTGTGATTCATCAAAATGAAGTGGCTGGACACTCTTCCCTCATGCCACGTTTTTATTTTATTTTAGTGGGTATTATACCCGCTAGCCACTAAAGCTCCAACTAAATTAACCTCTTATCTCAAAACAAAATACTAGGAATTTAATTAAATGTCAAAACTATGATAAGGGTTAATTTTATATTACCTTAAAATATTGGGGTGTTACAAATCTCCCCCACTCAAAATCGATCACGTCCCCGTGATCCAAGCCATATGCAAAGACGGGTAGTACACCAACATATCATGCTCGGTTTCCCAAGTATATTCCGAGCTCCTTTGGTGCTTCCATTGTACCTTGAAAGTTCGTACCGTCTTATTGTTTATCTTTCTCAACTCTTCTTCCACAATAGTAACCGGTTCCTCAACGTAAGTCAATTTCTTATCTAGTTCGATTTCATTCAATGGAACGCACGTTGCATCATCAACAAGACATTTTCGGAGTTGAGATACATGAAAAGTGTCATGAATTCGAGATAGCTCTTCGGGTAACTCTAATTGGTATGCCACTTTGCCAATACGGGCTAAAACCCGAAACGGGCCAATGAACCGTGGGCTCAACTTTCCACGTTTGCGAAATCGTAGTAAGCCCTTCCATGGAGATACCTTTAACAAAACTCGGTCACCAACCATGAACTCAATGGGTCTTCTTCTAACATCGGCATACGACTTTTGTCTATCTTGAGCCGCTTTGAGTCTTTCACGAATCTCATCTATCCTTTGAGTAGTCTCAAGGACAATATCGGTCCCACCTAATTCTCGTTGGCCCACTTCTCCCCAACAAATGGGAGTTCGACATCTCCTACCATAAAGCATTTCATAAGGAGGCATCTTAATGCTAGAATGGTAACTATTATTATACGAAAATTCTGCCAAAGGCAAATACGCGTCCCATGGTCCTCCAAAATCAATAATGCATGCACGTAGCATGTCTTCCAACGTTTGGATGGTTCGCTCACTTTGCCCATCCGTTTGAGGATGGTACGCGGTACTCATGTGTAACTTAGTACCCAGGTCTTCATGAAATCTTCTCCAAAAGTGGGAAGTAAACCGTGTATCCCTATCCGAAACAATAGAAACGGGAATGCCATGCCGAGCTACAACTTCTCTCAAATAAATATCGGCTAACACTTCAGAAGATGATGACTCACGAATGGGCAAAAACAAGGCACTTTTCGTCAATCGATCTACGATCACCCATATAGAGTCAAATTGATGCTTGGGCGTTTTAGGAAGTTTGGTAATGAAATCCATAGTCAAGTGCTCCCACTTCCATTGTGGTATATCAAGCGGTTGGAGCTTCCCGTATGGCTTTTGATGCTCCGCTTTAACTTGTAAACAAGTCAAACATTTCTCCACATACTTGACTATGTCCCGTTTCATACCCGGCCACCAATAATCAACCTTCAAGTCATAATACATTTTCGTTGCACCGGGATGAATAGAATATTTGGACTTATGTGCTTCATCGAGAAGAATTTCTTTCAAAGGGCACGAAAAAGGAACCCAAATTCGTCCATACCGAACCGTAAGACCACGAGAGTCTTTAGAAAAATGCTTCATTTGACCCTTAATTCTTTCTCGTTTAGGATCACGTTGTAAAGCTTCATCTTGAGCTTCTTTTATGCGTTCCAAGAAATCATTGGTAATCATCACCCATAAGGGTGAAACACGAATGAAAAAGTGAGAACTTTTTCGGCTTAAGGCGTCGGCCACCACATTGGCTTTTCCGGGGTGATACAAGATTTCACAATCATAGTCTTTCAATAAATCTAGCCATCTTCGTTGACGATTATTAAGATCTCGTTGCTCAAAGAAGTATTTAAGACTCTTATGATCGGAATAAATGGTAAACTTAACACCATAGAGATAATGGCGCCAAATCTTCAAAGCAAAAACAACCGCAGCAAGTTCTAAATCATGAACAGGATAAGACTTCTCATGAAGTTTTAGTTGTCTTGATGCATAAGCGATGACTTGCCCCTTTTGCATAAGAACACAACCAAGACCATTAAAAGATGCATCACAATATACCGAGAAGTCTTCAACTCCATCTGGCAAAGTTAGAACGGGTGCTTGACTCAACTTCTCTTTTAAAGTTTGGAAGGCATTCTCTTGTTCATTCTTCCATTCAAACTTCTCGTTCTTTCGGGTCAATTTAGTAAGAGGCGAGGCCAATTTAGAAAAATCTTGAATAAAGCGACGATAATAACCCGCCAAACCAAGAAAACTACGGATTTCAGTCGGAGATTTGGGAGGTTCCCATTTTGTGATTGCACTAATCTTTGCCGGGTCTACTTTAATTCCTTCTTTATTCACAACATGTCCCAAGGAATTGGACTTCACGTAACCAAAATTCGCATTTAGAAAACTTGGCATACAATTTCTCGCGACGGAGGGTTTCAAGAACTTCACGAAGGTGTTTCTCATGATCGGACTGACACTTTGAATAGATCAAAATGTCATCAATGAAAACAATAACGGATTTATCAAGGAAAGGACGACATACACGATTCATGAGATCCATGAAGGCTGCAGGAGCGTTTGTCAACCCAAAAGGCATGACCAAGAATTCATAATGACCATAACGGGTCCTGAACGCAGTTTTTGGAATGTCTTCTTCACCAACCTTTAGTTGATGATAACCCGAACGAAGATCAATCTTCGAAAACTACGAATTTCAGTCGGAGATTTGGGAGGTTCCCATTTTGTGATTGCACTAATCTTTGCCGGGTCTACTTTAATTCCTTCTTTATTCACAACATGCCCAAGGAATTGGACTTCACGTAACCAAAATTCGCATTTAGAAAACTTGGCATACAATTTCTCGCGACGGAGGGTTTCAAGAACTTCACGAAGGTGTTTCTCATGATCGGACTGACACTTTGAATAGATCAAAATGTCATCAATGAAAACAATAACGGATTTATCAAGGAAAGGACGACATACACGATTCATGAGATCCATGAAGGCTGCAGGAGCGTTTGTCAACCCAAAAGGCATGACCAAGAATTCATAATGACCATAACGGGTCCTGAACGCAGTTTTTGGAATGTCTTCTTCACCAACCTTTAGTTGATGATAACCCGAACGAAGATCAATCTTCGAAAACTACGAATTTCAGTCGGAGATTTGGGAGGTTCCCATTTTGTGATTGCACTAATCTTTGCCGGGTCTACTTTAATTCCTTCTTTATTCACAACATGCCCAAGGAATTGGACTTCACGTAACCAAAATTCGCATTTAGAAAACTTGGCATACAATTTCTCGCGACGGAGGGTTTCAAGAACTTCACGAAGGTGTTTCTCATGATCGGACTGACACTTTGAATAGATCAAAATGTCATCAATGAAAACAATAACGGATTTATCAAGGAAAGGACGACATACACGATTCATGAGATCCATGAAGGCTGCAGGAGCGTTTGTCAACCCAAAAGGCATGACCAAGAATTCATAATGACCATAACGGGTCCTGAACGCAGTTTTTGGAATGTCTTCTTCACCAACCTTTAGTTGATGATAACCCGAACGAAGATCAATCTTCGAAAAATACGACGCTCCTTGAAGTTGATCAAAAAGGTCGTCGATACGAGGCAGAGGGTATCTATTCTTGATGGTAACTTTATTAAGCTCACGATAATCAATGCACATCCGCAAACTACCATCTTTCTTTTTAACAAACAGAACAGGAGCACCCCAAGGAGAACTACTTGGGCGTATAAAGCCCTTATCAAGAAGTTCTTGGAGTTGTTCCATCATTTCTCGCATTTCAGTTGGAGCAAGACGATATGGAGCTTTAGCGATGGGTGTAGCACCCGGAATGAGATCAATCTTGAAATCTACTTGTCTATCAGGAGGAAGACCCGGTAGGTCATCGGGGAAAACATCAACAAATTCGTTAACAATCGGAATGTCAGGAATTGATTTAGATTCCTTATCGGAATCAAGAACATGAGCAAGAAAAGCTTTGCATCCACGGGAAATAAGTCGGCGAGCTCTAGCATAAGTACACAGCGGTAAAGAGTCTTGATTTCTTTCCCCGAAAACCACCATATCCTTGCCACTAGGAGTTTTGAGTCTGACACTTTTATCACTACAACAAATACTCGCCCTATGTCTACCGAGCCAATCCATGCCCAAAATCACATCAAATTCACCCAAACCCATAGGTATAAGATTGGCTTTAAAATTTTCAAAATTTATGGTCAAGCTACAATCTAAATACACATTTTTAATTACATAAGTTTGATCACCCGCTACTTCCACTAATAACGGAGGTTTAAGCAAAGATACTTGTAGGGGAATACATCTAGTGAATCGAGTAGCTACAAAGGAACGGTTTGCCCCGGAATCAAATAGAATTTTAGCGGGAGTGTCATGGACTAGAAAAGTACCTGACACAACATCGGTTGATTCCTTAGCTTCCACCACTGAGAGTTGGAAAGATCTCCCTTTAGGAGCTCCTACTTGTCTCACCATCCTTTTCTCATTCATTTTTCTTACTTCCGCTTGCCTTTCTTCATTTGACAACAATGGGCAATCACTTCTCATGTGCCCCTCTTTAAAGCATTTAAAGCACACGGTAGGCTTGTTTGGAGAGAACTTGCAATCACGACTAATGTGACCCGGTTGGCCACAAGTGAAGCACCCTTTCTTGGGTGTTGAAGGACAAACTCCGAAATGATATTTCCCACATTTGTTACAAGCGGGGGCGTTTCTCCTAAATGTATTATTTCCCGAGCTTCCACTTGGCCGGAACTTCTTGTTTGGCGAATCAATTTGCTCCGCTTTCCTTTTGGAGGAGTCTTCATCCGGCATGCCTTGTTCCACCTCATACCACCTTGCTACATCAATCAATTGATTGAAAGATTCGATTTGGAGAAGAGTGATCTTCTCACGAATATTCTTGCGGAGTTTCCGATAGAAGTGTTCCTTCAACAACTTATCATCTTTCAAATACTCGGGACAAAACTGTGCTTTGTCAAGAAACCGCACACGAAATTCATTTACGTTCAGCGAACCTTGAGATTCATTCATGAAATCACTTCTAAGTTTAGTCACATCGGCCTCGGATCGAAATTCTTTGAAGAAAGCCGCTTTAAAATCTGCCCACTCCATACTCATCACTCCTTCACCCTTTGTCACAATTAAGCTGTCCCACCATAACTTAGCCCGGTCTCTCAACATGCTTGACCCATACAACGTTTTGTCTTCAATTGGAGTCTTGGTAATGCGGA
The DNA here is from genome assembly GCA_034093135.1 of Erigeron breviscapus. NCBI lineage: Eukaryota > Viridiplantae > Streptophyta > Magnoliopsida > Asterales > Asteraceae > Erigeron > Erigeron breviscapus. The sequence continues at coordinate 250,718,919 of CM067167.1, forward strand.
AAGCTCCTTCTATCTCATACACCCACTTGGTGCTTACAACGGGGTCGGGGTTCCCGTTGTATGTAGGAGGACTTGCAATGGTGAAACTTTTGAGATCATAAGGCTTTTCGTTGGTGTTCTTTGGAGGATTCTCATTTGTTTGTGTTTCCGGTACCTTGCCTTTAGGAAAACGCTTATCGAACTCTTCTTGTACCGACAAAGCTACTTCCTCCCTAATTTTGTTAGCAATGGCTTCACTCATTGCTCCTTCTAGAGTCTCATTCAACTTTTTAGTGATAAATGGAGAGAAGTTCTCCAAGGCCTTGCCTATTTGCTCACTTATAAAATCACCGGTGAGGACTTCCCGTTCCGACGATTCTGCATTCTCTATAACTTTATCCCTAATCCGAATTGATTCGTCTTCGTTTTGAAAAGATTCCATACTACAAATTTAACAACTTATAAATGAACATTCAATACACTTATTTGTCTCTAATACCCGAACGCTCACATCCGATCGTTTCCATATTTAGTAAGTTTGATTTAGAACGTAATAGCTTATGACCAATAATAGGCCGGCTCTATTAAGCTCATAAACTATTTCATTTTAAATCAATCTTACTAACCATTTCCACTTTCAAACGTGAACACCCCAAATCCTAAGGTCAAAGTCAATCCAATGGTTCAAGTCTAGGCATCCTATTCGCAAAGATCGAATACCTAAATCCCTTGAACCATGGCTTTGATACCAAAAATGTAACAACCAAACCTCATTTAGTAAAAGAGTACAAAAGTTAAAGTTTTTTTTTTTTTTTTTTTTTTTTAACAGCAACATACCACTGCGCCGCAGTGGGGTAGGACTCCTCCCACTGCGTCGCAGTGGAAAGTTACTGGTCAGCGGGTCGAAATCCCCCACTGCGCCGCAGTGGGGTTAAAACACTTCCACTGCGCCGCAGTGGAATGTTTCTGGTCCAGACCTGCCCAAAAACCAGCAATCCAACATTTCCTTTTAACACAATTTCAACATTTCAACACCCAAATTTTTAAACCACACTTTGAATCAGAACGTTTCATACTTCAACATAACATTGAACACCACGGATAATACTTACAACCAAAGTTTTGAGCCAAAACGATAAATGTCATCAAACGGGTCGTTTTGACCTAAATAAAGAAAACGACCTAGTTACCAAGTTATGACTAAAAACAACCAGGTGACCCAAAATCCTTACATGTTTATAGACTTTTACAACCAAAAGACTTGATCAACCAAAACAAACTTGTATCAAGAGCCGAATGGTCAAAAGGGAATTATCTACCAGAATTACCCAAGTTGCCAACCTTCAAGATGGCTCTAATTTCTTCAATGATCACTTCACTAGATCAAGTCCTTGCCTTTGCTACTACTACCAACTCCTATAAAAGAATTAAACAACTAAAACATAAGCAACGCTTAGTGAATGCATATACATATAATCATAATCAAGTTACCAAGCAATGTGCCTCAAGCACCACATATAGCCTATCCAACGATAGCAAAGTCAATGATGACATAATTTTCTCTTTCACATGGCCATGGAAACATGCTAGTAGGAATTTACCCACCTACTAGCAAAATCACAAATGGGTTAGTAGGAATTTACCCACCTACTAACCCTAATAACAAATATGCTAGTAGGAATTTACCCACCTACTAGCAATAATCACAAATGGATTAGTAGGAATTTACCACCTACTAACCCTAAATCACAATTTGGCTAGTAGGAATTTACCCACCTACTAGCTCAACAATCAAATGGATCATAGGAATTTACCCACCTACTAACCCTAAATCACAATTTGGCTAGTAGGAATTTACCCACCTACTAGCTCAACAATCAAATGGATCATAGGAATTTACCCACCTACTAACCCTAAATCACAATTTGGCTAGTAGGAATTTACCCACCTACTAGCTCAACAATCAAATGGATCATAGGAATTTACCCACCTACTAACCCTAAATCACAATTTGGCTAGTAGGAATTTACCCACCTACTAACCCTAAATCACAATTTGGCTAGTAGGAATTTACCCACCTACTAGCTCAACAATCAAATGGATCATAGGAATTTACCCACCTACTAGCAATAATCACAAATGGGTTAGTAGGAATTTACCCACCTACTAACCCTAAATCACAATTTGGCTAGTAGGAATTTACCCACCTACTAGCTCAACAATCAAATGGATTTAGGAATTTACCCACCTACTAACCCTAATAACAAATATGCTAGTAGGAATTTACCCACCTACTAGCAATAATCACAAATGGATTAGTAGGAATTTACCCACCTACTAACCCTAATAACAAATATGCTAGTAGGAATTTACCCACCTACTAGCAATAAATAACAAATGCTAGTAGGAATTTACCCACCTACTAGCAATAATCACAAATGGATTAGTAGGAATTTACCCACCTACTAACCCTAATAACAAATATGCTAGTAGGAATTTACCCACCTACTAGCTATAATCACAAATGGATTGTAGGAATTTACCCACCTACTAACCCTAAATCACAATTTGGCTAGTAGGAATTTACCCACCTACTAGCTCAACAATCAAATGGATCATAGGAATTTACCCACCTATGACCCCAAATAACAAATTCCCAAAAATAACAAAAACCCCAATTTCAATAATCAAGAACCCTAATTTCTTAATTTAACAATTTGGAAGAATTTCTTACCTCAAAAGAACAATAACACAATTGAAATCAATTTTTCATTCCTTTCTTCCTTGCCAACTTTGATCCCCACCAAGCCACCACAACTCTCAATTAGTTTCTTAGCTCTTCAATTTAGATAGAAGAATTTTAGGGAATGAATATCTTAGATCATTTTTTGTGAATTAGAAGAATGGGTGGAAGAAGGATTTGAGGGGGAAGTAATTTGGTGGAATTGTGATTCATCAAAATGAAGTGGCTGGACACTCTTCCCTCATGCCACGTTTTTATTTTATTTTAGTGGGTATTATACCCGCTAGCCACTAAAGCTCCAACTAAATTAACCTCTTATCTCAAAACAAAATACTAGGAATTTAATTAAATGTCAAAACTATGATAAGGGTTAATTTTATATTACCTTAAAATATTGGGGTGTTACAATTTTGTTGACCTTAAAATGATGATATAAGACTAATAAACAAGCTTTGGATCATTGAAAGTCGACCGATAACCGAACGAAAATGCTACGGAGAAGACAGCGATTGGCGGATGATCTGGCGGCTGATATGATGAACACGGATCATCCGCCAATTCCTGAAGATCATCCGCAGATTCTGAAGAACAACAAACGGGTTTTGACCTAAAAATCGACAACCTTAGAAGCCAAATCCGGTTACCAAACTTTAACACAACATATTTCTAGTATAACCAAGTACAAAAATCAGTTCCTTTTCACAACCCACTTCCAAAATCACCAAATCCTCTTTTGACACCAATTACTCAATAAAAACCAAATCAATCTAAAGATTTGACCAAGAACTCTTATGATTTGACCTAGGAACATGATTAACAACATAAAATGATGATTTTTAGATAGAATCACTTACCAAAACTCACCCCAAAAGCTCAAATCCGAATTAAGGCTAGATAAAAGGATTTATTATACTTTGAAGCTCCAACTTTTGATATGATAAGAAGATGGTGATATTAATGGTGATTTTAACACAAATTTACTTGAAACAACATTAAATGTGCACGGATTTTTAGAGAGAGAGAGGGATGCAAGTATTCTTGCATTTAGTGTGGTGAGAGAGAAAGAGATAAGATGGAATGAGAATGAATGGATGGGAGGAGAGAAAGGTAGGGTGAGTGGTGAGTTGGGTGGGTCATGGGTTGGGCATCACCCATGGAGGATCCACTACCATTATTAAATTAAATGTCATCCAGTAACGTACAATTGAATAACACCATCAAATGACCTCGACTAGCATATAAGTCTCAAATTAAATGGTAAATTGATCTATATGGACACATTGCACTTAATTGAACCCCAAATTGCACTTGAAAAATATATTGGCTAACTTAATAATTAGTCAAATTGTACACGTGGCAAAGAGTCAAAAATCACAATTGTTACACTTTCAATCAAAAATATGAAGTCCGGTGTTTAGATCACCGTTCTTCAGCATCACACAGCCAACTTGGCAAAGATATGAGCCACGTAATGCAAGGCCGGTGTTGAAGCTGCCGATCTTTGGTGATATGGAGAAGTCACCGGACTTACTAGTTTTGCAAAAAAATTTTGAGAAAACACCATGAACAATAAGCGGGTGGAATATGTTCCTATCCGTACAAATTTTTCTAGATATTAAGATTTGACAAAATTGCAAACTACCTCTAGCGATTTTGAAAAATGGATAAGCTACTACTTGGAGGCTTACCATTTTGTTAGGTACTTAGATATACGCGTTACATCAATTTAATATTAGGCATATTTATTTACTGACTTTTTTTTCCTCATAAATAAATACGTAAATGTAATTTATTTAATGAGAAATAAATGTAAAATAATTAGAAAATCGCCATGTATGCAAAATGCTTATTTGTTATATAAAGAGGATAGCCACATAGGATTTGGAAATAAATACGTAAATGTAATTTATTTAATGGGAAATAAATGTAAAATAATTAGAAAATCGCCATGTATGCAAAATGCTTATTTGTTATATAAAGAGGATAGCCACATAGGATTTGGACTATCCTCTCTTAGTTATAGATCTATAGATAGATATAGATGTTTATTAAATTAATTTAAAAATAAAATTTATAGTCATTAAATCAAATTAATTCTTACCATATTAAAAAAATTTATAAAGATTTATTTTTCTATTTTAAGAAACTCGAATTCATTTAATGCCCACTAATTAATGGCTCGAGACATTCGTTTGGAATTTTTTAAATGAAAGCAAATATAAACAAAAATGTTAGAAATAAATAAAGAAGAATGTTACAGTTATTTAAAGGGGAAGATTTAATTAAAACCATATAATCTTACAAATATAACCTTGTTATATTTATATCGGGTCTTGCTAAATCTAGTAGTTAAGATGAATTAAATAGTTGTATACTTATCATAAAATCCAAGAATGAGTTCTTGTTAGTTTTAATGCGACTCTAAGGGATGCATTTAACATTTTTTTTTCATTTAATTTATTGGAATAGATTAGAAAAAATATATAGTTTTAGACTTATTTTTGTATTAATTCCATATATTTGGAAGTAAACTTTTCGGGAGAAAAGCTTTTGAACATTCTTGTCTTTCTATTGGTTTTGTCCAAAATAAAACTTAACAAAGTTTTCTTGACCTTTATATTATTTTCTTTCGCCCTTTTTTATCTATGCTTTTATATATATATATATATATATATATATATATATAGAAGTTATTACGAAAACTAAATATTTGTCAAGAACTCTGAGAACCATTTTTGTCCATTTGATTAATTAGATCAATGGTTAATAATGAGTAGTGTCATTATTGTAAATAATATGTATTTTAATTAATATGCCGGTGATTTATAAAATAAAAAAGGTAAAGATGGAATAAAACTAACTCCAAAAAAAAACGGCAGACATTGTTTAATGATTTATAGACTCGTCCCTTTCAACTTCTTTTATACGCATTATACGGCATAGTAGTTTTATTGGTTTGATAGGAAGTAAAATATTGTCATCATAATTAATATTTTCAATTTAAAAGGAAGAGGTTTTTATTACATATCTTTTTTTTATAAACATATATTTTTTGATATATAAGATTTTTACACCTTAGTATATAGATCGAAAAAAAATTTATGTGTACACGTTGTATGCACATGTGTACACGTTATATGCACGTGTGTTACGGTGTGAACGTATTTATTTTGGGATCAAAATGACACATGTGTGTTTCGATGTACACGTGTGTTACGGTGTGAATGTGTTTATATTAATTGCAACATTTGGATATGATCACTTGTGTGTTTGGTTATTCATCATCATATATGAAATGCGTTCACATGTGAATAACCATATTATAAGTGTATAGATAAAATTTATTTTTATTAAAGTTCACATGTTAATTAATGAATTTACTTTTCATAATTCTTGAAAGTGAATAATCATGTCAAACATAACCAAACCAACATGCTGAATTACCATGTACGTTTGAAAAAGATAAGCCAAAAACATTTTATATAAATAAAAATAATAATTTTCATCATTTTGAATGGATAAGCCAAAAACATTTTATATAAATAAAAATAATAATTTTCATCATTTTGAATGTTTAATAGTATTTAGTAGTTGTAAGTTAGTAACCGTAGGAGTAAATTATGGGGAGAATTGTTATATTAAATTGCTTATTAATTAACTTGTATTTACAAAATTACAATACTATCCTCACATGTATTAGTTCTAACAGTTCTCGACATTTTGATGGTTCTCATTTTATCTTTTGACTATATATATATATACATATAACACCCCAAGATTTTAAAAGGTAAAATAAATTAATTTCATATTATAGTTTTAACATTTAAATAATTTCCTAGCATTTAAAATTGAGTTATGATGTTAAATTAGTTGGAACTTTAGTGGATAGCGGGTATTTTACCCATCAAAAACTAAAAAGGGTGTGGCTTAAGGAGGGAGATGCCAGCCACCCTTCTCTTTTGTTTGAGTCATTTCCCACTTCCACCAACATCATCATTTTTCTTTCTTCCTCATTCAAATTCTTCCATTACTATCTTGAGATTCTTCTATCTAACTAAATCAAGAACCTCCATACAAGAGAAAATCTGTTATAGTAATAACCTTCAAATGGGATTTTGAATTGGGGATTTAAGTGTTGGAGGGTGTGTGATGTCAACACACACAAGGATGAAAGGAAAAGAAAGAATTGGGTTTGGGATTGCATGTTATCACCTAGTTGATTCCCATAACAAGTTAAATGTACTTTGAGTTATTTTGATTTCTTTAATTAGGGTACTTAGAATCCAATCGATTTGGGGGTTTTTCATCAAAATAGGTTATCTTGATTTATTCAAGAACTAGGGTTCTTTAGATTGTAAGAATTGGGGGTTTTCTTAAAAATGAGTTATTTGCTTAAAATCAAGCTAGGGTTTATAGAAATTGATAAATTGGGGTTTTTAAAAGAGATGGTTATGTTATAATGTTTTTCTAAGCTCTTATTTGTAATAATACATATTAATATGTAGTTGCATGAATGTTTTGGTAAAAGTGTTTTAGTGGCTTTTATGGTTAAAGCAAGAAAATGAAGATTTTGAGTGATAATGTAGTATGGCCATATAGTAGTGGTTATGAAAAGATAGAAATAATGTTTTTTTTTCGAGTAAAATGTTGTATGGCTATATTGATGTGATAATGAAATGACATTAACATGTGTAGTCTTGGAATTTTGATATGGCCATGTTTGGTTGAATTGAGAAAATGATGAAATGGTGATTTTTGTAAATTGAGATTTTAAAAGAAGCCAATTTAAGAACAAGATGGGAATGAAAATGGGTTAAGAATTGCTAGTGACTTATTTGTGTTTGGCTATGGCTAGATAGCCTTGATTATGATGGATGACCTTATATGTGTTTTGAATTTGATTTGCTAGATTGAAAGCTTGTAATTTGTGTTCTTGCGGTCATCATGGATTTGGTAGTCGCGAAGGAGGTGAGTACTCTTGCATACGATTATATGTACGTTGGGTCGATTACCATATGATGGTGGATTCCGTGTGTGGTAATCGATTTGGCGTTAGGGCCTAATTTGAGGCCGGGACCTAAGAATCCCATAGTTGAATTGAGATGAGGCCTAAGAACCTCTTGTTGAATTGAGATAAGGCCTAAGAACCTTTGAGGCCTAAGAACCTCTTGAGATTATTGTTTAGCGTATATGGATCCATGTATGTGTTGTTAGCGCAAAGGTGAGTATGCAAGTGATGGTATGACGATGCCATTGGCTACATGTGATAGTCCTTTGTGTGTTTTTGCCATCCTTCGTGTGTATAAGCGTATGCAATAGTATTCACTAAGCTTTGCTTACCTTTTAGTTGTTACCCTTTTTATAGGTTGTCCCGGATGTGGAAACAAAGATAAGTGCTTGAAGATTGAAGTTGAATTGGAAATATTAACTTTTGCGGTAATTGGCTTGTGACTAGAACCCATAGTGGCCCCTTTGAACTAGTGGCTCTCGGTATAAAGATTTTATTTTGTGACTTCTTGGTTACATATATCAGATTTGGTAAAGTTGTTCTTTTGTAAGTTAAATGTCAAAATGTTGTTTTGGGTCATTGGACAAAACGGGTAATGAACCCATTTTATGTTAAAATGTACATTTTAGCAAATGGAAGTTTTGAAAAGTTTGATTTAATAATAATGTCTTATTTGAGTCATGGAGTATTGAATTGAAATGATTTGTATGGTGTCATGGTGTAAATGATGTATTTCGTCAAGTTGGGTAAAGGCGGGTAAACGACCCGTTTCGTTGTAAATGGTTTACTTGATCAAATGAAAGTTGTTGAAATGTAGAGTCATGTATCTTTAACTCATTTGAAGTTTGGCAAATTGGTTTTTAGTTGTGGAAATGATTGGAGAAAGTTTTCAAGTCTTTTAAGTGCTCATCTTGGTTCTGAAATTTTCTTCATCTTGGTTCTGAATTTTCTTCATCTTGGTTCTGAATTTTCTTCATCTTGGTTCTGAATTTTCTTCACCTTGGTTCTGAATTTTCTTCATTTTGGTTCTCAATTTTTTTCATCTTGGTTTTGAAGTTTACTTCATCCTGGGCATAAATTTACATCATCTTGGTTGTGATTTTTCTTCATATGGGTTTAAAAAAAAATTGTCTTATTTTCTTAAATCGAGTCGTGTCGTTTCAAGTGATATCAGAGCCGTGGTTTAAGGGATTTAGGTATTTTATTATTACAAGGATACCTAGACTTAAACCATAGACGTGACTTGACCTTATGTGTATAGTTTGGTTTCTAGTGACATATAGAAGTATTTAGCGAATTTCACTTGAGGTGTTATAATATGTAATCATAATAATGACTGCAACATTATTATAATCGTATATTATAATAGCTCAAGTTAAACCCGTTAAATATGGAAGTATGTTAGTATGAAACCATAGGTTGGAGACCTTGCTTGGCAATGTGATTTAAAATGTGTCTTTGCTTGTTGAGATGTGAATATGATAGAGCATAAGTTTTGCTTGAATGATTGGTTATGAGATGGTAAAAGTGAAAATTTGAAATAGTTTGAAAATTTAATATGTCGTTAGTCGCTTGTAAAGAAAAAGTTATGATGGATACATGGTAAATGTGGAATGTATGATAATGTGTTGTGATAATTAATTGGTGTAAGACCATTGGGTAGTGAGACTCATGGCATCATTATTATTTGGTGTAAGACCATTGGGTAGTGAGACCCATGGCATCGTTATTATTTGGTGTAAGACCATTGGGTAGTGAGACCCATGACATCGTTATTATTTGGTGTAAGACCATTGGGTAGTGAGACCCATGACATCGTTATTATTTGGTGTAAGACCATTGGGTAGTGAGACCCGTGACATCATTATTGTGTTAAAAAGACCATACGAGATATGGGATGAGAATCAGTTGTGCAGTGATATGATTTAATTGGTTGATTAATGTTATGAAGGCACATAATATGTGTTAATATAAGGTTGTAGAGTTGGAGACTCCTAGTCTAATTATGTTTGTGTAGATGATATGTTGAAAGACCATACGAGGTATGACATGAAAAGTAATTGGGTAGTAACATGTTTAAATTGGTAAGTTTAATGGGATGGATTGATGTTACATGTTAGTATAAATTTGTAGAGATTGGGACTTCTATTATAAAGATGATTGTTTAAGTGGATGTTAAAAGACCATACTGAGTATGGCGAATGTGTTCTTGATTATGATTGTCATGCCCATCTTAGATGAATGTTTGAATGCATGATATATGATGATAGTTCTTATGAATGATTAATTGATGTATAGAAAATGAGGATAACGTAGTAATTACAAAAATTTAAAACCTATATGGAAATATTTCGAGTAAATTTCAGTTCTTTTTCTGTTGAGAGCGTTTGATGCAATGTTTAAGAAATGGATTGGTTATGTGTGAACGACGTCAAGTTTCGTGGGAGGAGAAGGCGACTAGTTGAATATTCCCATTATAGAGAAAACAATTGTCTTCGGCGGAAGAATTGAAACGGTTGATCTGTGTTGGTACTTTTGCTCGTGCGTTTTGATAATCGTTGTATGGCAGTCAAGTCCCATGTGTTTGGATCATCTGTTGTTCGTGATTTTCTCAATGTCTTCTCCGTGAATTTTATATGTTCTAGTTGTTTCAAGTACTTCAAGTTGTTTCAAGTGTTTGTACGATTATCCTATTTAATGAAATGAAAGAAAGTAGGAGGCGTGTGCGTTTAATCACTCGTGAGCTCAATAAAGTAACAATCGGAAACGAGTACCCGTTACCAAGATCTGATGTTCTATTCGATCAGTTAGAAGCAGTTTCTTATTATTCTAAGATGAATTTTCGTTTCAGTTTTCATCAACTTATAGCACGCGATGGAGAAATTCCTGAAAATGGTGTCCAGACTCGTTATGAGCACTTTGAATTCGTATTTATGCCTTCGATTATATTAAGAATCTTGCAACTTTCACGAATTTTACGAACCGAAACTCTCATCCGTTGTCAAATAAGTTCGTAATTGTTTTTAATGACAACGTTCATTCTAAAAGTCAATACGGCCACTAAGTTCTTTTACGCGAAGTCTGGGAGATACTATAAAAAGGAAAAGTTTCATGTCAAATCGTTGAGTCTGATTAGGAGAAGTGCAATTATCTCTATCGTGTGATTACCCAAAAGAGGGAATGAGGTTTATTCGGCTGGGATTAATGCGGTGACGAAGTGGAGACAACCTACAAGATCCATATAGATTAGAAGTTGCGTAGTTGATGGGTGATAAATGTCGTTCTACTTTTGGCTTTTTGAAGATAGTGTCACCGTTGACCGAATTAATTAGAAAGAATGTGAAGTGGCCTTGGATAAGAGAATAAGAAGTTGAATGAAGTACTAAAAGAAATCAAGAAGAATCGTTCCATTCACGATTTATAGTTCATCGGATTTGTTTTTACTTTAAAATTTTTGGTGTTTTTCTCTGTAGTGTCAAATTTATCGTTTTTATTCGATCATATAAACTTTCTTTTTCTTATCGATCAACGAAATCTCAACCATTGTGGAAGAAGTTGGTTAACTCTTTCGAAAGATTACGTCTACGAGGTTTGGGTGTCGCCCCGGTAAGCCAATGTAGTGGCACGGATGCTGTTAGTCTGAAAAGTTTTCACCTTCCTTTTTGTGTTTCATCGGTGTACATGCTAATCACAATTGATTTCTTCAATCGAATAGAGGAGGCTCAAGAAAAATTTTGCAACTGGTCATTCAGAATATATGCGAGCCAACAAGGTTACTGTTTACTTGGAATTGTCTTAAGGACTCTCGAGGATTCATTCTATCTTTCGTGCTCCTCGATATAGGAAGTATTATATTATTAAGATTTCATGTGTATTTTAAAAGAAGTTGAACTTTAAAATGAATTATAATAAGACAATGTCGTCGAAGTGTTAGCGAGAAATTTAAAATGTCTTTAAGTGTTACCATCGTTGGATGCGACTTGGATCACGAGGTCGTGATCCGTTCCAAGTGGGGGAGAGTTGTAACACCCCAAGATTTTAAAAGGTAAAATAAATTAATTTCATATTATAGTTTTAACATTAAAATAATTTCCTAGCATTTAAAATTGAGTTATGGTGTTAAATTAGTTGGAACTTTAGTGGATAGCGGGTATTTTACCCATCAAAAACTAAAAAGGGCGTGGCTTAAGGAGGGAGATGCCAGCCACCCCTCTCTTTTGTTTGAGTCATTTCCCACTTCCACCAACATCATCATTTTTCTTTCTTCCTCATTCAAATTCTTCCATTACTATCTTGAGATTCTTCTATCTAACTAAATCAAGAACCTCCATACAAGAGAAAATCTGTTATAACAATAACCTTCAAATGGGATTTTGAATTGGGGATTTAAGTGTTGGAGGGTGTGTGATGTCAACACACACAAGGATGAAAGGAAAAGAAAGAATTGGGTTTGGGATTGCATGTTATCACCTAGTTGATTCCCATAACAAGTTAAATGTACTTTGAGTTATTTTGATTTCTTTAATTAGGGTACTTAGAATCCAATCGATTTGGGGGTTTTTCATCAAATCAGGTTATCTTGATTTATTCAAGAACTAGGGTTCTTTAGATTGTATGAATTGGGGGTTTTCTTAAAAATGACTTATTTGCTTAAAATCAAGCTAGGGTTTATAGAAATTGATAAATTGGGGTTTTTAAAAGAGATGGTTATGTTATAATGTTTTTCTAAGCTCTTATTTGTAATAATACATATTAATATGTAGTTGCATGAATGTTTTGGTAAAAGTGTTTTAGTGGCTTTTATGGTTAAAGCAAGAAAATGAAGATTTTGAGTGATAATGTAGTATGGCCATATAGTAGTGGTTATGAAAAGATAGAAATAATGTTTTTTTTTCGAGTAAAATGTTGTATGGCTATATTGATGTGATAATGAAATGACATTAACATGTGTAGTCTTGGAATTTTGATATGGCCATGTTTGGTTGAATTGAGAAAATGATGAAATGGTGATTTTTGTAAATTGAGATTTTAAAAGAAGCCAATTTAAGAACAAGATGGGAATGAAAATGGGTTAAGAATTGCTAGTGACTTATTTGTGTTTGGCTATGGCTAGATAGCCTCGATTATGATGGATGACCTTATATGTGTTTTGAATTTGATTTGCTAGATTGAAAGCTTGTAATTTGTGTTCTTGCGGTCATCATGGATTTGGTAGTCGCGAAGGAGGTGAGTACTCTTGCATACGATTATATGTACGTTGGGTCGATTACCATATGATGGTGGATTCCGTGTGTGGTAATCGATTTAGCGTTAGGGCCTAATTTGAGGCCGGGACCTAAGAATCCCATAGTTGAATTGAGATGAGGCCTAAGAACCTCTTGTTGAATTGAGATAAGGCCTAAGAACCACTTGAGATTATTGTTTAGCGTATATGGATCCATGTATGTGTTGTTAGCGCAAAGGTGAGTATGCAAGTGATGGTATGACGATGCCATTGGCTACATGTGATAGTCCTTTGTGTGTTTTTGCCATCCTTCGTGTGTATAAGCGTATGCAATAGTATTCACTAAACTTTGCTTACCTTTTAGTTGTTACCCTTTGTATAGGTTGTCCCGGATGTGGAAACAAAGATAAGTGCTTGAAGATTGAAGTTGAATTGGAAATATTAACTTTTGCGGTAATTGGCTTGTGACTAGAACCCATAGTGGCCCCTTTGAACTAGTGGCTCTCGGTATAAAGATTTTATTTTGTGACTTCTTGGTTACATATATCAGATTTGGTAAAGTTGTTCTTTTGTAAGTTAAATGTCAAAATGTTGTTTTGGGTCATTGGACAAAACGGGTAATGAACCCATTTTATGTTAAAATGTACATTTTAGCAAATGGAAGTTTTGAAAAGTTTGATTTAATAATAATGTCTTATTTGAGTCATGGAGTATTGAATTGAAATGATTTGTATGGTGTCATGGTGTAAATGATGTATTTCGTCAAGTTGGGTAAAGGCGGGTAAACGACCCGTTTCGTTGTAAATGGTTTACTTGATCAAATGAAAGTTGTTGAAATGTAGAGTCATGTATCTTTAACTCATTTGAAGTTTGGCAAATTGGTTTTTAGTTGTGGAAATGATTGGAGAAAGTTTTCAAGTCTTTTAAGTGCTCATCTTGGTTCTGAAATTTTCTTCATCTTGGTTCTTAAATTTTCTTCATCTTGGTTCTGAATTTTCTACATCTTGGTTCTGAATTTTCTTCACCTTGGTTCTGAATTTTCTTCATTTTGGTTCTCAATTTTTTTCATCTTGGTTCTGAAGTTTACTTCATCCTGGGCATAAATTTACATCATCTTGGTTGTGATTTTTCTTCATTATGTTTTTTATATTAAAATCTCACACACAATGCAGTTGCTCGTAATGATATATCGATAACAATGACAGAGTGTGTTACGAATATATTGTATGATAATAATAAGATAACTTGTATAAAACGAAATAAACAAAAAAGCAATTGATTATAGAGGAATACTTACCTTATCACAAACAAAGAGATTTTGTAACATTGATATGATGTCTTACTACACGTTGTATAGCCGGGGTTTTTTTCCGCGAAAATAATCCATGCGTTGGTCGAATAACATTACATAGATTGTATTCGGGTAACATTTAATATTAATAACAACATTTCGATAAATAATGATATGATGTGTTACAAACATAACGTGTAACAATATAGAAAAACGTATATAATAATAATAAAAAGATACAACAAAGACTGAAACGGAAAACGAAACCAAAAACCAAACCATAAATATTATTAATATTAAAATGACAAATATTTCAATAGCAATGATATAAAAGTTTACAGAAACATTTTGAAAATAACACTTCAAGCCAAAAAAAATGACAAAAAGAATACGGGCTAAAGGCCCATTGGGCCACTACATGAAACTCAAGTATATTGTGAAACTAAAATCATAAAGTGCCGTGAAAAATAAATTGGTCACGGGATTTGATACCGGAAATGAGCTGCAGAAGGTAAGGAAGTTAACCAATGTTCCAACTCAAGCCCTTGTGTGTGAATGCTTTTAGTTGCTATATATAAAGTTTTTTTATTCGGAAATTATTAAAAAAAACTGGCACGCAGTCCCGTATTTCCGTTTTTAGTGAAAAATAAATTGGTCACGGGATTTGATACCGGAAATGAGCTGCAGAAGGTAAGGAAGTTAACCAATGTTCCAACTCAAGCCCTTGTGTGTGAATGCTTTTAGTTGCTATGTAACACCCATCATTTAAAAATAAGGATTTTCAAAAACTTTTGCCTAACGGCGTTAAAAGAAGGCGGAATTAAACTTTAAAAGTCCAAACCAGCAAAATCTGTTTGGTTTATTCATTAAATGGTGTTACTAGCCATATCATCAAAACAAGTCTAAATGGAAATCCATCGGTTGCCCAACATTAAACAACCGACATTATAGTAAATACAATCATAAATATCTAAACATAAATGAACGTCTAATGCGAGCAGCCACTATGGGTAAACTACAGCCAGCTTCAAGATCATCTACCCATGCCTCACATCTTCTCACATCTACCTTCTCACTATGTTGGACCTGAGGGCACAACACATTTTAAAAGAGCAAGTGTTAGCTAACGAATTAGCTAAGTAAGATAACACATAGTTTATAAAACATTTGTCCATTTAAAACATTATAGAAAAGTCATATTTCATCTTTAAGGCACATATCATCACAAGTCATCACATATCACATCTTGCATTTCACATCTTTCATATAGGATGGGTCATCCTAATTGTGCCTAGTCATCTTTCGCATCTCACATATAACATCTAAACATCTTTGAAATTGTGACATAAGTCACGCATCTCATATAACATAAACATCTCGTAAGGGTGACATAAGTCACACCCGACTAGATGGACAAACCTTACGGCTGTACATCAATGTCGTTAAGGAATGGCAAGCCAATCCCGGAGTAATCCGTATGTTCAAGACAAATGGGGCTGGTCAGACCTCCCGTATTACTCTTCACATCTCAAACCATGTTGCAAGGAGCCACCCAAGCAACCACATCTACGCACCCGCCGGGCAAGGGCAAGTACGGGTTAAGCTTAACACTCTCACATCTAAATTACGAGCTCGATTTCACATCTCATATAGTTTAGGTGTCCACATTACCTAAACATCATCACATAATCATCTTTTACGTTTGGGCCCTTAAACGTGCACGTGTCATGGCAACTTAATAAGTCTAGTGAACTAGATGAACAAGCCATGTAATCATGCACATTTCACATATCATCAACATATATCACATTTCAATTCATCTCAAACATTACATATCATTTCATAGCATATCATTACATCTCATATCATTGCATAACATTTCATAGCATATCATTACATATCATCTTTCATTGCATAACATAGTTCATCACATAACGTATTTCATAATAACTCAAAACATTTCATATCATATCATAACGTCACATATCTTTGGGGTAGCATTTCAGGCTTCAATATGCATATACATAGCCCATATCACCTTCAGTATAATCCCGAATACCCATAAGCAACCAAGATATCATTAGGGGAAGTCATTATATGAAAACTATGTTTTTGTTGAACCCTCAGCATGTCAAAGTAGTGTATCTTACCTTGGTACAGCTTAACAACAAGTTAAGAGTATCTTATAGTGCTTGCTAAGTATCCCCGACAACCTATTATACATTAAACATACATTACATAAGTTAAACGTAGCGAAAATGGTGAACTGCATTTAGTGGGGCGCACTACAAAGTCAGTGGGTCGCACTGAACATTTTCTGACCCCAAACTGACCCTTAGTGGGTTGCACCACATTCCAGTGGGCCTCACTGGCTTCAGATTTTCCAAAAACGGGATTTTCGTGTTTCTTTCATTTCGAACCCATCTCAAACCCTCACGACCTGAAACTTTCTAGATCACTTCAAGGCATCTTTTAAGACTTAATTAACACCATGAAACCATCAATTGATTCCTTGATCCATTTGAAACATAAATCACTCATTAATCACCCGAATAACAAGAAATCGGTAAACGTTTAATCAATTAACCCAACCCAAACCCCATGGCCTGGATTGAATACTCATCTATGACTCACTTAATCAGATTCCAAAGGAATATTACCTATAATACCTGTAGATGATCATAAGGATGAAAGATCTTAATCAAATCTTGCTCGAAACACCACGAAACAAATAGATCTTGGAGAGAATAGCTTTGAGAGAGGGGAGGGGGCTGCTTTGAGGTTAAAATCAGATTGTGAGGCTATAACTCACGTTCCTAACCTAAATCCCTGTTGTGCCATCTTTCAAATTAGTCCCCTCAACTTTACATCTTCACATCTATGGCTTAAACGACTTAACGGGAATACTTACCGACACATTTAACACATCTTAATCATCTTTGACATCTTAAACACATTAACATATACATCATTAAGGCATTGAAGCCTTCCACATATAGCACATTAATCACATATAAGCATTAAATCTCCTAGAGACTTAACGGACACGTTGTGTTGACTTAACGACTCAAGTCAACCGTTAATTAAAAAGTTCGGGATGTTACAATTACCTCCCCCTTAAGAAGATTCCGTCCTCGGAATCACTTCAGCATCAAATAGGTGAGGTTAATTCCCCCGCATTACGGACTCGGCTTCCCATAATCAAACTTTCTCCAAGAGTATGCCTCCATTTCGCAAACACAAGGTCAATTTGCTTCATACGAAGCTTATTTACTTAAGCCAAGAATCTTAAACGGCTCATCTACAATCACTTTATTAGCACTAATGCTCACATCTTCCAATGGAGTCACATTGGTTTCATCATCAAGGCATATGTTCAATAACACTCACGAAAGTACTATGGATGTCATCTAAAAGCAATACACAAGCACATATCATATATCTTCAAGAGTTCACCCTCTTATGAAGATCCAACACATTAGATAAAACAAAACTCCATGCTTACTTCACCTTTATACAAAATGGCAAGCTCTCCATGTGGACATACTCACGAGTAACGAGAAAAGAAGCATTTCTTTATCAACTAGTCTATAACGACTCATATCTCGTCATTGCCCTTAGGGATTATAAACAACTTCGTCACATAATCCATAGTCATATAAGTACATTTCTGCTTCGGAATAACCAATCGTTGCATCTTTCCATATATCGTTTGGCGCCCAGGTTTGACTTGAGCACAAGTCACACATTTTTACACACATACTATTACATCACATTCCAACCGTTTCGTCATTTCTTTGGTTCAATCTTTAAATCATAACAAGTAATCACCTCATTTCTTCAGCCTTCATAGGTAATACACACATTACATTCGGCGAAGAATACTCATTTGGCGGATAAGGCCTTCCGACACATATCCTTATTAGTTTGCTACTATGACTCACATGATTCATTGAACAAAGGGTCGACTCGCCAACTTTTGATGCATAACATATCCCAGCATAAAGTCTTATGGTTAGACCATAATACCTACTTTGTTCATTACAAGTTTTCTTTGCTCACCACAAACCTTCAGTCAATTTTGAGCTAATTCGAACTTTTCTTTAATGATTCCAACTTCATGAACTATTATCTTCATGATCTGTGGCTCCACAACTTTCCTTTCAATAACATATTGTATCATGAAGTGACATCCAACGCCTATGGCATAACCATGGTTCATAAGCCTCCTCAAGTACAACTTTTGGGTCATAAGATGACCAAATGAGACAAAACTCAGTTCTTAACAAATGTAGGAAACTCAAAGCCCTTTTCAAAGATGCAAGGTTTGACTCTTGAAGAGCTTTAAAGAATAACTTATGACGTTTTCAAAACAAGTCTGCAGAATTCGTCCGAAACCTAACCATTTATGGAAATCGACATTTTTCGCATATCTCTGGGCAAAATCACAGGAAACTTTGTTCATATCAAATTTAGGGGACACATAGAGGTTTCCAGAAATGTAAAAGTCATCTCCTAAGTCGTTGATATAAAGAAGATATGATTTTTGCAATGTGACTGGGACCTAATAAACACTTTGTTTTGCAAACATTTTCCACCATTAAACCTCCATGTCAAGCCACCACGACCTCTACAGCTCATACACATCAAATTATGACTTAGTTATCATTATGAAATCATCAATTGATTCATGGATTCATTATACTCATTTTACAATCGGTTTGACACCCGAATGACCTAAATCGACTCACAAACTCAATCGAATCCATATCAAACCTCAAGACCAGATGTGAACCCTATATTGGTTCTATTTGAACATTAAAATGACTCTAGAAGCAACTTCATACCTGTAGGGAATCTCAAGATACATATTGATTGCAATAACAATCACCGAATGACCCGAAATCACCAATATAACAACAAAAACGTTTCTTATCAATCAATACTAAACAATTCCAGGTACGGACGAAATATATGGATGGATATGACTAATATTCTGCAAGGATTTCGATCTAGAGGAACTTTAAACTTTATCCCTTAAGTTCATGACATGGTAAAGACCATTCGTTAGCATGAGGTACTTCGAAAAGCTCAATAGGGTCATAACTAATGAGGGTAGAAATAACATTAGCAGGACTTTCATCATCAACAAATGGTAGCAAAAACCGTAAATCTATCTTATGGAAAGAAATACATCCCACAATCGAAAACATTAACTACTCTCTATAAGTGAGAACAAAACGGGGGGTGCGCTTGCAAGGACGTAGCACTATTCACACATCAATTGAAGGTTCGACCCTACGATCGAAACGAAACCAGGAACTTTATTAGAACATCTCAAAACTACGTGTAGCCTCGACTTTAGAAATATAATGTGTTGAGTCCCAATGTTAACTGTAAATTTAATGATGACAAATCTGACATATAAACACTTAGTAATCTTTTGGTTCTTGTAATCTGATCTGGGTCAGACTGAGCTGACACAGCTTGCGATCTGTAACTGACCCATATCAGGCTTCATACTTTGTAATGTTATATCTTATGGAAGCAAGTGTTATTCAAGCTGCATCAACATTGTTAAAGCATTCAATCCAAGTCGAAGAGGAGGATTGAAGATAGAAGACCAAGCTGGTAGTGGAAGGCAGCTTGGGATTAGCAGTCAGCTTGGAAACACTTAGACAGATTGGTGCTTTGACAAACCGCCCAATCTGTGTCTAACAATCAAGTGAAGATAACAACCTGGATTGTATATAAGGACATATGACGTGACTAGGAAGATTCCTAGGATCCAGGTTGGTGGTTAGATATGCATATGCGTGTCTATACTCTTATTGGACGATAAAGAATGTGCAGCTGTACGTGGGGGACCACAAGTACGAGGTGAAGGCACGATTGATTATTCCTTTATCATCCAGTGAAAGAAGAATACGTGGCTGAATTGGATACCAAGAGAAGAAGAGCTTTCGCCTATAAAAGCTTCATTCCTTGATTGCATATGTGTGGCATTTCCTGAGAATCATTCTTCACACAAGTTTCTCTGCTCTTAGACACAGCTTAGTCTGTACGAGATCAGCTTGGGCTGATTCTCTTGAGCTGAAACTTATTGATTGTAGTTTGTCATTTCATAGGGTTGTTTAGATATCTATAGGCTATCTTTATTCCGCAACAACCCTGTAATTCTTTGTATAGATTATTTCTTAATAAAGGATTATATTTGAAAAACGCAATCTGTGTCTAAGAATGTTTCACTCAGTTTTCTTTACTGCTTTAATGATTCCTGCTTTACTTATTATATATAAATTGAATCTTAAAACCTTTGTGTTCAAAAGATTGTAAAGTTCACCCCCTCTACAACTGTTCTGTGTACAATATACTTTGGTATATTGATACACCTTGGGACGTATCAATTGGTATCAGAGCAGGGGTTAAGAATTAACTTGACTTGATCCTTGCATATTTTCTTTAATAGTAAAGCATTATGTCATCTTATATTGATAATGGTTCTTCAACCAGACCACCCATGTTTGACAAAGATGATTTCAGTGGGTGGAAAGGTCGTATGTCTTTGTTCCTTGAATCCATTGATAACAATATGCCTGACATCCTTCAGGATGGTCCTTATGTTCCTACACAGACCCTTGTGGTTGAAGCTGTGGTCAGGGAAGGTCAACCAACCATTCCTGCCACAGTCAAATCTATTGTTAAGGACAAGGCAGATTGGTCGGATGAGGATAGGAGAATGGCAAACTTGGACGTGAAGGCTAGAAATTTCATTGTCCAAGCTGTGCCCAAAGATATTTACCATTCTATTAAAATGTGTTCAACAGCTAAGAAAATGTGGGGTACATTGACTGTCATGTTTGAGGGTTGTGCTACTTCCATGGAATCTACTATAACTACTTTAACCAGGAAGTATGAGAGATTCTTCTCTTTGAGAAATGAATCCTTAACAGACACTCATACCCGCTTTAATGCTTTGGTAAATGATTTAGCAGCTGTTGGAATTATTAAAAAGAATAGTGTGTTAAAGAGTAAATTTCTTGATTCTTTACCACCTAAATGGAACAACTATATTTCATCTGTTAAATTAAGTTCTATTTATGATGATCTTGATCTCCCTGGACTCTTTGGTTTACTTCATAACCAAGAGTGTTCAGAGGCAGAAAAGTTAATTGCTATGGGTGATTCTTATAGTCAGCCTGCTGCTGCACTTGTTGCTTCCATGTCTGAACACCCTAGTTCAATTAGCAATGAGATCATTCCATATGTTAGCTATGTTGGTTGAAAGGATCAGAAGGAGATCCTTTAATAAGTTTAAAGGAAAAGAAAGAGGTGGCCAAGCTGATAAGACAAAGAAGCCATTTGACATGTCCAAAGTCACTTGTTACAAATGTGGCAAGACTGGACACATGGCTGGTGATTGTAGATCCAAGGAGTCTTCTCAAGCTGTGCCAGCCAAAGGTGGAAGAGGTGAAAAATACTCAAAGCTCAAGACTAAGTACAAAGCCTTGAAAGCACAAATATCTGAGCTGACTGAAAAAGTGAACAAGAGTGAGAAAAGTCTGGTAACCAAAGACTGGGCTGAAAGTGTCACGTCCTCTGATGATGAGCTGTATAAAGATGCCAAGTGTTTCATGGCTAAAGAAGCTACTCAAAAGTTTGCTGAAGATCTTGCCAAAATGCAACAGCAATCTGAGTCTGCTCACCAGGCATCTACCAGTCAGACTGCTCCACCTGAGGTAACTTCCTTCTCCAATCTATCTGATAATGAGAAACTGTCTAGACTGAATAGACTTGGTGATGAGGTTCTTTTACAAAAACACTTTAATCAAGAACTCAAAAAGGAAATACATGCTTTGAAACTCGATATTAGTTCTAAATGTCACACCATTGAGAAACTTGAATCTGAAGTTAAAGCTCAAAAACAATTAAACTCAATTTTGGTTAAGGAAGCTAAGACTGCAGAAGAAAAGTTTTTTAAACAAATCACTGAATCATGGTGTATATGTTCAAAGAAAACTGCTAAGTGTGTAAATGACCAAATACCTCATCAGATCCAAGCTATTTTTGATGGTGATTATGATAGGGCCATAGCCATTGCTGAAGTATGTGCTATGGAACCTTGTTATCAGCCTCCTTCACCACCCAAAGTCCAAACCAAAGGAAAGAATTCTAAACCAATTAAGTTGGTTCAGAAATCTGGTATTGGGTTTAATGATCCTGAAACCATTGGCCAAACCATTGCTGAAGCTGTATCTGAAGCTGATAGGGTAATTGAGTTAAAACCAGAAGAAAGTCTTGACTTGTCCAAACTGACTATTACCCAATTTGTGTCAGATTCTAAATCTAAAACAAATAATGGTAACTGATGTGCTAAATCGAGTTTAAAATTTATAAACAAGAAATACCTAAAAACTCTTCCTCCGCCATCTCGGTCTCTTCTACCTTAACTTCAAGATCAAAAAATTCGTCCAAATTAAACCCCTCCTCGTCTGAATCAGGAGTGGGCTTAGCAATGGGTGAGAATGGTGGAGGTGTTGTGAGGTTAGATCTACGTCTAGATGGTGTTCTCAACGGACTATTAAGTGGTAAACCAGAAGACCTCAAGTTCATCAACTAAAAAGTAGACCTGCAAAACACAACTAACCAAACACGTCAACTGCACCTGTGATAAGATAAGAAAAGAAAAACTAAACAATTAAAGCAAATAACTTCCTCACGCGTGAGGAAGGATCAAACCACTAAATTTACAACTAAAACGGCACACAATCCCCGGCAGCGGCGCCAAAAACTTGATGTGCTAAATCGAGTTTAAAATTTATAAACAAGAAATACCTAAAAACTCACTACTACACACTATCGGGCAGTGGACCCAATCATATGTAATATAGTAAAAAGGTAAGTCCAGGTTCGTTCACGGGGATTGGTTTGAATTAATTGTTTAGTAAAGAGGTTTGGAAAAAGGGTGTTACTTTGATTCTCACTCTGACAATAACTTTAAAAGACAAATGCGTATAAGTAAAGATAAGTCTCAAACAATAATGGTAAATATCATCCACCTTGACTCCGCTAGACTTCAAACATGATTGCTTTCAGTTAAGACCAAATTCGTTAAGAGTTGACACGATAAACGTGAGAGAATGAAATGCTCGCGTGGTACCACCAACCGCTCACAAGTCACCCAAACACCTAACTGCTAGTTTAATTACCCAAGCCGGTACCACCTATGCCTAGACAATCTTACCAACAATTAGTTTGTTTGATTATCCAAATACCAATTATGCCTATGTGAATTAAAACGTGGTACCACCAACCGTTTCTAAACACGTTGACAAAATGACTCCTTTTATTAATTTGACATTCACTATCATACCATGAACTAGTGATAATCGCTCATAGACAAGCGACCGTTAGAAAATCACATATGTGTTCAACTAGTACCACTAACGAAGAACACACATGCCACCAATATCAAATTAATACAAATAAAGGAATTAAATCATCAAGATCTCGACACAACGATAATTGAAATCAACTCTTTGAATTAAAACATTTAGCAATCACATCATTCGTCTAGTTTCATCAAGGTGGACAATTGAAAGACTAGCCACTCATGATTAAAATGAAATTACAATTAAAATCAAAGAAGAACATGATTTACCAATTGTTTGAGAAAATAGAAATTACAAGACAATAATCTAGATACGATCTAGATGGGTGCACGTGAATCTCCAATGAATCGGAAGAAGATGTAATCTTGATTTGATCCTTGAAGTATTTCCCTGTAGTGCAGCTCCTAGAAAGAGTATTTGATATTTTGGTAATTAGGTCGTGAAAACTATTTATACCCCCTGATGTCTGATGCAAAAACTGACCAAAAACCCTTCAGTGCCGACCCCTCACTGCGGCGCAGTGGGCGTGTAATGCCCCCACTGCGTCGCAGTGCATATACACTGGTCCAAAATGCTCCTATGACAAAGCTGACTGCGGCGCAGTGGGCACATGCACCTCCCACTGCGTCGCAGTGATAACTCACTGGTTGAACAATCCAACTTTCCACTAGCCGACTGCGGCGCAGTGGGCCATGATCACCCCCACTGCGTCGCAGTCCATTCTTACTGGCCTCGATGACCACTTGCCATATGGGTGACTGCGGCGCAGTGGGCATCTGGTTCCCCACTGCGTCGCAGTGTAAACTCACTGGACACCAAATCTTCATGCCATATAGATGACTGCGGCGCAGTGAGCCATGTTCACTCGCACTGCGTCGCAGTCCAATGCTTCTGGATTGATGCCACCAACAACATTATGAAGACTTGCATATTTCCATCACTTTTCACCTATCGAACTCTCCAATCAACTTCATGACCTCAAAATTACTCGAAATTGCACCAAATGGATACGTCACCTGTTTAGAACCTGAAACCACTAACAAACCCATAAACGCACCAAATGCCAACAAAATCGACTAAAAACATAAAATAAAGAGGCCAATAACGATGTGGGCAATGGGTATAAGTTGGTCACATCAATGGTAACTCAAAGAAAAATAAAAGAAAGGTTAGAGATCATAGTGTTCCTAAAGAGAAAATTAAGCTTTTAAAGAATGAGAAGTCTGGTTCTCAAGGAAATAAGTCACAAACAAAATCTGAGAATGTTTCAAATACCACCAAATCTGACTCTGACAAAATGATTTCCAATTATGTTGAGTCCAGAAAAGGTGATGTTTCAAATGATAACTTTCTGAAAACTGTGTCTGATCCAAATGTTGTTGATCAAGGAAAGTTAAGAGCTGAATGTAAAAAATCTGGAATAGGCAAAGGTTTTGTCAAAAAGGAAACTCTAAATGTTGCTAAAAAGAATTTCAAATCTGGTAAAGGACAGATCAAGCAACAATGGGTGTCCAAATGTGATAAGAGTTTAAGTTCAGTGTCCCAGTGTGAGTCAGACCAGAAGGTCAGCTCTGGTGAACCCATCTTTGGATGGGTTCCCAAAAAGAACTAATCTCTTACTAAAAATGCAGGGCAGTCATGATGATAATACCTGGCACTTGGACAGTGGGTGTTCCAAGCATATGACCGGATGTAAGTCCCTGCTATGTAGCTTTAGGAGTCGCGCTGGTCCTAATGTTACTTTTAGAGATGACTCTCAAGGAAAGACAGAAGGATTTGGTATACTTTCAAATGGTCCCCTTACATTCAGAAGGGTCTCATATGTAAATGGTTTGAAGCACAATTTGATCAGTGTGAGTCAGTTGTGTGATGCTGGTTATGAAATGAGATTCAAATCTGATAAGGGTATTGTTCTTGATTTGGAAGGCAATGTGGTTCTTATTGCAAAGAGGGATGAGTCTTTGTATTCTTTTGACATGAGAAATCCAACTGTGACTAGGGAAGTCTGTTTCATGTCAAAGACTCAAGATGAGCTGAACTGGTTGTGGCATAAAAGGTTGTCTCATATGAACTTCAAAGACATCAACAAGTTGTGCAAGAAAGAGTTGGTGTCTGGTCTTCCAGTGATAAATTATGAGAAGGACAAGCTGTGTGGTGCTTGTGAGAAAGGCAAACAACACAAAGCTACTTTTAAGTCTAAAACATGCTCAACCATTGATAATTGTTTGGATCTGCTTCATATGGATCTCTTTGGACCAATTAGTACTCCTTCATTCACTGGAATGAGATACTCTTTGGTCATAGTTGATGAATATTCAAGATACACCTGGGTTTTCTTTCTCAAGCACAAGAGTGAAGCTGCTGACAGCATAATTCATTTCATCAAGCAAGCTGAAATTCTGTACAAAAGGCCTGTAAGGCAGTTAAGGAGTGATAATGGTACTGAATTCAAGAATATCACTCTTAACTCATTCTGCAGTGAAAAGGGAATTTCACAAGTCTACTCAGCTGCCAGAACTCCTCAACAGAATGGTGTTGCAGAAAGAAGAAACAGAATTCTTATTGAAGCTGCCAGATCCATGATGGCTCAAAACAATGTCAAGTCTCATTTTTGGGCTGAAGCAGTTCACACAACCTGCTTTACCCAGAACAGATCCCTTATTGTGAAAAGGCACCAGAAGACTGCATATGAACTTCTTAGGGGGGGGAAACCAGAAATTGGTTTCCTAAGAATGTTTGGAAGTCCTTGCTACATTCTGAATCAGAAAGACCATCTTGGGAAGTTTGATGAAAAAGCAGATGAAGGTATCCTACTTGGATATGCTACTATGATGAAAGCTTACAGGGTTTACAACAAGAGAACAAGAACAATTGAAAACTCTGCAAATGTAAGCATTGATGAAGGTTGTTCCAAGCCAGACTGCTCTCCTCCTAAAGAAGAAGACTTCAACTTTGAAGAACTGGCTGTACCTGAGAATGAGCCTCCAACTAATCCACCAGTTGGAGCTGATAATGCTCAAACCCAGGGGGAGCAACTCAATGAAGAAGAAGAAGATGTCCCAATCTTTGAAGATGCTCAAGCTGATCCTACTCCTACTGAAGAAATTGTTCAGAATTCTTTAAATGACTCTCAAACTGGTTCAGTTCCTCAATTTCCAGTCCAAACTGATCAGCCCCTTCCACAATCAAACTCATGTTATAAAGTGGACAAGGAGTCATCCAATCAATCAAATCATTGGTGATCCTCTTTCAGGTGTTAAAACAAGAAGAAAGGCAACAGGCAATTTTTGCATGTTTGTTAATTTTGTGAGTAAGATGGAACCAACCAAGATTGATGAAGCTCTGGCAAATCCATCTTGGGTTAATGCAATGCAAGATGAGTTAACACAGTTTGAAAGAAATAAGGTTTGGGAACTTGTTCCAAGACCTCTTCACAAGACTGTGATTGGAACCAAGTGGGTCTACAGAAATAAAATGGATGAAAGGGGAGTAGTGACCAGAAACAAAGCAAGATTGGTAGCTCTTGGTTACAGACAAGAGGATGGAATTGATTATGATGAGACTTTTGCACCAGTGGCTAGATTAGAGGCAATCAGAATGTTCTTGGCCTTTTCTGCTCACAAAGGTTTCAAAGTCTATCAAATGGATGTGAAGAGTGCTTTTCTGAATGGAAAATTGGAAGAGGAAGTCTATGTTGAACAACCTCCAGGTTTTGAAAGTTCAAAGTTTCCTGACCATGTGTTCAAGCTTGACAAAGCTCTCTATGGGTTGAAGCAAGCTCCAAGGGCATGGTATGATACTTTGTCTAAATTTCTTTTGGCTAACAATTTCAAAAGAGGTAATGTTGACAAGACTTTATTTGTGAGAAAGTATAATGGTGATATCCTGCTTGTACAAATATATGTAGACGATATCATATTTGGTCTAGCAGTGAAAGACTTTGCAAAAAGTTTTCTGAATTAATGTCTAAAAAGTATGAAATGAGCATGATGGGAGAACTAAACTATTTTCTGGGTTTGCAAGTTAAGTAGACTAAAAATGGAATTTTCATAAACCAAGGAAAGTATGTTAAAGATCTCTTAAATAAATTTGGTTTTAGTGACTGCTCACCTATGAAAACTCCTAGATAAAAATGGGAAATCTGTTGACACCACAACTTATAGGGGTATGATAGGTTCATTACTTTACTTGACTGCTAGTAGACCAGACATTATGTTTGCTACATGTCTTTGTGCAAGATATCAAGCTAGTCCTAAGGAATCACATCTTAAGGTTGTGAAAAGAATCTTTAGATACCTTAAAGGTAGTCCCAATCTGGGTCTTTGGTATCCCAAAGGCTCAGGATTTGATCTAATTGGCTATTCAGATTCTGACTTTGCAGGGTGTAAGATTGACAGAAAGAGTACTTCAGGAGCCTGTCAATTGCTAGGCAATAGACTTGTAAGCTGGTCCAGCAAAAAGCAGCATTCAGTTTCTATTTCCACTGCAGAAGCTGAGTATGTTGCTGCAGGAAGTTGTTGCTCACAAATTCTTTGGATGCAATATCAGCTTCAAGACTATGGTGTCACTGCATCAAAAACTCCAATCTTTTGTGACAGCACCAGTGCCATAGCAATCTCAAACAATCCTGTACTTCATTCAAGGACCAAGCACATTGATATAAGATTTATGGCATTTATATGGTACCATCCCTTCGGAAAGGTGATGATTGAAAAACCAGACTGGGTTTTTCAAGATCTTTTGTGTGAATTTTGGGCGAGCTGTTACTTGGGAAAGAACAAGAAAGGACATACTGCAATCTATGGCACCATCCTCAACGGTAAGAAAAAGGTATACATTTCTTTAGAGAGGATTAGGTCTGCATTTGAGCTGTCATATATGCCTGATGATGATTATGAAAGTGTTGCAACACACACTGAAGCCAAAAACGTTTTACAACAAGTTGAATATTCTGGTCCATTGGCTTCAGTTGTGAAAATGAAATACCTAACTGGTATTTGGAACTTTTTATTAAGCACAATTTCTAAAACCTTACAAGTAAAGGCAGGCAGCTTCGATCAGCCTAATGTTTTAGAATTACAAATTTTTCATTCTATGGTCACTATAACCAGAGTAGATTATGCCGGTTTGATCTTTAAGGACCTTGTTGATCGTGTCAATAAGAAGAGTCTTACCATACCTTATGGTATGATTCTTGCACTCATCATTGAAGCAATCCTTGACAGTGATTACAGTCTGGCAACTGGTCAGACTGTGGAGTGCAAGTCCATTAATTCTAACATTTTCAATAGTCCTAAGGTAACTGCGCAGGGTCTGACCCGAGCAATGCAGATTTACCTCGATTTTTGCAGGCAAAGAGAAAGGGAACAAGAGGCACTTGAGGAAGCTGTCCCTACTTCGACGCGATCTGAGTCTCACACTCAATCTGCCAATCAGAGGGACCAAGGTACACATGCTTCTGAACCCTCAAACTCTTCTAAATCTACTCCTTCTTCTCCCACAAAAGAGGGTGAAGGGTTGGCCAAAACATCAGCCACCCTAGCCACACCCTCATTCACTCAATCAAAATCCGATTCTAAAAGACCCATTGTTGAGGACTTAGTGCCTCGCAGTGCCAAAAAGAAAAGATCTTCAAGGAAATCTGTATCAGCTTCTGGGGTTGACATTGCACCATCAAAACCATTGGAAGTCCCCCAAGGTACAGTGGAAGCTAAGGAACGTTCCAAAGTTGTCCCTGTCACCTGATGTGCAAAATCGAGTCTTAAATTTATAAACAAGATATACCAATTAATCAACTAAAGCACACTCTCGGGCAGTGGACCCGTTCGTGTATAGTATAGAAAAATGGTAAGTCAAGATCGAACACAGGGACTATTTATTCAAAAAAAATGTGAGTTTAATGTTATTCTAAAAGATGGGGGTTTTGAAAACAGTTAGTAAATTGAGAATCAAGTTAGTAATTCCGAGGAATTAATCGAAAAGAGTTTGTTGAAACAAGAATATTAAAAAGATCATCTACCTCGAATCCATGACACTACAAATTCAGGTTGCACTTAATTGAAGAACCAATTCAAATATGTTGACTTATAACCGAGAACTAAACAAAGACTCACCCCGTACCCGTCAAGTTCGTTACTTTATTCAATCCCCTTAATTAACTAGTTCCATTACTAAGACCGGTACCCCGAGACGCCTTTCATAACTTTCCTAATCAACTAATTGTTTTGGTTATTTAGATAACAATTGTGTCTATTGATTGTACCCAACCATTAATTCGTTAACTCTTATTATCCATCAATTGTTTTCTACCGTACCCGTCATAGAATCAATCACTTATACCTAAGCAATTAAAATCATTCATACACAACTCTAGCTACCACTAAAATCATGCATAAACAACCAACAATTGAAAGATAAATCATAAAGAGTTAATAAACTAAGATCACGACACAACGTTAAATTAAATCAACTTGAATTATAAAATAGTGCAACCTTCATTATCCATCGTATCATTTCATCTTAGTAGATGATTAACAAATTAGCTACTCATACCAAGACAAATAAAACGAACAATTATCACATAAATAAAATTCATAATAATAATTGTATCAGTAATATAGGTTTTGAAATATAGCAACTAGCAACAAGTGCAAAATAAATAAAGGATGGTACGAGATTAAGAGCCTGCGGATGTAGTGATGAAATCCATCAAGAGAAAGTGGCTGCTACTTCACGAAAAACGAAAGGCCAAAAAGCCTTTTGGCTTTCTGCCGCTCCAACCTTCTGCCCACTCGCCCTCTTGTGATGAATAGAAAATATATATTAGTGTTGTTGGTGTCAACCGACTCCACCAAACCATCTGGACTTCTTTTCCTTGTTTGATTTCGGCCTCACATGTCTTGGGCTTAGCTTTTTTTTTCTTTTTTCTTTCTTGTTCAAATCTCACGGCCCATCACTAATAATATTACTAGTCCACATGACTAAGCACACCGTCAAACTATTTTGGCCAAGGCTCTCCAAGTTAATTAGATATAAAAAATGACTAAAATTAGTTAATCCAAATTTTACACACTTGATGTGCATGTCTAGCCAATCGTTCCTTCTGCATCTTGAAAATCACCATATCTTGGTTCATTTGTATCATAAATCATTGTTTGAACCTAGAATTCAACAATCACATATTAAGTATCTAATTTCACCAAATAATCATGATTTACACATAAAACAAATGATATCTAACATAAAACAAACGATATCGCGTAAAATAAATATGTATAAAATAGGCGATATCAAATTCCCCCACACTTAAACTTTGCTTGTCCTCAAGCAATTCTGCACTTTATCAATCTTAATAACCCAATCAAAATGTGACAAAACAATATAAGGTTATTCGGGAAGTTTCCAACCAGGCGGTCTTGAATACCAAAAGCAAATGCGCCTAAAAATTCATGAGCAAAGTTTAAGACAAAATCAGGGAATCCTACCAACCTAGCATAGAACCATCTTTCATTTACAATCAGAATCCTTCCTATGTCTGTGTTTACCTCTTTAACATTTCTATCCCTCCAATTAAACTTAAACTCGTTCCTACTAAACATACAATTTAATTTACAAGCATCAAAAATTTCCTTTAGCAACATAAGTAATATTCCACGATGATTATTGGTATATTTGTCCTCTTAAACACTCGCGCCATCAGTTTCCATTTGGTCTATTAACTGGCCTACTTATGTGTCCCATGACAAAATATACTCCCATGGTCTAGAATTACAGCTCTAACCACACATCAGGTGATTATACGAAAGTGCACTTTAAGCGCCTAGCCAGCGGTTCGCTACGGATACGTGAGTATCGTTAAGAGACTTACACTTAGACTCAGGGTTGGGTTGCATATCCAAAGACCATGCTCTAAATACAAACACATACGAGAACAAAAAGTTTATAATTTAATACCCGTGAGTTTCTATGAGACCCGTGTAGCGGACTTTCTGCCAACCTATCCCAAGTTGGAAGCTTTAGGTAGACTAGGTAAAACGAGGTTACCCCAAGGACTTACTTGTCCGAATCCCATAGCCCACATTAGCATTAGACTATTGAAAAAGGTTTTGCGCGTGTTCCCGCATGTGCCACCCGTTTGATGCCGAAACACCCCAGACACCCCGATATAAAGACCAAACATAATGACTAGAGCCACAACCTATAACATGGGAATTAAGGAACCGGAATACACCGGTGTGCAGTCCATACATTAAGTCAAGTTACCCACAAGTATATTTATCACAAGGGTGTAAATGGAAACTTTCAAGCATAGTGCCTACCAATACATCATATAGTGAAGCTATTATTCGTATTCATTTTATCATTAAAGCACAATTTAGCAGGTAACTTAAATTATTTGAAGTTCAGAACAAGCTTATGATCCCTTGGAACGATGAAATGCCACAGACACTAGAAAAGGATAGCTAAAGGTAAATGATCTCAAGTTCTACGCTACCTTACTAGGATTCAATCTTCACTTCTTGTCTTTGCACTAAACCTATAGCCTCAAAAATTTAAAAACATAACCAAATTGCTAGTAGGGTAGGAAAACTTCAAACTTTCTCAACTTTTTAACCAACCCGGCTTTTTCTATTTGCCTCCCCCCACACTTGATTTGTACAGTGTCCCCAATGTACAATGAACTAAGGCGAACTATGGGAAGTAGGGAAAAGTAAATATAAAGGAATAAAAGAAATCGAAAAACTTCCCGGGTTTTAATGAGCCTTCCAATATGCTTGGTTGATTCGGAAATTAATTAGCTGTTGAACTTTATCTCAACCTTTTGCATATTACTCCATTCCTACAGCTCTAGCAAGCACTCAACAAACACATCATACCAAAATAAAAAGGAAAGATAAAAACTAAAAATAAGACTAAAATCCTAAATACTAAAAAATAAACAAACTAAACTAAAAATCAAAATCTTTTTGTATTTTCTAGGTTTTTCAATTTTTTTGGATTTTTATGTTTTAAAAGTTAAGAAAATAAAATGACAATTATACTAGACAAAATGAAAAATAAAATTAAAATAACCTCGGGTTGCCTCCCGGAAGCGCTAATTTTTGTTCGAGTCATTAGCTTGACTCCACCCTTATTTACTAGAAATTAGGGTGTCTCCCCCCACACTTAAGTTTAAGTGGGGGTGATAGTAGTGATACATACCTCTGAAAAATAAATTACCTAACCAAAGATGGAAAGGAGAATCAATATGCTCAGTCAGAAGTATGTAAGGTTGGAACACACTTTTGGGTTTCTTCAAATAATCATGGAAGTATAAATGATCATCTTCTTTTGAACCAACTTTCATCATAGACAATGAAAGTGACTCAGCCGCTTGAGCCTCCTGCGTAATTATCTTACTCAAAATATCACCTGGCTCCATGAATTCCTCCAGAAACTCTTCCATGGTCATGTCACCAAGATCAGAATGTGAATAAGTATCATTCAGCTCGCCAAATTCATGCAAGAATTCTTCCATATTCATATTTACCTGTAAAAGTACAAGCAAGAAACCCCGTGAAAAGCAAGTGTGTAACACAAAATAGACTAAATAAATAAATAAAACTAAATAAAAATAACACTAAACTATGCTAAACTAATAAAACAAGTAACATTCTCATAAATGAATACAAGAAATGATCGAATTACAAAAAACTCTAACAAAATTCCTAAATAAAATAGTCCCCGGCAGCGGCGCCAAAAACTTGATGTGCAAAATCGAGTCTTAAATTTATAAACAAGATATACCAATTAATCAACTAAAGCACACTCTCGGGCAGTGGACCCGTTCGTGTATAGTATAGAAAAATGGTAAGTCAGGATCGAACACAGGGACTATTTATTCAAAAAAAATGTGAGTTTAATGTTATTCTAAAAGATGGGGGTTTTGAAAACAGTTAGTAAATTGAGAATCAAGTTAGTAATTCCGAGGAATTAATCGAAAAGAGTTTGTTGAAACAAGAATATTAAAAAGATCATCTACCTCGAATCCATGACACTACAAATTCAGGTTGCACTTAATTGAAGAACCAATTCAAATATGTTGACTTATAACCGAGAACTAAACAAAGACTCACCCCGTACCCGTCAAGTTCGTTACTTTATTCAATCCCCTTAATTAACTAGTTCCATTACTAAGACCGGTACCCCGAGACGCCTTTCATAACTTTCCTAATCAACTAATTGTTTTGGTTATTTAGATAACAATTGTGTCTATTGATTGTACCCAACCATTAATTCGTTAACTCTTATTATCCATCAATTGTTTTCTACCGTACCCGTCATAGAATCAATCACTTATACCTAAGCAATTAAAATCATTCATACACAACTCTAGCTACCACTAAAATCATGCATAAACAACCAACAATTGAAAGATAAATCATAAAGAGTTAATAAACTAAGATCACGACACAACGTTAAATTAAATCAACTTGAATTATAAAATAGTGCAACCTTCATTATCCATCGTATCATTTCATCTTAGTAGATGATTAACAAATTAGCTACTCATACCAAGACAAATAAAACGAACAATTATCACATAAATAAAATTCATAATAATAATTGTATCAGTAATATAGGTCTTGAAATATAGCAACTAGCAACAAGTGCAAAATAAATAAAGGATGGTACGAGATTAAGAGCCTGCGGATGTAGTGATGAAATCGATCAAGAGAAAGTGGCTGCTACTTCACGAAAAACGAAAGGCCAAAAAGCCTTTTGGCTTTCTGCCGCTCCAACCTTCTGCCCACTCGCCCTCTTGTGATGAATAGAAAATATATATTAGTGTTGTTGGTGTCAACCGACTCCACCAAACCATCTGGACTTCTTTTCCTTGTTTGATTTCGGCCTCACATGTCTTGGGCTTAGCTTTTTTTCTTCTTTTCTTGTTCAAATCTCACGGCCCATCACTAATAATATTACTAGTCCACATGACTAAGCACACCGTCAAACTATTTTGGCCAAGGCTCTCCAAGTTAATTAGATATAAAAAATGACTAAAATTAGTTAATCCAAATTTTACACACTTGATGTGCATGTCTAGCCGATCGTTCCTTCTGCATCTTGAAAATCACCATATCTTGGTTCATTTGTATCATAAATCATTGTTTGAACCTAGAATTCAACAATCACATATTAAGTATCTAATTTCACCAAATAATCATGATTTACACATAAAACAAATGATATCTAACATAAAACAAACGATATCGCGTAAAATAAATATGTATAAAATAGGCGATATCATCACCCAAGCTGATAAGCCGAAATCGCCACACCCATCTACACTCTCCCAAAAGAGTGTAGACGAGTTAAAGGGAACAACTGCTGCTACCCAACCCTCCAAACAGGGTGAAGGTATTGAAACAAAGACCTCCTCCCAAGGTCATACTGTGTCTGCACCTATATCGCCATCATCAGCCTACCAAAAGGTTGATGATATCATTAAAGGGACTACAGTGGATTCTGCCCAGATCCAAAATGAGTCAGAGTCAATGCACATCCAATCTGAGGATGGTCAGCCAAAGGAGAGAAGTATCGAACGCACTGGTGACACTGCTTCTCTTCCCCAAGCTGATCAGACTCTTTCATTCTTATACTCTGAGTCTGCACAGACTGCCAATGCCCCTTCTAGATCACAAGGAGGGGGTACAGGTCTCAATTCTCCCTAAGGATACTTTGGTGCAACAACACACCTCTGTTGAAGGGCAATCAATTACACAAAACATTACACCTGCAGGGTCTGTGTCTGCATCTGTCCTTGGACAGAGGGATCCTGTAGGTTACATGGCTGTCTTTAAGGCAGTTATGTCAGTCCCTTGTGCAGCAAAGGGAACCATTGATGGTCCTCACGATGTCAATGAGAATATAGTCATTATCTCCGGAAGTGACTCTTCATTCGATGATGAGTTTGCCCATCCATCCTCAAGGGATGATCTGATGGAAGATGCCAGTGGAGGAGTTGATCAACATCAAGATCAACTAATTCCCACTGGCCATCAGCCTGAATCAAACGTCAATCTTTCTCAGGCTGATCAAGTCATTGTCATTTCTGAAAAATCCACTCATGAGACTCACTCTCATGAGCAAATGCACCAAAACTCCCTTAGCCTCCACCCCCTTCTATATATGCCCAATGACCCTGATCTTAAGGATTGCAGGCTGCTCTTTCCAGAGTTAGTGGCTTTTAAGCCAACTGCAAGTTCTTCCCAAGCTGCCACTATCTCATTTTCAGATGTGGTGGATCAGCTCACTGAGTTCAACTCAACCTATAAGGTTGAGAGCTCAAAGCTGGTCAAAGACTTGGAACAGATCCAAAAGGATCAAGAATTGACGGTTAAGAAGGTGGATGAACTGTGTCAAGATCAGATTGCATTGAAAGAGAGTGTAATAAAGGCAGTTGATTTGATGCAGCAGAACCAGAACAAGCTGACAGAGTCCCTTGATGGTCTTACAAAGGCTATAAATGAAGAGAAGGAAAGAAACAAGGGTACTCTGAGTCAGATTGAGAAAGCAGCAACCAAACTTACAAGGGAAGTGACTATTGAGCTTCAATCTGCTAAAAAGTCACAGTCAGATTTCACGCAAGATGTGATTGAAGCTTCAAAGAGTCTTAAGTCCAAGGTTGCACTCCTCCATGAAGATTTTGTTGATTTAAAAAAGGCCTGCTGTCTCATAAATGTGAAGATTGATGTATTTGACCATCAGCTCAAAGGCCTCTTTGCCACTCCTGTGAGCTCTTTCCCTGGTGATGATGACAAAAAGGGGGAGAAGGGTTCTACTTCTACTAAAAAGAGGAGTGAGATGACTGAGGATGAAATTGAAAAAGAATATGAAAGGCAAAGAGCTGAGGTTGACAAGGAAATCAATGCTTACTTTGAAAGGTTGAGAGAAAGACAGAACAAGGCTGATAGGAGGATAATTGTTTTTGGTTCTAATGTGGAGGGTGAGAAAGAAGATGAGATAAAAATAACAGAGTCTGAGTCTGGTGGTGTAAAGGATGGAAATCTGAATGAAGAGGCTGAGAAGGAGAGTGGTACAATTGAGGGGGAGACCACTGATGGTGTAATAGGAGATATAAGGAAGGTTGTTGATGTTGAAAAAGTTTTTGAAAAAGAGAAGTCTGTCCAAGCTGACCCTGTGCAAGCTGTGCCTCTGAAATCTGTTCCAACTCAAGCTGACACAGCTCCCAAAGTAACTAATGAAGAATCATCTTCTGGTGATGATGAAGCCACTCTGTCTCAGTTCATGGTAAAGAAAAGATCAACTGAAGCTGGGTCAAGTGGTTTAAAAGTCTTAACTCAAGAAGAAGAGGATTGGGAGTTGGCTGGTCAACAAGCAGCTAGTCTTAAAATGTCAGTTAAAGAGGCATACAAACTGGTGGTGGAAGACAGACTGGAAAGAGAGAAGATGGCTGAGTTGCAATCTGATCCAGAGGTTGCCAAGGTTCTGCAAGAAACTCTAAATGCTGAAGATGAAAGAGACCTTGAACCCATTGGATCTAAAAGAAAGAATATAAGCAAAAGCCAAGAAAAGAAGAAAGTGGTGGGGCATTCTAAACCCTCTCAAAAGCTTCAAGATGTTAAGAAAAGCAAAGAAGCTCATGTTGGGTGGGAAGCTCTGGAAATAAGAAAAGTAAAAGAAAGTTTGAATTATAGAAGGCATCCAGAGCCAATCACCCAAGTGAACTTAAAAAGAAGAAGAGGGCAGCCCATTCCTAGCATAAGATTTACAAGAGTAGGTTATGAAACCAGCTGGGAAACTCATGATCTAGATAAACTGTATGATCTAGGTTATACTGAGTGGGTTGAGTTGCATAACATTGTGTATGGTATGACTGGCATTCATAGAGAGACAGTCTTGGAAGCTCTTGAGAAGAAGTTGGCCATAATTGTGAAACACAAGATTGATCTCACTGGCCTTCCAAGACCTAAAGCATATGATATGGATGATGAAGATGAGTCTGAAGAGCCTCTCAAAAGGAAAAGGAGAAGACATGTCAAGCTTGATGGTCCTGAAGGTGATCATGCAGATTTCATCAAGAACTTGAATCCTTCAGAGCTACTTGAACAATTGGCTCCTGAAGCTCTTGACAAGATTCTGAATCATCTCAATCTGTCTCTACCTGCTAGTGTGCCTAATGCAAGGAGTGGGATGCATATTACTGAACCTGAACATGGCATGTATTTTGTTAATGCAAGAGGGCAACTGGTCTTCCAAAGGAATGCTGAACTGAAAGAGGTACCAACCATGCACCTATTTACCTTATACAGATTCTGTGTCAATTTTAGTGAACAAGGTAATAGGTATGAGCAGTTCCTTGTGGAGGAAGGGTTGGACAGAAAAGTAGATTTAACAGTTGCCCCATCTTTTGAAGTTAAACAAGAAACTGTAGAAATTATTGGGAGCTAACTCTTTATTGTAACACTTTATTTTTCTCAATATATGCAAGTATTGGTACAAATTCAGTTGTCTTGTTAGAATTTCATATCAGATTGAAAAGAACCCAAAAGATTCAAAGGGTCACAAGCTGTTAGTCATATTTTACTTTGATTCTTTGTAAGCTGATAGTTAGAAGTGTAGTTGGGTTTTATCATCATCAAATAGGGGGAGATTGTTGAGTCCCAATGTTAATTGTAAATTTAATGATGACAAATCTGACCTATAAACACTTAGTAATCTTTTGGTTCTTGTAATCTGATCTGGGTCAGACTGAGCTGACACAGCTTGCGATCTGTAACTGACCCAGATCAGGCTTCATACTTTGTAATGTTATATCTTGTGGAAGCAAGTGTTATTCAAGCTGCATCAACATTGTTAAAGCATTCAATCCAAGTCGAAGAGGAGGATTGAAGATAGAAGACCAAGCTGGTAGTGGAAGGCAGCTTGGGATTAGCAGTCAGCTTGGAAACACTTAGACAGATTGGTGCTTTGACAAACCGCCCAATCTGTGTCTAACAATCAAGTGAAGATAACAACCTGGATTGTATATAAGGACATATGACGTGACTAGGAAGATTCCTAGGATCCAGGTTGGTGGTTAGATATGCATATGCGTGTCCATACTCTTATTGGACGATAAAGAATGTGCAGCTGTACGTGGGGGACCACAAGTACGAGGTGAATGCACGATTGATTATTCCTTTATCATCCAGTGAAAGAAGAATACGTGGCTGAATTGGATACCAAGAGAAGAAGAGCTTTCGCCTATAAAAGCTTCATTCCTTGATTGCATATGTGTGGCATTTCCTGAGAATCATTCTTCACACAAGTTTCTCTGCTCTTAGACACAGCTTAGTCTGTACGAGATCAGCTTGGGCTGATTCTCTTGAGCTGAAACTTATTGATTGTAGTTTGTCATTTCATAGGGTTGTTTAGATATCTATAGGCTATCTTTATTCCGCAACAACCCTGTAATTCTTTGTATAGATTATTTCTTAATAAAGGATTACATTTGAAAAACGCAATCTGTGTCTAAGAATGTTTCACTCAGTTTTCTTTACTGCTTTACTATGATTCCTGCTTTACTTATTATATATAAATTGAATCTTAAAACCTTTGTGTTCAAAAGATTGTAAAGTTCAAGGAACAGTTGTATTCACCCCCCTCTACAACTGTTCTGTGTACAATATACTTTGGTATATTGATACACCTTGGGACGTATCATAATGGTTGCCTTACATGGATAATCACACAGGCGAGAAACATGATCCATTCGGAGCCAAATGCTCTTGAATACTTTTACTTCATATACTTTAAGGAACTACAATTATAGGATCTCAACATTACCTTTACATTCGTGCAATATAAGGAAGAATCTCCACCTGTAGTTACTTGTCCCAATCATCATATATCGTCCCGTAGCGAAATCAAGATTAAACGAGTCATAAACCCAAAACAGACCAAAATATGCGCCGCATGGATGGTACATGCGCCGCATATTCCACATTTGGGCACAAATGCGTCGCATGAAATAAGTATGCGCCGCATATTTCATGCAAATTCGTCACAGAGAATATCCAACTTTCTGAGCACACAGAGTATGCGCCACATAGAATGTCTATGCGCCGCAGATCGGGCTCCCATCTGAAATCAATTTCCAAATTTGGCAGATATGCACCGCATGAAAGACTCATGTGCCGCATATCGCCCAGTTCGACCAAAAACCCAACTTTTAGTCCCTTAAACGAATTCTTTTCAAACTCCAAACCTTAATCCCAGACACAACTTTAACTCCTCGCAGCTCAAATATTGTCTCACATCATAACATAGTGTTCATAGAATGGAAGAGTCTCATGGTTAAGGGTTCAATCGACTTTAGTGTTAACTTCTTTACTTGCTTCAGCTTCATCATTCTTTAATCCATAGATACATGACTACTCTTCATGGGGTTAAATATGCTATCATCTAGTGATTCCATCATTCTCATCTTCACTTCGTTCGAATCAGCACAGACACAGTCTCACAAACACACACATGCCGTGATACATTTACAATTACGTTCGCGACCGGAATTGTAACTATATCCTTCCATACGTGTGTCCGGTACCCTTCTATGCCTCACCTACTTATAACCCTTCAAGTATCCAACATCAACTCTACTCATCAAACTTCAAGTCCATGTCCTTTAAACTAGTAGACTCGACAACATTGACTACCAATCACTTCATTTAACTTCATGTACATCATAATCATCATAAACATTTAATCCGGCTATCACTTTCCACCGATCTTCACACATTTCCATACACCTGCAGCCTCAACATCACTAAAGTTGTATCACGGTGTTTACTCTTGACAATAGGGGTACAATACATAGAAATCTCTCCAACTTCATTACTTTATACACCGGTCAACACAAGCATGGCCATACAAACACGCTCGCGTCGTGATACGCTTGCAATTATGTTACGGACCATAATTGTAATTGTATCCTTTCACACGCACATTCGTTCCCACATTTGTGTATCACCCTTTTTCCATCAATTCCTTTCACACGATTTTTCAGCACCCATACAACACCTCATTTCCTTTGCGGTCCTTGTTACTAACCCCATGGGCTAGACAACATTGATGGAATACCATTTCACCTAATTCCCCACTTTCATTCACCTCAGCTACTTCACACATAAGTTATATCACACGGTTATTAATTTTAGTTAGGGAAATGGCGCATTACCTCTAGGACCGTCTATCGTAGCAATAAGATAATTTAGCGACGGAGGAGCGAGAAACGGAAGAATAAAGGCTAAAAACATATTCACGTACCAACAAACATTAATCATATAGCCTTAATCCTACACTCTCACTCATCCCAACCCGTCCTAATGCATTTCATCTCAAAGGCTAAGCATACCTACTTAAGCATACTTATTCTCTATCGGTTTAAGTCCAATTCCTATGGCATATTCCTTTTTTTTTTTTTTTTTTTTTTTTTTTCTTTTTTACTTAAGCATCTTATTCTATCGGTTTAAGTCCAATTCCTATGGCATACCTATAGTCATTGGTTCACTTAAACCATTTCTCTGATACCAAATTGTAACACCCATCATTTAAAAATAAGGATTTCCAAAAACTTTCGCCTAACGGCGTTAAAAGAAGACGGAATTAAACTTTAAAAGTCCAAACCAGCAAAATCTGTTTGGTTTATTCATTAAATGGTGTTACTAGCCATATCATCAAAACAAGTCTAAATGGAAATCCATCGGTTGCCCAACATTAAACAACCGACATTATAGTAAATACAATCATAAATATCTAAACATAAATGAACGTCTAATGCGAGCAGCCACTATGGGTAAACTACAGCCAGCTTCAAGTTCATCTACCCATGCCTCACATCTTCTCACATCTACCTGCTCACTATGTTGGACCTGAGGGCACAACACATTTTAAAAGAGCAAGTGTTAGCTAACGAATTAGCTAAGTAAGATAACACAAAGTTTATAAAACATTTGTCCATTTAAAACATTATAGAAAAGTCATATTTCATCTTTAAGGCACATATCATCACATATATCATATCACATCTTGCATTTCACATCTTTCATATAGGATGGGTCATCCTAAATATGCCTAGTCATCTTTCGCATCTTACATATAACATCTAAACATCTATGAAATTGTGACATAAGTCACGCATCTCATATAACATAAACATCTCGTAAGGGTGACATAAGTCACACCCGACTAGATGGACAAACCTTACGGTGTACATCAATGTCGTTAAGGAATGGCAAGCCAATCCCGGAGTAATCCGTATGTTCAAGACAAATAGGGCTGGTCAGACCTCCCGTATTACTCTTCACATCTCAAACCATGTTGCAAGGAGCCACCCAAGCAACCACATCTACGCACCCGCCGGGCAAGGGCAAGTACGGGTTAAGATTAACACTCTCACATCTAAATTACGAGCTCGATTTCACATCTCATATAGTTTAGGTGTCCACATTACCTAAACATCATCACATAATCATCTTTTACGTTTGGGCCCTTAAACGTGCACGTGTCATGGCAACTTAATAAGTCTAGTGAACTAGATGAACAAGCCATGTAATCTTGCACATTTCACATATCATCAACATATATCACATTTCAATTCATCTCAAACATTACATATCATTTCATAGCATATCATTACATCTCATATCATTGCATAACATTTCATATCATATCATTACATATCATCTTTCATTGCATAACATAGTTCATCACATAACGTATTTCATAATAACTCAAAACATTTCATATCATATCATAACGTCACATATCTTTGGGGTAGCATTTCAGGCTT
This sequence comes from Erigeron breviscapus, assembly GCA_034093135.1. Classification (NCBI taxonomy): domain Eukaryota; kingdom Viridiplantae; phylum Streptophyta; class Magnoliopsida; order Asterales; family Asteraceae; genus Erigeron; species Erigeron breviscapus. Next base: position 250,761,391 of record CM067167.1, read on the forward strand.
CAATATGCATATACATAGCCCATATCACCTTCCGTATAATCCCGAATACCCATAAGCAACCAAGATATCATTAGGGGAAGTCATTATATGAAAACTATGTTTTTGTTGAACCCTCAGCATGTCAAAGTAGTGTATCTTACCTTGGTACAGCTTAACAACAAGTTAAGAGTATCTTATAGTGCTTGCTAAGTATCCCCGACAACCTATTACTCCCTCCATCCCATAATAAATGTCCAATTTTGACTTGTCAAGTCTTTTTCTTCTGACTTTGACCATAAATATCTTTGTTTGTGTTATATATTAGTTAATGAAAGTTATATCAATGAAAACTATATTCAAAACTCAATCCGTCAATATATTTTATATGAAATGTTATATAATACAAATAAAAATTTTTACGGTCAAAGTTGAAAGTCGAAGACTTGAAAATTCAAAATTGGACATTTAATATGGGACGGAGGGAGTGTACATTAAACATACATTACATAAGTTAAACGGAGCGAAAATGGTGAACTGCAGTTAGTGGGGCGCACTACAAAGTCAGTGGGTCGCACTGAACATTTTCTAACCCCAAACTGACCCATAGTGGGTCGCACCACATTCCAGTGGGCCTCACTGGCTTCAGATTTTCCAAAAACGGGATTTTCGTGTTTCTTTCATTTCGAACCCATCTCAAACCCTCACGACCTGAAACTTCTAGATCACTTCAAGGCATCTTTTAAGACTTAATTAACACCATGAAACCATCAATTGATTCCTTGATCCATTACAAACATAAATCACTCATTAATCACCCGAATAACAAGAAATCGGTAAACGTTTAATCAATTAACCCAACCCAAACCCCATGGCCTGGATTGAATACTCATCTATGACTCAATTAATCAGATTCCAAAGGAATATTACCTATAATACTTGTAGATGATCATAACGATGAAAGATCTTAATCAAATCTTGCTCGAAACACCACGAAACGAATAGATCTTGGAGAGAATAGCTTTGAGAGAGGAGAGGGGGCTGCTTTGAGGTTAAAATCAAATTGTGAGGCTATAACTCATGTTCCTAACCTAAATCCCTGCTGTACCATCTTTCAAATTAGTCCCCTCAACTTACGTGTGTATACCTTGTTGTAAGCTTTTGTGAAAATGTTGACTTGAGCACCTTCAAGACTCCTCTTGTTCAAAGGTGTAACTTAATTGGATGCATCATATCAAACAAAGACAAATTAATCAATATTCACAAGTGAAAGTTGTAGGAACCTCAGGGTATGGTACATTTTGCAAAGAAAGATGGTATATTATGTGTAACAAACCCAGATTTAATATTGATGGAAATAATCGTCAAATTATGATGGTTATGATTTAAAGTAGCAATTTATTGGGGATAAGTATTGAGGAGTTAAACCCAATTATGTAGAAACTGTGAAGAATTGATTATTTTGGTTGGTTGGGTAATGACTGATACTTGCGAAAAGGAATAGCGAGTCGTGTAAGATGAGATTGCTTGGTCTTTTCTACAATTGTGGCTACTTGAAGGATGAGTTTGTTGTTATGATACAGCAGCTGAATTCATATCATTTAGTGTTGTACAGTATGTTTTATTAAGTGTGATGTATAGCACTGACATGGTCTGAATGGATTGTTATATGTGAATCTAGGATGAATTATATTGCAGTTTTAGGGAATGTCCAAAATTGCATTATGTTATGTATAGTTTGAAGTTGTGTTAATATATAATTCACTTTTTGGAGAAAAAAAAGTACCATTTTATTTTTCAAATATATATTCATTGTATACTTATAAAGTTGTAATTTATAATAGATCAGAGATGATGTAATATTGTAGAATGGCCAAAAAAGAACCATTTAAAAAAATAACTTATTATTTTAAACAAAAGTAACGCATCTAAAATTCACAAGTTTAAAAAAATGTTTAATATTTTCAACTATCAATACATCATGAATTTTTCATTTTTCTTTCATCAAGCTTCATACCTTCAGTTTTGATCTTCTTTTAGACATCTTTAGACTTATGAATTGTAAACATATGGATATTTTTTGTTTAAATGATAAACCGATTAAGATATGAAATATTTTAGACACAAAATGTCAAGGAGCAAAACACATTTCGTTGATAATCTTGTGTATCGTTCTTAGTATTACAACTAGTATGTTGACCCCGCGCGTTGCCGCGGGGATGATTTAAGATGTTCCAGATTATTGTGGCGAACTTTTTCACATCCAGCAATAACAAAAGAATTACATTAAACAATAGTAGTCTATTAATTACATCCAAGCCTATCAATTTGTTGTTAATTAGTGCACAAATCATGTTCGATGAAAAGGGAAGCAAATGTTAAGGTACATTTACTGAATAAGCTTTTTTTTTAGCATTGAGTTGAACTATAATGCCATGGTGTTTCTTGAGATTCTCTGAGCCATAGAGTATATAACTAATTTATCTTATTTCATGTATGTATGTCTAATAGTTATAACAGAAGCTATAAAGTATTAGTTGCCAGGACTTAACGCTATTTTACACTGATTTCGCAACTACATAACATTCATTTTTTGAGGGAAACAATTTTATAACATAACCAAATATAAAGCTAAGCTAAGGATTGTATGCACAAATGCCTTTACTTTCGCAAACTTAGACTATATATAATAATAGCCAGCTAGGCTATTTCTTCATTAGATTGCAACTTTATGACTGAAAAAAAGGTTCAAGCAAGATAGATGTTTACCTGGCTCTGTTTTTCCTTGGGAACTCGCGACTGCTAGAGTCTGCTTCATGAAACCCTACCATATCTCGTATGTCGTTCATTATAGAAATCTGAGCTACTTGCCAAATAATAAGCATGTAACCAAGTTGGCCGAAGGTTTATGTGTCAACCCAACCCACCAGGCACATTTCAACGTGAACTTAAAAAAGAACTTGTTTTAATTGTTACGCAACCTGTTTAATCCACTCGTGATGATCATGTGGATTACTTATAGAATTATACATACCTACTAATTCGAATGTCAAATATCCCCACAGTTCCATCTACAATTCTCAAAATTATTTCACTTTTTATTAAACAAAGTCATGAATGCTATGTAAATGTATTTGCTAAGCATGTTACCTACACAATAAAACGATGAAATAACCTGCACATACAGGAAATGTGTCCTCAAAGTCAATGCCAAGATCAGGAACAATCTAAAGTTAAAAAAAGCTCAATGCATATATCATATATGAAGTGACAAAATTGCATCACTAACCTTTCGGAGCAGATGCATTTGGCATTGATAACAATGGAACGAATATTGACCAACATGAAGATGCAAATATTGATAGTGGCCGGCTATTTTGGCGAACCGCAAACTGTTACTATTGTTCAAGTGTGGCGTTGTCGTGTACGCTATGAAAGTTGGCTAGTGTCGGGTTAAAATATTCAAAAGCAAAGCATCACCAAAAAACCCCAAAATAGCAAAACCCTACTTTTATCAAAAATACAAAGATCCTAATGGTTGAAGAGGAAGCATTTTCGAGAATTAAAACATGAAAAATTAGTAGTGTGTTATCATCAATTACCTAAGAAACATGGAAATTCAAAAAAAGAAAAAAAAAACATTTACCTTA
>CM067167.1:250766016-250817451 GCA_034093135.1 Erigeron breviscapus
CTTTCTAGGAATAGAGGTGCTTGATACCCAAGAAGGAGTATGCCTTAACCAAAGAAAATAATGCCTTGAGGTTTTAAATGAATTTGGTCTTCTAGGAAGTAAACCTTCACCAACCCCTTTAGAACAAAACCTCACCATATCTACAATTCAAAGTGAAACTGACAAAGCCATCACCAACATAACTGAATATCAGAAAATGATTGGTAAACTCATTTATCTTACTCTCACTAGGCCAGATATCTCTTTTGCTGTTCAATGTTTAAGTCAATTATGCATGCTCCCCTTCAATCTCACCATTAAATTGCCTTTAGAATTCTCAGATACTTAAAGGGATCTCCTGGAAAGGGGATTCACATTAAGAAAAGTGACAAATTTGATCTTGTTGGATATGTTGACTCTGACTGGGGGAGATGTCTTTCCTCCAGGAGATCCTGACTGGCTTTGGCATCTATCTAGGTAACTCCCCTATCTCTTGGAAAAGCAAGAAACAAAATACTGTTTCTAGATCATCAACTGAATCAGAATACAGGGCTATGGCCTCTGTTACTTGTGAATTGATATGGATAATCAAAATCCTCACTGATCTAAAAGTTCCTATAAAAACCCCTATTAATCTCTTTTGTGATAACAAATCTGCCATTTTAATTGGGTTGAACCCAGTTCACCATGAGAGGACCAAGCACATTGAAATTGATATCCATTTGGTAAGAGAAAAGGTAAGTGCAGGTTTAATTAAGCTTATCAAGATTGACTCACTTGAACAGAATGCTGATATTTTCACAAAAGGGTTTGGGTATAAACAACACAATTTTTTACTTAACAAACTTGGGCTTATTGATCTATTTCAAGGTTAGGATTGAGGGGGGATGTTAATTTTAACATATTCAGACCAATCCTACCTTGAAATCATTTATCTATATTTATTTTCTATGTTGAGCATGTGCAGGACCATTACTGGAACCTTTGGATCATGGAGGGTAGAAGCTGTCAAGTTAAGAAGTCTTGTACCAAAAGAATAAATATTATTGAAGACTCCCTTTTATGTCAAAGAGAGAATAAAAGAGGGACTGCTGGTGATAATGTTGATGCAACATTCTCCTAGGGATCTTGAAGTGTCAGTCTATATAAACGCAGCCATGTATCCGTTGTCATCATCTTTCCAACCGTTATTGTCACTTCTTACCGTTATGAGTAATTCTAGGATAGAATGGAAAGATCCATTGTTGTCAGCTAGATGATTGCAATGTTTATGTTTAATTTCTGTTATTCTCTGAAAAACATTTTAATGTTTCTTTTATTTATCAAATAAATTCAGTCAGTTAAGACTTCAATTCTTGTGTTCTTGTGTTATCAAATCTATATTTCAAGTATTTTTACAGACTCTCATCAAGGACACCCACTGCCAATAAGCGTCCCGCGTCCCTAACCTCAAAGACGCTCGCCTAGGACTACTATAAGCATCACCCTAAGGAAAGGCCTAACAACCATAATTCATGTCATAAACAATTGACAAACGATAAATATTTAGAAAAATACTCGTCATAATTTCTGGGATAAGGAGAAGAGACTTTGAAGTTTTAACCAGTAATTGCTAACAATAGATGATTGGGCACTCAGACAAGCATCAATGCTTACAAACATAAAAGAAAAATAATCTGTTTACAAGGACTTGTAATAATCAATAAAAAATGTACTCCGTATATTTATTTTTTTAACTTATTAAACATATAAAATTAAAAAAATTCTCCAGTGAATCAGGTTTGAGTCCTGCAGAGGGGGCAGAGTTTTATCCCAATTAAATGTCGTGCCTTCGGGCGGTTTAGTTGGGAGTTTCTCCTCCTACTAGGTATTGAGGGTGAGGGGGCTCTCTAGCGCGGACCCGGTTAAGACAACGTAAGCTAGATCCCCTGTTGCGAGCAAATGATCCACACCTTTCAAAAAAAAAAGTATTGATATTTATGTTAAAAATCCAGTCAATGTGTTTGAGTAGCCTCTAAGGCTAAAAGGAGTGGGGCTACTCCTCTTGGAGGGGACTTGCGCTATGTGACGTCATGTCACCATGGGGAAAATTGGGGGAGTGGGGCTACTTGCAAGGGGGGGACTTTGTCATTTGTCACTTACTAATGATTGCTTTTTTTTTCCTTTTTAATTCACCTGCATATGTTTTTTAACAAAATAGCATCTTATATGTAAAACAAAAAGAAATACATTATATCAAATTACAATCCATTAAAATCTGTTACATAAATTCACCGATTTTATAAGTAAATATATTAATAATAAGGGGGCTAAAAAACTAACATGTATATAGTAAAGGGGGTAAAATAAAAATTGAATAATCTTCAACCCCACTTTACTTCAACCCCATGTATATAGTCCACCTGCAACAAAAAAACATATAGATTCAATAAATAAAAAAATCAAAACAACTAAAATAAATAAATTGAGAATAAAATAAGGATTGAAAAATGAAAAAGTCAAGTGAGTTTGGGCGATGGAAATCGATCACCGAAGGGGGAAATTTTGCTGGATCGCCACAAGGGGCCGGTGTAGCCGGCGATAGGCTAGGCGAACAAGGGGGGAGATCCTCCCCTTTCAGTCTAAGTAACCAACATATTTTAATTGGGTTGTTTAAAAAAAATTATTTCCATATTTGGATAACTTAAAAAAATTATTTCTATATATCGTCATTCCATTTTATCCATTCTTTACCTTTTCCAAAAGATAACTCGAGAATTATGACATAAGTTTTAGTCTCCTGTATGCGTACATATGTTAAGATAAATGACGGACATTAGGCATTTGGGATCGTTTTATGCGTCGTAAATTCCTTTAAACCATGCATCCTTTTAATTTTGGGAAACTCTCCTTTTTAAAAACAAAAATTTTAAATAAAAACAGTGTATAACTCGTATCATATTTAATTTATCTTATAAATAAGTTTACTAAATAATAGATTTTTTTAATTGTATATTTCAATATTTAAGTCAATTAAATATAAATTTAATATAACAACTTGTATCAGTTTAATAGAAAATTTTTATAAATTTTTTATAAAATATAATTATTGATAGATATAGTAATTTACATAGAAATAAAAGGCAAACGGGCAACAAGCTGCGCCGCCACTCCTTTTTGTATAGCAAAACTAAGACGTTTAAAAACTACATTCATCGATCGTGGCGTCATGACATTACTATGCATGACCCGTTGGACCCTTCCAAGTAGCTCGACGGCCTCAGGTGCAAGAAATCCAAAGGTATCAAATGCAAAGGGTATAAATACGTGTTGGTTGTTAAGACACGTCTTCTCGTGTTTGGCCACTTTGCATGAGGCAGCTTTTAAAGCGGCAAGACCGGCTGTGAAGCTGCACCCTAAGCCCACAAGAGAAGAGACTCCTGTTAAATCCACACATGCATGTTTTCCCCCAGTCCAACCAAAGACCAAAATGTCAGCAGGTCTGAGAGTAGATCTCCCTTCCAACGGGTCAGTCAAAAAATTCACTGGCGCTTCCTTCTTAACAGAAATCCCAGCCCGCCTAAAAATGTCAAAGAGAACATCCCTAACCAAATCGTGTCTGTATTTGAACCCCGGGAGCTCTTTACAGTGAAGCGCATGCTCCCCAAAGGAATCCAAACAAGCTTTCCGACAAATAGGGCATATCTCATCAATAGGAAATAAGGGGATCATGAGACGGTATTTTAGTATAGTGCGATACTCTACCGGTGACATATGTTGTCCTAACCCATCTATAGGGACAACAAGGAGATAATCTTGAGCATGTGGTGCCTGTAGACACTTAAAAATGGCTTTTTGTCTGATTGTCAAGTCAAAGTGTACCTCCATATCTTGGACAATTTTACTAAAAAGGGCACTCGCCAATACATGTTGGGCTTTAGGGGGGACGGTGTCCTTGTTAGTGAAACCGTCAACATCAAAGCTGGGAATCGTATCACGAAGACCAGCCAAGGCACAAGCATAATCAGAATCCATACCGCATATACCACTGTCTCGTAAGATGTGATCCTGTAGTACCCAAGATTGGGCCCTTGATGCCACAAATGCATAAGATGAAACCTCAACTGCCGAATATAACCCTAACCCCAGACCTAATAGGTAAGGAAGCCAATCTCCATTGGAGGTCCCCAAAAAAAGGACCACCACAAACCACAATGTCTGCAATAGCGCCACGCAGTCCCATGTCAAATAAACGCGCTGCCTCCTCCACATGAACAGGTTGACAGGTCCTCAGGCCAAAATAAAGTTTGGCAATACCCATACATGATCGTAGTAATAGAAGCTCACTCTGTGGGTCGCGAAGCTGTGGGAGGAGGCGCATCAAATCAACAGGATATATAGTACATGTACTAAGCAGCGTGATTTGGATCAGTGATAAACACTCTGACCTCTGGAGACAGATGTCAAAGGTTCAATCATCATCCCATGCAAAAGGCCAGATGTCCTTTTCTACCATTTAGGTAGAACCTAGAAGCAGTCTCTCTACTTTGGTATGGGTAAGGTCTGCCTACATCATAATCTCCCCCATACGCCGTCAAGGTATTGGAGCTCAAAACCTGCAAAAGGCGGCAGTGAACAGTTATATTCTATACTTGTAAGAAGTTTGTAAAAATAAGGGGTTTGCTAAATACAGCCCTTAGGGCTGTATTTAAGGTGCATAAATTAGTTGTACATTTATCATAAAATTCAGGGGGTGGGCTTTTAATATGGAAGGTACAAGTTTTTTATGCACGTTAAATACAGCCCTTAGGGCTGCATTTAGCATTTCCAAAATGATAAAATACCTTGGAATTGAAATGGAAAGTTAGTAAATTAAGTACGCTTGATCGATTTTTATAATATTCTATGGATATAAAAAGCAAAAGTAAACAAAGTAAGAACCAAATATACGATAAAAAAAATAAAATGAAAATATATTGTAACAAATAGTTTTATAAAAAATATTTGAGTAAATTACACTTTTCGTCCCTTAAGTGAAAAAATTACAATTTTGACCTTAAAGTTGGCAGATTTTTTCAATAATCGTCCCTCGCCAAACGTCGTTAAGTTTCAGCTGTTAAGTCGGTCACGTGCAAAACACGTGAGGGACTGAAAGTGCAAAAAACTACAAGTTCAGGGACGAAAAATGAAAATTACTTTTCTGTTGTCGGAAAACTTCATCTTCTCCGGCTGACTTTCGTCGGAAAATTCGCCGGAAAACTTGGAATGTCGATATCTCACTCGTTTCTTCGAATTAGACTACGAAACCACCACCAAACTTCTCAAAATTAATTTCCGCACGAATCCTAACCAAAAGATTTCAGATTCAACACTTGCCGGAAAACTCAAAAGTGGTTGGATAATGTCGAAAACAAGAGGTGGGTTATCAATCAGTGAACTGTATAATCTTGTTTTTGTGTTGAGGGGTTATATTACCATAGACATTGTAGTAATATGTTGTTTGAAAACAAAAAGGTGGACTCAATACCATGAATTTTGACATCTCGAGTGTGTATCTTGAGAGGCGACCAGATGAATTTTTCTGAGACTTTTCTTTTTGTTTTTACATTTTAGTATTTTGTGACTTTCGAGTTAAATTTTATTATTATTGTTAAGACTTGGAAGTTCATAAAAGCAACTGTTGTATTTTACTGAAATCTCATTGTTTTCATCAAAGTGTGATGCTTGCTTTTAATTTTGTGTCATTGCATTGTTCAATTTATTTGCTCTTTCAAAATCTGACTGTTCATTGTATTCATTACAACAAGTTGAAGAGTTTCTGTCGAGTGTCGACTGTCTGTAATTCACAAAATGAGTGTGGGAGCCTTTGTGCCAAACTGGTCTGCAATTGATTCGAGTGTGCAAAACTTTGGACTAAACTGTAATAGAGCGAAACTATATCATCTGGTATTCTGGTGCTCCAATAATGTTTTTTTTTTTTTGCCTCCCGTATCATTTACTTCATTTAAAAGATGTCATTTTTGTAAGGAAGTAATAAGCTACAATGGCTTGCCTTATGTAATAAGTTCAGTTTACGCCATGTTTATGACTGTAATTAAAGTTTAAACTAACACGGGCATTAGATTATCATATTCAAGTTTCAAATTTTCTTAGTTACAGAAAGAAATCGGAACAAAATGCAAGTGTTGAATCTGAAATTTTTTGGTTAGAATTCGTGCGGAAATTAATTTTGAGAAGTTTGGTGGTGGTTTCGTGGTCTAATTCGAATAAACGAGTGAGATATCGACATTCCAAGTTTTCCGGCGAATTTTCCGACGAAAGTCAGGCGGAGAAGATGAAGTTTTCCGACAACAGAAAAGTAATTTTCATTTTTCGTCCCTGAACTTGTAAATTTTTGCACTTTCAGTCCCTCACGTGTTTTGCACGTGACCGGCTTAACGGCTGAAACTTAACGACGTTTGGCGAGGGACGATTATTGAAAAAATCTGCCAACTTTAAGGTCAAAATTGTAATTTTTTCACTTAAGGGACGAAAAGTGCAAAACGTGCCAACTTTAGGGACGAAAAGTGTAATTTACTCAAATATTAATATAAGTAAATAAAATAAGGATAAATTTGTTTTATCTATATTTCAAGCAATAAATGTCCATGGTATATCTTCTTCGATCGATCATATATAAGGTCTTCATCTTCCACCCTACTTTTTTACCACATACAACCTCAAAAACGCAAGCTTAATTTCCCGGTGCAATTCGGACAAAAATTAATAAAAATAAGACGAGAAGGTATTGCTGTTTCCCATGGTTGGGCCATTCACATATTATTCTTGTTCCTAGAACTAGGCAAAAAGCTTATACAACCGAAACGTCAACATCACTTGTGCTCCACCCCTGTTAACCTTCAAAAACTTCCAAAACCATTCCGCCGATTCCTAACCTTATTTGTAGATCAACTCATAGAGCTTCACCTTCCGTCGTTACCCGAGCTTCCGCCTCACTTCACACCTCCAATGGCCTCCCTCTTCACCTTATGCCTACTCTCAAACAAGCTTTTGACTTGGCAATTCCCCAGTTTTCGAGAATCTTGATAGACTTGAAACCCGATTTGCTCATTTATGATATCATTCAACCATGGGCTCCTATGGCGGCTTCCGCTCTTGGAATCCCTTCTGTGGCCTTCATCACCACTAGTGCTTCTTCTGTCATGCTTTATCTTCAATTAACCTCCTCAAAATACTTATCATCATCATCATCAGATAGTAGTACCACAATTTATAACTATAAGAATAATATTCTTGATCAAAGATCAGAAAATAACCGCAAAGATAGAGATCGGATCATGGGATGTATTAATAATTCGTCGAACATCATTCTTATGAAATCTTTCAAGGAGATCGAAGGTAAGAACATTAATTCCCTTTCTGTTATGACCCATAAAAGGATTGTGCCAGTTGGCCCCCTTATGTCATCATCATGCCCATGTACTGATGATGATAATGCTTATAATTTAGACTGCCATTGGATATGAAACAAAACAGTATGATCCAATGGCTTGATAAAAAAGCTGTTGGATCGACTGTTTTTGTTTCTTTTGGGAGCGAGTATTTTCTTTCTAGTGTTGATTTGGAAGAAATAGCATATGGGCTGGAAATGAGCAATGTGAATTTTATTTGGGTTTTAAGGTTTCCAAAAGGGGAAACAAATATTAAGATTTCTGAATTAGAAAAAGAACAAAATATAGGGGTTTATTGGTGGAAGGTGGGTCCCACCCGCGACGATATTAAGACACAAAAGTATTGGTGGATTTGTGAGTAATTGTGTCTGGAGTTCCGTCGTAGAAGCTATGAAACTTGGTGTTCCGATTATAGCAATGCCGGTGCAGCTCGACCACCCAATCAACGCTCGTTTGGCAGTGGAGGCAGGGGTTGGGGTAGAGGTCGTGAGGGCTGCTGTCGCGAGAGAATGTGGCAGCCGTGGTGCAACATGTGGTGGTGTCGTCGTCTACGTTGGTGAGGGAAAGAGCCAAGAAATTGAGTGTGGATCTACGGGTGAGAGGGGAGGAGGACATTGATGTGGTGGTGGAGGAGCTCCTTCATTTATGCAAAACAAGTCGTCGCCGCCTCAGCAGCTGCCATGGTGGCGGCGGCGGCGGGGACACAAGTGGAAAAGAGACGCCGGATTCTCTATAGCTACTGGTACGTAACATTAATGTATCCATTCCCTGTGTATGATTGTTGACTAATGTACACTGTGTTTAATTTTCAACCCGTAATTTAATTTGTATTAGTATATTTTTCTAGCTTGTGTTTAAGTTTATGTAACACATTATATATATTGTTTTATCAGTACAAGTTTGTTTGTTTTCATGGTGGTTTTATTATATGTATATAGATAGTTTAGAGTACTCATCATATGCTGAAGAAGAACAAGAAGAAGCTGATGATTCAATTGATGAAAGGGCCGAGAGGTTTATACTTTATAACAAGTTCAATTTTTTGTCCCATGTTCCCCCATTACTATACATATCATAATACGACATAGTTGTATCCTTTTTTTTCCGTTTAGGTTTTTGTGACCATGTAATAGAGTCGGTATCTATATATCCACCTAAGGATATATCTTTCATTACAATAGTTATATGGCAAAACTACGCCCTCGAGCTCGAGGTTTTAATCTCTTCACGATAGTACCTTGATTTACTTCAGCTTTACTAATGACTAAATTTCCTTCATTCGAACCCATATTGATACTCGCATTTGCTGCTGCAGAATAAACTAATTTAAAAATGGGATAAATGTGAGTTTAAGACATATTTTGAGTTCATCTATGGCCACATATTGAGCCATTAGATGCATCATCTTCAATCAATTAATAAGGACTTGTAAGAGACTTATGATTAGGATCCCTTAATTTATATCAATTTTGGAATCAAGAATATCTAATCGATATATTCTATTTATTTTTTTTTGAAAGGTGTGGATTAATCATCGCAGCGAAGGCTCTAGCTTAAGCTAGTTTTATTAGTACAAGTTTGTTTTCATGTTGGTTAATTTATATGTATATAGATAGTTTAGAGTACTCATCATATGCTGAAGAAGAACAAGAAGAAGCTGATGATTCAATAGATGAAAGGGCCGAGAGGTTTATACTTTATAACAAGTTCAATTTTATGAAGGTCTGACCGATGAAGAATATATGATCAATGACTTACATATCATAATACGACATAGTTGTATCCTTTTTTTTCCGTTTAGGTTTTTGTGACCATGTAATAGAGTCGGTATCTATATATCCACCTAAGGATATATCTTTCATTACAATAGTTATATGAACTACGCCCTCGAGCTCGAGGTTTTAATCTCTTCACGATAGTACCTTGATTTACTTCAGCTTTACTAATGACTAAATTTCCTTCATTCGAACCCATATTGATACTCGCATTTGCTGCTGCAGAATAAACTAATTTAAAAATGGGATAACATGCTCGATAAGGCATGAGTTCATCTAGGCCACATATTGAGCCATTAGATGCATCATCTTCAATCAATTAATAAGGACTTGTAAGAGACTTATGATTAGGATCCCTTAATTTATATATTTTGATCAAGAATATCTAATCGATATATTCTATTTATTTTTTTTTGAAAGGTGTGGATTAATCATCGCAGCGAAGGCTCTAGCTTAAGCTAGTTTTATTCTCGCCCCCAATACAAGTTTGTTTTCATGTTGGTTAATTTATATGTATATAGATAGTTTAGAGTACTCATCATATGCTGAAGAAGAACAAGAAGAAGCTGATGATTCAATAGATGAAAGGGCCGAGAGGTTTATACTTTATAACAAGTTCAATTTTATGAAGGTCTGACCGATGAAGAATATATGATCAATGACTTACATATCATAATACGACATAGTTGTATCCTTTTTTTTCCGTTTAGGTTTTTGTGACCATGTAATAGAGTCGGTATCTATATATCCACCTAAGGATATATCTTTCATTACAATAGTTATATGAACTACGCCCTCGAGCGAGGTTTTAATCTCTTCACGATAGTACCTTGATTTACTTCAGCTTTACTAATGACTAAATTTCCTTCATTCGAACCCATATTGATACTCGCATTTGCTGCTGCAGAATAAACTAATTTAAAAATGGGATAACATGCTCGATAAGGCATGAGTTCTAATATCATAAGTGTTTCTTCGATGCATCATCTTCAATCAATTAATAAGGACTTGTAAGAGACTTATGATTAGGATCCCTTAATTTATATCCAATTTTATCCTAGCTTGTTTCATCTGTCTTAACTGTTATACAACCATTGAGTTGGCTCTGGATACGAGCATTCGGTTCATATAACTACTTTGGGTATTGATAGGGAAGCAGCAGCCCATAACCCACTAACACCAGGCCCGAATCAGAAGTGGGTCAGCTTGGCCCAATTGGATCCATCACAAAACATTTGATCACTTATCAAACCCCACGTTTTATTCCACAAGTAGTATTTTATTTTGTTTCCAGTTATTTTGCTTTGTGTAGTTGTCAAGGTAGTAGTTTGAAAAATTCCAAAAAGTGTAGAAACGTGGGTTGTCATGTAACTGGTAGTTATTTTCTCTTTCACAATTATGTACTGAAAAAATGGGAATGAGAAAACAGATTTTGAGTTCCTAAAATTTTATTCTCTGCAATCAGAGGATATTTTTGTTCCATTGCTATTCTAAAATTTGGCAGGTTTTAGAAGGTGATCTTGGACGACTAGTTCTGGTTTTCGTGGTGTGGCTGTATCGAGAATTCAGGGTTAGTTATTCTGCCCAACGAGACTTACGGGAGGTGTGACTGTATCTCGTGAGAATCATTGTTGTTTGTTTTCTGTCATCGGGTATTCTTGATCCAGATTAAGCACATTTCCATCAGGTATTTTTATTAACAATTCTACAGTCGAGACATTCAAATCATTGGTATATATTCTCAAGTTTCTTTTAAACTAGAGGTATACCCGCGTAATACGCGGTAATGGTGATAACGACGGGGTGTGGTGGTCGCGGTGGTTGGGTGGCGACAGCGGTCAGCGATGGCGGCGGTGGTGTTAGTAACGGTGGCTAATGGGTTGGTGGCCCATTGGTAAGGTATTTGACCTTGGGAAATTCATCAGGATTCGAATCTCACTTCCTACATTTGTAGGAGTGGATTATTATGGGGAGTTTTCGAGAGTCTTGAGTTTCATCCCAGGCATGCGTGGTTCGAGCTCCGCATACTGCCCAATTGGATGTCACTGTGGTGTCTCGAATGCTAACTACTAACTACTAACTGTTAAAAAAAAAAAACATTGATGTTAAAAGGTATGTAGTTATTTTAAGGTGATTGATCTATATTATAAATTATTTCATTAAAAGTATTATAGATATATTAGGTAGATGTTTAAATTAGAATAAAAAAAGAAGTTTTGGATTTAATTAGAAAAAAGATAATTATATCTATCTATCTATATTATAACTAAAAGAGGAGGTTGGGGGTACACTTGGCACCCTTAAAACTCTTTTTAGGCCTAAAACTCTCTCCTAATTAATCTAGAGCTCTTTTCTTTTTTCTAGATTTTTTTAATTTTCTATTTGCTTATTTAGATAATTATATTTAAATTATATTTAACTCTATCATAAATATTTATTTAATTAAAATGTACGTATTTTATTAATAATTTATTGGCAAAATCCAACTTATTTATAAAAATTTTTGTCCTTCCCCTCATAACAGTTAAAAATATATATGTTATTTTTGAATTTTGAAGTATTTAAAAATCAACTACAGTTTGGTAGACATTATTGGAGTTGTTGTCAATGTAAGCAACATTATTACATGAGAACAATGGCAAGCCTAACAAGAGGAGAATTATACGTCTGGAGGATTTAAAGTAATTATTATACATCCTTTAATAAACTATTATATAAAGTTACAATTATTTAATTGTTATAACTTGCATTCCATGCTTTATATATACATATAGATATATAAACTTTTAATATAATAAAAAGAATATAAATGTAAATACTATGAGTCAATCCGTGCATCCGCACGGGTATTAGTACTCGTATATAATATATATATTTAAAACTATCATAAATCTTTTTCTATCAAAACAAATCTTTTTTAAATTTTAAAGATATATAATATCCTTAAAACTCTCCCAATAAATTATTATATATACAACCTAAATTTTTATTAATCATTCTCATTCATATTATTCCTCTCCTTTCTATCTTTAATAAACAAATCAAGTTCAGTAAATTTCTCAACAAAAAAACATACGGTTTTTTTATATCATTTTAATTTTATTTTTGTATTTTGTTCGTGTTTGTTTATTATTTGATATTGAATTGTTATGTTATTGTTATTTTTCACTCTTTTTAATTTAGTTTGTTGTCAATTGTAATTTGATTATGACTTCTTCTTCTACTACAAAAGGGTTTATTCTTTTAAATTTGTTTTGTTCATGTTTTGTTATTTTTTACCTGTTTTGTTATTTATTATTTTGATATTTACCTTTGATATATATATTTTGAGACTATCCGTCCATCGGACGGTTGAAGACTAGTATAATTTAATAGAATGAGAATTGGATTAAGAAATTAAGCATATTTTTGTTCCCAAACCCCTTTCAGCATATTTATGGTTCCCAAAATGTCCTCTACACACTACAACACTAAAATACCATATAGTTTTTAAAACAATCGACAAGAATCTTATAATCTATATTTTTGACACTCTGTAACCAATGTATTCATCCAAAAAGGTGGTTATAAAATTCCGCCGCAACGCGCGGGTATTATGCTCGTACTCTTTATATTGACTACTAGACATCTGTTAACCTTCTAAAAAACACCTTTTTCCCGTAGCAAAACACAAGGATAACTATCCTTCTTAAAATTCAATTCAATGACAAAATACATATATAATTTCCATCAAAATAAAAAGCCATAATTTATAGTTAAAGTTAAAACTAAAGAATTATTAATTTTAAGTGTGAACATCATATATACCCTTTACAACACCAAAATCTCATATTTACCCAACTTAAATTCATAATATCATATATACCCACCTTAAACCTAAAATCCACGATATATATCCAAATAATAATTAATAAATATTCTAATATGTTAAAACATAAATAATTGTAACACCCCAATAGTTTTTAAGGTAAAGAAATTAACCCTTTTTATAGTTTTGACATTAAATTAATTTTCTAGTATTTTATTTTTGGATATGGGGTTAATTTAGTTGGAACTTTAACGGATAGCGGGCAAAATACCCATAAAAATGATATGGGCGTGGCATCTCAGGAGAGTGCCAGCCTCCTATTTTCCCCTTAGTCATCTTCCACTCTTTCTATTCTTCTCAACCTTCTCATTCCTTCACTTTTCATCTCAAATCAAACCTTATCTCCAATTCAATTCAAGAATTCCTCCAAAATCAACAAGAACAATAATCCCATATTCTTAAATTGAAAGATTGAAATTGAAAGTGTGTGGTGGTGGTGTGTGGGCCGATTTCAAAGGGGAAAAAGGGAGGAGAATAGAAGTGTGATTTTAATTCTCTTCAAGTGTGTTTATCTTAATCAATCAAATCCTCCCAAAATAATAATAATAATCACTACAATTAGTTAACTAGTGAATTGGAGATTTGAGTGTGAGTGTGGGTGTGGGTGTCGAACCACACCAAGAAAGAAGAGAGAAAGGATCTTGATTCTAGTTGTTCAATTTCATTATAGTAGATTACTTCTCCAAGGTAAGAATTCATCTAACCTAGTTTTGATTTTAGTTTCAAGAATTAGGGTTCATGCAACTATTAAATTTGGGGGTTTTTGGGTTGGATGATATTTTGGTTATTAAATTCCCCAAATTCTATTTGTATTTTGATATGAGATTATAGTAATATATGAATGGGCTGAATTGAGTTGTTAGTGACCATTATGGTCAAAATGAGAATTTGATAATTTTGAACAATGAGACGAAATGGCCACATGATGGTGGTAAAAAGAGATTTTGTAAAATGATGATTATGAAAGATAGAAATTTTGTTTATTGAGAATTGGAAATGAAGCAACTTAAAGAGAATGAGTTGGATATAGTTAGGAATGCTAGTGAATCGATAGTTTGGCTAAGTGAGTTAGCCAAGATTGTGAATAAAGTCTTATATGCATATTGTGTTGATTTGTTAGGTTGAAAGCTTTGCAATTGTTGTGGCAATCTTGATTATTGTTAGTCGCGGAGGAGGTGAGTAAATTTGCATACTCTTATATGTGCGTTGGGTCGATTACCATATGATGGTGGATTCCGTGTGTGGTAATCGATTCGGCGTTAGGGCCTAATTTTGAGGCCGGGGCCTAAGAACCCCATAGTTGTATTGAGATGAGGCCTAAGAACCTCTTTGATTATTGTTAGCGTATATGGATCCATGTATGTGTTTGTTAGCGCAAAAGTGAGTATGCAAGTGATGATATGACGGTATCATTGGCTACATGCGATAGTCTTTTGTGTTTTTGCCCTCCTTCGTATATATATTTGTATGCAAGTTTATTCACTAAGCATTCGCTTACTTTTTAGTTGTTTACCATTTTGATAGGTGGTTCCGGAAGAAGGAACTAGTTCTAGTTGATTTGAAGTGTTGATTTGGATTGCTAGTTGACTTGAAGGTAGTTTTGGCCATTCGCGGAAGAATGGTATTCTTTTGGCTAGAGACTTAGATATCCCTTTTTATCTTGGCGTTTGGCACACTTGGATAAATGGTACATTTCAGCAAGTTTGGTCATAAGTGTGTCTTTTGGGTTTGCAAAACTTGTATGGTTTAGTTTGTCTTGAAAAGTGTCAACTTGGGTAAATCGACCCGTTTGGTTGTATATATAAATGTTGGTCCAAATGGATGCTTTTGTTATGCTTGTAAGTGTGTCTAAAACTTGTTTGAACTTAGAGTTGATGTATCATGAAATTTGGTTTTGAATTGGAATGTTATGAGTTTGATCAAGTGTTTTAAGGATTTTGGTTTGCTGAACTGGAGCTCACTGCGGCGCAGTAGGGGTGATTTTTACCCACTGCGGCGCAGTGGAATTTTTCTGGTCCGGGGAGCATTTTGCTCCCACTGCGGCGCAGTGGGATATTACTGTAAAAAAAAAAAAAATTTGGGTCGTGTCGTTTCAAGTGGTATCAGAGCCGAGGTTTAAGGGATTTAGGTATTCCCTCGTTTAGTGAATGCCTAGACTTAAACCTTAGACGTGACTCGACCTTAGGTGTTCGAAAATTTTATATGGGACCCGAAAGAGTGTTTGATGATGATAGCTTATAAACTTGCTAGTATTAAAGCACAATAAGAAGCCGGCCTTATTGTGGTTGAAGTACTAACAATTTTATAAACTAACCGCGTCAAACCTTGGGACGGTTTAGTATAAAGTTGTAGGTTTAGCTATAGGTTTTGGCTTATAGTGCATAGAATAGAGATAGGTTATGTGTTTGAATCTTTTCATCTACTCTTATTATAGTATGGCTGAGCAACACAACAATGAAGAAGAAACTATATTTAATGAGGATAGCATGGATATTTCCGATCAAATTGGAAGAGCTTTGGAGAAATATACTCCATTGTTGCTCAAGAAGCTTAATGATACTATGGAAGGAGCTATGAATAATCATATAGCTCAAATGATCCGGGAAGAAGTGGCTATCAATGTACAAAGGGAATTTGAGAAAAGAGATGGCAAGGGTAAGGATAAAAAGGATGATGAAGAGAGGGATGTTGAAGTGACGGGGGAGAAGTTTTACAAGAAGAAGTTCACTTTTAGGGATTTTGAAGTATGTCACCCACCCGAGTATCACGGTAACCGTGACCCAATAGTTTGCACAAGATGGGTATCGGAAATTGAAGGAGCTTTTCGTACTAGCCAATGTCCTTCGAATCTTAAGGTGGTATTTGCGGTGGGCATGCTTCGTGATAGTGCAAAAAGATGGTGGGATGGTTTGTTGACGGTGAAGGGTGAAGCTACGTTGGCCAATGTGGAATGGCCCGAATTTAAAACAATGTTCTTTAAGGAGTTTAGGTCGGAGGCCGAAGTGACTAAATTGAGAAGTGAATTTCTCAATGATTGTCAAGGGGACCTTAGCGTGAATGAGTTTCGTTCAAAGTTCTTGGATAAAGCACAATTTTGTCCAGAATTTTTAGAAAAAGATTATTTGCTCAAGGAGCAATTCTATTTGAAGTTGAAGAAGAACCTAAGGGATAAGATAAGTTTGCGTCAAATGGAGTCTTTCTCCATGTTAGCGGACGTGGCACGAGATCACGAAATCGAGCAAACTCGAGTCGATGAAGAAATCACGAGAAGAAAGATTAAGGGTAGTAATTCACCAAACAAGAAACCTAAGCAAGTTGAAAGTTCAAGTGAAGGGTTCGCAAGGAACGACATTCCTTTTTGCCATCAATGCAAAAGGAACCATTCGGGTGTGTGCAAGGCGTCAATGAAGGGTTGTTATAATTGTGGACAGCTGGGGCATATGAGTCGGGATTGCAAAACGGCACCGGAGAAGCCTATCATGTGCTTTAAATGTTTTGAGGGTGGACACATGAGGAGTTCTTGTCCAACATTAACCGAAGAAGAAAGACAAGAAGAAAGGAGAAAGGAAGTGGAAAGAAGGAATGTGCGTGCTCATGGAAACCAACAAGGTAGGTCTTTACAACTTACCCTAAAGGCAAACTAAGGATATTAATAATGTAGTCACATGTACCTTTCTTGTGGGTGATGTCCGTATACGAATTCTTTTAATTTTCGGGAACCAATAGATCGTTTGTTGCCTCTAGATTGGTTCATATTATTTCCGTATTGAAGCCACTTTTAGGCATCGTGTTACAAGTCGAAGTTAGGAATAGTAAAATGAAGTTAGTGAAGGATGGGTATAATAAATGCATCACCAAAATTCTCTCAATCTAACTCAAAATTCCATTCCAATGGTAGAAATTGTTGTAGTATTAGGTATGAACCGGCGGAGTTCTTACTATGTTAAGTTGTGTGTGTGATGAAGAGGCGATGCAATTTAAGACTTCTAAAGGGTGGAAATTTGGTTGACAATCAAGGGAGCGTTCTATACCATTTGTACTTTTGCTCGTGCCCGTCGTTATTTATCTCGTAGTTGTCAAGCCTATTTTGCTCATATTTTTTATGTTGAAAAGAAATCTTCATTTAATGAAAATAAGTCATTATGTCTCTGAATTTGCCAATGTTTCATCCAAGGACTTGTCGGGTATTCTTTCCGAACGACAAGTGGAATCTTCTATTGATCTAATTCCGGGGACTATCCCCATTGCTAATCTCTCTACCCGATTGACTCCAATGTAAATGCAAGAAGTAATGAAATGGGCTCAAGAATTTCTTAACAAAGACTTCATTCATCTTAGTAATTTTCATTAGGATGTGCCAATTCCTTTCGTCAAAAGAAGGATAGTAGCTAGTGGATGCATACCGATTATCGCGAGTTCAACAAGGTGAGTATCGAGAACATATATTCGTTGTCAAGAATCGATGATCTACACAACTCAATGACAAGGAGCTACATATATCTTTCTAAGATAAACCTTTGTTCGAGCTACCAAGAACTAAAAGTGCACAATGAAGACATTCCCAACGCTGCTTTTTGCTCTTGCTTTAGTCATTTTGAAATTTCTATCATACCTTCCTAGATTTATTGACGCTTCTGCAGTTTTTCATGAATCTTAAGAAACGTGTTCGTCGGCCATGTTTAACGAACCCTTAATCATTCTCGTTAAAGTTATACTCATTTATTCCGAAGCAAGCCAACCATGAGATTTGAGGGAGGTGTTGGAAATCTTATGCAAAGAGAAGTTTAATGCTAAATGTCGATGGTATGAATTGTGAATAAGGGAGGCGTAACCCCGTAGTTATGTAGTCAATAATGAAGAAATCGCGACTAGAGTTGGTAAGGTTACTTATCATTTAAAGTTTATCGATGGGCTTTCGGGCGTTTACTCTACTTTTCACGTGCCACATCTTAGGAAGTATCTTGCCGATAATGCTACTTATGTGCCTTTGAATGAAATTGAAGTCGACAATAAGTTAAATTATGTTGAGGAACCCATTGCCATAGTAGAAGAAGAACTTAGGAGAGTTCAAAATAAAACGGTGAGGACCTATAAAATTTTGTGGAAGCATGGAAGATTGTCCGATTGCACTTGGGAGTCCGAGCATGATGTTCTTGTTTACTATCCGTCGTTACATATGGCTTGGATCACGAGGTCGTGATCCGTTCCAAGTGGGGGAGAGTTGTAACACCCAAAGTTTTTAAGGTAAAGAAATTAACCCCTTTTTATAGTTTTGACATTAAATTAATTTCCTAGTATTTTATTTTTGGATATGGGGTTAATTTAGTTGGAACTTTAGCGGATAGCGGGTAAAATTACCCACAAAAATATAAAAGGGCGTGGCATCTCAGGAGAGTGCCAGTTCTTTTCCCCTTAGTCATCTTTCCACTCTTTCTTCTTTATTCTTCTCAAATCTTCTTCATTCTTTTCATCTAAATCAAATCTCATCTCCAATTCAATTCAAGAATTCCTCCAAAATCAACAAGAACAATAATCCCATATCATTAAATTGAAAGATTGAAATTGAAAGTGTGTGGTGGTGGTGTGTGGGTCGATTTCAAGAAGGAAACTTCAAGTATGTTTATCTTAATCAATCAAATCCTCCCAAAATAATAATAATAATCACTACAATTAGTTAACTAGTGAATTGGAGATTTGAGTGTGAGTGTGGGTGTGGGTGTCGAACCACACCAAGAAAGAAGAGAGAAAGGATCTTGATTCTAGTTGTTCAATTTCATTATAGTAGATTACTTCTCTAAGGTAAGAATTCATCTAACCTAGTTTTGATTTTAGTTTCAAGAATTAGGGTTCATGCAACTATTAAATTTGGGGGTTTTGGGTTGGATGATAATTTGGTTATTAAATTCCCCAAATTCTAATTACATTTTGATATATGATTATAGTAATGCATGAATGGGCTGATTTGAGTTGTTAGTGACCATTATGGTCAAAATGAGAATTTGATAATTTTGAACAATGAGATGAAATGGCCACATGATGGTGGTAAAAAGAGATTTTGTAAAATGATGATTATGAAAGATAGAAATTTTGTTTATTGAGAATTGGAAATGAAGCAACTTAAAGAGAATGAGTTGGATATAGTTAGGAATGCTAGTGAATCGATAGTTTGGCTAAGTGAGTTAGCCAAGATTGTGAATAAAGTCTTATATGCATATTGTGTTGATTTGTTAGGTTGAAAGCTTTGCAGATTATCCGATTGCACTTGGGAGTCCGAGCATGATGTTCTTGTTTACTATCCGTCGTTACATATGGCTTGGATCACGAGGTCGTGATCCGTTCCAAGTGGGGGAGAGTTGTAACACCCCAAAGTTTTTAAGGTAAAGAAATTAACCCCTTTTTATAGTTTTGACATTAAATTAATTTCCTAGTATTTTATTTTTGGATATGGGGTTAATTTAGTTGGAACTTTAACAGGTAGCGGGTAAAATTACCCACAAAAATGATATGGGCGTGGCATCTCAGGAGAGTGCCAGCCTCCTTCTTTCCCCTTAGTCATCTTCCACTCTTTCTTCTTTATTCTTCTCAAACTTCTTCATTCAATCAAACCTTATCTCCAATTCAATTCAAGAATTCCTCCAAAATCAACAAGAACAATAATCCCATATCATTAAAGAAAATTGAAAGATTGAAATTGAAAGTGTGTGGTGGTGGTGTGTGGGTCGATTTTAAGAAGGAAAAAGGGGAGAGAATAGAAGTGTGATTTTAATTCTCTTCAAGTGTGTTTATCTTAATCAATCAAATCCTCCCAAAATAATAATAATAACCACTACAATTAGTTAACTAGTGAATTGGAGATTTGAGTGTGAGTGTGGGTGTGGGTGTCGAACCACACCAAGAAAGAAGAGAGAAAGGATCTTGATTCTAGTTGTTCAATTTCATTATAGTAGATTACTTCTCCAAGGTAAGAATTCATCTAACCTAGTTTTGATTTTAGTTTCAAGAATTAGGGTTCATGCAACTATTAAATTTGGGGGTTTTTGGGTTGGATGATAATTTGGTTATTAAATTCCCCAAATTCTAATTACATTTTGATATATGATTATAGTAATGCATGAATGGGCTGATTTGAGTTGTTAGTGACCATTATGGTCAAAATGAGAATTTGGTAATTTTGAACAATGAGATGAAATGGCCACATGATGGTGGTAAAAAGAGATTTTGTAAAATGATGATTATGAAAGATAGAAATTTTGTTTATTGAGAATTGGAAATGAAGCAACTTAAAGAGAATGAGTTGGATATAGTTAGGAATGCTAGTGAATCGATAGTTTGGCTAAGTGAGTTAGCCAAGATTGTGAATAAAGTCTTATATGCATATTGTGTTGATTTGTTAGGTTGAAAGCTTTGCATTTGTTGTGGCAATCTTGATTATTGTTAGTCGCGGAGGAGGTGAGTAAATTTGCATACTCTTATATGTGCGTTGGGTCGATTACCATATGATGGTGGATTCCGTGTGTGGTAATCGATTCGGCGTTAGGGCCTAATTTTGAGGCCGGGGCCTAAGAACCCCATAGTTGTATTGAGATGAGGCCTAAGAACCTCTTTGATTATTGTTAGCGTATATGGATCCATGTATGTGTTTGTTAGCGCAAAAGTGAGTATGCAAGTGATGATATGACGGTATCATTGGCTACATGCGATAGTCTTTTGTGTTTTTGCCCTCCTTCGTATATATATTTGTATGCAAGTTTATTCACTAAGCATTCGCTTACTTTTTAGTTGTTTACCATTTTGATAGGTGGTTCCGGAAGAAGGAACTAGTTCTAGTTGATTTGAAGTGTTGATTTGGATTGCTAGTTGACTTGAAGGTAGTTTTGGCCATTCGCGGAAGAATGGTATTCTTTTGGCTAGAGACTTAGATATCCCTTTTTATCTTGGCGTTTGGCACACTTGGATAAATGGTACATTTCAGCAAGTTTGGTCATAAGTGTGTCTTTTGGGTTTGCAAAACTTGTATGGTTTAGTTTGACTTGAAAAGTGTCAACTTGGGTAAATCGACCCGTTTGGTTGTATATATAAATGTTGGTCCAAATGGATGCTTTTTTTATGCTTGTAAGTGTGTCTAAAACTTGTTTGAACTTAGAGTTGATGTATCATGAAATTTGGTTTTGAATTGGAATGTTATGAGTTTGATCAAGTGTTTTAAGGATTTTGGTTTGCTGAACTGGAGCTCACTGCGGCGCAGTAGGGGTGATTTTTACCCACTGCGGCGCAGTGGAATTTTTCTGTAAAAAAAAAATAATTTAATTGGGTCGTGTCGTTTCATTAACGATGTCAAACTTGGTATTATCCCTATAACCGATATCCATCTTAGATCACCCCATCACCGATCACCCTATGACCTATCACCCTCTATGACCTATCACTCCCACCAGCTACCCCTTATTAATATCCTTAAGGGCGAAGCCCGTACCGTACCCTTATATGTATAACTCACTAACTCGGGTTAGAAATTTTTTTTTTAAATTTTTTTAAAAGTTTTTTTATGGATTGAGTTAATTAAAAAAGAATGAAAAAAGTGAAAAATAAAAAATCAAAAAAACAAGCTAAAAAATAAAAAAAAAACTTTTCTCTCTTCTCTCGAAAACTGTTTGATCAAATAATCGCACTATGGCTCCGACCTAGGGTTTGGGGGTGTTTGTATTTTAGAGAGGCGATTCCCTTACGGTAAGAGGGCTGAGAGGCCGCTTTACGCCTGGTTGTTTAGGGTTTTTATCTCAAGAGGTGAATGATCTCTTGGACGTGAATTCATCCCTATATATAGGGGTTAGGAAACTTGAAGAGGAG
Organism: Erigeron breviscapus; assembly: GCA_034093135.1. NCBI lineage: Eukaryota > Viridiplantae > Streptophyta > Magnoliopsida > Asterales > Asteraceae > Erigeron > Erigeron breviscapus. The sequence goes on from CM067167.1 coordinate 250,787,916, forward strand.
GAAAAGGAGTTAGAGTAAATCTTTCCCTCTTTTGAGAATATCTTCTATCTTTTAAGAAGATTTGTGATGATCTCGTGTCCGAGGTATGCGGACCCTAATATACTTTTCATACGATATACACATTCCTCCGGAATTAAGAGCTCCGGGAGTGTTTCTGTTTTACGGAGGCGGTGCTTCGTATAGATGTCTCAGTTTTACCCGTAGGTACCTGATACGGAGGTAGAGCTCCGGGTAGGGTACATCATCAAGCCCCCAGTCTAATTAAATAGACAGCGACTGGCTGTTTTGTTAGACTCTAAAATTTCGAGGGTTAAAAATGAAAATAAAATAGGAAGGGGGATACCTTGTTTTTACCTGTCGATCTGATCCGGTCATTTCCCCAATCGCTTCATTCTCTCTGCCCTAATTTGTCGAAATCTCCAGGTCAGCCGTATTTCTTTCAATTCCTTCCTTTAATTGATCTTTAGAAATGGCAAAAGTAGGACGTAGTGATCTTTCCTCCGTTGTTACCCCCGAGGGGTTAGGGTGGTTTTGCACCACCTATTTGCCAAATTTAGATAAGGCGGTTCAATTGCCGTCTCCTGGGCAAACTGTTGCGAATCCCCCTCAGGGTTTTGTGGGTCTGTATGTCGCCCACGTTACCCGAGGGAATATGAAGTTTCCACTTTCCCTTTTTTCCTTGATGTCCTTAGCCATTATAACTGTCCGTTTTCCTTTATGCATCCCAACGGTGTTTCCCGTATCATAGGTTTTGAGATTCTGTGTTGTGCGTATGGTGGTGAGGCGACTGTAGATTTGTTTTCTGCCTTTTTTGATTTGTGCGACGCCGGCGATTGGGTGACAATACAGAAGAAACCCAAGGTCGATTGCTTTCTTCCTGGTAGCACTGATGTGAGGGGGTGGAAGAACGAGTTTGTGTTTGTTGAGTCTTCCGTAATTCCCGAGGCGTACTCTGTGTTGTTGACTGGTGGTAAGCCAACAAAGTTCAAAGAGTCAGCACCCGCATACGCACTGGAGTTTCCTCTGTATCAGCAACTTATTGAGAATCCCATTAAGTTGGACCGTTATCCCGATGTTGTGTTGCACCAAGCCGGTATTCTGAAGCAGTGGCCTGAAGGAGTAGATACCAGGATTCTTGTTGAAGGAAATGGTAGGTAATTTTGGTATTCGTTTGCCTCAACTGCTTATTTTTATTGTTGTTGCTTAATGTGCGTGAAAAAACGTTTTGCAGAGGTTACATTGGCTCAGTTTGTGAAGGGTCCTCTGTTGGAGTGTCAACCCAAGTTGTCCGTAATTTCTGCAAATTTGCTATCTGAAGAGCCTGTGGAGCAGGAGGTTGTCGTTGTTGAAAAAGAAGTTCCATCGACTTCAACTCCTTATAAGAAGAGGAAGTCTTCGTCAAAGCCGGCTTCCAAAGCGTCAAAAAAGGCGAAGCCACAATCCATATTTGATACAATGCTATTAGGTGAACTTAATGCCGATGATATAAGTCTGAGTGAGTATCTGTTGAGGTCGTATGTCACCTATGATGTCCTCCGTGTGTAGCATACTTATTTCTTTCTCCTTTTTTTTTGGTAGATGTTCCTGGTCCTGATGTGGTAGAGGATATTCTGCTCCGATTTGTTCCTGATGAGTGGGTTCGAGAGCTGATGGCTTTGGATGCGGGAATCTGCATGCTTCTTACGATCAACTCCTTTATATGAGCACTATTGTTGGAACTGTTGTGAATGCCCGACATCGGCTTTTGGTTCAGCAACATGCGGAATTTGAGGAGTCGACATCGTGGGGAGGGATCTTCTGTCTGCGATTCTTGTCATGGTGAGGAGTTCTTTATTACTCGTTTGCAGAATGATCTTCTTTCTTCGAAGAGGCAGATGGCGGAGCAAAGGGAGCAGTGTTCTATTTTTGCGCGGCAGCTGCAGAGTGCTCAGGCAAGAATTAACAATATGGGGTCGTTCTGCGAGGCAAGTAAAAAAGCTATTGATGATAAGGATGCCCGGATTGCTGAGCTTGAAGCCCAATTGCAGGAGCCCGCCAAGAGACTGCTGCTGCTGAGTTGAAATCCAAGAGGATTGTGTCTGAGGTCATCCCATATGTTTGTGCAGAACTGATAAGGAGTGAAGAAGCTGGTGTGCTGCTGGCGGAGGTTGTGAATGCCAACCGTGCCTAGGAGAGGGCGTCTGTGTTGAGCCAGCTAGCGAGGGATGGACAGATTATTCTTGCCCAGACTTTGTGGACGAATCCTCGGAGAGAGTGGCAGCAGCTGAACATGCTCTGCAAGTGCAGATTTTCCTTTTGTAAAGGAGATCTCTGCTAATGATTCCGCCACTGTTGAAGATCTGCTACAGAAGAAGCCTCGTACCTCTTCCTGATTCATGACAGAATTTGACTACTGGATTTGTGTATTGTTTCGTGAACAATTTGTTATACTCTCTGCACTTTGATTTTATCTTTATTGCTAAAGACTTTTATCGTGATGCTTGAGTTTTAACCGGGCTTATATCTGTATTTTAAGATTTTTGTCGTGGTTATGTTGGATTTAATGAGCGTCCTCTTACTCCAACTTTATATATAGTTTTAATTACTTGTACGTACTCATAATTATATTTGCGAAAGGTTGCGACCCTGTTCGCTTAATTCTTATTTTATTAAAGACTTGCTCCAAAATGATTAATACATATTTTCGGAGCTCTGTCTTACTTAGTGGTAAAACCGTCGGAGATTGGTTGCATTCCATGATCGTCCGACTGACTTGTCTTCCATGTCGACCAAGTCATAGGCTCCGTTTCCGTAAGCTTGAGCCACTTTATATGGTCCTTCCCATGTTTGGCTGAGTTTGCCTTTTTCCTCTTCCTTGCTCTGGCTATTGAGCCTGAGCACGTAATCTCCTGGTTTGAAGGTCGACTTCCGCACCCTTTTGTTGTAGTAGCCTTCCACTTTTTGTCTGTAGGATGCTGCCCTTATTGCTGCTATCTCCCTTCGTTCGTCCAGGATGTCAAGATTTATTCGGAGATTTTCGTCATTGTTCTCCGTCTCTAGGTTGGATACCCTGCAGGTGGAGACTTGGAGCTCCGTTGGCAAGACTGCTTCGGACCCGTATACTAAGCTAAAGGGGGTTTCTTTTGTTCCCCTTTTTGGTGTGGTCCTCAGTCCCCAAAGTACCAGGGGTATTTCATCTACCCATCCTTTCCGGGTGGGTCCCAACCTTTTTTCAATGCCTTTTACTAAGTCTCGGTTTGTTACTTCAACCATTCCGTTCCTTGAGGGTGGTATACAGATGTGAAGTTCTGTTGAATTTTTAACCAACTACAGAAATCTGCGAAAGTGCCTTCCGAGAATTGTTTCCCGTTATCAGAGATAATTATGTGCGGTACTTCGAACCGACATATGATGTGTTCGAAGACGAATTTTTCTATATTTTTTCCTGTTATTTCTGTCAGCGGCTTTGCTTCTACCCATTTGGTGAAGTAGTCAATTGCAACAACCAAGAATTTGTGCCCCGATGCTGCTAATGGCAGTGGTCCGACTATATCAATCCCCCATTGTGCAAATGGCCATGCGGAGATGACGGAGGTCATATCTTGCTTCGGCATTCTACTAACATTTGCGTGTAGTTGGCAATTTACACATACCTGTAGTATTGCCGATGCGTCCTGATGCATGGTTGGCCAATAGTAGCCGAGCCTTAGTATTTTTGCTACTATTGACCTTGGGCCGGCGTGATGTCCGCAGACTCCTCCGTGCGTGTCTGTGATTATCAGGCTAGCCTCGTTTGGCCCTACACATCTTAGCCATGGGGTCAGAAAGGCCTTTTTATATAATATTCCATCCATGATCTTGAACTGTGGTGCTTTAATTCTTATTTTCCTGGCTTCGTTTTTATCCTCCGGAAGGAGTCCACTTATCAAGTATTCTCTTATAGGCTTCATCCAATTATTGGGGTCTTCCGCAATTGCGGTTAACACCTCTTTTTCATTTATTGACCTATCTTTGAGTACTTCGATTAGGACATCCTTGGCTAGGTGTGAGAATGTAAGGGATGCCAGCTTGCTTAACGCATCTGCCTTTTGGTTCTGGTTTCTCCTTATATGCTCTATTTCAAATGACCCGAAGCAATTTACCAACTCGTGGACTTTCTCCAGGTATTTTTTAATTGTCGGTTGCTTTGCTTCGAATTCTCCTTGTACTTGTTTTGCTACCAGTTGTGAGTCCACATATACATGAATGTGACAGACCTTCATTTCTTTTGCTATGCAAAGCCCTGCTAATAGTGCTTCGTATTCTGCTTCGTTGTTCGTTGTTTCGAATTCGAACCTTAATGCGTACGTGTATTCTTTCTTATCGGGCCCTATCAACATTAGTCCTGCTCCGGAGCCACTTTTACTCGAAGCTCCGTCTGTGTACAGCTGCCATTCGTTGCTGTCGTTTTCTTCAGTGATAGTCAACGTGCTTGAGTGGCTTGTAGCTCCGGTTTCTTTATTGTGTTGGGTTTCGCGATGAAGTCTGCCAACACTTGTCCTTTCATCGAGCTTCGGGCACGAAACTCGATATCATGTTCTCCGAGTTCGATGGCCCATTTGGCCATTCTTCCTGATTTTTCTGGTTTGAGTAACACCTGTTTGATTGGTTTGTCTGTTAAGACAACAATGTTGTGGGCTTGAAAATACCTTCGTAGCCTTCTGGCGGTGTGAACCAATGCCAGGACTAGTTTCTCAAGCTCCGGATACCGTGCTTCCGCTCCTTGTAATATTCTGCTAACGAAATATATTGGTATTTGCTTCTTGCCTCTTTCTGCTAATAGCACGGAGCTCACACATTCTGCGGATGACGCTATATATATATGTATAGAGTCTCTCCTGCTATGGGAGATGTTAAGGTTGGTAGCTCCGCGATATACTTCTTCATTTGCTCAAAGGCCTCGTCAGCTTCGACTGTCCATTTAAAGGTCTTTTTGTCGATACACCCTTTGAGTGTTTTGAAGAATGGGAGCTGTTTTCCCGCTCCTCTAGATAGGAACCTGGTCAACGCTGCCAACTTCGCGTTCAGGCTTTGGACTTCCTTTATGGAAGTTGGTGGGAGCAATTGCGAAAGCTTGTTTATTTTCGACGGATTAGCTTGTATCCCTTTCTTCGTTATGTAATACCCCAGGAATTTTCCCTCTTCTACCACGAATGAGCACTTCTTTGGGTTGAGTTTCATGTTGATGCTCCTTAAGGTGTTGAAGGTTTCTTGTATGTCTGTCAGCAGTTCTTCCTCACTTTTGCTTTTGATGACCATGTCGTCGACATAGGCTTCCAAATTTCTGCCTAACTGATGCTGGAAGACTTTATCGACCAATCTCTGGTAGGTGGCTCCTGCGTTTTTTAGGCCGAACGGCATTTTCGTGTAGCAAAATATTCCTTTGCTGGTGTAAAATGATGTCTTCCCTTCGTCGTCTTTGGCCATTTGTATTGGTGGTACCCTTTGTATGCGTCTAAAAAGCATTTCAATCTGAAGTCTGCTACGGATTCGACTTTCCAATCAATCTCCGGTAGGGGGTAGCAGTCTTTTGGTGTGGCTTTGTTTATGTTTGTAAAGTCTACACACATTCGCCATCCCCCATCACTCTTTTTCACCATGACCGGGTTGGCCACCCATGTCGGGTACACCGACTCTTTTATTATTCCAGCTTTTAAAAGTTCTTCTACTTCTTTCAATGCGGCCTGATCTCTTTCTGCCGCTAAAGATCTCTTCTTCTGGTGAACAGGGGTCAGGTGCCTATGTTCATTCAGTCTGTGCTCCGTTATGAATTCTTCGCCCCGTACTGATATTTTCCGGGGGACTCCTGTCATGTCAGAGTATTCCCACGCGAAGACATCCATGTTATCTTCTAATAATTTTCGAAGCTTTAACTTGAATTCTGTTGGTAATTGCTTCCCTATAGAGATTAGCTGCTCCGGGAATGCTGGGTTTATCGCGATCCCTTCTTCCTTATCCTGCTCTACTACTGCTGGGATTGTGACCTTCGTCTCTTCTCTGGCGCGTTTTACACCATGGACGTGTCTTCCAGTGTCGCGGAGGGACTCTATTGTTCCTACCCCTTTTGGGGTCAGGAATTTAACCATTGAATGGATTGTTGACGCGACAATTCCTAGCTTCCTCATGGCGGGTCTGCCTAATAACATATTATAGGGGGAGGGCGACCTTACTATGACAAAGTCGAGATCCTCCGTCCTGACGGTGGGGGTCTGGCCGATCTGAACGGATAGGTTGATTTCCCCGAACCGGCCAGGTCCGCTCCCTGCGAACCCTATCAAGGGTGTTTTAGAGAGGTCATAGGCTCCCTTGATCAGAGGGCTGAGAGGCCGCTTTACGCTTGGGTGTTTAGGGTTTTTATCTCAAGAGGTGAATGAATCCCCTTGAACGTGAATTCATCCCTTTATATAGGGGTTAGGAAACTTGAAGAGAAGGAAAAGGAGTTAGAGTAAATCTTTTCCTCTTTTGAGAATATCTTCTATCTTTTAAGAAGATTTGTGATGATCTCGTGTCCGAAGTATGCGGACCCTAATATACTTTTCATACGATATACACATTCCTCCGGAATTAAGAGCTCCGGGAGTGTTTCTGTTTTACGGAGGCGGTGCTTCGTATAGATGTCTCAGTTTTCTCCTTAGGTATCTGATACGGAGGTAGAGCTCCGGGTAGGGTACATCATCAATATAATATATATTTACAGTCATACCGCGTAATGCACGGTTTTTATAAATATATTTTATATATAGTGATTTTTTTGGTAAATATGTATTTTATGTTTTTTAAATACTATAAGTATGATTTTCTATATTTTCTAATTTTTAACAATCAACTAATGTTTACGTTAAATTATTCAATGATAATAAACATACATTCATGTTACATGGTTAAAGAAAACATTATACCCTTTTTCTTCCGATGAACAACTATATGCTACCTTGAAAAATAAACATCCCGGCTCAATATTCGAGCTTTCAAAGTTATCATATCAATACAACTTTGTTTGGACATAATATGTATGCCGTATCATTATTATAGCTTTTTATATAATAAATAATATTATAATTTTATATAATAAATAATATATTAATAATAATAGTTTAATATAAGAGTTTGAGTCATACTAAAAATCTATATATATATCTATAGAATTAATTAATTAAAGTTAAATATATTTATATTAAATAATTAAAAGGACACGTGTCGATAAGATTACGCCACGTGTCGTTTCAAAAACATTCAATCTTGTTTTAGTTTATTGGTAGACTAGTTAATCAACCCGGGTTAACTGATAAACGCTTTGCAAATAAACCGAATGATACCCGGTAGCTTTAAAATATGTTGTCATATTAAAATGTATAATAACAACGTTAAATAAGTTGAAAAGTTGTGATAAATTATTATGTAAAAAACGAAACTAAACGGAAACAATAGTTGTGTAGTTGTGGACACACGTTAAAACACATTCGGTTGGCAAAAACAAAAACAAAAACGTTATCTGGAAAAAAAGCACCATAGTTTTCGGTCTATTATAACGAAAAAATAAGGTGATTAAAATCTTACATAATAATGTGGACATTTAATAAAAATCTATATTAATGATACATATTTAAAAAAGGATATTTTGAATTTTAAATAAAAAAGTATGATGATGTCATAATTAAATTAAAAAGATGTGTGGTAATACAATTTTTAAAAAATCTTATGTCATCACAATCTTTCTTTATTAATATAATAGATTTTATGTATTAATTAAAAACAACACTCCTTCCTAAGTATTATATTATACATATAATAAAAACGGAAGTACGGGACTGCGTGCCAGTTTTTTTAATATTTCCGAATTAAAAATCTATATATAGATGTAACATCCCGAACTTTTTAATTAACGGTTGACTTGAGTCGTTAAGTCAACACAACGTGTCCGTTAAGTCTCTAGGAGATTTAATGCTTATATGTGATTAATGTGCTATATGTGGAAGGCTTCAATGCCTTAATGATGTATATGGGTTTGGTGTTCTAGGATCTTCAATTAAAAGTAAAGTTTTCTTAACAATAACGACTAAAACTAAGAGTTTTAACTAAAAAGAGTTTTAAGAAAGCCTTTGAGACAGAAATACTTTGAGTAATTAAGAAAACTGTTGAAGATAAAAGTAAAGCACTGCGAATTAAAGCTAGGATCTTAAAGAAAAACAGAAAAACACAACGACACTAGAATTTTGTTGACGAGGAAAAACCCTTGATCCAGTTAAGTGATCTTAGGTAAAAAAAACCCGGGAGGATTCAATCGACCCTTCCTTAGTTCTTTTATTATTTTGGTTGATTACAATACAATGAGGGTGAGAGTGATTTGATCGAGCTAATGAACGAAAAAGAAAATAAGTATGCAGTGAATAAGTGTGTGAGAATACAAGTGTGAGAGCCGTTATCCTATTCTCGATCAATCACCTCTTATTTATAATGTAAACTCCTAACTAACTATCCAAAAAATCTGGGATCCTCCGTGTGATATTGTTCAACGTGCTGAAGTTGAAAAGTGGACGTTGAGTCTTCCTTGACACGTTTATTCTTCAAGTTTGTTGCGATATCCTTGGGATTGCACGTTTATTTTCTTGCTTAATAGGCTGAATGAATGTAGACACTTATTTCGACCGTTAGCTAATTCTTGAATATCCTGAATGATGATCCTCAGTTCAGGATCCTGCAAAACATAAAAGCATTATCGTGTACAACAAAACCTTGTGTTAGTAATATCTCTAATCAGGATCATAGTTATTGATCACGTATGTATTTACATATACATTAACAAGAATGGTATATGTACATTAATAAAATATATTTTGTGTAAACGAAATATATAAGTTTATTTATGTAGGTCAAACAAATGACAACAAGTCATTATATGTTGCTAATCAGCCAAGTCGACCATATATGTTATAAATATATACATATTCTTATGACAAGTTTGTGTTGTCAGTGAAAAAGCCCAACTCTCTAGCTTACTAATATAAAATCCCAACCCATTGGCTTCATAAAAGGGATGATACTCACTTGCCCATTTAGCTTATATACACCTTCCTCACAAATGGAAGGCGATATTCATTCATTCACTCACACAATCAATCATACATAGCCTAAAAACACACATAATTTTATCCTCCAAATGGAAGGCGATATTCATTCATTCACTCACACAATCAATCATACATAGCCTAAAAACACACATAATTTTATCCTCCAAAGATCGAAACATCTCTTTGGGAAGATCATCATTCACCTTAGGTTCGTGAAGAACTTAGTAGGTTTGCACTCTTATATTGAGGAGATTTTGATGATCTTCGTGGTTAAATCCATTCGTGATTGAGCTCGACAATCCATGCTCAAACATTGGCGCCATCCGTGGGACCCGAACCCACGACCACGTGGTCATCATCACCATTCAAACGTACGAACAAATTACAGTGTACTGTAAGTTTTCATGTTTTGTTAAATCTTCGAGATGTATATGCTTATTAGTCGTTTTATAATGGTTGTTGCATCAGCAACCACTAATTAAATAAAGGAGGAGAATCTTTACATATAGTATCCATTTATTCATGATTCGTACTAAAAAACCCACATAGTTGTGTGTAAAATCAGTTGTATACAAAAGCAACTTGATTTGAGGTTTAAAAGTCGTTATTATATAAAGGAGCATAGGATAGAAATCTGAGTTGGCATGACTGTGATTACCTTTTTCGATGAGAATTCAGCTCGTTTATGACTATTGCAGGCTGCGATAATCATAAAAAGCATTTGATTTCTTAAATTCTTTCTGGTACACCAACTGTTTGATAAAATGTCTCAATGAACTTCATGATTTTATTAGCACTTCGACTTCAGGAACCCGGTGACCTGTTCACGGTAAATGACATGGATTCCAAGGGAGTTCTAATTTTTATTTATATATCATCGAGAATTGCTAATTGTAGGTTACCTTATCATGCTCATATAGCTATAATTTCTGATTTGTGAAATGCTAGAATGTCACTCCAGCTCTAAGCTCTATATGCTAAATTGCTGAAAGTCTTTGGCTCTAGTTAGCATCATGTAGCCCTCATTATCTACTGAAATAAGTTGTTTGATGATGTAAAAACAACCTGGCCATTTGTTACTTTATACATGTCGCTAAAAAGCAATGGAGTTGTAGTTGCACACCACTCGTTCCACTAACTAGTATAATGAAACCTCTGTGATTTTAAGTCACACATGCTGGTCTAGTTATTGATGCATGTTATATGAGATAACGTCTTGCTATGGCTTGAATACTCCTTGATTTGTGACAATATTAGTCAGTGTTTGTTGTCAAATGGCCTGATGATGCCACTTATTTATGTGATATCTATATTGAATATTATCCTTAAGAGTATTTACCTAAAAGGACTCATATTAGTATCCACCATTAGCTAAATGGCATCCCCCTCTAAGGTGTTTCTTATTACTATGGGGTTGCACAAATTTGGAGGTGTTTATAAACATTTTGTCAATTCCTTGTGGCTGCGTGAATAAGCTTTTGCTGGTACACACACTTAACTAGGCCCGTCAAAATACACAGTCTCAAAACTTATCATATACTGGTCAGGGCTGCCCAAAAGTTCGAGTAGCTGCAAGTCTAAAAACCTACGTTTGGTTAATGGCTTTTCTAAGATGCTTTATAGAATGCGTAAACAAAAAACTACTTCTGATACTCTATAGAGTGTTGTCGAGGGTGACGTTTTCTGTACATGCCTTGAAAAAAAAAAAAAAGATGCTCTGTAGTTCATTATCTCATTATAAGACGACTTTTTAACGGTTCATTAGCTCTTTACAACTGGAACAGGCCAAAATTCTGTTCAAAAGTTTTAAATCTTTTCAGGTATATCATATGATACTCGTATATGAACAGCATTGTAAAGTAGCCAGAAGTCATGAATACACAGGTATAGACTGGGGCAGTATTGTACACATTATGAAGGCATGTCATTCTACAGCTGCGCACTTCAGTAACCCTTTGAAATGGTTGCCAACAGATTTTCAAATTTATTCTCAAGATAGAAGGAATGTCTTGTAACCTTGCACAATATCCAGCTTTACAGAAATGTAACGTATATATTCGGTCTGGTCATGGCTAATGACATCTGAAGTACTGCCACTAAGGAAGCATCAACTGATGAAAGTACTCATAATTGTTGTGAAATGCTTTAAACCAGAAGCTGGAGGCCCTGCATGTACAATGAGCATTGTTAAATTGCTGCTTGAATGTATATAATTGTTATATCGACCTGAAGCTGGTGATATAAAGCTCAGAGAGGATGTTTGTAATGATCATGAGTATCAGTATCATGCCGGCATGGTAGGCATGATTTTCAGGCATATGTATCCTCGGACGCTTTGGCACGAGTGAGTACGTCATAAATTATGGAATTTCAAACGTGTTCCTGGAAATAAATCAAGATGAAAAAGTAACCTGGATGATATTACTTGAGCAAAATGCCAAAGTCTGAAGAAAAAACTTCCTTTAGGCAACTTCAAAAAAAGAAAAGAAAAAAAGGGCTATAACCTCTTTGTTGCAATAACAAAATTTTCAGCTTTCAAGCGCTCCCTTTCATTAAATGGGCAAGAGCATGAATCTGATCGCTTCTCTCCACTTACTCAATGACAGGGCATCCTCTTGGCCAAAGCAAAACCGGGCTGGCAGTGGCACCCTTTGCTAGTCCCCGCAAACCGGCTTTGAGCAATGCCCAACATATGCAAAATGTCAGGTACGATTAAATGTAATATATGCATATGTTTATGCTTAGTAATTCTATACATAGATGTAAACGGGGTATACATATGTATATAGTATGTGTATTTGCCGGATAATTGTGGAACTAGAGTAGCATGATTTTGATTTGCTTAACAACTAAAAGTAATGAGCTTTACCTTGGAAGTAAATACAAAGGCTCGTTACAGTATATGGACCGAGCGTATGAAAACACGAGAGGTTTGACTCATAAAAGTCAGACATCTTCTTCTTTGGTGTTGTGTTGTTTGACGCTTTGTTTAGAAACTAGCTCAAAGGCCCACCAAAGAAAGAACTGTCACCTGCTCCTCGTCTATAAACTTTCCCAAAAAAGAAAAAGGAGTGACCTGCAAAAATAAAGAAGATATACACTTTGTAAAAGATACAAGCAATGGCTAGCAATAATCCGGGTTGGCTTAAGTTACAACCGGATTGGCTTCAGCTCATTTAGTTACTAGCTGAGTTAGATCAAAGCCAAAACAGAAGGTCGAAGACATCAAATCAGGTTGGATGACCCAGTCCGGTCACATTTTCCTTCCAAATTATCATTGGGTACAAAGGTGTTGTGGCAGTAGATTCAACCTCATTAATGAAGCATGTGGAAGTCCGAGTTGTATAAGAATGAAGGCAAGTATGAATATATGAAGGGCAACTAAATACGCTAGTATGTATGTGCTAGGAAGATTAAAAGATATCCAAATCAAGAAAGCTGATATACATATATACAAAGCTGCTTAGACAAAGAAGTATATAATATAGATCCTTGCTGATGAGTTATGGCTTTCTTCAGTAGTACTTGAAATTATACTACAACTCCGCGTATAGCCTGGCAAAAGTCTGCAACATTCAAGATTACAACCTGCACGGGTCACCACCGGGTATTTACATTTGCTTCACTCATTTTTATCTACATTCATAGGGCCACAAGCATACGCATCAATTACCGGGTCGACTCCAATCTGGACTAATGACCGGGTCGGCTGTCTTCTTATTCTCTCTTCGCATCCAAAAAAGGTACGTCACTACATAAAAAAATGTGAGGATAAACTCGTTTGGAGATAAGCATTCAAGGTACACATTTAAGAACCGTCAGATTATCCTAGACCACCCACGGGTCATCTTACCGCGTGCTCAGTTAATTCATATGGTAACTGTATTAGGAATGCAGAAAAAAAAGAGCTAATCATTTGCTTGCCCAGGTAATTTGCCAGGTCATCTCCCATATTAACCAAATACGGGTCACCCCTTACAGTGGAAGTGTTGAGTTTTGGGACAGTTTACATGGAACTCTCCTGTAAGCACATTCTTGCCATAAGGGTTACTTCAATGCTTTAGAAGTCAGTCCAAACCATGCCATGGTGATGTCAATGCTTTAGTAGCCAGTCCAAATTAAACCATACTTGCTGTTTTTCTTCTTCTAACCAATAAAAAAAAAAACGGGTGTACATTGGTTATGTAAGAACCTTGTCTGTCATCATCATCAATCATGAAGATATATTACCCAAAGATAAAGTGAAAAAGATTATGGTACCGAAAGCTACTTGACTTTAGTTACGGTAAATGGGCTCATATGGGCATTCCCATGCTTATATCAGCTGGAGATGACACTAAGCTTTTTGCATATTCTGCTAACGATTTTACCACGTTCGCTACGATTGGTATGCAGAACAGCTGACAAGTTGATTCCTCTTCTTTTGGTTCAGGCTCCACACTCGTTAGATCTTTTTACTATTAACATTAACACAGATGGTGGTGTTGCAACTATTGATTTGGTCGCTCAAGTTAAAAGCAAGAATATGGAAGAATTTAAGATGGCCAAGTAAGTTTTCTACTTTTAAGAAAGCAAATTACAGCTTTTGAAATGTATTTTCCACAAATTGGAATATTTATATGTTGATATAGGGGACTAAGGGTGTATATATAAAAGTGAAAGTCAAAGCTCTTTTTTCTTTCTCCCATTTCCAATGGAGGCATGCATTTATATATAGCAGGGAATATGTATTGGAAAGGCCAAACGAGTGCCTAGATCTAATTACAAGATGGCTTGGCAGTCAAGGCTAGGTACAAAGTAAATTTCTAGATGCAAGTGCAAAAAGGCTTAGAGCCGAGATAAGCACAAAAAATCTGAAGCCAAGAGCCAAGCTAGAAAGCTAATTCAGTACAACCATGGCCTTTACCCAATGGTATCTTCTTTCAAAGTCAAATTGAAAGTTCAATTATGGAGAAATGATACATTGTGGGCAAATAAAAGAACGCCATGAAACATCCTGGCCAAACTTGATGCTACATAGCACTCAAAAAGTTGAGCTCAGAAATAAAAAGAAAAGTTGGTCTAATCATGCATCCCAACTTTGATCCTGACTATGAAAAGTTGAAAACCCAAAGTACCTAAAGGGCAAGCCATACAATGTATGTGCAAGGATTTTAATAAGTATAAGTCAAGACTAAACACTTCAAGTGTGTGTGTTCCATCCATCTTAATCAAAGAATTATTCAAGTAATAATAATAACATTCAAGTTTTTTAATCATCTATTCGGGAGAAATTGAGAGTGTGGGTTGTATGGGCCGAAATTTAGAGGAGAAGAAGAAGAAGACAATTGCGAGTTCCATCTTAATTCCAATTTCTTAATGTTGAAGGTAATAATTCCAATTCTTAAAGAGAGAATATCCAATGTTTTGAGACTACTGTTGATATATCTTGATAAATATACATTTATAAAAGTGGTAGTATATCTATAAATAATAGTGGTATTATACGAGAAAAACAAATGTGTATTTGATATATTAATTTTTTAACGATAAATTGTATTTTTTTAATCTCTGTCTATACATTTTATTTCATTAGCTACAACTACTATACCAAACACTTAAATATATATAAAACTCCAGCTACCAGTTTTCAGCTACATCTATCAAGCTTCCAGCCACCAGCTAGTTTTGCCAAACATACTCATAGTCTAAGCAGGGGCATTGATATTGTTTATTTGAGATTGTAATCATTTGCTTATATGGATCAATGTAATGCGTTAGTACAAAGTTGAGTATATAGATATGGGTATGACGGTGCCATAGGCTATATGCAATAGACCTTTGTGCATTGTTCTCCTTCGTGTGTATAAACGTATGCAAGATTATTCACTAAGCTATGCTTACCTTTTAGTTGTTTACCCTTTTATAGGTTGTCCCGGTTGTGGAAACAAGATTTAGTGCTTTGAAGATTATTGAAGTTGAATTGTAAAACTTGAAGTATTTGGCTAATTACGGAAAAATGGTATTGATGCTAGAATCCGTAGTGGCCCTCTTGATCTTGGCTCATGATATGTCATTTTGGTAAAGTTATTGTTATGTCAAGTGTTCGATTCAAGAAGTTTTTGGCTAATTATAATGGGTCATTTTGTAATAGTAATGTAATGATTATGATCAAATGTATTTTGAAAACTCATTATCCGTAAAAGGTTTTGATGCTTAGCAATAATCATGGATACTAGATTTTACGAAAAGGTCATGGCGAAATTTCTAATTTTTGTGCATTGTCTTTTATAATGAGTTTTAGTAAATGTATTTGTTGAAAGTTTCTAACTGAGCATACTCTTTTATAAAAAAAAACTTATAAAATGCTCGAATCGAGTTTGGTACTTTCAGGATCGGACTATGTACTAGCTACTTACTAGCCGTTTTTATTATATAAAACTTTAATGCCGTTAGAAAAAAAATATACTCGTAGTTTAACTGGACACTTTTGTTATTTTGAAGTCAAAGCTAACACGACATTATCTAATCAAATATCTAACAGACCAATACCCATGTGGAATTCAACGGAAAAAAACAATAATAATGTAGCTAGAACCCATTCCGTATTATCCAGATTATATTTTATGTAACAAAGTCGATTTTTGTTTAAATTTTAAAGTGAATGTATCCAAAGTCTCCAATAATGTAGCTACAAGCCTACAACCCATTTCGTATTATCCTTACAAGTGAATGTATCCAAAGTATCCAATAACGAAATAGATATAGATAATTAATACATAACAAATCAAACTAATAATAAACCTAACAACATGTTAACAATACTTGACATAATTAATGAAAATTAAAAAAAAATGAGTGACGATTACACTGATAAAAACTTTATGTTGATTCATATTATTATTATTATTATTATTTTTTATTATTATTTTATTAATATTATTATTATGAAATTTAAAATTAAAGAAAAATAATTCAAAAAACTATAAAATATAACAGGCTGAAACGGCAAGCAACCATCGATATTTTCAAACACCACCCCACCGATCTCCGGCACGACACGCCACCCCACCCACACCCACAAAAACCACTATATATATATATATGTAACACAATATAAAAGAAGACAGGCACCCAAATCAAAGAAAACTGTCTTTTTCCCACAACTTAACTTGATAGCTAAAAGATTCCATTATTATTCCATCGCATATCCCATCAACTTATATATATAAGCACTTACGTATATAGTCTTGCTACATTTACTTTTAACCAATCAATCCAACAAATTTTAAAAAAAATGACATTCAAGGTTGATACTTTTGGTGTGATTTTTATTGGGTTTTATATATCATTATTATATTTGGGCTTTTGTTTTTGGTGATATGCCGACCACCCTTGACGGACCTTTTATGCCGGTGAGTGTTCCTTTAGATGAAAGCTTTCGTGGACATGTTATTGACCCGATGAACAGATTGGTAAAGGCTTCAAACATGAACAGATTTCTATCTCACTTTCTTCTAATTATGACTCTGTTTGGATTTCTTGGATTACAGGTACTACTCTACCAATTTCATACATATTAATATTATACATTCTGTCATATAGTTTTGGGTTTTCTTAATGAGAATCGGACTTTTAGTTTATAATTGCGTGTATGAATGTTGTGCATTATGATCAGAAATTTTAAGTGTTGTTGATTTAAATTTGAAGTACCCCAATTTATATTGCCTTAAATAACATACTACTATACTAATGACAAACTTTAGATAATATCATTAGCAAAAATCTTATATTTTGTTTTAATAGAAATTTACTGCCTTCCCAAAAAAGTTTTAAATTTTACTTTTTTTTCTTTTTTTTTCTTTTAGTGATTTGGGTTTGATCAAATTTGGTGAATTTACAAGTACAAATTGCATTCCCATTTTGTTATTTGGATAGATAGTGACAGCATATTCTGTTGGTACTCAACAAACTTCCTTTCTTATATTCATGATGTAATAAAAGTCTTTTTTTTTGTTTGTTTGTGTAATATTGTCATCTTGGAGTTTGACTCTTTTCTTTTTATATTGATTTTTGATATTTGTATTGGAAATAAGTAAACAAAATTATGTGAAATTTAATGCAGGTGAATTTCAAATTGGGGACAATATAAAACCATTAAATCCTAAGAATGTAGCAAGTGTTGTTGAATATGGGAAAGTAAAGAAACCTACACAAAAGGCAGAGGGTTACTCTCTGACTTATAGTCAGCTTTACCCATTTGAAGGCCTTCAAAATTATACTTCTGGGATCATCCATCATGTTCAACTTACAGGTTAGATTTAGTAAAGGTTCAACCTTTTTGATGCTTTACATGTTATGTGTTGTAGCATAGTGCACACACAATACTAAATGCTGTATTGATGTCTAGTTCATTATAAAGTACAGTAATTAAGTAATTGACTTGTTTCTTATTGGTGTTACTTAGTCTTATAATCGGAAGAGTATATGGGTATGATACTTGCTCCGTAGAGTAGACAAATTTCAAGAACTCTTGAAACTTGATGCGTGAATGATGCATATTTTTCAAAAAAATCTTGAAACTTGGTGTGTTGAATGATGCAGGATTGTCTCCGGATAGTGTTTATAATTATCGATGTGGTGATCCATCGATCCGTGCAATGAGTGGTGTTTTTAGATTCAAGACTATGCCTATTTCTGGTCCAAAAAGTTATCCGAGAATAGGAATTGTAGGTGATCTTGGTCTTACATATAATTCGACATCAACAGTGACCCACTTGATGAAGAACAAGCCAGATCTTATGCTACTTGTAGGAGATGCAACTTATGCCAACTTATATTTAACAAATGGTACTGGTTCGGATTGTTATTCTTGTTCGTTTGCAAATACTCCAATTCATGAGACATATCAACCGCGCTGGGATTACTGGGGAAGGTAAAGTTTGAATCTTTATGGAATTCTGATTCTAAATTTTGAATATTTACTGATTATTGATGCTTAAGGTAAAAGTTTGAAGCTTTATTGAATCATGATTGTGATTGGTAAAAGTTTGAATTTTTATCAATCATCAACTAAACCTAGGAGCAGCGGTTAACAGACGTGTTTAGTTGTTAATATAACATCATATATTGAAAAACTTTCACACTTCATTATAAATAGTTGTAACCACTCTGTAAATTTTCATGCCTTTCATTGAGTTTGTGGCTTGGCTACTGCTGCAAACAATATGCTTTTGTTTTAAAGATGTGATGAAGGATTATGCATGAAATATTTCAGGTATATGCAGCGATTAACATCTAAAATACCAATAATGGCTATAGAAGGTAACCATGAAATCGAAGAGCAAGGTGGAAGCAAAACATTTGCAGCTTACAATGCACGATTCGCGTTTCCATCTAAAGAAAGTGGCTCGGAATCCACCATGTATTACTCTTTCAATGTAGGAGGCATACACTTCCTGATGCTCGGTGGCTACATTGCTTATGATGAATCATGTAAAGATCAATCTTGTTTATGTGAATTCTTGTGATTTTTCAGTTTTAGACAATGGAGGGGTTGTGACCCTTTGTGCTATTCATACAGCGGATCAATACAAATGGTTGCAGAGGGATTTGGCGAATGTTGACCGGCAAGTGACACCATGGCTTGTTGGCGTTTGGCATCCTCCATGGTACAACACCTACGTATCCCATTACAAAGAAGTCGAATGCATGAGGATAGCCATGGAAGAACTACTATACAATGCTGGTGTTGATATCATTTTTAATGGTCATGTAAGTGTTTTAAGCCTAATGTGTCATAAGGTGGTATTTTTGGAATCGTGGGTAGTTTTTGGTTACATTAATCTCATTTTTGATCCTGCACTAAAGTCTAAAAATGATCTTTTTTTAGTTCGACCCAAACCCATTTGACGTGTTACTCAACCCTTAATACCCGCTCTTCTTGCCACCTATACCTTGTTTATATAGTAGAAAAGTAAAGTGTTCGACCATGTAAATGTCAAAAAATTTCAGGTTCATGCATATGAGAGATCAAACCGAGTCTATAACTACACTTTGGACCCGTGTGGCCCAGTCCACATAACCGTAGGAGACGGTGGAAACCGAGAAAAGATGGCGGTTAAACATACAGATGAACCCGGAAATTGCCCGGAACCAGCGTCTACTCCGGATTCATTCATGGGTGGTTTCTGTGCTACCAATTTCACATCAGGGCCAGCAGCCGGGAACTTTTGTTGGGACCGCCAGCCTGAATATAGTGCATACAGGGAAAGTAGTTTTGGCCATGGCATTCTTGAGGTGAAAAATGAGACACACGCTTTATGGACATGGCATCGGAATCAGGATATGTATGATGAGGCTGGGGATCAAATATTTATTGTACGGGAACCTGAACGATGCCATGTTAAGCAATGGAGATCAGAAAAATGAAGCCCAATACGAAATATTACACGCAAGGGTTCTAAGATGATTTGTATAATGTATAGCATCCCAAGATAGCACGATAGGGTGAAAAACAAATTTCACCCATGATTCATTGTTTGTTGTATTGTATACCCTATTATTTTCAGTAAATAGGGTGATAGATACATTTAGGATCAATGTATCTTGATGATATTATTTAAAATGTTTATCAGATTATGTAACAATGTAACATTGAATAATAGAATCAAGAGTTCTAATATCAATTTCAGTAGGTAGTGTTCGAATGTGTTTATGCTATTTTAACTCAAAGTTGTAACACTCACTACTGATAGTGGTATCTGGTATGTTTGTATGTGTTTTACTTACTTAAGAAAGTACTATTCTATATGAATGTCCAAACAACCCCTGTATCCATAAACCAAATGGTGCTAAGAAAAAGTGTACTAAATAATCATCTAACCTCTACATTCTAAAAGCAATCTATGAAGACAGAATCTTTAAAAGTTGAAAGATGAACAACAACAGATGTAAGATTCTTGAAAGGTAAGGTCCCCGGAAAGCTTTAGAATCTGGTGGGGTGTCTAATGTAGGTACATTACCATTACCAGTTCCAAGCGGCGTAAGCCCTCCTCCTCCTCCCAATGGTGGTGCTGTAATAGTTCCAGAAGTCGGAGTTGTGATTGGCGTCGTCCCTCCTGCAGTGCTGAAATTATAACAATACAAGAAAACATATTCATAAGAGGCAGAGGCAGGGATATGGTATTGTATATATTTGGTACGAATCAAATGGTTGTATCGATATAAAACTGAGATAGATAATCGATATTCGAGAGATCGATCAACTCTCCTAATTAATAACTAAATTACCAATATATTTCACCCATAATAAAGTTACAACCCTAATATTCTATATAAATACTAATCCTATAGCTTGATTAGCAAGCTAACTAAATAATATAAAAGATATCATAACTATAGTAATACAATAGTTTCCTAATCATAATAATAATAAAACTAATATTATATTTCTAAATAATAATAATATAATCTTCCAGCAGATCCATATCAATATTCTCATCTGATCTTTATTCTATATAAGTTGAAAGATTGTCTACATTTTCTTCTTCTTAACATACGCATACATATTTTTGAGCAAATATAATTCCACTTAGTGGCGGAGCCAGGATTTTTATCCTGGGGTCGCCGAACAGTTTTCATGATACTAATAAGTGTAAAGTTAAACTACAAATTTCAATTACTCTAGTCTGGGGTTGCCAATTACCTTAAAACTGATTAAATACTTAGAAATAGTACTAGAAATATAGAGTTTTATAGAAATTGTGGGGTTGCCATGTCCACCCGTGGCCACCACATAACTCCTCCACTGAATTTCCACTTATATACTTTACATGTAGATCCACCCGTATCATCTTGATTAACATGATGACGTACGATAAATATGAAACAAAAGAAGCCCAAACATACCTTGGAGACAGTGGATAAACACAAGATCCATAACTGGGATCAGTTTTGGCAATGGTGGCAGTGCCCGAAAAGTCACAAGATCCAGGAGCCATTGATTTACGCATATAGTAGCTGTTAAAAGCATACGAAGCATGTGCTTGTATCGTGTTTGGAAGAAAACAAAGGCCATTTTGTTGCAATGGTGCACAATCTGCTCCAGCACTACAAGCATAGTCCAAAGCAGTCTGTAAGGCCTCTCGTGAGGCGTCACTTCTCGCGACGCACCACATTGCCGTGGTGAGTCTGAGGTGGATAAGTAGCACCACCATGAGTACTGCAGCCACCACCTTGGACGGTGTTTCCATTTGGGTAATGCTTCTTTTCTTTTGTTTTCTTTCTTTCGGTCAAGGCAGACAAAAGACAGTTATGTGTGTTGGTAAAGCTACAAAAGAAGTATGGAGAATGAGTAAAGAGAAGAATCTGTGTTGCTTTATTAAATACAGAGTGCTTAATATATAATACTAATAATTATTTGATTTATTAATTTATTAGAAGTTTATTTACATACTCATACACAAAATATAAGGTTGTTTAATGATGATTATTTTACTTAATTATACAGTACGTACGTAGTTCAGTTAAAATATTTTTGTAAACCACTTCAAAGATGACTAGTCATTTTGACTATTCTGGGATAAATATAGATGGTTAATTACAAAACAATTTAGATGGTTAACTAGTACAATATGACTTTTAAAAGCAGGTCATAATGTTACTTGTAGAGCATTCATAATGGTGTCAACCTATTAATCATTTTTTTTAATATCCCTAATATTGATTTTGATATTAAATTAAGAGTATAATTAAGATTATATAAAATATTCTAATAAATGATTTTAAAAGTTAATGTGAATGTATAAAAAAAGAATCTTTGATCAAATAGGTTGAAAAAGATTAATCTTTTGAAGAAAAAAACTTTATTTATTTATTTCTAATTTTTTAACAATATATTTACTATGCCCTTAAAACATTTAATATGACATATTATAAACTACAGTAAATTTTTAATGGTTATAAAAAAAGTTAATGGTGATAAGCATGTCTCATATTATAAAACTACAGTAAAATTTTAATGGTTATAAGAAGAAAAAAAAGAAAAAGAAAAGAGTTAACGGTGACAAGTGATGATAAATATGTCTCATGTCAATTCAGCGTAATCTGTTGCAAAAGGAATACTCCGTATGTAGTCTCCATATTTGGACTTCTCCATGGACCATATCCTATATGAAACCCAATGGCCCAAATCTTTGATATTTCGCTTTTTCGGTGTTCGGGTGTATAAAACAAGAATTTTAACCCCCGGACGTTGCCTCGGGAGAGATAACGATATATAAAACGTACATGATGTATAAGGGCGGTGATATATACATAATGATTAACGTACATTACAAAAAAGAGGTATTACACAACCGAAAAAACGGATGTAAGAAACAAATTGAAAATGAGCATTTAGTGGTAGCGGAAACACTAAAACAAAGCATCTTTATGACACATAGAAAAATGTTTAAAAACAAACCATTTTGTTACACGAACGATAAAAACGGATGTAAGAAACAATTTAAAAATGAAAAAACTGACCATTTTGTTATAGTATAAACAATACAATATGCTATTATATTTGTTCGTTTGTCGTTGATTACTTGGTTATTGACGGGGGTGAAAAATATAATTTTTTTTCTTATTTAAAAGAGCTCATTAGAAAAGGATAAGAAAACAAAAAGTGAAAAAATATATGTTACAAATAATAAAATGTTAAAAAAAGAAACAAATACAAAAGATATAAAAATACCAAGAAGTCGTAAAATATATGTTTAAAAAAGATGTTACAAATAAAATATATATACAAAAGTTATAACAATAGCAAAGAAAGTTTTACAAAAAACCAAATTGATGCAAAGTATTTAAAAAATGGTAAAAGAAAACCCAATATTAAAATAAAAACAAAAGGGTAGGAAAAAAATGGTATAAAAAAGTTTAGAAATAAAAAAAACCTCCCAAAAAAAAAAAAAAAAGTTGAGTGGTTAAATTATATAAAACCAAAATTATAAAAAGTTAGGGGGTTAATTATATAAAACCAAAATTATATATAACTTGATGGGACAGAAAAAATCAAAAAGAAAAGAGAAATGATATATTACATGATGGGATTGAAAAAAATCAAAAAGAAAAGAAAAAGGGAAAGGAAAGGAGGGCAAATTGCAAAACATAAAGAATAAAAAAAGAAAGGAAAAAAGAAACACCAAAAAGGGGTGGGGGAAGGGTTTGAACAGGGACCTCAACTACCAAAGGTGTAGCATCCAACCACTAAACCATTTGAGTTTTTTGTTTTATAAATAGCAAACTTTGGTTTTATGTTTGAAGTTCAGATAAAGACAAAAATAGAGTCACGGTAGCTAAGGCCTCTTTAATTGTTATATATAAATAATATGAATGATTGAATGGTAATGTTTTTACCTTACCCATCTTTCATTTGTTTTTTATATTCATTTATTAAATTAAAATTTATCAATTTAAATATCTTTTTAACAACAAAATAATGACATTTGAAAAAGGTGAAAAAGTTTAGATTAGTTTAGAAATTAAATGAAAACTACATGTCTTATGTAGTGTTAGAAGAATTTCTCGTGCTGATAACGTGTTATAAATATATTTATCTTTAATCAATAATGGGCACAATCAATCGATTATATATACAATGATATATATGATAAATAATGAGATAAGAATATAGATACACGGAGGAAAGAAAGATGAGAGAAAATATATATGTGTATTATATGTATCACTCAATGTTATCACATATCTATCTATATATATAATAATGAAAAGTATATAGAAACAAGAATATAAATAGTGTATGGCTGCTGGCTCATAACACTCCCCCTCAGACATATCACTATCATTTAATTTATCAATAATTCATCTGTTTCATGTTTGATGATACTTTTCAACTTTTGAAGTTTCGCTTTGAAATACTGCCTCGTTAAAAACCTTGCTAGGAAAAACCCAGTGGGACAAAAACCATAGCTAAGGGAAAAAGAGTGCAGCACGTATTATCTCTTCTGATACTTCTGGATCGGTTATGTTGCCTCATTAAAAACCTTACTAAGAAAACCCAGTGGGATAAAAACTTAGTGAAGGGAAAAAGAGTGCAACTTGTAATGCTTCCCTTCATTTTGACATGTATCATCCAGATGATGTGAATCAATGCTTCCATTCAATCTTTTGTGATGTATTGAAAATGATAATTGATCATCATATTTACTCGTTCATCCAGCTTGTAATGTTATAAGTAGGAAATCTGATATCTAAAATTCATGTATCTTGCATTGTTTGACCAATCTTTTGAGAATGTTGAGTTCTTATGTCTTTATCAATGGAATGAGCAATACCATGTCTCTCCATCTTTACATATATTCCTTCGCAGTATTGTAGAAACTTTCAATGCCTCAAATATAACATGACTTACTGCATTTTTCTGTTGCATTACCTGTGTCTGCAAGACTAATTAAAACTTGTTTTGATGGGTTAGCATAATATAAACCCTTTAACTTTTATACCTTATAGGTATCAAAATGTTTGTTTTATCCTTTTCAATCTCTTTGATAAAAATGACTTGTACCTTGTTGATGAATTTAAATAAATGGTATACCTTATCAAATTTTCCCTTTAAAATTTGACAGAGTCTCTCAATGATGTTTGTCATCATTACTGTAAACTGCGATATGAATTTTAAAAGTAAAAACTTTGATAGATAGTCATAATTAGCTCATATGAGTTACCATTTCTAATTGCTCATGTATTCATATTCAAGATATACCTCTTTTTATCTTGATCAATTATATGCTTGTGCAGTTACTTAAAATTTTTATGTATATATACTTATCATTTATCAATCAATTGTAAAAATAATAAAAATATTGTGTTATACATAATAGTGTATATAAAAAAATTGTTTTGTATTCTTAGTTTTATGTTTATTTGTGCACAAGCATAATTTTGTAACTCAATCATAATTTTGGTTATGCCAAAGTTTTCCAATATGTATACCATTTAGCCACTTAACTATTTTAGGAAACTTATCCCCAAGCCAAGGCTCGAAATATTACGGAAATCATATAGCACAAGGTGGGATTAATGTAGAACATGAACTAAATGCAAATAGAGGATTCAGTGAATCCATACAATACGAATAACAATCATCAAAATACATAAAGAGCATGTCATCATCAAAGATTACACAGAACATCATAAGATGGCTAACGGTTCTAAGTACAATGCAAAAGAAGGCAAATGGATCCTTGATCCATATAAGTCCAAGTCCGGGTTCAACGGCAAGCAAACAATCAAGCTCCACGCCCGGGGATAACCTGGTTACCTGAAAAGTGTACTAAGCATAGTCAACACAAGGTTGGTGAGTTCGCAGTAATGGTCCATTAGAAACCATCGTCAATAATCATAATATACGAGTAGAGGTGAAACATGACTTACAGTGAGCCTCTATGAAAAACACAACAGCATCCACAACAAGGTTACACAAAACAAATAAAACGCGTAATAAACATTATACCCAAGTAACGTACATAACATCAATTCCAAACAGGTATCATATCCTCTTCAGTGGGATTGATACACATCATAAGTCATATCCTCTTCAGTGGGATCTAAACACTACAGGAGCTCACATCCTCTTCAGTGGGATTTATACACTACATATGTCATATCCTCTTCAGTGGGATCTAAACATTACATATGCTCGCATCCTCTTCAGTGGGATTTATACGATACATATGCATCAAACAACATCCATACATCACAAGTCCATCAATCATCAAACATCAAACTAAAGTAAACTATACGTACATACACTTAGGAGGATTCTACTTTCTTCGAATCCTAGATGCTTATATATAGGGTCACCCGCAGCCTTCCCACCACATCTAGAACTCTTTGAAAGCACAACCGACTTCCATGTATGCACGTCTATCCTAAGTAGTAATAATAATAATAATAATAATAATAATAATAATATATATCACAATCCTTTACTAAAATCAATCATAACTACCTTGCACATACATTTCATACGACTTTACTTTTAAGGAATCATAGATGCTTATATATAGGGTCACCCGCAGCCTTCCCACCACATCTACAACTCACTAAAGGTATCATCGTCTTCCATGTATGTACACTATCCTAATCACAATATCAAATCACTACAAGATCATATGGGGTAAAGCAACATGCGTATAATAATTGAGTACGTGAATTATTAACATCAAATCATGTATCATACGTGTGTAAGACCACAACGCATATCAAATGCGTGTCAAAATGTCATCAAAGCAACAATAAAAGTATGCTTGAGTGTGTACCGTACAAGTCAAATATAATGAGCGTACATGTCCATTCCAAACACTTTCTCAACATCCATCAGTTCATCTAAACAACGCGTACATACACTTCGGAGGGTTTTACTTTCATCAAGTTTTAGATGCTTATGTATAGGGTCATCCGCAGCCTTCCCACCACACATAAAACTCTTTGAAAGTAAGACCGACCTCCATGGATGCACTACTAATCCTAACCTAACTAACAATTATCCCAATCATATACGAAATCAATCAATAGTGCCAATATAATCCATCAATTGACAAACGACAATTTAAGCAATAAGACCAAAGGTAACTCAAGCCAATCAACAGGTCAATCAAACAACTAAACACGTATGGTTACACTTTTCAGCCCGAATCTCAATTGAGTAGGGAGCTACGAAACTCACCTGATCGGCAAAGAAGTTAAGTTTGATACAAAGTCGAGTTACAGTCGTTCGATGTTCGCTTCGCGCCCAAAACCTAAATATCGATCATATACATTCACATCAACATGCATAGTCACATATACGAAGTTATCAAGTATTCGGCAAAACCCTAATTAGGTTTCCAAAGTGTTTTTCGACGTTAAATGACTTCTAAGACTCTTATTCAATGTTACATAAGTTAAGAAGTGAATTAGATCGAAGCCCGATGCATTACAAAGGTCCTGGAAGTCAAATTAGGTCAAACAAGAAAATCAGAAAATTACAACTGGCGTAACCTACGGCCCTAAGGGGCGTAGGTTACGCCCTTGCAAAGTCTAGTGAAAAGGGGGCGTAAACAGAAGCAATTTGGCGTAATGAAAATGGAGAGCACCGTAAGGTACGCCCACAATGGTCGTAAGGTACGCCAGAAAACAACTGGCGTAACCTACGGCCCTAAGGGGCGTAGGTTACGCCCTTGCAAAGTCTAGTGAAAAGGGGGCGTAAACAGAAGCAATTTGGCGTAATGAAAATGGAGAGCACCGTAAGGTACGCCCACAATGGGCGTAAGGTACGCCCAGGGAAAAATCAACTGGCGTAACCTACGGCCCTAAGGGGCGTAGGTTACGCCCCTTACTTGGCAGCTCTACGACCTGCAGAATTTTATGCAGAAAATCAAGACCCAAAACCCTATTTCATGAACTCAAAACCCTAAATCGATATCTAAGGCTATGGACTCGTTTTAATGATACATTTAACCTTCTAACACCTAAATACACTTGCCCAAACCCGTATTTCCATCCATAACATCATCAAATTCTCCAAATCGATCAAAACCTAGCCAAACCCTAATTCGACCCAAAACTCATTTTAAGGCGATTTAGAACTTGTAAATGTACGAGATGACTAGAAATGAGTTAACTAACATAAATAGAAGTAAATGGGATGAATTAGACTTACCAAAACTTCCTCTTGAGCTCAAACCCGAAATTAGGTCAAAATGGGTTAAGATCTTGCACTGTGAACTTCAATCTTTGATTCTTCGATATGACGATAACGAGGTACAAATGACTATGATTCTAATGTTATATCAGTTCCAAATCACCAAGTCGATGTAGATGAGATGAAGAAATGAAATGGTTTCCTTGCTTTTTCTTTTACTTGAGAGAAAGTGAGAAAGAAAGATAGAAAAGAGAAATGAGAGGTGCAAGAGAAGATAAGGGAAATGGGTCAAGGGGCTGATGGGTCGTGGATGACCCACGGCCGACCCGTTTCTCTTCTCAAGCCAAATTACAATCGTTAGACATTTAAACACCGATCAAAACACATTATTGACCCGAATACAACACATTGCCATTTAATTCACGAAACGACCCAAATAACTTCCACATTGTCATTTAATCACCAAAACGACCCGAATACTTCATTAACCTATATTGTTAGTCATATTACACGTAAAGTCAACGAGTCAAAATTCACGGATGTTACATTATTCCCCCGTCAAAAGAATTTCGTCCCGAAATTCAACGAATCACTAATCGTTAAACAAATGTGGGTACTTAGGCCTCAACTCTAGCGATCTCCACCACACATCAACCCATTTCTTGTCTTCGGCGACTTCATAATGAAGTCCATCACAATTTGTTTTCCTTCAAATCTCTCTCCCGGTCTTTCACTACACGCTTATTCACATCTCAGAAGTCTATAAGGGTTTTGACTACGCGCGCGATGTTAGGAAGTTAAGCATATATGAAATTTAAGTTATCGAGATGGGACAAGCCCGGTAAGTCACCCGGAGAAACCTCGGGAGACTCAAGATTATCAGAGATGACGTTAGTCTTCAGATTCTTAAGACGGTAGCTCTAAGGACGCTTGAGTTTGACAATTTGCATGAAACCCTAAAAACCCTACCGTTAAATATTTCTACATTAGTAACCCTACTACACAACTAAGAACCGTATTAACCGTTGGTATTCAAATTGTACTCACTTAATCGTCAAGAACCTTAATATCATAGAGCACAACGTACGTGAAGAGGTTGTCGTCTTCTAGAGTCAAGATGTACACACGGGTATTTGACCAAATTTGGTTAGTGAGTCGTTAGACACCCGAAATCTTAAACATATAATTCCAAAACACACGAACGAGCGTAATTCAAAGGAGTAACGTTAGGATAAACGAGATCATAGTCTGTTCCAATATCGAATAGTGTCATAACATAACGACTGTTAAGAAGAATGTACCTTAACCAACGTTTGGATCATTTTGGCCTCCATTGCCAATTCCCGCAAAAGCTCGGCCACGAGGATGAACTGATGACCTGTTGGCCACGGTTTTGGTTCGGCCCGGTAATTTGGAGTTGATTCGGGTGGACCGCCACTTCAACTTGTTGTCCAATCCATTGCGGACAATTATTTCGGTAGTGATCAGGGCTTCCACATTTAAAGCACGTACCCCATGGAAAGTTGCCTTGAGGATGAATGGTTTGAAGGGGTACTACATTCAATGGCGCCGCTTTCGGTGCTCTACAATTCTTGGACATGTGCCCAACTTGGTTGCAATTAAAACACGCCCTGCATTGAACGTTGGTGGGGTGGTGATTGTTGCATCTTTCACATAACGGATGAGGTCCTGCATAAGCTTTCTTCACCGGTCCCGTCGCCGCCATCACTCTACCCCTATTAGCATCCTTGGGATCAAACCTTCCCATTTTCTTTACCCC
>CM067167.1:250818451-250869295 GCA_034093135.1 Erigeron breviscapus
CTTTACTCAACCAGCTTTATGTATCTTTTTTGTACTTTATACATAGATAAATCTTATTATCCGTGTAATAGCACATAAAGCATAAAGTCAATTCCTCGTAATCAGTGTAAAGCTTTGTAAGAGCTTTCCACTGATGGTCTCCAGTTTGTAACTGACTAGAATGTCAACTGGGCTTCGCTGCCATTGTCATTCTCTTTCTTCCACTTGTTGTCTTCGACTTCAACTGGAATGATTCTTCAACTGGTCAGTTCTCAACTGGAGGAAGTCTTCAGTTGTGTTAACTGTACGATGCAACTGGACTTCAATATATTTCTGGACAAATCTTCTTGGTCTCCAGGTGCAACTGGAGACTGGCCAGTTTCACTGAAACTGGTCCTAACATCTTACTTAGCTAATTCGTTAGCTAACACTTGTTTCTTGAAATGTGTTGTTCCCTCAGGTTTAGCAAACTTGAGCTAGATGATGAATAAAGTGCGAGGCATGGGTAGATTATAATGAAGCTGGCTTTAGTGTACCCATAGTTGCTTCTCATATTAGACATTTGTAATTTGTCTAGACATTGATGACTTGTAATTACTCTGATGTCGGTTGTTTTATGTTGGGCAACCGTTGGATTTCCATTTGAACTATTTATGATGACATTGCTAGTAACACCATTTGATAAATAAACCAAACAGGTCCCATTAAACATTTTGAAAAGAACCAAATACGTTTTTGTAAATGTTACATAGAAATTAAAAAAGGCTCAATTGATGTGGGACAAACCACAACCAAATGATCGTGTACTTTTGTAAAGAAGTGAGAAAACTGTGTGGCTTATTTGTATGTAAGAGAACAAACACAAAGATCATAGGCTACCTAATAAAATGGAATAACAATCTGTATCATAACTTGAAAACTTACTACGATTTGACGGTCCTCGTCTTGGTATAGACGCTGATGATGATGATGATGATGATGATGATGATGATGATGATGATGATGATGATGATGATGATAATGATGATGATGATGATGATGATGATGATGATGATAATGATGATGGGTCTGAAGACGACGATCCAACATCTAGAAGTTCTGCTTTATGTTTTTCAACATATTTCACAAGATTATCTACTTGCGAGAGTTTACCTTGAATCACTGATCCTACTTCCTGAGACAGAATAAACACAAATAAGAGGTAGCTTACTAAGATAAATCATGTATTTTACAAACTAATTAGCTTAAACGTTGATGATATACCCTATACGGAGCTCTACCTCCGATACGAAGCTACCTCCGCGCAGGAAAATATTACCTGAAACAGAGCTTATCCTCCGTATAACGTAAAACATCCCGGAGCTCCTAGGTTAAACTACCTAGTCCCGGAGGAATGTATATACCATATGGAAAGCGTATATTAGAGCCTGAATACCTTGAACACAGCTCGCAACAAGATCATCGCAAATCTTCTTAAAAGATAGAAGATATCCTCAAGGAGGAAAAGATTTACCCTAACTCTTTTTCCTCCTCTCCAAGTTTCCTAACCCCTATATATAGGGATGAATTCACGTCCAAGAGGACATACATTAACCTCTTGAGAAAAAACCCTAAATCACTCAGGCGTAAAGCAGCCTCTCAGCCCTCTTACCGTAAGGGAATCGCCTCCCTAAAATACAAACACCCTCAAACCCTAGGTCGGAGCCATAGTACGATTATTTGATCAAACAAATTGGCGCCATCCGTGGGACCCAACACAATAACCTGGCCCATCACTGATCGAAAAAGTTAGATGGCCGACCTCAACCCTGGAGTAAGGGAAGTTCGCGATGGCAGTTACGGACCGTCCCGATCCCTCCCTGAAATAGGAACCAAAAGGAAGGGCGTTGGAGGCAACGCCATTATCGAAGACATTGTATTTGGTTCCAAAGAAGCCGACATGTTTTCAGAAGACCCGCTGGTGATACAGGTCACCGTCTGTGATATCCTAGTCCATAGGGTATACATAGACGGAGGTAGCGAATGTGATGTTCTTTACGAACATATTTGTATCTAAGAAAACAAACACAAAGATCATAGACTACCTAATAAAATGGAATAACAATCTGTATCAAAACTCGAAAACTTACTCGGGTTTGAAGGCCCTCGTCTTGGTATAGACGCTGATGATGATGATGATGATGATGATGATGATGATGATGATGATGATGATGATGATGATGATGATGATGATGATGATGACGACGACGATGAGATGATGATGATGATGATGATGATGATGATGATGATGATGATGATGATGATGATGATGATGATGATGTGATTATATGATGATGATGATGACGATGATGATGATGATGATGATGATGATGATGATGATGATGATGATGATGATGATGATGATGATGATGATGATGATGATGATGATGATGATGATGATGATGATGATGATGATGATGATGATGATGATGATGATGATGATGATGATGATGATGATGATGATGATGATGATGATGATGATGATGATGATGATGATGATGATGATGATGATGATGATGATGATGATGATGATGATGATGATGATGATGATGATGATGATGATGATGATGATGATGATGATGATGATGATGATGATGATGATGATGATGATGATGATGATGATGATGATGATGATGATGATGATGATGATGATGATGATGATGATGATGATGATGATGATGATGATGATGATGATGATGATGATGATGATGATGATGATGATGATGATGATGATGATGATGATGATGATGATGATGATGATGATGATGATGATGATGATGATGATGATGATGATGATGATGATGATGATGATGATGATGATGATGATGATGATGATGATGATGATGATGATGATGATGATGATGATGATGATGATGATGATGATGATGATGATGATGATGATGATGATGATGATGATGATGATGATGATGATGATGATGATGATGATGATGATGATGATGATGATGATGATGATGATGATGATGATGATGATGATGATGATGATGATGATGATGATGATGATGATGATGATGATGATGATGATGATGATGATGATGATGATGATGATGATGATGATGATGATGATGATGATGATGATGATGATGATGATGATGATGATGATGATGATGATGATGATGATGATGATGATGATGATGATGATGATGATGATGATGATGATGATGATGATGATGATGATGATGATGATGATGATGATGATGATGATGATGATGATGATGATGATGATGATGATGATGATGATGATGATATGACGATGATGATGATGATGATGATGATGATGATGATGATGATGATGATGATGATGATAGTTACGGACGTCCCGATCCCTCCCTGAAATAGGAACCAAAAGGAAGGGCATGGGAGGCAACGCCATTATCGAAGACATAGTCTTTGGTTCCAAAGAAGCCGACACGTTTTCAGAAGACCCGCTGGTGATACAGGTCACCGTCTGTGATATCCTAGTCCACAGGGTATACATAGACGGAGGTAGCGAATGTGATGTTCTTTACGAACATTGTTTTTTGCAGTTCCCTGATCAAGTGCGGAGCCTGATGACCTCTGCTAAAACACCCTTGATAGGGTTCGCAGGGGAGCGGACCTGGCCGGTCGGGGAAATCAATTTATCCGTTCAGATCGGCCAGTCCCCCACCGTCAGGACGGAGGATCTTGACTTTGTCATAGTAAGGTCTCCCTCCCCCTATAATATGTTATTAGGCAGACCCGCCATGAGGAAACTAGGAATTGTCGCGTCAACAATCCACTCGATGGTTAAATTCCTGACCCCAGAAGGGGTAGGGAGAATAGAGTCCCTCCGCGACACTGGGAGACACGTCCATGGTGTAAAACGGGCCAGAGAAGAGACGGAGGTCATAATCCCAGTAACAGCAGAGCAGGATAAAGAAGAAGGAATCGCGATAAACCCAACACACGGAGCAGCTAATCTCAATAGGAAAGCAACTGCCAACAGAATTCAAGACAAAGCTTCGAAATTATTAGAAGATAACATGGATGTCTTCGCGTGGGAATACTCCGACATGACAGGAGTCCCCCGGAAAATATCAGTACGAGGCGAAGAATTCATAACGGAGCACAGTCTGAATGAGCATAGGCACCTGACCCCTGTTCACCAGAAGAAGAGATCTTTAGCGGCAGAAAGAGATCAGGCCGCATTGAAAGAAGTAGAAGAACTTTTAAAAGCCGGAATAATAAAAGAATCAGTGTACCCGACATGGGTAGCCAACCCGGTCATGGTAAAAAAGAGTAATGGGGGGTGGCGAATGTGTGTAGACTTTACAAACATAAACAAAGCCACACCAAAAGACTGCTACCCCCTACCGGAGATTGATTGGAAAGTCGAATCCGTAGCAGACTTCAGATTGAAATGCTTTTTAGACGCATACAAAGGATACCATCAGATACAGATGGCCAAAAGCGACGAGGGGAAGACATCATTTTACACCAGTAAAGGAATATTTTGCTACACGAAGATGCCGTTCGGCCTAAAAAACGCAGGAGCCACCTACCAGCGATTGGTCGATAAAGTCTTCCAACAACAGTTAGGCAGAAACTTGGAAGCCTATGTTGACGACATGGTTATCAAAAGCAAAAGCGAAGAAGAATTGCTGACAGACATACAGGAAACCTTCAACACCTTAAGGAGCATCAACATGAAGCTCAACCCTAAGAAGTGCTCATTTGGGGTAGAAGAAGGAAAATTCCTGGGGTATTACATAACAAAGAAAGAAATACAAGCTAATCCATCCAAAGTAAACAAGCTTTCGCAATTGCTCACACCAACTTCCATAAAGGAAGTACAAAGCCTGAATGGGAAGTTGGCAGCGTTGAGCAGATTCCTATCCAGGGGAGCAGAAAAACAGCTCCCATTCTTCAAAACGCTCAAAGGGTGTATCGACAAAAAAACCTTTAAATGGACAGTCGAAGCTGACGAGGCCTTTGAGCAAATGAAGAAGTATATTGCGGAGCTACCAACCTTAACATCTCCCATAGCAGGAGAGACCCTATACATATATATAACATCATCGGCGGAATGTGTGAGTTCTGTGTTATTAGCAGAAAGAGATAAGAAGCAAATACCAATCTATTTCGTCAGTAGAATACTACAAGGAGCGGAAGCACGGTATCCGGAGCTTGAGAAATTAGTCCTGGCATTGGTTCACACCGCCAGAAGGCTACGAAGGATATTTTCAAGCCCACAACATTGTGCTTGACAGAGATAACAGGGAAAAATATAGAAAAATTTGTCTTCGAACATATCATATGCCGGTTCGGAGTACCACATATCATCATCTCTGACAATGGGAAGCAATTCTCGGAGGGTACCTTCCCAGATTTCTGCAGTTGGCTAAAAATTCAGCAGAACTTCACATCCGTATACCACCCTCAGGGTAACGGAATGGTCAAAGTAACAAACCGAGACTTGGTAAAAGGCATTGAAAAAAGGTTGGGACCCACCCGAAAAAAGATGGGTAGACGAAATACCCTTGGTACTTTGGGGACTTGACTACACCGAAGAGGGGAACAAAAGAAACCTCCTTTAGCTTGGTGTATGGGTCCGAAGCAGTCTTGCCAACGGAGCTCCAAGTCTCCACCTGCAGGGTATCCAACCTAGAAACGGAGAATAACGATGAAAATCTCCGAATAAATCTAGACATCCTTGATGAACGAAGGGAAATAGCAGCAATAAGAGCAGCATCCTACAGACAAAAAGTAGAAAGCTACTACAACAAAAGGGTGCGGAAGTCAACCTTCAAACCAGGAGATTACGTGCTCAGGCTCAATAGTCAGAGTAAAGAAGAGGAAAAAGGCAAGCTCAGCCAAACATGGGAAGGACCGTATAAAGTGGCTCAAGCCTACGGGAATGGAGCCTATGACTTGGTCGACATGGAAGACAAGTCAGTCGGAAGATCATGGAATGCAACCAATCTCCGTCGGTTCTATCACTAAATAAGACAAAGCTCCGAAAAATATGTATTACTTATTTTCGAGCAAGTCTTTAATAAAATCAGAATTAAGCGAATAGGGTCGCAACCTTTCGCAATATAATTATAAGTACGTACAAAATACAATCTAAAAGTTGGAGTAAGAGGACGCTCATTAAATCCAACGTAACTATGGCAAAGTCTTACGCACAAAGATAAGCCAGGTTACAACTCAAGCATTAAGATAACAAGTCTTTTGGCATCACGGCACTAAGATAAAATCAAGATGCAGAGAGTATAACAAATAAAATAAAATTGTTTACAAAACATACAACACCATAAATGAATCAAGAGAGGTACGGGGTTATCTTCTGCAGCAGATCTTCAACAGAGGCAGAGTCATCAGCAGAGAAATATCCTTCACAAATGGGAAATCTGCGCGAGCAAGGGCATCCTGAGCCACCGCCACCCTTTCTGCGGATTGATCCACAAAGTCTGGAGAGAGATTGATCAGCCCGTCCCTTGATAGCTGGGTCAACACAGCCGCCCTCTCCTGGGCACGATTGGCATTTATAACCTCCGCCAACAACACACCAGCCTCTTCACTTCTTATCAGCTCGTGCATACATAAGGGATGACTTCTGATACAACCCTCCTGGACTTTAACTCCGCAGCAGCAGTTCCTTGACGAGCCTCCTGCAGTTGGGCCTCAAGCTCGGCAATTCGGGCATCTTTCTCATCCATAGCCTTCTTACTCGTCTCAACACCTCGAGATTATTAATCTTCGCCTGAGCACCCTGCAGCTGCCTGGCAAAAATAGAGCACTGCTCCCTTTGCTATGTCATTTGCCTTTTGGAACTAAGAAGATCATTCTGCAAGCGCAAGATAAAAAACTCCTCGCCATGATAAGAACTGCAGATATTAGAACCCTCTTCACGACAACGCCCCCTAAGATTAGCCAATCGTCCCTCCATATCTGCATGTTGCTGGGTCAACAGTCGGTGCCGAGCACTCTCAACAGTCCCAACAATAGTACTCATATAAAGAAGCTGATCATAGGAAGCATGAAGATTTCCAGAGTCCAATGCCATCAGCTCCCGGACCCACTCTTCAGGAACAAAACGGAAAAGAATATCTTCCACCACCTCGGGACCAGGCACATCTGAACAAAATATAAAATAAATAAATAAAGGAAGGAATTAGAAGCAAAGAGTATATCTAAAGATACTCACTCAGATTTATCTCTTCAGGATGAAGTTCACCTAATAGCATTGTGTCAAAAATGGACTGAGGCTTCGCCTTCTCTTTTAAGCCTTGGAGTAGATTTTGATGAAGTTTTCCTCTTTTTAGAAGGAGTAGCGGTCGCCTGAACCTCCTCCTCTACACCAGCAATCTCCTGCTCCACAATTTCTCCAGACAGCAACCTCGCTGATATCATAGATAATTTGGGTTGACACTCTAGCAAAGGGCCTTTTACAAACTGTGCCAATGTAACCTCTGGAAAATAACATGTACGTTAGATAACAACGAAATGGGGAACTGAAAGAAGTAAATGTCAAAACTTACATACCAGTTCCCTCCACCAAGATTCTGGCATCTACTCCTTCAGGCCACTGTTTCAAAACGCCAGCTTGGTACAACACAACATCAGGATAAAGATCCAATTTGATGGGATTTTCAATAAGTTGCTGATACAAGGGCAACTCGAGGGCATGGGCAGGTGCTGCCTCTTTGAACTTAGTTAGCTTTACACCACACAATAACGTCGAATACTCCTCAGGAATCACCGAACATTGAACAAAAACAAACTCATTTTTCCACCCTTTGACATCAGTACTACTAGGCAAAAAGCAATCCACATTGGGTTTCTTTTGTATCGTCACTGTAACACCCCAAGCCAAGGCTCAGAATATCACGGAAATCATATAGCACAGGGTGGGATTAATGTAGAACATGAACTAAATGCAATTAAAGGATTCAGTGAATCCATACAGTAAGATAAACAATCATCAAAATACATAAAGAGCATGTCATCATCAAAGATTACAACAGAACATCATAAGATGGCTAACGGTTCTAAGTACAATGCAAAAGAAGGCAAATGGATCCTTGATCCATATAAGTCCAAGTCCGGGTTCAACAGCAAGCTAACAATCAAACTCCACGCCCTGGATTAACCTGGTTACCTGAAAAGTGTACTAAGCATAGTCAACACAAGGTTGGTGAGTTCGTAGTAATGGATCACAAGGAACCATCGTGAGCAATCACAATATGTATAAGGAAGAGTAAGTAATGTCTTACAAGTAGCCTTTATAAGGCACAAAGTCAAGCAAATAGGTAAACCGATAGTAAACCTCGTCACATAACAAGCCAATAGTGTATCAACAAGAATGAGGGATGCGTGTCACGATTATGCATAAGTAATACCAACATCAATGAGTATGCGAAGCAATAAGGATGCATAAAGTATATGTGCATGCGGCATGATCAAGCAATGCATGAGTGTATATCATGTGTCTCTCAACAATCATCAAAAGTGCACCAGTTCCCGGGGAGCGAACGGCCTGGCACACGTTTCCCATACAAAAGGGGTGCGTACGTTCCCGCTCACGTTTCCCATAGCTTGGGGGTGCGTGTGTCTCATCAATACATATGCGTGTTTAAGTTCCCCGGGGAGCGAACGGCCTCGCACACGTTTCCCATACAAAAGGGGTGCGTACGTTATCGCTCACGTTTCCCATAGATTGGGGGTGCGTGCGTCTCATCAATAACCATATCATTATGCATGCGTGTTGTCTCAATCACGAGTCCATCAATCATCAAAACCATCAATCCAACCAAACTATACGTACATACACTTATGAGGATTCTACTTTCAACGAGTCCTAGATGCTTATATATAGGGTCACCCGCAGCCTTCCCACCACATCTAAAACCCCTTGAAGGCATAACCGACTTCCATGTATGTACGACTATCCTAAATAATCACAATATCACAATCATATGCGTAAATCCATCAAACAATCGTGGAATCAATTAAAACCATCCATCAATCAACAATCAATAAAACAATCATTAAGCCATTAATCAAATCAACCAAACAATCAAACAAACACGTATGTGTACACTTTTCAGCCCGAATCTCAATTGAGTAGGGAGCTACGGAACTCACCTGATCGGCAAAGAAGTAAAGTTTGATATAAAGTCGCGTTACAGTCGTTCGATGTTCGCTTCACGTCCAAAACCTAAATATCGATTATATACATACACATTAACATACACATTACAAATCACGAGTCAAGCCCTATCTAGGTTTTAGAAGAGTAAATCAACTTTGGATGGTAATTGGGACTCAATTCGGTCTCGTCACAACTCTCAAGCATCTAAATGGTTCAACCGATTTTAACACGAAAATTTCGGAAATGATGATGGATTTAAGATATAAGGGTTATACCATGATAAAGTAGACTCTCTCACGATTCCAACGATAGGTCATACGGCTAAAACGGACTTACGGTTCAAAAGTTATTAACGTTTGAAAACTGACACGCGAAACAGGGCCTCATGACTGCGCCGCAGTCAGGATGCACTTCATCCAATGCGCCGCAGTCAGGAAGTGAGCTTCAAACCAGGGGGAAACCGCTGCACCGCAGTGAGACCATACACCAGCAACAACAGTTTTGTTTCCTGCAGAAAATCCGAACCAAACACCTCTAAACTCGACCCAAATCACCCCAAAACGATTTACAAGAGCTTTAAACTTGTTTTGAAGCATAAATAAGCACCATCAAACATAAGTACACATAACCCAATCCACAAATCCGACCCAAAACATCAAAATCACTTCCAAATCATTCTAACCCTAATCAAAACCCTAATTTCAACCCTAAAACCCTAATTTGATATAAGAGGTCGTGGGACTCGTTTTGATGATACATATGACCTCCTAACACCTAAATACACTTACCCAAACCCATATTTCCATCCATAACATCATCGAATCTTCCAAATCGATCAAACCCTAGTCAAACCCTAAATTGACCCAAAACTCATTTTAAGTCGATTTAGAACCTGTAAATGTTCGAGATGACTAGAAACGAGTAAACTAACATAAATAGAAGTAAATGGGATGAATTAGACTTACCAAAACTTCCTTTCCGAGTTAGAACCCAATTTATGGCAAAATGGGTAAAATGGGTAAACTTTGACCTTTGATTCTTCGATATGATGATAAAGAGATGAAGACGATGATGATTCTCGAGTTAAACTAGTTCAAAACGCCAAATGATGCTAGAGAATGAAGAACTAGAGGTGGATGGTCTTGCTTTTTACTTAGAGTGAAAAGAGAAGAGAGAAAGAGATATGTGGTGAACTAATGAGATAAGGAAAGGAAATGGGTCATAAAGGGGCTGGTGGGTCGTGGATGCCCCACGGGCCGACCCGTTTCCTTCTCAAGCCAAATTACAAAACGTTAGGCATTTAAACACCGATTAAACATATTATCGACCCGACGAACATACCACATTGTCATTTAATCACAAAACGATCCAAATATTTCATTAACTTAAATTGTTAGCCAAATTACACATAAAGTCAACGGGTCAAAACTCACGGATGTTACATTATTCCCCCGTTGAAAGAATTTCGTCCCGAAATTCAACCAAACACTAATTACTAAATGCGGGTATTTAGACTTCATACGAT
The DNA here is from genome assembly GCA_034093135.1 of Erigeron breviscapus. Taxonomy (NCBI): domain Eukaryota; kingdom Viridiplantae; phylum Streptophyta; class Magnoliopsida; order Asterales; family Asteraceae; genus Erigeron; species Erigeron breviscapus. Next base: position 250,829,131 of record CM067167.1, read on the forward strand.
CCTCTCGCTCCCAAGTGAACTCGGCTCCGCGTCTAGCATTCCATCTAACCTTAACAATCGTGTAGCGCTTATTCTTGAGTTTCTTGACTTGACGATCCAATATCTCTACCGGCTCTTCAACAAAATTTAAGCTTCGAATCCACTCTAATCTCGTCCATGGGCACATGATGCGTAGGGTCCGCCAAACACTTGTGTAGGTTACAATTATGAAACACATCATGTACACCGCTAAGCTCTTGTGGTAATTCTAATCGATAAGCAACTTTTCCAACCCGTTCGAGGATCTTGGAAGGACCAATATACCTTGGCCCGAGATTGCCTCGTTTCATGAATCGGATGACGCCTTTCCACGGTGATACTTCCAAAAGTACAAAATCACCCACTTCGAACTCTAACGGTCTCCGCCTCACATCGGCATACTTCTTTCGTAGCATGCGAGCTAGTTGGGCTATTCTCTTATCTTGAGAAGTTGTTCTTGTCATTCCAGTTACTATTCCCGGCCCGCTACATTGGCTTTCTTTGATTCTTGGTTCGTCCCAGTGGAGAGTAACATCTCTACTACTCAGTGCTTCGGTCGGTGACATTCGAATACTCGCGTAACACCCGTCATTGCACAAGATTTCTGTCAGGGTCATAAGCACATTCTCTTCACATGTGATCAAGTCTCAAGTCGGTTTGAGTACCCGTTGCTCATTGGATGGCTCCCTGAATTGGAGTTAAGCGACTTTCTTTATCCGAAATGATAGAAATCGAATCTTCGTGCACCTAACTCATTTCTTCTACATACTAATGTGCCAAGTTGTCAAATTTTACCGGTTTCGTCGTATCATGATCACTTCTTGTCGTCGGCGACTTCATGGTGAAAGTCCATTACAATTTGTTTTCCTTCAAATCTCTCTCCCGGTCTTTCACTACACGCTTATTCACATCTCAGAAGTCTATAAGGGTTTTGACTACGCGCGCGATGTTAGGAAGTTAAGCATATACGAAATTTAAGTTATCGAGATGGGACAAGCCCGGTAAGTCGTCCGGAAAAGCCTCGGGAGACTCAAGATTAACAGAGACGACGTTAGTTTTCAGATTCTTGAGACGGTAGCTCTAAGGACGCTTGAGTTTGAAGACTTACATGGGACCCTAAAAACCTTACCGTTACACAAAGACGTTTTTAGTTGACTCTTTAAATGGGTAAAATGGGTAAACTTTGACCTTTGATTCTTCGATATGATGATAAAGAGATGAAGACGATGATGATTCTCGAGTTAAACTAGTTGCAAAACGCCAAATGATGCTAGAGAATGAAGAACTAGAGGTGGATGGTCTTGCTTTTTACTTAGAGAGAAAAGAGAAGAGAGAAAGAGATATGTGGTGAACTAATGAGATAAGGAAAGGAAATGGGTCATAAAGGGGCTGGTGGGTCGTGGATGACCCCACGGGCCGACCCGTTTCCTTCTCAAGCCAAATTACAAAACGTTAGGCATTTAAACACCGATTAAACATATTATCGACCCGACGAACATACCACATTGTCATTTAATCACAAAACGATCCAAATATTTCATTAACTTAAATTGTTAGCCAAATTACACATAAAGTCAACGGGTCAAAACTCACGGATGTTACATTATTCCCCCGTTGAAAGAATTTCGTCCCGAAATTCAACCAAACACTAATTACTAAATGCGGGTATTTAGACTTCATACGATCCTCTCGCTCCCAAGTGAACTCGGCTCCGCGTCTAGCATTCCATCTAACCTTAACAATCGTGTAGCGCTTATTCTTGAGTTTCTTGACTTGACGATCCAATATCTCTACCGGCTCTTCAACAAAATTTAAGCTTCGAATCCACTCTAATCTCGTCCATGGGCACATGATGCGTAGGGTCCGCCAAACACTTGTGTAGGTTACAATTATGAAACACATCATGTACACCGCTAAGCTCTTGTGGTAATTCTAATCGATAAGCAACTTTTCCAACCCGTTCGAGGATCTTGGAAGGACCAATATACCTTGGCCCGAGATTGCCTCGTTTCATGAATCGGATGACGCCTTTCCACGGTGATACTTCCAAAAGTACAAAATCACCCACTTCGAACTCTAACGGTCTCCGCCTCACATCGGCATACTTCTTTCGTAGCATGCGAGCTAGTTGGGCTATTCTCTTATCTTGAGAAGTTGTTCTTGTCATTCCAGTTACTATTCCCGGCCCGCTACATTGGCTTTCTTTGATTCTTGGTTCGTCCCAGTGGAGAGTAACATCTCTACTACTCAGTGCTTCGGTCGGTGACATTCGAATACTCGCGTAACACCCGTCATTGCACAAGATTTCTGTCAGGGTCATAAGCACATTCTCTTCACATGTGATCAAGTCTCAAGTCGGTTTGAGTACCCGTTGCTCATTGGATGGCTCCCTGAATTGGAGTTAAGCGACTTTCTTTATCCGAAATGATAGAAATCGAATCTTCGTGCACCTAACCCATTTCTTCTACATACTAATGTGCCAAGTTGTCAAATTTTACCGGTTTTGTCGTATCGTGATCACTTCTTGTCGTCGGCGACTTCATGGCGAAGTCCATTACAATTTGTTTTCCTTCAAATCTCTCTCCCGGTCTTTCACTACACGCTTATTCACATCTCAGAAGTCTATAAGGGTTTTTGACTACGCGCGCGATGTTAGGAAGTTAAGCATATACGAAATTTAAGTTATCGAGATGGGAAAAGCCCGGTAAGTCGTCCGGAAAAGCCTCGGGAGACTCAAGATTAACAGAGACGACGTTAGTTTTCAGATTCTTGAGACGGTAGCTCTAAGGACGCTTGAGTTTGAAGACTTACATGGGACCCTAAGAACCTTACCGTTACACAAAGACGTTTTTAGTTAACTCTTTACCACTACCACTAACCGTATTCATCACCGTCATCCAATCCATACTTGCAAAAATTTTCAAAGTTCCAAATTTCCAGGAGCATAGGGCTAATGAAGAGCTTAATATCATTTAAAGTCAACCATCATTGCCAGGTAATTCAACTAGACCTATCTAGCGCATCACAAACCATTTAAAAGATAGAAATCCAGATCTAAGCCTACAGATGTTTGTTAATGAAGGAAGTCTAGTAAGAGAAAGTAAGACTATAACCGGTCCTAGAATCGAATAACATTGAGTTGTAGTGGTCGAGGAGAAAGGAAAGTACCTATCGCCGCTTCCGGGTCGTTGCGGGCTTCATTAGCATCTCCCGCCAAGGTTCGTCCTCGAGGTTGCACCTGACGGCTTGGTTCGTCGTGGTCTTGGGTAGGAATGGCAACTTGAAGTTGATTATGAGAAGTCGCTACTTGGGCTTGTGGTTCGGTCCATCTTGAACAAGCATTTCTATAGTGGTCGGGGCTACCACACACAAAACAAACACCCTGTTGGCTCTGAGGGTGGTTGGTTTGGGGATAAATGATTTGAAGAGGTGTTACATTCAATGGTGCCGCTTTCGGTGTTTTACAATTCCTGGACATGTGCCCAACTTGTTTGCAATTATAACACGCCCTGCATTGAACGTTCGTGGGGTGGTGCTTGTTGCATCTTTCACATAACGGATGAGGTCCTACATAAGCTTTCTTCACCGGTCCCACCGCCGCCCTGTATCTACCTTTATTATGGCCGTTGGGGTCAAACCTACTCACCTTCCTGGCCTCACTAGATTCTCCAATTCCTTTCCTTTTTAATGAGGCTTTACTTAACACCTCCTCATTGCCCATATTTACTCTAGCTTCACGTGTTTCATTGCTTCTTTGAAGGCTTGACGTGACTTGGGCTACGATAGTAGGTATGGCGTTTGCTACCGCTTGGGCAATCGCGGTTGCCAGATCCGGCTCATCGCTATGGCTAGTCGCATTCCTTCTTGGTCCCACCATTACCTTTAAGGTAAGTAACGTGTTGACTCGAAAGTTAGCCTCACCATGCTCACATATTAGTCACACAAGTAGCTAATGCTCTCATACCGATGTAATATACTCATTTCATATCATCAAGCTAATGTAAGAGTGCTAGAATCCTATGGGATTGTTACTTATCATTTTATCATGTCAAGTTCACTACAGTTGTTTATCGTTAATTCAAGTTGTCATGTCAACACATCATACAATAAAACTAACTTGTTAACTTCATTCATACAATCGTCCATCTACTAATACATTTTTACACGTGTATTACCAACTACGTTATATCATGCTTACAACCAAGTTTAACAATGTCTCATACATGTTCAATTTCACATACCATTAAGCAACATATCCCTATTGTTTACCGATTACAATTAACATCATTTGTGTTGGAATATCATCCGTTTATAATACATGGGAGTTAAGATGCTTACAACTTTGACACTCCCGTAGGGTGCATATCAACATATTTATCACATTGTATCCTAACCGTTTATCAACACGTTTAAGTCGGGCAACAACGAAAACGTTTACAGCATCAATGTGACCACTACAGGGCATACATACATACACACATGCATAATCTATATGTTAATCATACTAGACAACATGTCATTCCACTACCAAATCCAATCATAGTAATAGTTCTAAAGTTTATGACCCGGGGGTTTGCTTCACAATTTCTCTCAGGTTAGCCGCATTAGTAGTTAATGTTTTAACGCCGACACACTACACACGTTCACTGTCTTTTACTAAAGCCGACATATAAATATTCTCAACTAACTGTCATATATCGTGTTATCATACCAGCATATCATACGTGTTTCATTTCACTATGCTAAGGACAACATATCAAAGTTCTCAAGTAATCGTTATCTATCATGTCCTCGTGCTAAGTTCACAACAATTATCCACCATCAAAGCCAAATACTCGTATTCAACACATCTCATTACAAGCAACTAAAACAAGTCAACTAACACGAGTGGTTTAAAGTATAATTCGAATTCGATATGCTCTCTAGTTATTGAACGGGTATGTATACAGGGTGTACCAACGGCTAACCCTCCACCCAATCAACTTCCATTAAGCATATCGGTTCCTTATTATACTCTAAGCCATGCATGCGCAATCCATGATGTTATTGACTTGTTATAATATTGGGTGACCATAAAAGAGTTGATCGGGTTCTTTTAGGGTTGCCACAATATTATACTAAGTTAATAACATAACTTCATTTTGCTCTAAATCATCCAACTAGCACCAATCAATAGTAACAATCCATATCAACGACAATCACTTCAATCAATGCACACATTAACCACATTGTACTCAATCCACATTCATCACATTAAACTCAAGTCATCACATAAGTGGTTTTAACTACGAACTCATAATATACACTTTCTAGGGTTCACATAATTCACATTGCACATAATTTCCTAACCATGCATGCTATATGAAGAGTTTTAACTTAAGCCGTAGTCTAGGTCAAACCGCCTAATTCTCTACGACCACGCATGGGCCACCATTCTGTAACACCCCAAGCCAAGGCTCAGAATATCACGGAAATTATATAGCACAGGGTGGGATTAATGTAGAACATGAACTAAATGCAAATAAAGGATTCAGTGAATCCATACAGTAAGATAAACAATCATCAAAATACATAAAGAGCATGTCATCATCAAAGATTACAACAGAACATCATAAGATGGCTAACGGTTCTAAGTACAATGCAAAAGAAGGCAAATGGATCCTTGATCCATATAAGTCCAAGTCCGGGTTCAACAACAAGCTAACAATCAAACTCCACGCCCTGGATTAACCTGGTTACCTGAAAAGTGTACTAAGCATAGTCAACACAAGGTTGGTGAGTTCGTAGTAATGGATCACAAGGAACCATCGTCAGCAATCACAATATGTATAAGGAAGAGTAAGTAATGTCTTACAAGTAGCCTTTATAAGGCACAAAGTCAAGCAAATAGGTAAACCGATAGTAAACCTCGTCACATAACAAGCCAATAATGTATCAACGAGAATGAGGGATGCGTGTCACGATTATGCATAAGTAATACCAACATCAATGAGTATGCGAAGCAATAAGGATGCATAAAGTATATGTGCATGCGGCATGATCAAGCAATGCATGAGTGTATATCATGTGTCTCTCAACAATCATCAAAAGTGCACCAGTTCCCCGGGGAGCGAACGACCTCGCACACGTTTCCCATACAAAAGGGGTGCGTACGTTCCCGCTCACGTTTCCCATAGCTTGGGGGTGCGTGCGTCTCATCAATACATATGCGTGTTTAAGTTCCCCGGGGAGCGAACGGCCTCGCACACGTTTCCCATACAAAAGGGGTGCGTACGTTATCGCTCACGTTTCCCATAGATTGGGGGTGCGTGCGTCTCATCAATAACCATATCATTATGCATGCGTGTTGTCTCAATCACGAGTCCATCAATCATCAAAACCATCAATCCAACCAAACTATACGAACATACACTTATGAGGATTCTACTTTCAACGAGTCCTAGATGCTTATATATAGGGTCACCCGCAGCCTTCCCACCACATCTAAAACCCCTTGAAGGCATAACCGACTTCCATGTATGTACGACTATCCTAAATAATCACAATATCACAATCATATGCGTAAATCCATCAAACAATCGTGGAATCAATTAAAACCATCCATCAATCAACAATCAATAAAACAATCATTAAGCCATCAATCAAATCAACCAAACAATCAAACAAACACGTATGTGTACACTTTTCAGCCCGAATCTCAATTGAGTAGGGAGCTACAGAACTCACCTGATCGGCAAAGAAGTAAAGTTTGATATAAAGTCGCGTTACAGTCGTTCGATGTTCGCTTCACGTCCAAAACCTAAATATCGATCATATACATACACATTAACATACACATTACAAATCACGAGTCAAGCCCTATCTAGGTTTTAGAAGAGTAAATCAACTTTGGATGGTAATTGGGACTCAATTCGGTCTCGTCACAACTCTCAAGCATCTAAATGGTTCAACCAATTTTAACAAGGACACTTTAACACGACATTTTCGGAAATGATGATGGATTTAAGCTATAAGGGTTATACCATGATAAAGTAGACTCTCTCACGATTCCAACGATAGGTCATACGGCTAAAACGGACTTACGGTTCAAAAGTTATTAACGTTTGAAAACTGACGCGCGAAACAGGGCCTCATGACTGCGCCGCAGTCAGGATGCATTTCATCCACTGCGCCGCAGTCAGGAAGTGAGCTTCAAACCAGGGGGAAACCACTGCGCCGCAGTGAGACCATACACCAGCAACAGCAGTTTTGTTTCCTGCAGAAAATCCGAACCAAACACCTCTAAACTCGACCCAAATCACCCTAAAACGATTTACAAGAGCTTTAAACTTGTTTTGAAGCATAAATAAGAACCATCAAACATAAGTACACATAACCCAATCCACAAATCCGACCCAAAACATCAAAATCACTTCCAAATCATTCTAACCCTAATCAAAACCCTAATTTCAACCCTAAAACCCTAATTTGATATAAGAGGTCGTGGGACTCGTTTTGATGATACATATGACCTCCTAACACCTAAATACACTTACCCAAACCCATATTTCCATCCATAACATCATCGAATCTTCCAAATCGATCAAACCCTAGTCAAACCCTAAATTGACCCAAAACTCATTTTAAGTCGATTTAGAACCTGTAAATGTACGAGATGACTAGAAACGAGTAAACTAACATAAATAGAAGTAAATGGGATGAATTAGACTTACCAAAACTTCCTTTCCGAGTTAGAACCCAATTTATGGCAAAATGGGTAAAATGGGTAAACTTTGACCTTTGATTCTTCGATATGATGATAAAGAGATGAAGACGATGATGATTCTCGAGTTAAACTAGTTCCAAAACGCCAAATGATGCTAGAGAATGAAGAACTAGAGGTGGATGGTCTTGCTTTTTACTTAGAGAGAAAAGAGAAGAGAGAAAGAGATATGTGGTGAACTAATGAGATAAGGAAAGGAAATGGGTCATAAAGGGGCTGGTGGGTCGTGGATGACCCACGGGCTGACCCGTTTCCTTCTCAAGCCAAATTACAAAACGTTAGGCATTTAAACACCGATTAAACATATTATCGACCCGACGAACATACCACATTGTCATTTAATCACAAAACGATCCAAATATTTCATTAACTTAAATTGTTAGCCAAATTACACATAAAGTCAACGGGTCAAAACTCACGGATGTTACAGTCACCCAATCACCGGCATCACACAAATCGAAACAAGCAGCAAACAAATCCACAGTTGCCTCGCCACCGTACGCGCAACAGAGGATTTTAAAACCAATAATGCGGGCAACCCCGTTTGGATGCATAAAGGAGAATGGACAGTTATAATGGCTAAGCACATCAAGGAAAAAGTGGGACAAAGGAAATCTCAAATTCCCTCGGGTAACGTGAGCAATACAGACCCACGAAACCCTGAGGGGATTTGACAGTTTCCCCACGTGATGGTAAACGAATCGCTTTGTCCAGATTCGACAAATAGGTGGAACAAAACCACCCCAACCCCTCAGGGGTAACAACGGAGTAAAGATCGCTATACCTACTTTTGCCATTTTTTAATTATTAGAGCGAAGGAGAATTATAGAAGAAAAGACTAACCTGGAGATAGCGAAAAATTAGGGCAGAGTGAATGAGGCAATTGGGGAAATGACCGGATCAGATTGACAGGTAAATATAAGGTATCTCCCATTTTTTATTTTATTTTCATTTTTAACCCTCGAGATTTTTAGAGTCTAACAAAACAGCCAGCCGCTGTCTATTTTATTAGACTGGGGGGCTTGATGATATACCCTATACGGAGCTCTACCTCCGATACGAAGCTACCTCCGCGCAGGAAAATATTACCTGAAACAGAGCTTATCCTCCGTATAACGTAAAACATCCCGGAGCTCCTAGGTTAAACTACCTAGTCCCGGAGGAATGTATATACCATATGGAAAGCGTATATTAGAGCCTGAATACCTTGACACAGCTCGCAACAAGATCATCGTAAATCTTCTTAAAAGATAGAAGATATCCTCAAGGAGGAAAAGATTTATCCTAACTCCTTTTCCTCCTCTCCAAGTTTCCTAACCCTTATATATAGGGATGAATTCACGTCCAAGTGGACATACATTAACCTCTTGAGAAAAAACCCTAAATCACTCAGGCGTAAAGCAGCCTCTCAGCCCTCTTACCGTAAGGGAATCGCCTCCCTAAAATACAAACACCCTCAAACCCTAGGTCGGAGCCATAGTACGATTATTTGATCAAACAAATTGGCGCCATCCGTGGGACCCAATACAATAACCGGGCCCATCACTGATCGAAAAAGTTAGATGGCCAACCTCAACCCTGGAGTAAGAAAAGTTCGCGGTGGCAGTTACAGACCGTCCCGATCCCTCCCTGAAATAGGAACCAAAAGGAAGGGCATGGGAGGCAACGCCATTATCGAAGACATAGTCTTTGGTTCCAAAGAAGCCGACACGTGTTCAGAAGACCCGCTGGTAATACAGGTCACCGTCTATGATATCCTAGTCCACAGGGTATACATAGACGGAGGTAGCGAATGTGATGTTCTTTACGAACATTGTTTTTTGCAGTTCCCTGATCAAGTGCAGAGCCTGATGACCTCTGCTAAAACACCCTTGATAGGGTTCGCAGGGGAGCGGACCTGGCCGGTCGGGGAAATCAATCTATCCGTTCAGATCGGCCAGCCCCCCACCGTCAGAACCCTAAGCCGAAGTCTCACTAAGGAAAGGCACATTTCTTGGGTAGTCAGTGTAAATCAAGTATATTATATATATTAACCATATAACCTTCTATAATTACGTATATCTCTCTCAATATATATCACAGAATATATATCAGACTTTCTTCCTTCATCCGTATAATAAATCTCTGAAAGGTCAGTCATTGGTTTCTTCCTTCCATTTTATGTTTTTTCCTATTTTAATATTCCTTCTTAAACTGAATTCTTCCATTATCAGCTATCTCTTAGAAAATATATGTTTTCAATTTATGAACACTTTGTTTTGAAGCTTTGGTTGAACAAATATTGGTTTGTAAATGTAATGTTCAATTTGAATGACATTTGCTTTTTTTACTTAATTGTGCTTCTTTAACCTTGATCCCGTACTTTTTTTATACATCCCGCCTAAGCCACATTCAATGCCTTTGTGCATTGAGTCTGCCCCGCCCCCTTGACAACTATGAAAGCAATATATTCTTCATCTTCCTGAGTTTTGATTTTGCATTTTAATTACACATAACTTTACAGAGTAAGATGAAAGATGATAAAGATTGATTATACGGAAAGTGAAAGTCGACGAGAATGGAAATTTATAAAAAGTACCAAACGATTTATCGAGTATAATTCAGAAGTCGGATATTCAAGAGATCTACTTATTTTACTTCCGTTACAATTTTTTTTTTTGCATTACTTACCCTATTCACCCTCAATCAATCGACTTTAAGACTAACAAAGACAGGACATAAATCGGGGTACGAAAAGTCATATAAGGAAATCAGCAACACAAATTTTTTAATTAAGATAGACAATCTACAGATTGACAAAAGGTCCAGGCAACCAACCTCCAAAGATGATCCAAAAAATTCACACGGCTTAGAACTTGGGCATAGTTCACAGGAAATATAGAATATAGTGCATCTAATATTCTCATGCATATGGAAGTTGCCACTAATAAAGCATAGCAAACATAAGACAAACAAACATGAACACATAAAAGGTAAAGCCACTATAGGCTGATACTGACCACGGATGCTTCAAGTACAATAAGTGCATGCCCAAGAAACATAGCATCCAAACTAGTTGGCCTGCATTACATTGAAAGGCATATTAGCTGGTGGATGACAACATTCTGAACATTCATTTAGTGACCAAATTAAAATGACAAGATTTATAATGAAGGACGTGTGTAAAAACTTTGCCTGTTATCAAAGAAAAAAGACTCATCACCCAGCATAGTTGACAAAGCTTGGTAAGCAATAGTTGCTCTCCTATATATCTGTCACAAAAATCCATGAATTCTAATTACACAATGAAAAATTGTCAACTAAAGAACACAAAAAACAATGTAAAACTTATTATCATTGATTAGATAGACATTGACGGGGTCAAATGTGTAATGGCTGGAAACTTAGATTGAACGGAAAGGGGTCAATCGATCCGAAAGGACGCCAAATGGATATTGATTGTTTTAGCCCAAAACCGTTTTGCGGCAGTTAGCCAACCCACCTACTTTGCTACCTCTAAATTGCATTCTTGTTTGACCATCCCAGTTTATGTTAATGCTCAAGTGCACCCGTAAAAGTAACAAAAAGGATATAAGAAAAGAAAAAAAAAGCTTGCGGATAACACTCAAGGAAAAATGAATACCTCGTTTCCCCTTCTTTCAGCATTCTCATTAGATATGCCAAGTAAATGTTTCACATTATGCACTTTTTTCAAATACAAAACCTTTCCTATTGGCCATGGTAAGTCAGAGTAATAGATCTCTTGCGCACGACTTCCATCTGAACCTATCCATAGTTCGTACAACAGCGCATCTGTCACACCCCGACTAAGGCGGAAAACTCGGGATGCGACGCATAGTACACGCGTCATGGATATTACATAGGAAGACTAAATGAATCCACAAATATAGAAAGTTGCAAACATTCAACATTTAATCCAAACACAAATAAAACATAATCCAACTCCCACGCAGGGGATCAAAGGTTAGGCATAATGCCATACTAATACAAAAGAGAACATAAGATAACATAGCAGCAACAAGAAATCCTAGAGTCCAAAGTCTGCTATAAAGGCTCCATGCTACTCTCCTCAGCCACCTCTAACCTGTGCACCTGAAAGGATACTTAAAAACGTCAACACAATGGTTGGTGAGTTCGTAGGTTTGTTGTCAATGTTATCAGGTTAACGTGATGCATTTCTCGTATACTCAATGTGGCCATGTCACAAAGTTACCATAATCACAAGGTTGCCATAATCACAATGCTGACAGCACTTACGGTACCAGGCTAAGGTTGACTATGAAGGGACTTACGGTTCAACAACCAGCCGTGCTAACAATGAAGGGACTTACGGTTCAACAACCAGCCGTGCTCAAGAACATGTATCCAATGCATCCAAATGTATCCATAATGTAAATCAATAGGTATCCAAGTTATGAAATCATATATGTATCCAAAACATGTTATCAAAATGTATCCAAAATATGTTATCAATCATGTACTCAAAATAGGTCGGCACAATATCATATCAAATAAATACAGTTTTACAAGAAAACATTTTGTATCCTTTCAGCCCCAATAAAACATGTAAAAAGGGGACTACGAAGCTCACCTGAATGCTAGCAACAAGATTAAGCTACGCAAGATATCAGAAAGCAAGTAACCGGCATGCAACAATCTGTTTCAAGTTATCACAATTAAGTATGTGTTCATTATAGGTAAACGTGCTCATAACGTGCCGCCAAGTGTTGACTATGTTGTCCAAAAGCATACTAGTTTGTCTTTGACCAAATTTTACAAGTTTGACCAATTTACGAGTTTGACTAAGTTGACCAAATCGACTAAAGTTGACCAAAGTTGACTAAACCGACCAAAGTTGACTAAAGTTGACCAAATCGAGGTAGTAACCGAAATCCGAGGTCTCAATTGAAAGTTGAGGTCTTAAATTGAATTTGGGGTCTTATTTTGAGAATTGGGGTAGTATTTCACTAAAGGACAAAATTGAAATTGAGAGGCTAGAAATAAGAGGCTAGTAAATCTGGGGTCTTATTTCACTAAAGGACAAAACTGAAATTGAGAGGCTAGAAATAAGAGGCTAGTAAATCTGGGGTCTTATTTCACTAAAAGACAAAACTGAAATTGGAATAGTGCACGAGGTCGTAAATTGAGTGGCGGGGTCGCATTTTTGAGCTGTTCTTCCCCAATTTTGTTCTAGAAAACCCTAATCGTTTCTTTCGATCTGGAAGGTGTTTTTAGCATCAGATTGTACTTTTAGACCCACAAATATGATAGAAAAACAATACTAATGTTGGAAACTCGGAAACGGACTTAAACCCGAAAACCCATTTGAACAAAGTTTATAAAAAGTGTACAAAATTTCTTATATCTCAAGATTTTGTTAACGAAATCACACGAAACTTTGACAAAAGTTGTATTATATGATTCTAAACGTTTTGGACGTAAAAAGTTTGATACTTGGCGGGTGTAGTGTGTGTATTAAAAGAAAATCCGAAAATATTCAAAAGAAGAGCATAAAAAGGGTTTTGATTCTTACATCAAATCTGACCAAAATAGATGTTTGTGATGATGTTAAGATGGTAGAAACTCAGTTTTTGACACTAAATCTAAACAAAAGTAATGGTTTTTGACACTAAATCTAAACAAAAGTAAGTTTTGGATTTCATTAAAACTTGATGTTTATGAGGTAGTAAAGGTGGGGTAGTAAAGGAACATGGGGTAGCAAAAGGTGAGGTAGTAAGAGTATGTGTGTGTTTTGCTTGGAGGCTAAGTTGGTGGAAAATGAGGAATTGTGAAAGAAAAGGAGTATTTATATGTAGGGTAAATTAGAAGGATTCCATACAAGGCCTTAATACTAGGCCGTCCCAAATACGAGGCTAACACCAAAAATACGAGGCTACACCAAAAATACGAGGCTACACCAAATACGAGGCTAACTCTAAAAATACGATGCCAAACTAAAATTACAACGTCGACTTAAAATACGAGGTTGAGTCCAAATTACGAGGTCGTATTTACTGAAAGATTATTTTGACTCGAAAGCTTAAATGGTCAACTCACGGGTGTTACAGTCTCCCCAACTTTAGGGAATTTCGTCCCGAAATTCAGATTACGCAATACGTTTCATTTCCGGGTCACACGCCAAGTTTCCAAGTATCGGGTTATACACTAAGTCTCAAGTAACAAGTTTCCACATTAAGTTGTCAGACATCAAGTCACAGATTAAGTTTAAGTCAGGTAGTCGCACATTAAGTTCAAATCAGGTAGTCACACATTAAGCTCAAATCAGGTAGTCACACATTAAGTTCAAATCAGGTAGTCACACATTAAGTTCAGGTCAGGTTTACTTACTAAGCTTCGTGTATCGAGTTAGGCGAACAAGTGTGGATACTTAAGCTTCATTTGATCCTCTCGTTCCCAAGTAAACTCTGGGCCTCTACGTGAGTTCCAACGAACTTTCACAATGGTATACTTATGTCTCTTGAGCTTTTTGACTTCTCGATCCATAATTTCAACGGGTTCTTCTTTGAAACTTAGGTTGTCGTCTACTCGTATTTCATTCAAAGGAACATATGTCATCTCATCAGCTAAACACTTCTTAAGGTTTGACACATGGAACACATCGTGTACATTACTAAGCTCCTGGGGAAGTCTCAGACGGTAAGCAACAGTACCAACTCTCTCTGTAATCTCAAACGGTCCAATATACCTCGGAGCTAGTTTCCCTCTCTTTATGAATCTAACTACGCCTTTCCAAGGCGACACCTTAAGCATGACTCGATCACCAACCTGAAACTCTAAAGGTTTCCTTCGATTGTCAGCATACTTCTTTTGCCTATCTCTAGCCTTCATGAGGTTTTCCTTGATTTGTGCAATCCTTTCTGTAGTTTCCACAATGATTTCTGGTCCTATCAACTGCATGTCTCCCACTTCGTGCCATGCAAGTGGAGATCGACACTTTCTTCCATACAAAGCCTCAAAAGGCGGACACCCAATACTCGAATGATAACTATTGTTATACGAGAACTCTACTAGTGGGAGGTGAGTATCCCAACTTCCTCCAAAGTCGATAACACATGCTCTCAACATGTCCTCTAAAGTCTGTATCGTCCTTTCACTCTGTCCGTCTGTCTGAGGATGATAAGCTGTACTCATATCTATCTGCGTTCCCAAAGCCCGTTGCATTGATTTCCAGAATCCTGACGTAAATCGGCTATCTCTGTCACATATGATCGATACTGGAACGCCATGCTTAGCTACAATCTCTTTCAGGTACAATCGCGCATACTGCTCCATCTTATAATCTTCTCGGATGGGTATTGTAACATCCCAAAACTTAAACGTATATGTTGACTAACGTCGTTAGGTCAAATTCTAAGTCCGTGATATGTTTATGTGGAAAATATGTGTTTATGTGCCCTATATGTGAGATTTAATTATCTTTAATGAGTGACAATGAAGTAGACTTAATGATGTGTAAAAGGCCTTTGTAGTGTGCGAAAGTGCTTTAGTATGTTATATGTATCCCCAATAGGTGTTTTAAAGTGAAATAAAGTCAATATGAAGTCCAGGGACTAGTTTTGCCAATGGTGAAAAGTTAAAAACGGGTTAAGAAAGGGATTAGCCTAATCTAGGTTAATTTGGCAGCCTCAAACTTAATTAGAACACATTCATCAGCCTCTCTAATTCTCTTTTGATTTCTAAAGCAAGATCTTCAAGTTTTGGTTAATCAAATCAAGTGTTTTTGTATTGAATCGAATTGGCTATCGTTTCTACAGGTAATCAATGTTTTATTGGCTATATTTTCAGATCTAATGATGTTTTATAAAGGATTAAATCTGATTTTGAAAGAGACTTTTAATAAATTAGGGTTTATATTATGTTTAAGCAAATTAATGATCAAAACGGAATCAAACGAGTTTGTAATCGATCATTATGATCAAAATATGTTTAACAATGTCAAAAACATGTTTTGGGTGAAGCCTAAGTCGATCGATTTCTGGAAAAATGAAGAACAAAGTCGTTTTATGAGTTCTGGACGAAAATAGAGTTAAATTCGTTTTAAGTGCTAAATTCGTTTGAAAAACGAAGTGTAACTTCGTTCAAGCTATTTTCGTTTAAAAGAAGACTAATTTCGTTTGTTAAATCCGTTGGCTAAAGTCGTTTTGGAAACGAAGATTAAGTTCGTTTGTTTTCAGAAAGCAGTTAAGTTCGTAAGAACAAAACTAAGTTCGTTTGAAGCTAAATTCGTTCGATTCAAAACTAATTTCGTTTGCAAGTCCATTTAAGGTCCCAAATGACTTATATTTCATATGTTAATGAACGATAGGTGTCGGGGATTACTATTAAGCACTGTTAGCTTTTGTTTGCGCGCACATACTACTATCAGGTAAGATACACTACTTTTGTCACGCTGAGGGTGCAACGAAAATGGTTTATAAACTATAACCTCCAAAACGGTAATGTATAACTCATATGTGGTTGGGTTGATATGGGAGGTACTCGGGGATTAATGATGGCGATGTTTATGCCTAAAATGCTTCCCCGTACACATGGTTATGATATGATATGCAATGATGATGATATGCTTAACGATATGATATGATGTGATATGATATAATGAACGGTGGTTAATGACGTGTTGTAATGTTGATATGTGCATGTATATGTGGCTTGTTCATCTAGAACACTAGACCTTTTTAGGTTGCCATGACACGTGCACGTTTTAAGGGCCCTAACGTGAAAAGATGATAGGTGTGGATTAGTTTAGGATTAATGTAGAAACCTAAACTAAAGGTGGTAAATGCTCGAGCTAATTAGATGATGAGTGTTATGCATAACCCGTGCCTGGCTGTGGTAATAGGTACGTATAAACCGTGCTCGTATGTGGGAGAGTACGTCGTGCTCGTATGTGGGAGAGTACGTAGTGCCCGTATGTGGGAGGGTACGTTAAAATGGTTGCTCGGGTGGCTCCTTGCAACAAGTCATATGTGGCGAGTAGTTCGGGTGGCTTGATGACCCACCTAATGTTATGAACATAACGTGCTACTCATGGATCGACATTGTCTTTCCTTAACGGTAACTTCGGTTACAACTTAACGGTGACCTAGTCACAACCTAATGAGATGAGATGAAATGACGAAATTGATTAGGCACACTTAGGGTCATAGACTCTATGCTTATATGTGATATGGATACGTTATGTGGTGGTATAAATGCCTAAATCAAATGACGTAATGTTTTAAAGTGACGTGTTTAATGGATGAAATGTTTTGCTTAAACCTGGTGTTATCTTACTTAGCTTTATAGCTAACACTTGTTTCTTTAAATGTGTTGACACCCCTCAGGTTAAGCAGTGAGATGTCGTGTGAAGCTTTGGCGAGAGATGGGTAGATGATCAAGATGGCTTTAGTTTACCCAATAACTTCGCATAGACCTAATGTTAATGATTTCCTTTATGGAACTATTGTAATGACTATGTTATGGTTGCTTTATGTTGGGCAATCTTATGGATTTCTTTTATTACTGATTTGATGCTATTAGTAACACCACTTATGTTTCTCAACTGTTTCCATTGGTTGAGGTTTTTAATAAACTGTTTCCGCTTTATTAACGCCGTTAGGCGAAATTTTTGGAAATCCATATTTTTACGAAACGGGTGTTACAAGTTGGTATCAGAGAAGTAGTTTAAGTGAACCAAGGCCTATTGACTATAGGGTTTGGACTTAAACTTAAGATGTGCATGCTAGGTATTTGTAGGATGCCTTAGCTTTAACGTAAGATGATATAGGATGGGTTGGGACGAGTGCGAGTGTGATAGGGCTTATGAGATGTTTACGATACGAAGTATGTTTTAGCCTTATCTTTGCGCTTATCGACTCTATCTTTCAGTGGAGGAAAGATGGTTAACACTCGTCAAGGCAACTCACGACACGATGGAGTTACTGCAAGCATTACCCCACCTGTCCATCCAGGTGCCGGTGCTAGTAATGCTGCCAATGCTGCTGCTGTTGCAGCCAATGCGAATAGAAATCGAGGAAACCCCCAGCAAGTCAATCAGCCAAGCCCATTAGGTCCTATGCCTCCACCTCCCGGCAATCCGCCTAGAGTTAATGAAGCAGTGGTGGAGCAAATCCCTAATGCAGCTGAACTGTACAATCTTGTGCTGACTCTCCAAGCCCAGTTAGCACAGACTCAAGAGCAACTGAACAACGCTCTTGCTGAGAATGCCGAAGGAACTGATGGCAACTACTCAGTGCCATCTCACCACACTGAGCCACCAGTGGATAATGTTGTCGTTCCCCCTGTTAATGTTGATGTGGCTCCTCCTAATATAGTTCAAGCTCCTCGATTTAAGTTCGAAAGTTTCCAGAAGTGTGGAGCTCAGAAATTCAATGGAACACTTAATGCAGTGGGTTGCATGGAATGGCTTGATGATACTGAGATGGTTTTTGAAGCTTGTGATTGTCCCGAGGATAAGAAAGTGTTGTGTGCTAGTAGGATGTTGAAAGAAGGTGCTCGGGACTGGTGGAAGAGCATTACCATTTCGATGACTCCAGCTATGGTATCTGCTATTGCGTGGGCTAACTTCAGACAGAAATTTATTGAAGAGTATATTGGAGTTCATGAGCAGCGCAAATGGAAAAAGAGTTTCGTGCCTTGACGGCTGAAGTGGGTAAAATCAATGATTATGCTCGTTCCTTTATGGAGAAGATGAAGTTCGTAGGTCACTTATTCCGAACTGATGCAGATCAAGTTGCTTGCTATGTTGATGGTTTGCCTCCGAGTTATCGAGGTATATGCAGGCAGCATAAGACTCTAACTGAAGCTATCAAAGAGTCTAAGAAGCTTGATGATGATTTTGCTGCGGATAAGAAAGTGGAAAAGAAAGAGGATGAGAAGAAGTCTGGCAATAAGAGGAGGTTTGGTGGGTCAAATCGTTTTGGTAAGAAGTTCAAGGGATCTTCGTCCTCCGACAAGGGAAAGACAGACAAGGATGGAAAATGGTGTTCTAGCTGCAAGGCTTTTCATTCTGGTCAGTGTTCTGCTAAGACCGCAGGTGCAATAGGTGTGGAGCACAGGGTCATACTTTTGATGAATGCACTGATAAAGCAAGATGTTATAAGTGTGGAGATTCAAAGCACCGTATTGCCGATTGTCCCCAAATGAAGAAAGATGAGGGAAAGAAAGCGGAAGCTTCCAAAGCCAAAGCCCGTGCTTTCCAGATGACAGCCGAGGAGGCAAAAGACGACGATCAGGTAGTTACTGCTACCCTTATTGTTAACTCAAAACCCGCTAATGTGTTATTTGATTCTGGTGCGAACAAATCTTTTGTGTCTACTCTGTTTGCTCCTAAGTTAGACATGACTACTAGTCCTTTACGGTGCCCTATAGAAGTAGAAGTGGCTAATGGTGCAACGTCTATTATTCGGGAAGGTTACTCTGATTGTCCTTTAGAAATAGAGGGTCGTTTGTTTTCTGCTAACCTGTTACCCGCTACCATTCCTAGTTTTGATGTTATACTTGGTATGGATTGGATGTCTAAAAACGATGCTGTCGTCTTATGTGCAAAGAAAATAGTTCGTATCGCTACCCTGATGGTAAAGGTGTCTGTGTTTATGGTGACAAGAAGCCGGGAAATGTTAAGGTGATCTCGATGATGAAAGCACTTCGTTGTATACGGCAAACTAAGTCACATTTTCTAGCTTATGTCATCGATTCTCGTATCGCGAAGCCTACAGTCTCTGATGTCGAGGTTGTTTCCGAGTTTCCTGATGTTTTCCCTGAAGATCTTCCAGGTCTTCCTCCTGATCGTGAAGTTGAATTTTCTATTGACCTCATTCCTGGTGCTACTCCTGTAGCCAAAGCTCCCTATCGATTAGCTCCGACGGAGATGAAGGAGTTAATGACGCAAATTCAGGAACTTTTAGATAAAGGTTTCATTCATCCGAGTTCCTCTCCATGGGGTGCTCCTATCCTTTTCGTAAAGAAGAAAGACGGATCCATGCGCATGTGTATCGATTATCGCGAGCTGAATAAAAGAACGGTGAAGAATAAATATCCACTCCCTCGCATTGATGATTTGTTCGATCAACTTCAAGGTGCTTCCTGTTTTTCAAAGATTGACTTACGGTTTGGCTATCATCAATTAAAGGTTGAAGAAGAAAGTGTAGCCAAAACAGCGTTCCGAACTCGTTATGGTCATATGAGTTCCTTGTCATGCCATTCGGTTTGACAAATGCTCCAGCGAAGTTCATGGATTTAATGAACCGTGTCTGTCGACCTTTTTTGGATCATTTCGTTATTGTTTTATCGACGACATCCTTGTGTATTCAAAGTCGGAAGAGGAACATAGAGAGCATTTGAGAGCTGTCCTTCAAGTCCTCAGAGAGAAAGAGCTATATGCTAAGTTCTCCAAGTGCGAGTTCTGGCTAAAGGAAGTTCATTTCCTCGGCCATGTCGTCTCCTCTGATGGTATAAAGGTAGATCCTTCGAAGATAGAAGCGGTGTCGAAGTGGGAGCAGCCTAAGTCTCCTACTGAAATTAAGAGTTTCTCGGTTTGGCTGGCTATTATCGACGTTTTATTCAGATTTCTCGCGCATTGCCAAGCCAATGACTGAATTAACGAAGAAAGGTGTGAAGTTTGTGTGGACCGATGCTCAAGAGAAAGCCTTCACGACGTTGAAGAAGAAGTTGTGTGAAGCTCCGGTTCTAGCTTTACCCGAAGGAACCGATGATTTAGTGGTCTATAGTGACGCATCCATCACGGGGTTAGGGTGTGTATTAATGCAACGAGACAAAGTTATCGCTTACGCCTCTCGACAGCTGAAGCCTCATGAGCGGAACTATCCTACTCATGACCTTGAGCTGGCTGCGGTTGTTTTTGCTCTGAAGTTGTGGCGACATTATCTGTATGGTACAAAGTGTACCCTTTATACGGATCATAAGAGCTTACAGTACGTGTTTACTCAGAAGGACATGAATGTTAGACAACGGCGGTAGATGGAGTTATTAAAGGATTACGATTGTGAAATTAAATATCACCCAGGCAAAGCTAATGTGGTTGCTGATGCCTTAAGCCGCAAAGGATATGCGAAGAGTAGGTTATGTGCAATGATTACGAAGGTTGAGTCGAACTTAATGGAACCTATTCGATTAGCTCAAATTGAAGCGTTGAAGGAGGAGAATGTGAAAGAGGAGTCTATTGGGAAAAAGAAGAAAAATAGACTTGAAATGGAAGAAAATAGTCGCGGTCTTCGAACTTACAAAGGTAGAATATGGGTTCCTCTATATGGAGGCAATCGTGAGTTAGTGATGGACGAAGCTCACAAGACTAAGTATTCTGTACACCCTGGTGCCACAAAGATGCATGCAGATTTGAAGCCTATTTATTGGTGGCCCAGTATTAAGAACGATGTAATGATGTACGTACAGAAATGTTTGACGTGTGCGAAGGTGAAAGCTGAACATCAAAAGCCTTACGGGAAGTTTCAGCAACTTGAGATCCCTGAGTGGAAATGGGATCATATTACGATGGATTTTGTGACCAAACTTCCGAGGACGCCTCGTGGTCACGATATGATATGGGTTATTGTCGATCGATTAACGAAGAGTGCTCACTTCCTCCCAGTTCGTGAGACTGCCCCTATGGAAAACTTCGCTACGATGTATATTGATGAAGTGGTTACTAAACATGGTGTTCCGTTATCGATTGTGTCCGATCGTGATGCTCACTTTGTTTCCAAATTTTGGAAGAGCTTTCAACGGGAATTTGGTACTCAAGTTCGTTTGAGCACAGCCTATCATCCGCAGACCGATGGGCAAAGTGAAAGGACCATTCAAACGCTCGAAGATATGCTCAGAGCTTGTGTGATGGATTATGGTGGTTCGTGGGATAAACACCTACCTCTTATTGAGTTTGCGTATAACAATAGTTATCATGCGAGCATTGGAATGCCACCGTATGAGATGTTATATGGTAGAAAGTGTCGGACTCCTAGTTGTTGGTTGGAGCCCGGGGAAAAGAAATTTGCTGGACCCGAAGTAGTACAAATTACGGCCGATAAAGTTAATGTTGCAAAGGAAGCCTTGCGTGTTGCTCGTGAAAGGCAAAAGTCATATGCTGATAAGAAAAGGAGGCCGTTTGATTTTAAAGAAGGTGAAATGGTTTTACTCAAGGTGTCGCCTTGGAAAGGTGTGTTACGATTTGGCAAACGTGGAAAGTTAAGCCCTAGATTCATTGGACCTTTTAAGATCATCAAGAAGGTTAATGAACAGGCATTTCAACTGGAATTACCTCCAGAACTACACGCGATTCACAACACATTTCATGTGTGTTATCTACGTAAATGCTATGCAAACGAAGCAGATGTTATTCCACTCGAGGACGTAAGTATAAATCCCAACAGGCAGATTGTTGATGAACCTGTTGCTATAATGGGAAGGAAACAAAAGAAGTTACGACGAAAGACTATTGATCTAGTTCTCATTAAGTGGAAACACAATCACGGCGAAAGTATGACGTGGGAGACCGAGTCCGTAATGCGGGAGACCTATCCCCACCTTTTTGATGCTGAAGTGATTCCGGGGACGGAATCCTCTTAAGGGGAGGTAATTGTAACATCCCAAAACTTAAACGTATATGTTGACTAACGTCGTTAGCTCAAATTCTAAGTCCGTGATATGTTTATGTGGAAAATATGTGTTTATGTGCCCTATATGTGAGATTTAATTATCTTTAATGAGTGACAATGAAGTAGACTTAATGATGTGTAAAAGGCCTTTGTAGTGTGCGAAAGTGCTTTAGTATGTTATATGTATCCCCAATAGGTGTTTTAAAGTGAAATAAAGTCAATATGAAGTCCAGGGACTAGTTTTGCCAATGGTGAAAAGTTAAAACGGGTTAAGAAAGGGATTAGCCTAATCTAGGTTAATTTGGCAGCCTCAAAACTTAATTAGAACACATTCATCAGCCTCTCTAATTCTCTTTTGATTTCTAAAGCAAGATCTTCAAGTTTTGGTTAATCAAATCAAGTGTTTTTGTATTGAATCGAATTGGCTATCGTTTCTACAGGTAATCAATATTTTATTGGCTATATTTTCAGATCTAATGATGTTTTATAAAGGATTAAATCTGATTTTGAAAGAGACTTTTAATAAATTAGGGTTTATATTATGTTTAAGCAAATTAATGATCAAAACGGAATCAAACGAGTTTGTAATCGATCATTATGATCAAAATATGTTTAACAATGTCAAAAACATGTTTTGGGTGAAGCCTAAGTCGATCGATTTCTGGAAAAATGAAGAACAAAGTCGTTTTATGAGTTCTGGACGAAAATAGAGTTAAATTCGTTTTAAGTGCTAAATTCGTTTGAAAAACGAAGTGTAACTTCGTTCAAGCTATTTTCGTTTAAAAGAAGACTAATTTCGTTTGTTAAATCCGTTGGCTAAAGTCGTTTTGGAAACGAAGATTAAGTTCGTTTGTTTTCAGAAAGCAGTTAAGTTCGTAAGAACAAAACTAAGTTCGTTTGAAGCTAAATTCGTTCGATTCAAAACTAATTTCGTTTGCAAGTCCATTTAAGGTCCCAAATGACTTATATTTCATATGTTAATGAACGATAGGTGTCGGGGATTACTATTAAGCACTGTTAGCTTTTGTTTGCGCGCACATACTACTATCAGGTAAGATACACTACTTTTGTCACGCTGAGGGTGCAACGAAAATGGTTTGTAAACTATAACCTCCAAAACGGTAATGTATAACTCATATGTGGTTGGGTTGATATGGGAGGTACTCGGGGATTAATGATGGCGATGTTTATGCCTAAAATGCTTCCCCGTACACATGGTTATGATATGATATGCAATGATGATGATATGCTTAACGATATGATATGATGTGATATGATATAATGAACGGTGGTTAATGACGTGTTGTAATATTGATATGTGCATGTATATGTGGCTTGTTCATCTAGAACACTAGACCTTTTTAGGTTGCCATGACACGTGCACGTTTTAAGGGCCCTAACGTGAAAAGATGATAGGTGTGGATTAGTTTAGGATTAATGTAGAAACCTAAACTAAAGGTGGTAAATGCTCGAGCTAATTAGATGATGAGTGTTATGCATAACCCGTGCCTGGCTGTGGTAATAGGTACGTATAAACCGTGCTCGTATGTAGGAGAGTACGTCGTGCTCGCATGTGGGAGAGTACGTAGTGCCCGTATGTGGGAGGGTACGTTAAAATGGTTGCTCGGGTGGCTCCTTGCAACAAGTCATATGTGGCGAGTAGTTCGGGTGGCTTGATGACCCACCTAATGTTATGAACATAACGTGCTACTCATGGATCGACATTGTCTTTCCTTAACGGTAACTTCGGTTACAACTTAACGGTGACCTAGTCACAACCTAATGAGATGAGATGAAATGACGAAATTGATTAGGCACACTTAGGGTCATAGACTCTATGCTTATATGTGATGTGGATACGTTATGTGGTGGTATAAATGCCTAAATCAAATGACGTAATGTTTTAAAGTGACGTGTTTAATGGATGAAATGTTTTGCTTAAACCTGGTGTTATCTTACTTAGCTTTATAGCTAACACTTGTTTCTTTAAATGTGTTGACACCCCTCAGGTTAAGCAGTGAGATGTCGTGTGAAGCTTTGGCGAGAGATGGGTAGATGATCAAGATGGCTTTAGTTTACCCAATAACTTCGCATAGACCTAATGTTAATGATTTCCTTTATGGAACTATTGTAATGACTATGTTATGGTTGCTTTATGTTGGGCAATCTTATGGATTTCTTTATTACTGATTTGATGCTATTAGTAACACCACTTATGTTTCTCAACTGTTTCCATTGGTTGAGGTTTTTAATAAACTGTTTCCGCTTTATTAACGCCGTTAGGCGAAATTTTTGGAAATCCATATTTTTACGAAACGGGTGTTACAGGTATAAAATGAGCTGACTTAGTCAGTCGATCTACTACAACCCATATTGCATCCTTACCACTACTGGTTCTAGGTAACTTGGTGACGAAGTCCATGGTAATACTTTCCCACTTCCATTCGGGAATCTCTGGTTGCTTCAGCAGACCTCCCGGTTTCTTGTGTTCTGCTTTAACCTTCAGACATGTTAAACACTTGCTCACATAAACCGTCACATCATTTTTCATTCCTGGCCACCAAAACAGGTCTCGTAAATCTTGATACATCTTATCTATCCCTGGATGAATAGAATATCTTTTTTGGTGCGCTTCATCCTTAATCCACCATACATTGGTATCCACAATCGATCGCAGAAATACAGCCCTCCATCTTCTCTTTGAGCAAATTGTTCTACCATACCTCCCAACCCTTCTCTATCAATATTTTCTTTCTTGTTTGCTTCTACTTGTGCCCCAATCACTCTATCCTTCAGATTGTTGTGTACGGTAATGCTCATAGCTCTAATTCGTCTTGGTCTAACTCTTTCCTTCCTACTTAAGGCATCAGCTACCACGTTTGCCTTTCCTGGATGATAACGGATCTCGCAGTCATAGTCGCTAAACAACTCCAACCATCGTCTCTGGCGCATATTAAGATCTTTTTGATTAAAGATATGCTGAAGGCTCTTATGATCCGTGTATATCACACTCTTCGTCCCATATAGGTAATGTCTCCAGCACTTCAACGCGAAAACGATAGCTCCTAACTCTAAGTCGTGAGTTGTGTAATTCTTCTCGTGGATCTTCAGCTGTCGAGAAGCATATGCAATAACCTTGCCTCGCTGCATCAATACACACCCTAAGCCTTGACCCGACGCGTCACAATAAACGATAAAGTCATCGGATCCTTCTGGAAGGCTTAAGATCGGTGCATTACATAACTTCTCCTTGAGTAGTCTGAAAGCTTCCTCTTGTTCCTCACCCCAGTCAAAACTTCTTTCTTTGTGCGTTAACAACGTCAGCGGTTGTGCAATCCTTGAGAAGTTCTCTATGAATCGTCGATAGTATCCTGCTAATCCAAGGAACTGTCTGATCTCTGTCGGTGTCTCCGGCCTTCTCCAATTCTCCACCGCTTCTATCTTGCTGGGATCAACCTTTATTCCATCCTTGTTAACTACATGACCCAAAAACTTCACCTCTTCCAACCAAAATTCACATTTTGAGAATTTTCCGTACAACTTTTCGGTTCTCAGAAGCTCTAACGATTCCCTCAGATGTACTTCGTGCTCTTTCTTGGTCTTTGAGTAGATAAGGATGTCGTCGATGAATACAATGATGAAATCATCTAAATAGGGTTTACATACGCGGTTCATGAGATCCATGAAAACAGCAGGCGCGTTCGTCAATCCAAAGGGCATCACTAAAAACTCGAAGTGCCCATATCTCGTGCTAAAAGCTGTTTTCGGTATGTCCTCTTTGCGTACTCTTAACTGATGGTAGCCTGAACGAAGATCGATCTTAGAGAAGTACTTGGCGCCTTGTAACTGATCGAACAAATCATCAATACGCGGTAAAGGGTATCGATTCTTAACGGTTAACTTGTTCAACTCGCGATAATCAATGCACATGCGAAAAGATCCGTCCTTCTTCTTAACAAATAATATCGGCGCGCCCCAAGGCGAAGAACTCGGTCGAATGAATCCCTTATCTTGTAATTCTTGCAATTGTGTTGCTAGTTCTTGTAATTTGGAAGGAGCCAAACGGTACGGTGCTTTCGCTACTGGCATAGCGTCAGGTACCAGATCAATGCGAAACTCGACTTGTCTAGGTGGGGGTAATCCCACCACATCATCAGGAAAAACATCGGGGAAGTCGCACACAATAGGAATGTTAGTAATCTTGACTACTTTATCAGTAGCACTCTTAAGGTGTCGGTCGATGGTTTCTGTTCGCTCACCATGAATTTCTAGTACATGTCCATCACTCATAGGTATTCTAAGGATTTTAGCGCGACATACGATGGATGCATCCACACGGGACAACCAATCCATCCCAACGATAACATCAAAACTACCCATTCCGAAAGGAATCAAATCAATGTAAAACGAATAGCCCTCTATAGTAAGAATACACTTAGGCACTACTCGATCTAGTCTAGCTAGTTTACCACTAGCTACCTCAATCTCATAACAAGTATGCAAGTAACATGTTGGCATATTTAAATTACACAAAAAGTTAGTTGACACAAAGCTATAGTCGGCTCCAGAGTCAAATAATACAGTAGCATCATGATCGTTCAGAAGAAATGTACCGGTAACAACGTTAGGATCATTTGCAGCTTCCACAGCATTTAGGGCAAAGACTCGACCTCTGGCTTGCTGACCTTGGTTTGCTCTTGGTGGAGGTGGACCGGCAATTCGAAGCTGGTTAGGGTTCGCTGCTACTGCTGGGGCTGGCTAACGGTTAAGTCGGGGGCATACATTACGATAGTGATCAGTGCTCCCACACTCATAACAATTTCCACGGTTAGCTTGGGGGTTTCTGGCATTCGGTGGCACGACATTCAACGGTGCAATGTTCAGTGGTGCCGCTTGGACTCTGGGTAATCTGCAATCCTTCGCTATGTGACCAAATTTCTGACAATTGTAGCAAGCTCTACACGGTCCTGCTAACGGATGATGAGCATTACACTTGCCACACCAAGGATGTTGCCCAACATACCCCTTAGGCACAGTCTCTACTGCTGCAAACACTTTCCCCGTCTTGACCCTCTTATCTTTCCTGTCACCCTTCCATTTGCTTGTTTCCCCCCAATCCTTCCTCTTCTCATTCACCTTACTTAAAACTCCACTTTGAACCAACTCATCAGTAATAGCCTCAGATCTCAACACTGCTTCGTGCATAGTAGTGGGGGTCGTTCCTGCCATAGTCAATCTAATCTGGGGAATCAGGCCAGAGATGTACTTCTGAATCCCCTTGGAATCCGGTGTCACTAGGTGCGGAACAAGCCTGGACAACTCTTCAAATCGGCTAGTGTACTTAGCGTGCTCAGCTCCAGTCATCTTGAGTTCTCCGAATTCTCTTTCCAACCTATTAACTTCCACTGCCGAACAAAACTTCTTCAACATTAGTTCCTTATACTCTTCCCACGGCATAGCTACAGCGGCAGTTCTTCCTCTAGCTCGCAATTGAGTGTTCCACCATGATAAAGCTTCACCAGTGAGGGACCCAACTACATACTTGACCCTCTGATGCGGAGCACACTCACTCATATCAATCACAGACTCCATTTTCTCCAACCACTGAATGAACTTCACAGCCCCACCCTTTCCATCATAGTCTTGTATCCCACAATGGCGGAACTCCCTATAAGTACAGCCCTTCTGGGTCTCATCATCATCAACATCCACTCGAACAACTCTCCTGGGTCTCGGACCAACATACACGCCATCTCCAACAAACTCCACATCTGGGTTGATGTCCTCTTGTCCTGAGCCACCTGCTCTGGATCAGCTCCATTTGGTTCAACTCCCACCGGTTCCTGCACAACTTCTGGTGCTCCTCCTTGAGTCTGATTCTGGGGTTTACCCATTGCAGCAGTCACTTGTGCCACAATAGTTGGCATTGAAGCTGTCAACTGTTCAGCAAAGATAGTAGCCAAGTCGGGAATCTCGACATGACCTGCAACACCACCTCGGCCACCACGGCCTCTCCCATGGCCTCTTCCTTGATTTCTCCCACGACCGCCTCCTGGATTACCACGGCCGCCCTGATCTCCTTGAGTTTTGGCATCTTGGTTTGCTCTTGTTCGCACCATCTTTCCTATATTAGGAAAAGACGTTATCGGCGTTAGATTGAGGAAATAGTCGTTCGTGACGTCATTTACGCACTCTCAAACACACTCGTGTTAGCTTTTCTTACAATTCTAGACATTTTTGCATCATAACTATACGCAGACTCAAGAATTCAAGTATCACAACTAAAGTTAAACAATATCATCAATGCCAATCATGCAGTACAAGGTAATAATCACAGTTAAACATTCATTAATCACAACAAACGGGCAAGTCGAATCCAAACTCTACATCCAACCTACCATCCATGTATGTATACAGGGTGTACCAGCGGCTAACCCTCCACATGTACGGTAAATTAGATGCATCGATCAAATTTCAACAGCTAAACGCGGTCCGAATCTGACACCTACATCCGATGCACTAGTGGGGTATGTATACAGGGTGTACCATCGGCTAACCCTCCACACCCCTAGTACATCTAATGCAAGGTTGGAACTCGGTTCTGATATGCCCTCAAGGTATTGGCAAGGTATGTATACAGGGTGTACCAGCGGCTAACCCTCCACCCAACCAACACCCATTAAGCATACCAGTTTACCTACCACACTTTAACCATCGGGGCACGATCAATGTTGCTAACGATTCCATAGGCACATATACCACACGCAAAAAGTTAATCAGGCTTTTCTATGATGATATATCGCCATACTTCATCGCTAACACCACTTCATCTCGCTGGGACAATAGAATAAGTAGGAGAATAAATAAGCATCATCATCATATCAACATTAAATGCATCACAATTACACCTACGAACTCCACCAGATAACAATATGATTCCTAGGTGGCTGAGTAGCATGGTTCTAAAAGGTCATACATCTCAATCAATATGAATCAACAACTTGCATACCACATAAGGAATCACATAAGGTTTACTTGAACAAAATGCACACATAATTCCTATTATGCATGCTACGTGAGGTTCTTAGGTTATAGTCTAGGCAAAACCACCTAATTCACTATAACCACGGCTCTGATACCAATCTGTCACACCCCGACTAAGGCGGAAAACTCGGGATGCGACGCATAGTACACGCGTCATGGATATTACATAGGAAGACTAAATGAATCCACAAATATAGAAAGTCTTAACATAGATTAATGCAAACATTCAACATTTAATCCAAACACAAATAAAACATAATCCAACTCCCACGCAGGGGATCAAAGGTTAGGCATAATGCCATACTAATACAAAAGAGAACATAAGATAACATAGCAGCAACAAGGAATCCTAGAGTCCAAAGTCTGCTATAAAGGCTCCATGCTACTCTCCTCAGCCACCTCTAACCTGTGCACCTGAAAGGATACTTAAAAACGTCAACACAATGGTTGGTGAGTTCGTAGGTTTGTTGTATGTTATCAGGTTAACGTGATGCATTTCTCGTATACTCAATGTGGCCATGTCACAAAGTTACCATAATCACAAGGTTGCCATAATCACAATGCTGACAGCACTTACGGTACCAGGCTAAGGTTGACTATGAAGGGACTTACGGTTCAACAACCAGCCGTGCTAACAATGAAGGGACTTACGGTTTCAACAACCAGCCGTGCTCAAGAACATGTATCCAATGCATCCAAATGTATCCATAATGTAAATCAATAGGTATCCAAGTTATGAAATCATATATGTATCCAAAACATGTTATCAAAATGTATCCAAAATATGTTATCAATCATGTACTCAAAATAGGTCGGCACAATATCATATCAAATAAATACAGTTTTACAAGAAAACATTTTGTATCCTTTCAGCCCCAATAAAACATGTAAAAAGGGGACTACGAAGCTCACCTGAATGCTAGCAACAAGATTAAGCTACGCAAGATATCAGAAAGCAAGTAATCGGCATGCAACAATCTGTTTCAAGTTATCACAATTAAGTATGTGTTCATTATAGGTAAACGTGCTCATAACGTGCCGCCAAGTGTTGACTATGTTGTCCAAAAGCATACTAGTTTGTCTTTGACCAAATTTTACAAGTTTGACCAATTTACGAGTTTGACTAAGTTGACCAAATCGACTAAAGTTGACCAAAGTTGACTAAACCGACCAAAGTTGACCAAAGTTGGCTAAAGTTGACCAAATCGAGGTAGTAACCGAAATCCGAGGTCTCAATTGAAAGTTGAGGTCTTAAATTGAATTTGGGGTCTTAAATTGATATTGGGGTCTTATTTTGAGAATTGGGGTAGTATTTCACTAAAGGACAAAATTGAAATTGAGAGGCTAGAAATAAGAGCTAGTAAATCTGGGGTCTTATTTCACTAAAGGACAAAACTGAAATTGAGAGGCTAGAAATAAGAGGCTAGTAAATCTGGGGTCTTATTTCACTAAAAGACAAAACTGAAATTGGAATAGTGCACAAGGTCGTAAATTGAGTGGCGGGGTCGCATTTTTGAGCTGTTCTTCCCCAATTTTGTTCTAGAAAACCCTAATCGTTTCTTTCGATCTGGAAGGTGTTTTTAGCATCAGATTGTACTTTTAGACCCACAAATATGATAGAAAAACAATACTAATGTTGGAAACTCAGAAACGGACTTAAACCCGAAAACCCATTTGAACAAAGTTTATAAAAAGTGTACAAAATTTCTTATATCTCAAGATTTTGTTAACGAAATCACACGAAACTTTGACAAAAGTTGTATTATATGATTCTAAACGTTTTGGACGTAAAAAGTTTGATACTTGGCGGGTGTAGTGTGTGTATTAAAAGAAAATCCAAAAATATTCAAAAGAAGAGCATAAAAAGGGTTTTGATTCTTACATCAAATCTGACCAAAATAGATGTTTGTGATGATGTTAAGATGGTAGAAACTCAGTTTTTGACACTAAATCTAAACAAAAGTAAGGTTGGATTTCATTAAAACTTGATGTTTATGAGGTAGTAAAGGTGGGGTAGTAAAGGAACATGGGGTAGCAAAAGGTGAGGTAGTAAGAGTATGTGTGTGTTTTGCTTGGAGGCTAAGTTGGTGGAAATGAGGAATTGTGAAAGAAAAGGAGTATTTATATGTAGGGTAAATTAGAAGGATTCCATACAAGGCCTTAATACTAGGTCGTCCCAAATACGAGGCTAACACCAAAAATACGAGGCTACACCAAAAATACGAGGCTACACCAAATACGAGGCTAACTCTAAAAATACGATGCCAAACTAAAATTACAACGTCGACTTAAAATACGAGGTTGAGTCCAAATTACGAGGTCGTATTTACTGAAAGATTATTTTGACTCGAAAGCTTAAATGGTCAACTCACGGGTGTTACACATCTGAAAGCCATGAATTAATCATTGCAATCTCCGATACCCATTCAGGAAGATTCTGCACCTCTTTGTCCATATTGACAATGCCATCTTCTTTTAAACTTTCAATCACGCCACCCCTTTCGTTGTTGTACGCGACATATGTATCACAATCAACATAGGAATTTGATCTGGCTGAAACAATAATCAAAACTGATATGATGTTATGATATCTAGAGCAATTATGATTTTAACTTTTAGATAGTATCCCAAACTACATGCCGAAAAACCAACTAGGGTAACACATGACAACCTGGTTACTATTACGCTACTATTCAATTACCGAAATCACGTCCGTTAAAACAACTTAACATAACAATGCTATTATTCAAGTACCTAAAATCTCATTTAATAACTATGAGATAATACGAAAAATAGGCAAATACATAATTTAGCTAAAAGACTTGCGAAGAACACATATTCAGAAATTCCAACGATGACAAACTAGCACTCCCTCCCTCCCAAACTATGAAGTATAATAACTTTTGACATATAACAAAGGCTACAAGCAGACATTTGATGACAAACTAGTACTCCCTCTCTTCCAAAAAATAACATCCACCACACAAGAACATTGGTTTAATAGATATTACCAGTTTACCACCATAAATTTATGTTACGTTTTATTTATTTTGTGATTTAAAAAAAAAGTGTGATACGAGAAACTTCATCGGCGTACACATATTAAGAAAACTTAAACAGACAATAATATGTGGACATCGAAATACTTCACAAAAGCAATAACAGTAAACAATTTTCGGTTGCAAATACAAAACATCAAACAAACATCATTCTCTATCTAATATTAGTTTCATATCACACTCGAACTATACATCGATTTCAAATCAAAAACACAAACTTAAACAATCAAAGCAAGCCCTAAACATCATGTTTTAACATACAAAATCGGTAATTAGATTATTTTCCAAATTAAACATAAGCAATATACCAAATATCAAACAAAACCTTAAACATCATGTTTTAACTTTAGAAACAGAAATAAACAATTAATTTCACCACATTAACACTAAAATAATATCATAATTTCAACATAACTACTAAAATAATATCAAAACATATACTATACATACATATATATATATACGTATATGTAAATAAATTATTTTCAGTTATTAAACTATACATATATATATATATATATATATATATATATATATATATATCTATATATATATATATATATATATATATCTATATATATATATATTATATATATACATCTATATGTATATATCTATATATATATATATATATATATATATTATATCAAAACATATACTATACATAATACATACATATATATATATATATATATATAATATATATTATATATATATATATAAACTATAATATATATATATATATAAACTATACATATATATATATATATATATATATATATATATATAATGTAACATCCGTGAATTTTGACCCGTTGACTTTTTGATGTAATTCGACTAACAAACTTGTTGAATGAAATAATTGGGCCATTTGTGATTATATGACTATGTGGTATGTTAGTCGGGTCGTTAATATGTTTGTTTGGCGTTTAATTGTGTAATCGATTGTAAATTGGCTTATAAAGGGAAACGGGTCGACCCATGGGTTGACCATGACCCATGAGTCTACTAGTGACCCATTCCCCCCCCTTATCCTCTCATTTCTCTCTATCTCCCTTTCTCTTATCCTCTCAAGTAAAAGCAAGTAAAAACCATTTCAATCTTCATCCCCTTTCTTGCATCGATTTGGTATTAGAACTGTTATAACATAAGAATCATAGCCATCTTCATCTCGTTTACTTCATATTGGAGAATCAAAAGCCAAGTTCTTGCATTTTATCCATTTTGACCTAATTTTGGGTTCTAGCTCAAAGATAAGTTTTGGTAAGTCAAATTCATCCCATTTATACCTACTTATGTTTGCTTATGCGTTTCTAGTCATCTTGAACACTTACAAGTCCTAAATCGGCTTAAATCTAGTTTTGGGTCAAATTAGGGTTAAATTAGGGTTTGGGTGATTTGGAAGCGATTGTGATGTTTTGGTCGAATTTGTGGGTTGGGTTATGTGTTTTTATGGTTCTTGATGTTTAGTTATGCTTCATAATGGGTTACAAGTCGTTGTAAATTGATTTGGGTCGAATTTAGGGGTTTTGGGTATATTCATTTTTCTGCACTTAACTGCTGCTGGTCGATTTGCTGCCCAGCATGGGGCGTAACTTACGCCCTATGGGGCGTAGGTTACGCCAGTTCATTTCTGGTTGGGCGTAGGTTACGGCCCTTTGGGGCGTAGCTTACGCCGAAGTTTTACCTTACGCCAAAAACCCACTATTTACGCCACTCCAGACGCCAAAAGTGAACTTTCTAGAGGGCCGTAGGTTACGCCCATATTGACCGTACCTTACGCCCAGTCAAAACTTGCCCAGCGTAGCTTACGCCCCTTGCCACCGTAGCTTACGCCTGTTGTAAAAATGCCACCGTACCTTACGCCCAATTGACCGTAAGTTACGGCCTTTGTAATCCTGAACTTTCCTTGTTTGACCTAGTTTGACTTTCTGGACCTTTTTACGCGTCGAGCCTTAATCTAATTCACTTCTTGTCTTATATAACATTGATTAAGAGTCTTAGAAGTCACTTAACGTCGAGAAACACTTTAGAAACCTATTTAGGGTTTTGCCGTTTACTTGATAACTTTGTATGTATACTTATGAATGTTGATGTGAATGTATGATCGATATTTAGGTGTTGGCGCACGGAGAACATTGTACTTCCATAACTCGACTTTATATCGACTTAACTTTCATAAGTCATCGAGGTGAGTTTCGTATCTCCTACTCGCTTGAGATTCGGGTTGAAAAGTGTAAACTTGCGTGTTTACTTACGTTATTGATTGATTGATTTATTTGGTTATGATGCATTTATTATGACATGTATTGTGTGAGTGGATGTTGGATTTGAGTTACGGAGTGATTGATTGTTTGGTTGACGGACGTTGTTGATTGATTGATTGGTTCGGTTTAAATGTTGGTTGGTTGAGATGGTTCATTACGTTGTTTGACGTAGTTTACGTTTGTTAAAGTATTTCATTAATATTAGGATAGACGTACATACATGGAAGTCGGTTATTCCTTCATTGGGTGTTAGATGTGGTGGGAAGGCTGCGGGTGACCCTATATATAAGCATCTGGGACTTGAAGAAAGTAAAATCCTCTTAAGTGTATGTACGTATAGTTGGTTTAAATTGTGGTTAGTGGCTTATGTTTGTTGAATATTGATCGTTGGCTTATGTTTGTCGGATATTGATTGTTGGCTTATGTTCGACAAACATTGATTGTTGGCTCAGGTTCATCGTATATTGATTGTTGGTTTATGATTGATGCATTTACAATTTATTGTAAGCATTGCATACATTGTTGATGAGCCCTCGGCAGGGGATTGCCGACATCCTGGTGTATAGATGTATGCACCAATTTTGGATGTAGATCTTGACCCCGAGTATATAGACATATATATCTCGATGTTTTTGAGATGCCGCTTTGTTCATGGTGATGACAAGCGAGTATCGTTGCATAGGTGATCCGGAGATCACGCATAAGATAGGCATTTTGGCTTACTTACGCATATGGCATTGCATTGATACTCATATCATTTATGCATTTCTTATTACACGCTTTTGTACTTGTGTAATCTTGTTGTTGGACATTATTGTGTTTCTTGGAGGCTCACTGTAAGTCATGTTTAGCCTCCACTCGTACTTTATGATTTCTGTCTATGGTTCCTTGTGGACCATTACTACGAACTCACCAACCTTGTGTTGACTATGCTTAGTACACTTTTCAGTAATCAGGTTATCCCTGGACGTGGAGTTTGATTATTGCATGCTGTTAAACCCAGGCTTTGGACTTTATGGATCAAGGATTCATTGGCCTTCTCTTGCATTATACTTAGGATTAATTTCCATCTCCCGATGCTCCTCTGTAAACTTTGATGGTTATTGCTCCTTTTGTATTTTGGTACTTGTTTCGTCTTTGTAATGGATTCACTGAATCTTTAAATGCATTTAGTTCTTGTTCTTCTATCGTAATTCCACCTTGTGCTATATGATTTCCGTAATATTTCGAGCCTCGGCTTGGGGTGTTACAGAATGGTGGCCCATGCGTGGTCGTAGAGAATTAGGCGGTTTGACCTAGACTACGGCTTAAGTTAAATCTCTTCATATAGCATGCATGGTTAGGAAATTTGTGTGCAATGTGAATTATGTGAATCCCCGTGTGAGTTCGTAGTTAAGACCACTTGTGTGATAACTTGAATTCAATGTGATGAATGTGGATTATGGTTAACATGGTTTGTTGTTGTTAATTGTTGAGACTAATTTGATGATTTAGGGCAAAATGAAGGGATGCCATTAACTTAGTATAATATTGTGGCAACCCTAAAAGAACCCGATCAACTCTTTTATGGTTACCCGATATTATAGCAAGTTCATGACATCGTGGATTGCGCCCGTGTGGCTTAAAGTATAATAAGGAACCGATATGCTTAATGGAAGTTGATTAGGTGGAAGGTTAGCCACTGGTACACCTTGTATACATACCCGGTCAATAACTAGAGAGCATATCGAATTCGGATTATACTCTGAATCATTCGTGTTAGTTGTTTGATTGCTTGATGTAATGAGCATGATTACTTGAATTAATGATGAATTATTGTAATAAATTCAACTTGATGTTATGATATGTAAAAATCCCTTATGATTCTAACACTTTTGCCTTAGCATAATGTTATGAAATGAGTATGTGGTATCGGTATGAGGGCATTGACTACTTGTGTGACTAACATGTGAGCATTTGAGACTAACTCTCGAGTCATCGTGTCACTTGTTTTATAGAATATGGTGAGACCCAGGAGAACCAGAACGAACTATAGGGCTGAAGAGGAAGAACCTCAACCGGAAGTACAAGGAGGTAGGGGCCGTGGTAGAGGTCGTGGTAGAGGCCAAGGAAGGGGTCGTGGTGAAGTTCCTGAGCCAAACTTGGCTGAGGTGATCGCTCAAACGGTCGCCAATATCATGCCAACCATAATTGCTCAAGTCACGGCAAGTCTTGGGCAAAACAATGGGCCTCAAAACAATGAAGCCCCAGAAAATGTGAATAATGAAAATGCTCAACCTCATGCCGAAGAAAATGAAGAAGAGGGACCAGTGGGATTTGGTAACGGTATGCCCATGTATAATCAACATGGAGGATACCGTCAAGGGTGTATATTTAAAGACTTTAAAAGTTGTGTGGCACCGGAGTTCGATGGGAAATGGGGTCCCACGGAATGTATAAGGTGGTTTGAGGCGATAGAGGCGGTGATTGAAAGGAGTCATTGCACCTATGATGACCGGATTTCCTATGCATCCGGCATGTTTAGACATGACGCCTTGAGTTGGTGGAACCAAGAAATAACATTGGGACGGACTTATAATTTGGAGTGGATTGACTTCAAGAACAAAGTGAAAGCAAAGTTTTGTCCTCCGTATGAACTACAAAATTTAACCATTGAGTTTGCAAACCTCAACATGGAGGGAGCCGATTACAAGGGCTATGTTAGACGATTTCAAGAGTTGTCTACCCTCATTCCTCACTTGGTGGGTACCGAGCCTCAGGCCATCCAGAAGTTCGTATTGGGCTTGAATCCTCAAGTCCGATCTTATGTAAACTCCAACATGCCTACTTCTTTGGCTAATGCTGTTAACCAAGCCGGGAGTGTGACTGAAGATTTATTGAGAAGTGGTGTTTTGAGAAAATCCTCATCAAACAAGAGGAAAGAAGTGGGAGAGTCGAGTGGGGTAAAGAAAATGGGAAGGTTTGACCCCAGAAATGCTCATAGGGGTAGGGTGATGGCGGCGGTGGAACCGGCCAGGAAAGCTTATCCTAGACTCCATCCTTTCTGTGGGAGATGCAACCAATATCACCCCGCCAATGCCCAATGCAGAGCATGCTATAATTGTAACCAAGTGGGGCACCTCTCCAGAGATTGTAGGGCTCCAAGAGCGGGCCCAATGAATGTGGCTCTCGTTCGGGCCGTCCCTCCTCAAGGCAACCAACGAAGAGGAGAATGTTTTGAATGTGGTAGTCGTGACCACTACCGTAATAATTGTCCTCGATGGGTGGGACAACAAGTTCAAGTAGCCGTCCACCCCAACCAACTCCAAATGGTCGGGCCTAACCAAAACCGGGGACAACAAGGCCATCAAGTGCAACCACGCGGCCGAGCCTTTGCGGCCAATGTAAATGAAGCCCGCAACGATCCCAACATAGTAGCAGGTACCTTTCTCCTTAATGGTCACTATGCCACCGTCCTATTTGATTCTGGGGCCGATTATAGCCTCGTGTCTTCTAATTTTGTTCCTTTGATTGATGTGCATCCTTGTGCTCTAAACTATGTGCTTGACATTGAAATGGTAAACGGGTCACTAACAAAAATTAGTCAAATACTTCGCGATTGTGTCTTGACCTTGGAAGATGTCGATTTCTTCATAGACCTCATGCCTTTGGATATTGGGAGCTTTGATGTTATTGTGGGTATGGATTGGTTGATGGCGGTAAATGCAACCATTGATTGTGGCGAGAGAGTTGTTAAGATACCTTTGACTAACGGTAGCATTCTTAGGGTTCAAGGTGAAATCTCCGATTCCTCTAATTCTAAGGTCTTTAGTGCTACCGTCACAAGGGTAGAATTGAAGACCGTTCCTATTGTTTGTGAATTTCCCGATGTTTTTCCGGATGACTTGCCTGGGTTACCTCCAACTCGTGAACTAGACTTTTGTATTAATCTTATCCCCGAAGCCGCGCCCGTAGCAAAAGCTCCGTATAGACTAGCCTTAACCGAAATGCAAGAGTTACAAACTCAACTCAAGGAACTCCAAGAGAAGGGTTTCATTCGCCCTAGTCAATCTCCTTGGGTGCTCCTGTTCTCTTCGTCAAAAAGAAAGATGGGTCCTTCAGAATGTGTATCGACTACCGGGAATTAAACAAGCTCACAGTGAAGAACCGGTATCCCCTCCCTAGAATCGATGACTTATTTGATCAACTTCAAGGTGCTAAGCACTTCTCAAAAATCGATCTTCGCTCGGGTTATCATCAACTCCAGGTACATGAAGATGACATCCCAAAACGGCTTTTCGCACAAGGTATGGTCATTTTGAATTCACCGTGATGCCTTTTGGGTTGACTAATGCACCGGCGGTGTTCATGGACTTGATGAACCGGGTGTGTCAACCATACCTAGACAAGTCTGTCATTGTGTTCATTGATGACATACTTGTATACTCGAAGACAAAGGAGGAGCATGTTGAGCACTTGCGTGAAGTGCTTGAGTTACTAAGAAAAGAGAAGTTGTATGCCAAATTCTCCAAGTGTGAGTTTTGGTTGGAAGAGGTCCACTTTCTTGGTCACGTAGTGAGCAAGGATGGTATTCATGTGGACCCAAGCAAGATTGAAGCGGTCAAGAATTGGAGAAGACCCGAAACGCCATCCGAAATCCGTCAATTCCTTGGATTGGCGGGTTACTATAGAAGATTCATTGAAAACTTCTCCCGTATTGCACAACCACTCACCCTCTTGACTCAAAAGATAGAAACTTTGAATGGGGCGAAAGACAAGAAAACGCCTTCCAAACTCTTAAAGATATGTTGTGTGACGCTCCTATTTTAACGCTACCGGATGGGATCGAAGATTTTGTTGTTTATTGTGATGCTTCGGGACAAGGGTTGGGTTGTGTTCTTATGCAAAGGGGTAAAGTCATTGCTTATGCCTCTCGTCAATTGAAGGTGCATGAGAAGAACTACCCGACACATGATTTGGAATTGGGAGCGGTTGTGTTTGCTTTGAAGTGTTGGAGGCATTATCTCTATGGCACCAAATGTGTGATTTATACCGATCACAAAAGTCTCCAACACATCTTCAACCAAAGTGAATTGAATATGAGGCAAAGGCGTTGGTTAGAACTATTTAGTGATTATGATTGTGACATCCGTTATCATCCGGGCAAGGCAAATGTAGTAGCTGATGCCTTGAGTAGGAAGGAGAGAGTGAAACCAAGACGGGCTATGAGCTCGGTGCAATGACTTGTATTTATAGGCAAAGTTAACATTGGGATGTTAACTTTGGTCGTACAAATGTGGTTAAGAGCATTTAAGGAATAGCATTTAATTCCTTAAAAAGCAGTGTAAAGTCACATGATAAAGCAACTTTACACAACCACCTTTATGTACCTTATATTACTTAAAT
>CM067167.1:250870295-250900295 GCA_034093135.1 Erigeron breviscapus
CCACACACACATATATATATATGCACCAAAAATACCCAAAGTTTTCTTATATTCATAAAGTTTGCCATTATCATATATAACAAGTAACGGGCTAAAATGGCAAATGTTACAGATTCAACCAAAGGACCGCATAACAAGAACCTCATCAAGAAAGCTACTACTCCATCGTCGGGTCCCGACTACCTCTATGATGCAGAGAGTGAGTATAGGCCCATGAACGAGGTTCAGGTTCGAATCTATAGTCCCGCCAGCTCAGGAAACTCTCAAGAGAGCCGGATTGGACCAGCACGACATCAAGTTCCTTATCCTCCCACCATTTCCTCCAACTCCCCTTATGACGCCACTTGTGTAACATCCCAAAACTTAATCGTTTCTGTTGACTAACGTCGTTAGGTCAAATTCTAAGTCCGTGATATGTTATGTGGTAAAATGTGTGTTCATATGTTTATGTGCCCTATATGTGAGATTTAATTATCTTTAATGAGTGACAATAAAGTGGACTAAATGATGTGTAAAAGGCCTTTGTAGTGTGCGAAAGTGCTTTAGTGTGTTATATGTATCCCCAATAGGTGTTTTAAGCGAAATAAAGTCAATATGAAGTCCAGGGACTAGTTTTGCCAAAGGTGTAAAGTTAAAAACGGGTTTAGGTTAGGATTAGCCTAATCTAGGGTTATTTTCCAGCCTAAACATAATTAAAAAGCAAACACAAAGTTTCTTCAATCCCTAATTGATTTCTTAAGCAAAATCTTCAAGTTTTGGTCAATCGAATCGACTGTTTTGTATTGAATTGGATCGGCCATCATTTGCTACAGGTAATCCATGATTCGTTGTCTATATTTTCAGATCTAAAGATGTTATATATTGATTCAAATCTGATTTTAAAGGAGATTCTTAAAGAATTAGGGTTTATATTATGTTTTGGTTAATTAATGATCAAAACGATGTTAAACAAGTCTAAGGTCGATCTTGATGATCAAAAGAGGTTTATATATGTCAAAAACATGTTTTGGGTGAAGCCAAAGTCGATTGATTTCTGGAAAAATGAAGAACAAAGTCGTTTTATGATTTCTGGACGAAAATAAGATGAAATTCGTTTTCTGGTTCAACTAAGGTTCAAAACGAACTTTAAGTTCGTTTGTGGGATCTAAATTCGTTTGTCAAACGAAGATAAACTTCGTTCGAAAGAGCCAAATTCGTTTGCCATAAAATGATACCTAAATTCGTTTTGAAGGAGTCTATTTTCGTTTGTAAAACGAAGTTTAAATTCGTTTAGTATAAAGGTTAAATTCGTTTTGGAAACGAAGATTAACTTCGTTTGAGATGTCTAAATTCGTTTATTGAAGGCTAAGTTCGTTTGAGGATAGTTAAGTTCGTTTTCTGGAATTAAGTTCGTAAGAACAAAACTAAATTCGTATTAAAGTCCATTTAAGGTCCCAAATGACTTATACTTCATATATTAATGTATCTTAGGTGTCGGGGATTATTGTTAAGCACTTTTAGCCTTTCATTACGCGCGTACACTACTACCAGGTAAGATACACTACTTTTGTCACGCTGAGGGTGCAACAAAAAAAAATGGTTTCATAAACTATAACCTCCAAAACGGTAATGTATAACCTATATTGTGGTTGGGTTGATATGGGAGGTATACGGGGATTAAAGATGACGATGCCTATGCCTAAAATGCTTCCCCGTAAATTCGTTATGATATGATATGTGATGATATGTTTAACGATATGATATGTTATGATGAACGGTGGTTAATGATATGATGTAATGATGATATGTGCATGTATATGTGGCTTGTTCATCTAGAACACTAGACCTTTTTAGGTTGCCATGACACGTGCACATTTTAAGGGCCCTAACGTGAAATGATGATAGATGATGACTAGTTTAGGATAACATAAGAAACCTAAACTAAATGTGGTAAAATGCTCGAGCTAATTAGATGATGAGTGTTATGCATAACCCGTGCCTGACGGTGGATATAGGTACGCTGAGGTGGTTGCTTGGGTTGCTCCTTGCAACAGTCATACGTGGCGAGTAGTTTCGGGTGGTCTGATGACCCACCTAATGTCATGAACATAACGTGCTACTCAGGGATCGACATTGTCTTTCCTTAACGACACAGATGGACCGTCGAAAGACTTCTCCATCAAGTCGGGTGTGAGGTTTCCTTGAGGTCGTATGACCGCCTGCACACAA
The DNA here is from genome assembly GCA_034093135.1 of Erigeron breviscapus. Lineage (NCBI taxonomy): Eukaryota > Viridiplantae > Streptophyta > Magnoliopsida > Asterales > Asteraceae > Erigeron > Erigeron breviscapus. Next base: position 250,872,504 of record CM067167.1, read on the forward strand.
ACTCATACCCTATATGATAACGGTAACTTCGGTTACAACTTAACGGTGACCTAGTCACAATTTAACGAGATGAATCAAAGTGACGAAATTGATTAGGCACATTTAGGGTCATGAACTCTATGCTTATATGTGACGCGGATATGTTTATATGATGATATGTATGCCTAATTAAAATGACGATTTAAGTGGATGAAATGTTTTGCTTAAACCTGTGTTATCTTACTTAGCTATTTATAGCTAACACTTGTTCTTTAAATGTGTTGTTCCCCTCAGGTTAAGCAGTGAGATGACGTGTGAAGCTTTGACGAGAGATGGGTAGATGATCAAGATGGCCTTAGTCTACCCAATAGTTTCTCATAGACTTTATGATATTGTTTCCTCTTGGAACCCTATGTAATGACTGCTGTTTTGATTGCTTTATGTTGGACAATCTTATGGATTTTCTTTTATTATTTCTACGATACGTTAGTAACACCACTATTGCTTCTCAACTGTTTTCCTTGTTGAGAGTTTTTAATAAATCGTTTCCGCATAATTGATGCCGTTAGGCAAAAGTTTTTGGAAATCCATATTTTTACGAAACGGGTGTTACAATTTGGTATCAGAGAAGTAGTTTAAGTGAACCAAGACCTATTGACCATAGGGTTTGGACTTAAACTTAAGATGTGCATGCTAGGTACTCGTAGGATGCCTTAGCTAGTGATGACATGTGATGTAGGATGGGTTGGGATGAGTGCGAGTGTGATAGGGCTTACGAGATGTTTACGTTACGATGATATGTTTTAGCCTTATCTCAACGAGCTTTTTGTTTTATTTTGCGCTTATCGACTCCACCATTTTATTGAAGGAAAATGGTTAACACTCGCAACCGCAACATCCAACGCGACGGAGCTACTGCTAGCGTTACTCCACCTGTCCATCCGGGTGCAGGTGCTTCTAATGCTGCTAATGCTAATGTTAATCGTGTGAACCCCCGCCGTGTTAATCAACCAGGCTCATTGGGTCCGATGCCTCCACCACCTGGCAATCCTCCGAGAGTTAACGATGTAGTGGTGGATCAGATTCCCAATCAGGCGGAGATGTATAATCTTGTGCTAACTCTTCAGGCCCAGTTGGCCCAAACGCAAGAACAGTTGAATCAGGCGCTGGCAGCTAACGCAGAAGGAACTGGTAACAGTCACTCTGTGCCTTCTCACCACACTGAGCCACCGGTCGATGATGTGGTTATTCCCCATGCTAATGTTAATGTGGTTCCTCCTAATGATGTTCACGCCCCTCGATTCAAGTTTGAAAGTTTTCAGAAGTGTGGAGCTCAGAAATTCTATGGAACACTTAATGCAGTAGGTTGCATGGAATGGCTTGATGATACTGAGATGGTTTTTGAAGCTTGTGATTGTCCCGAGGATAAGAAAGTGTTGTGTGCTAGTAGGATGTTGAAAGAAGGTGCTCGGGACTGGTGGAAGAGCATTACCATTTCGATGACTCCAGCTATGGTATCTGCTATTACGTGGGCTAACTTCAGACAGAAATTTATTGAAGAGTATATTGGAGTTCATGAGCAGCGCAAAATGGAAAAAGAGTTTCGTGCCTTGACGGCTGAAGTGGGTAAAATCAATGATTATGCTCGTTCCTTTATGGAGAAGATGAAGTTCGTGGGCCATCTGTTCCGTACTGATGCAGATCAGGTTGCTTGCTATGTTGATGGTTTGCCTCCGAGTTATCGAGGTATTTGTAGGCAGCACAAGACTCTAACTGAAGCTATCAAAGAGTCTAAAAAGCTTGATGATGATTTTGCTACGGATAAGAAAGTGGAAAAGAAAGATGATGAGAAGAAGTCTGGTAATAAGAGGAGATTCGGTGGATCTAACCGTTTTGGTAAGAAATTCAAGGGATCTTCGTCCTCCGACAAGGGAAAGACAGACAAGGACGGAAAATGGTGCTCTAGCTGCAAAGCTATTCATTTTGGTCAGTGTTCTGCTAAGACCCGCAGGTGCAATAGGTGTGGAGCACAGGGTCATACCGTTGATGAATGCACTGACAAAGCAAGATGTTATAAATGTGGAGACACAAAGCACCGTATTGCCGACTGTCCGCAAATGAAGAAGGACGAGGGAAAGAAGACGGAAGCTCCCAAAGCCAAAGCCCGTGCTTATCAGATGACGGCTGAAGAGGCCAAAGATGACGACCAGGTAGTTACTGCTACCCTTATTGTTAACTCCAAACTTGCTAATGTGTTATTTGATTCTGATGCGAACAAATCTTTTGTGTCTACTCTGTTTGCTCCTAAATTAGACATGATTACGAGTCCCTTAAGGTGTCCTATTGAAGTAGAGGTGGCTAACGGCACAACGTCTATCGTACGTGAGGGTTATTCTGATTGTCCTTTAGAGATAGAGGGTCAGTGTTTTACTGCTAACTTGCTACCTGCTACTATCCATAGTTTTGATGTTATACTCGGTATGGACTGGATGTCTAAAAATGATGCTGTCGTCTTATGTGCAAAGAAAATAGTTCGTATCGCTACCCCTGACGGTAAAGGTGTCTGTGTTTATGGTGACAAGAAGCCGGGAAATGTTAAGGTGATCTCGATGATGAAAGCCCTTCGTTGTATACGGCAAACTAAGTCACATTTCCTAGCTTATGTCATCGATTCTCGTATCGTGAAGCCTACAGTCTCTGATGTCGAAGTTGTTTCCGAGTTTCCTGATGTTTTTCCCTGAAGATCTTCCAGGTCTTCCTCCTGATCGTGAGGTTGAATTTTCTATTGACCTCATTCCTGGTGCTACTCCTGTAGCCAAAGCTCCCTATCGATTAGCTCCGACGGAGATGAAGGAGCTGATGACCCAAATTCAGGAACTTTTAGATAAAGGTTTCATTCGTCCAAGTTCCTCTCCATGGGGTGCTCCTATCCTTTTCGTAAAGAAGAAAGACGGATCCATGCGCATGTGTATCGATTATCGCGAGCTGAATAAAAGAACGGTGAAGAATAAATATCCACTCCCTCGCATTGATGATTTGTTCGATCAACTTCAAGGTGCTTCCTATTTTTCGAAGATCGACTTACGATCTGGCTATCATCAACTGAAGGTTGAAGAGGAAAGTGTAGCCAAAACAGCGTTCCGAACTCGTTATGGTCATTACGAGTTCCTTGTCATGCCATTCGGTTTGACAAATGCTCCAGCGAAGTTTATGGATTTGATGAACCGTGTCTGTCGACCATTTTTGGATCATTTCGTTATCGTTTTCATCGACGACATCCTTGTGTATTCAAAGTCGGAAGAGGAACATAGAGAGCATTTGAGAGCTGTCCTTCAAGTCCTCCGAGAGAAAAAGCTATATGCTAAGTTCTCCAAGTGCGAGTTCTGGCTAAAGGAAGTTCATTTCCTCAGCCATGTCATCTCCTCTGATGGTATAAAAGTAGATCCTTCGAAGATAGAAGCGGTGTCGAAGTGGGAGCAGCCTAAGTCTCCTACTGAAATTAAGAGTTTTCTCGGTTTGGCTGGCTACTATCGACGTTTTATTCAGGATTTCTCACGCATTGCCAAGCCAATGACTGAATTAACGAAGAAAGGTGTGAAGTTTGTGTGGACCGATGCTCAAGAGAAAGCCTTCACGACGTTGAAAAAGAAGTTGTGTGAAGCTCCGGTTCTAGCTTTACCCGAAGGAACCGATGATTTAGTGGTCTATAGTGACGCATCCATCACGGGGTTAGGGTGTGTATTAATGCAACGAGACAAAGTTATCGCTTACGCCTCTCGACAGCTGAAGCCTCATGAGCGAAACTATCCTACTCATGACCTTGAGCTGGCTGCTGTTGTTTTTGCTCTGAAATTGTGGCGACATTATCTGTATGGTACGAAGTGTACCCTTTATACGGATCATAAAAGCTTACAGTATGTGTTTACTCAGAAGGACATGAATGTTAGACAACGACGGTGGATGGAGTTATTAAAGGATTATGATTGTGAGATTAAATATCACCCAGGCAAAGCTAATGTGGTTGCTGATGCCTTGAGCCGCAAAGGATATGCGAAGAGTAGGTTATGTGCAATGATTACGAAGGTTGAGTCGAACTTAATGGAACCTATTCGATTAGCTCAAATTGAAGCATTGAAGGAGGAGAATGTGAAAGAGGAGTCTATTGGGAAAAGAAGAAAAATAGACTTGAAATGGAAGAAAATAGTCGCGGTCTTCGAACTTACAAAGGTAGAATATGGGTTCCTCTATATGGAGGCAATCGTGAGTTAGTGATGGACGAAGCTCACAAGACTAAGTATTCTGTACACCCTGGTGCCACAAAGATGCATGCGGACTTGAAGCCGATTTATTGGTGGCCCAGTATTAAAAACGATGTGATGATGTATGTACAGAAGTGTTTGACATGTGCTAAAGTAAAAGCTGAACACCAAAAGCCTTACGGGAAGTTTCAGCAACTCGAGATCCCTGAATGGAAATGGGATCGCATTACAATGGATTTTGTAACCAAACTTCCGAGGACGCCTCGTGGTCACGATATGATATGGGTTATTGTCGATCAATTAATGAAGAGTGCCCATTTCCTCCCAGTTCGTGAGAATGCTCCTATGGAGAATTTCGCTACATTGTATATTAAAGAAGTGGTTACTAAACATGGTGTTCCGATATCGATTGTGTCAGATCGTGATGCTCGATTCGTTTCCAACTTTTGGAAGAGTTTTCAACGGGAATTTGGTACTCAAGTCCGTCTGAGCACAGCCTATCATCCGCAGACCGATGGGCAAAGTGAAAGGACTATTCAAACGCTTGAAGATATGCTCAGAGCATGTGTAATGGATTATGGTGGTTCGTGGGATAAACACCTACCTTTTATCGAGTTTGCGTACAACAATAGTTATCATGCGAGCATCGGAATGCCACCTTATGAGATGTTATATGGTAGAAAGTGTCGGACTCCTAGTTGTTGGTTGGAGCTCGGGGAAAAGCAATTTGCTGGACCTGAAGTAGTACAAATTACGGCCGATAAAGTTAATGTTGCAAAGAAAGCCTTGCGTATTGCTCGCGAAAGGCAAAAGTCATATGCCGATAAGAAAAGGAGGCCATTTGATTTTAAAGAAGGTGAAATGGTTTTACTCAAGGTGTCGCCTTGGAAAGGTGTATTACGATTTGGCAAACGAGGAAAGCTAAGCCCTAGATTCATTGGACCTTTTAAGATCATTAAGAAGGTTAATGAACAGGCATTTCAACTGGAATTACCTCCAGAACTTCACGGAATTCACAACACATTTCATGTGTGTTATCTACGTAAATGCCATGCAAATGAAACGGATGTTATTCCACTCGAGGACGTAAGTATTGATCCAAACAAGCAGATTGTTGATGAACCTGTTGCTATAATGGGAAGGAAACAAAAGAAGTTACGACGAAAGACTATCGATCTAGTTCTCATTAAATGGAAACACAATCACGGCGAAAGTATGACTTGGGAGACCGAGTCCGTAATGCGGGAGACCTATCCCCACCTTTTTGATGCTGAAGTGATTCCGGGGACGGAATTCTCTTAAGGGGGAGGTAATTGTAACATCCCAAAACTTAATCGTTTCTGTTGACTAACGTCGTTAGGTCAAATTCTAAGTCCGTGATATGTTATATGGTAAAATGTGTGTTTATATGTTTATGTGCCCTATATGTGAGATTTAATTATCTTTAATGAGTGACAATAAAGTGGACTAAATGATGTGTAAAAGGCCTTTGTAGTGTGCGAAAGTGCTTTAGTGTGTTATATGTATCCCCAATAGGTGTTTTTAAGCGAAATAAAGTCAATATGAAGTCCAGGGACTAGTTTTGCCAAAGGTGTAAAGTTAAAAACGGGTTTAGGTTAGGATTAGCCTAATCTAGGGTTATTTTCCAGCCTAAACATAATTAAAAAGCAAACACAAAGTTTCTTCAATCCCTAATTGATTTCTTAAGCAAAATCTTCAAGTTTTGGTCAATCGAATCGACTGTTTTGTATTGAATTGGATCGGCCATCATTTGCTACAGGTAATCCATGATTCGTTGTCTATATTTTCAGATCTAAAGATGTTATATATTGATTCAAATCTGATTTTAAAGGAGATTCTTAAAGAATTAGGGTTTATATTATGTTTTGGTTAATTAATGATCAAAACGATGTTAAACAAGTCTAAGGTCGATCTTGATGATCAAAAGAGGTTTATATATGTCAAAAACATGTTTTGGGTGAAGCCAAAGTCGATTGTTTTCTGGAAAAATGAAGAACAAAGTCGTTTTATGATTTCTGGACGAAAATAAGATGAAATTCGTTTTCTGGTTCAACTAAGGTTCAAAACGAACTTTAAGTTCGTTTGTGGGATCTAAATTCGTTTGTCAAACGAAGATAAACTTCGTTTGAAGTTAAATTCGTTCGAAAGAGCCAAATTCGTTTGCAGTTAAATTCGTTTGTCAAACGAAGATAAACTTCGTTTGAAGTTAAATTCGTTTGTCAAACGAAGATAAACTTCGTTTGAAGTTAAATTCGTTTGTCAAACGAAGATAAACTTCGTTTGAAGTTAAATTCGTTTGTCAAACGAAGATAAACTTCGTTTGAAGTTAAATTCGTTTGTCAAACGAAGATAAACTTCGTTTGAAGTTAAATTCGTTTGTCAAACGAAGATAAACTTCGTTTGAAGTTAAATTCGTTTGTCAAACGAAGATAAACTTCGTTTGAAGTTAAATTCGTTTGTCAAACGAAGATAAACTTCGTTTGAAGTTAAATTCGTTTGTCAAACGAAGATAAACTTCGTTTGAAGTTAAATTCGTTTGTCAAACGAAGATAAACTTCGTTTGAAGTTAAATTCGTTTGTCAAACGAAGATAAACTTCGTTTGAAGTTAAATTCGTTTGTCAAACGAAGATAAACTTCGTTTGAAGTTAAATTCGTTTGTCAAACGAAGATAAACTTCGTTTGAAGTTAAATTCGTTTGTCAAACGAAGATAAACTTCGTTTGAAGTTAAATTCGTTTGTCAAACGAAGATAAACTTCGTTTGAAGTTAAATTCGTTTGTCAAACGAAGATAAACTTCGTTTGAAGTTAAATTCGTTTGTCAAACGAAGATAAACTTCGTTTGAAGTTAAATTCGTTTGTCAAACGAAGATAAACTTCGTTTGAAGTTAAATTCGTTTGTCAAACGAAGATAAACTTCGTTTGAAGTTAAATTCGTTTGTCAAACGAAGATAAACTTCGTTTGAAGTTAAATTCGTTTGTCAAACGAAGATAAACTTCGTTTGAAGTTAAATTCGTTTGTCAAACGAAGATAAACTTCGTTTGAAGTTAAATTCGTTTGTCAAACGAAGATAAACTTCGTTTGAAGTTAAATTCGTTTGTCAAACGAAGATAAACTTCGTTTGAAGTTAAATTCGTTTGTCAAACGAAGATAAACTTCGTTTGAAGTTAAATTCGTTTGTCAAACGAAGATAAACTTCGTTTGAAGTTAAATTCGTTTGTCAAACGAAGATAAACTTCGTTTGAAGTTAAATTCGTTTGTCAAACGAAGATAAACTTCGTTTGAAGTTAAATTCGTTTGTCAAACGAAGATAAACTTCGTTTGAAGTTAAATTCGTTTGTCAAACGAAGATAAACTTCGTTTGAAGTTAAATTCGTTTGTCAAACGAAGATAAACTTCGTTTGAAGTTAAATTCGTTTGTCAAACGAAGATAAACTTCGTTTGAAGTTAAATTCGTTTGTCAAACGAAGATAAACTTCGTTTGAAGTTAAATTCGTTTGTCAAACGAAGATAAACTTCGTTTGAAGTTAAATTCGTTTGTCAAACGAAGATAAACTTCGTTTGAAGTTAAATTCGTTTGTCAAACGAAGATAAACTTCGTTTGAAGTTAAATTCGTTTGTCAAACGAAGATAAACTTCGTTTGAAGTTAAATTCGTTTGTCAAACGAAGATAAACTTCGTTTGAAGTTAAATTCGTTTGTCAAACGAAGATAAACTTCGTTTGAAGTTAAATTCGTTTGTCAAACGAAGATAAACTTCGTTTGAAGTTAAATTCGTTTGTCAAACGAAGATAAACTTCGTTTGAAGTTAAATTCGTTTGTCAAACGAAGATAAACTTCGTTTGAAGTTAAATTCGTTTGTCAAACGAAGATAAACTTCGTTTGAAGTTAAATTCGTTTGTCAAACGAAGATAAACTTCGTTTGAAGTTAAATTCGTTTGTCAAACGAAGATAAACTTCGTTTGAAGTTAAATTCGTTTGTCAAACGAAGATAAACTTCGTTTGAAGTTAAATTCGTTTGTCAAACGAAGATAAACTTCGTTTGAAGTTAAATTCGTTTGTCAAACGAAGATAAACTTCGTTTGAAGTTAAATTCGTTTTAGCCTTTCATTACGCGCGTACACTACTACCAGGTAAGATACACTACTTTTGTCACGCTGAGGGTGCAACAAAAAAAAAATGGTTTCATAAACTATAACCTCCAAAACGGTAATGTATAACCTATATTGTGGTTGGGTTGATATGGGAGGTATACGGGGATTAAAGATGACGATGCCTATGCCTAAAATGCTTCCCCGTAAATTCGTTATGATATGATGTGATGATATGTTTAACGATATGATATGTTATGATGAACGGTGGTTAATGATATGATGTAATGATGATCTGTGCATGTATATGTGGCTTGTTCATCTAGAACACTAGACCTTTTTAGGTTGCCATGACACGTGCACGTTTAAGGGCCCTAACGTGAAATGATGATAGATGATGACTAGTTTAGGATAACATAAGAAACCTAAACTAAATGTGGTAAATGCTCGAGCTAATTAGATGATGAGTGTTATGCATAACCCGTGCCTGACGGTGGATATAGGTACGCTGAGGTGGTTGCTTGGGTTGCTCCTTGCAACAGTCATACGTGGCGAGTAGTTTCGGGTGTCTGATGACCCACCTAATGTCATGAACATAACGTGCTACTCAGGGATCGACATTGTCTTTCCTTAACGCAGATGGACCGTCGAAAGACTTCTCCATCAAGTCGGGTGTGAGGCTTTCCTTGAGGTCGTATGACCGCCTGCACACAAACTCATACCCTATATGATAATGGTAACTTCGGTTACAACTTAACGGTGACCTAGTCACAATTTAACGAGATGAATCAAAGTGACGAAATTGATTAGGCACATTTAGGGTCATGAACTCTATGCTTATATGTGACGCGGATATGTTTATATGATGATATGTATGCCTAATTAAAATGACGATTTAAGTGGATGAAATGTTTTGCTTAAACCTGTGTTATCTTACTTAGCTATTTATAGCTAACACTTGTTCTTTAAATGTGTTGTTCCCCTCAGGTTAAGCAGTGAGAATGACGTGTGAAGCTTTGACGAGAGATGGGTAGATGATCAAGATGGCCTTAGTCTACCCAATAGTTTCTCATAGACTTTATGATATTGTTTCCTCTTGGAACCTTATGTAATGACTGCTGTTTTGATTGCTTTATGTTGGGCAATCTTATGGATTTTCTTTTATTATTTCTACGATACGTTAGTAACACCACTATTGCTTCTCAACTGTTTTCCTTGTTGAGAGTTTTTAATAAATCGTTTCCGCATAATTGATGCCGTTAGGCAAAAGTTTTTGGAAATCCATATTTTTACGAAACGGGTGTTACAACTTGCGCGTGGGAGGGTTAGTCTTTAAGGACTATCTAGGAATCCTATCAAACTTGCATTAGCTTCTTTTCTTATTTTCTTAGTTTTTGGATTTTATTCTTATGTCTTGGATTCTTTCTTTCGAAAGCTTTGGATATTTCTTGGATTTATGAAATTTTAGATTGATTGATTAATATAAATGTCGTGCTTGGTATATGGATCTATGTGTGTTGGCATTTATTTATGAAGGATGTGATGAATTTGTGTCATGTGAATTTGGACGATAAAAACATGTGTGATGGGATGTAGTTGTAATTACGGTGCGCAACGTAATTACAAATGCATCACAACACACATGCGCTTGTATGACCAAGTTTGCTGATCAAACTCAACACAATTAACAAGTTGGACAAGGTGTTAAGAAATGTTGCCATGTGTAGTAGTTATTTATAAAAAGTCATCATCAAGTACTTATAAATCCTTTCTCTTTGTGTAGAAAATGAATAGAGGAGGAAGAGGTGGAGGACGTGGGGGTAGAGGTGGTGGTCGTGGTGGAAATAATGGGGTTAATGACGGAGAAGGTGATGGTGGCTACCCGGATATTGCAAACATGATCGCTCAACAACTAGCTGCAATTGTTCCTACTATTGTTACTCAAGTGACCGCTGTTGTTCTTAATGCGAATAACAATAATGCTAATAACAATAATAACAATGAGAACAACAATAACAACAATGAGAACAATAATAACAATAATGAAAATAACAATGATGGTAATCAGAATAATAATAATAATGTCGGTGTTGGTGAAGTGAATGGCAATAACAACAACAACATTGGAGGCGGTGATAATGGATGCACCTATAGGGAGTTTCAATACTGTAAGCCACAAGATTTTGATGGCAAGGGAGGAGCATTGGCAGCCACTAGATGGATAGAGAAAATGGAATCTGTGATGGATATTAGCAACTGTGCAGAGAATCAAAAAGTGAAGTATGCCGCAGTTTCACTGACTAATAAAGCATTGACATGGTGGAACACTCAGATACAAGCCAGGGGTAGAGCAGCGGCTGTGGGAATGACATGGGATGAGTTTAAGGCATTACTAGTGGAAGAATTTTGTCCGAAAAATGAAATGCAGAAGTTGGAGAATGAATTTTGGAATCATGCCATGGTAGGAGCTAAACATGCCGCTTACACTGATCGGTTTCACGAGCTTGCCAAACTAGTACCTCATCTAGTTACCCCAGAATCAAAGAGGATTGAGAGGTATATCTATGGCCTTGTTCCCCAAATTCGTGGACTTGTGGCAGCAACTGAGCCAACCACGATTCAAAGTGCTATTCTGAAGGCAGGATCTTTAACGGATGAGATGGTGAGAAATGGGTCATTGTCCAAGGTTAATGAGAAAAGGAAGGATGGTACTGAGACGAGTGGGTCAAATAATACTGATGGAAATAACAAGAAGGCTAAAGTGGCAAAGGGGTTGATGGCAACGAATACAACTAAGAAGGAATATACATGTACTGCTCCAAAGTGTGCAAAATGTAATTACCATCATTTCCAAAATTCGCCTTGTCGTTTTTGCACAAACTGCAACCGAGTTGGGCACCTTGCTAGGGATTGTCGAGTGGGAGTCAAGCAGGTGGTTCCGGTGAATGCTGTTAACCCGACAAATAACCGTGGGACGTGCTATGAGTGTGGTGGTGATAACCATTACCGCAACACGTGTCCAAATTTAAATAGAGCATGGGGTCAGAGGGCTAATAATCCGAATCAAGTACTAGCTATTGGTGGGACTCAGACTCAAAGAAATAATCAGGGACAGAGAGGTAACAATCCGAATCAAGCACTAGATATTGAAGGGAATCGGACTCAAGGGAATAATGCCAACCAAGCCCGTGGGAGAGTATTTGTCATGGGAGCAAATGAAGCTAGTCAAGACCCAAATATTGTGATGGGTACGTTCCTCTTAAACAATCACTTTGCTACAGTATTATTCGACTCTGGTGCTGAGTACAGTTTTGTTTCTACTAAGTTTATGTCACTCCTAGATATAGAGGCCAATAGTTTGAATACTTATTACTTGGTTGAAGTAGCGAATGGGAAATTTGTTAGAGTCGATAAAATCGTTAATGAATGTGCCTTAGAAATAGAGGGTCATCTATTCAGTATTAACCTTCTGCCTTTCTCGCTAAGGAGTTTTGATGTAGTTATTGGTATGGATTGGCTATCGAAGCATAGAGCCGAGATAATTTTCTATGAGAAAGTGGTTCGTATACCGCTAGGGAATGGTCAAATGTTACTTATATATGGGGAGCGGGCGGAGGAAAATCAGAAGCACCTCATGGGCATTAAGGCTAACGAGAAGAAACTCGAAGATATTCCTATCGTACGGGATTTTCCACAAGTTTTTCCCGAAGATCTAACAGGATTACCTCCAATAAGACAAGTCGAATTCCGTATAGATCTTATTCCCGGAGCGATCCCAGTTGCCAAAGCTCCATACCGTTTAGCGCCTACTGAAATGCAAGAGCTGTCTAATCAACTCCAAGAGCTACAAGAAAAAGTCTTCATCAGACCGAGTCATTCGCCTTGGGGAGCACCGGTACTGTTTATCAAGAAAAAGGATGGTTCGTTTCGCATGTGCATTGATTACCGAGAGTTGAACAAACTGACAGTGAAGAACCGTTATCCTCTCCCTAGAATCGACGACTTATTCGATCAACTCCAAGGTGCGAAGTTCTTCTCGAAGATAGACCTTCGATCCGGATATCATCAACTCAGAGTTAATGAAGCAGACATTCCAAAAACAGCATTTAGGACTCGATATGGACATTTTGAGTTCTTAGTCATGCCTTTCGGTCTAACTAATGCACCCGCAGTTTTCATGGATTTGATGAACCGCGTATGTAAACCATATCTGGACAAGTTTGTTATAGTGTTTATCGATGACATCTTAATCTATTCGAAGTCTAAAGAAGAACATGAATCACACTTGAAAATGATTCTTGAACTACTTGGGAAGGAGAGATTGTTTGCTAAGTTTTCGAAGTGCGATTTTTGGTTACAAGAAGTTCATTTCCTTGGGCATGTAGTGAATAGTGAAGGAATCCATGTCGACCCCAGTAATATAGAAGCGGTGAAGGATTGGAGGACTCCTACAACGCCATCAGAGGTCCGTTCATTTCTAGGCTTGGCCGGATATTATCGACAATTTATCGCTAACTTCTCGAAAATCGCTCAACCACTTACTCAGCTAACCCAAAAGGATAAGAAGTTTGATTGGGGAGATAAACAAGAAAAAGCATTCCAAACACTAACGCTCCAATTTTTACCCTTCCCGACGGTCCGGATGATTTTGTAGTTTATTGTGATGCTTCAAATCAAGGGTTGGGATGTGTACTAATGCAAAGGGGTAAAGTGATTGCTTATGCCTCTCGGCAACTCAAAATCCATGAGAAAAACTACACCACACATGACTTAGAGCTTGGTGCAGTGGTTTTTGCACTCAAATGTTGGAGGCACTATCTCTACGGGACGAAAAGTGTGATCTACACCGATCACAAGAGTCTCCAACATATTTTCGACCAAAAGGAATTGAATATGCGACAGAGGCGATGGATTGAATTATTTAGTGATTATGATTGTGAGATTCGCTACCATCCGGGTAAGGCGAATGTGGTGGCTGACGCGTTGAGTAGGAAAGAAAGAATTAAGCCAAAACGAGTACGAACAATGATCATGGCGATTCACTCGGATATAAAACATTGATAATTCAGGCCCAGGATGAAGCATGGCAGAATGTCAATGTAGGAAATGAAGGATTGCGTGATCTAGATAGGCAGATGGAGCGTAAAGAGGATGGAGTATTGTACTTTGTAGGACGAATATGGATTCCACTAGCAGGTGGATTAAGAAGTGTGATTTTGGACGAGGCACATAATACGAGATACTCCGTTCATCCGGGAGCTGACAAAATGTATCACGACCTTAAGGATTTGTATTGGTGGCCGGGAATGAAAATGGACATAGCCAGTTATGTCAGTAGATGCTTAACATGTCTGAAAGTCAAAGCTGAACATAATAAACCACCAGGATTATTAGTGCAACCACAACTTCCTGAATGGAAATGGGAAAGGATAACCATGGATTTCATTACAAAGTTGCCAAGAACTAGTAGTGGGCATGACAAGATTTGGGTGATAGTAGATAGATTGACAAAGTCTGCGCATTTTATAGCTATCCGTGAGAACTACACAATGGAACAGTTGGCAAGGATTTACATAAAGGAAATAGTTGCAAAGCATGGAATTCATGTGTCCATTATATCCGATCGTGATAGTCATTTCACATCACGATTTTGGCAGTCATTGCAAAGGGCATTGGGAACACGTTTAGACCTAAGTACGGCTTACCATCCCCAAACCGATGGTCAAAGTAAGCGTACTATTCATAACTTGGAAGATATGCTTAGGGCGTGTGTGATGGACTTTGGGGGAAGCTGGGATATTCATCTTCCTCTAGTTGAATTCTCGTACAACAATAGTTATCATACAAGTATTAAGTGAGCTCCGTTTGAAGCTTTATATGGACGGAAATGTCGCTCACCTGTTGTTTGGGCTGAGGTTCGAGAAAGTCAGTTGATTGGTCCGGAGATTGTACAAGAGACAACGGATAGGATTTTCCAAATCAAAGAAAGATTGAAAGCAACTAGAGATCGCCAAAAGAGTTACGCCGACAAACGACGAAGGCCTTTAGAATTCAATGTTGGTGATAAAGTGTTACTTAAAGTGTCGCCTTGGAAGGGCATGGTTCGATTTGGAAAGAAAGGAAAGTTGGCACCAAGGTTTTCCAAACCCAAAACATATCAGAGTAGCCCAAAACATATCAGAGTAACCCAAAACATATCGTGTAGACATACCACATACAACATAATAGATTTTCATCTCTAATCTGGCTTCTCATGTTTTCCAAACCCAAAACATATCAGAGTATACCGAAAGAGCTGTAAACATGTACGTGCTTTGACCACTGTAGGTAATTACTGAACTATTTTCACTTTTATCTTGATTAAGATTCTGTATGAAAACACTACCATTGTCGTAACACCCTAATCGAAGTGTTGTTAAGGTACACTGTTTTTAAAGACTCAGTTATACTACCCAATGTTCAGGTACATCATCAAGTTATAAACCCAAAGAGACAATAACATGTTTTCAGCTTACACACAGTTTAAATAACTTCTGGCATCTCTTGATCACCTTGTATGCGGACGAACTCTTTTTCTTGTACTCCATAGTATCCTGCACATTAATTTTTGCACAAATCAGTTTAGGAATGAAAATGTAAGTTAAAACAAAACTATGGTCCGGAGTTTTAGCATTCAAACAGTTCAAATAAAACTATGTTACCTTCATGTTGTCAGAAAACTTGGGTCTCGGGTTTTTAGCATACAACCGACCTGCTACTTAACCCGGAGCGAACCTGTTATCACCGTTACGGTTCTTAAGTTTCCATGCCGTACTGGGTATTTCACTACTTTGAATGATAACTTAGGAATGAGTTTGTATAAAAGTGAGCCAACAAACCTGATTTCTCAACTTTACACTTCCAGACGGGTCTGGTTGCTCGACATGCACACATTTTCACTTTTATCTTGATTAAGATTCTGTATGAAAACACTACTATTGTCGTAACACCCTAATCGAAGTGTCGTTAAGGTACACTGTTTTTAAAGACTCAGTTATACTACCCTGTGTTCAGGTACAACATCAAGTCATCAACCCAAAGAGACAATAACATGTTTTCAGCTTACACACAGTTTAAATAACTTCTGGCATCTCTTGATCACCTTGTATGCGGACGAACTCTTTTTCTTGTACTCCATAGTATCCTGCACATTAATTTTTGCACAAATCAGTTTAGGAATGAAAATGTAAGTTAAAACAAAACTATGGTCCGGAGTTTTAGCATTCAAACAGTTCAAATAAAACTATGTTACCTTCATGTTGTCAGAAAACTTGGGTCTCGGGTTTTTAGCATACAACCGACCTGCTACTTAACCCGGAGCGAACCTGTTATCACCGTTACGGTTCTTAAGTTTCCATGCCGTACTGGGTATTTCACTACTTTGAATGATAACTTAGGAATGAGTTTGTATAAAAGTGAGCCAACAAACCTGATTTCTCAACTTTACACTTCCAGACGGGTCTGGTTGCTCGACATGCACACATTTAACTTCATTATCACCGTCCTTGGGAGCCACATGTGTTGCATTTTCTTTGTACTCCATAGTATCCTGCACATTAATTTTTGCACAAATCAGTTTAGGAATGAAAATGTAAGTTAAAACAAAACTATGGTCCGGAGTTTTAGCATTCAAACAGTTCAAATAAAACTATGTTACCTTCATGTTGTCAGAAAACTTGGGTCTCGGGTTTTTAGCATACAACCGACCTGCTACTTAACCCGGAGCGAACCTGTTATCACCGTTACGGTTCTTAAGTTTCCATGCCGTACTGGGTATTTCACTACTTTGAATGATAACTTAGGAATGAGTTTGTATAAAAGTGAGCCAACAAACCTGATTTCTCAACTTTACACTTCCAGACGGGTCTGGTTGCTCGACATGCACACATTTTCACTTTTATCTTGATTAAGATTCTGTATGAAAACACTACTATTGTCGTAACACCCTAATCGAAGTGTCGTTAAGGTACACTGTTTTTAAAGACTCAGTTATACTACCCTGTGTTCAGGTACAACATCAAGTCATCAACCCAAAGAGACAATAACATGTTTTCAGCTTACACACAGTTTAAATAACTTCTGGCATCTCTTGATCACCTTGTATGCGGACGAACTCTTTTTCTTGTACTCCATAGTATCCTGCACATTAATTTTTGCACAAATCAGTTTAGGAATGAAAATGTAAGTTAAAACAAAACTATGGTCCGGAGTTTTCGATCCCAATAGTTATGTCCAAATAAACAATAAAAGTTGATACAAATAAGAGACAATAACATGTTTTCAGCTTACACACAGTTTAAATAACTTCTGGCATCTCTTGATCACCTTGTATGCGGACGAACTCTTTTTCTTGTACTCCATAGTATCCTGCACATTAATTTTTGCACAAATCAGTTTAGGAATGAAAATGTAAGTTAAAACAAAACTATGGTCCGGAGTTTTAGCATTCAAACAGTTCAAATAAAACTATGTTACCTTCATGTTGTCAGAAAACTTGGGTCTCGGGTTTTTAGCATACAACCGACCTGCTACTTAACCCGGAGCGAACCTGTTATCACCGTTACGGTTCTTAAGTTTCCATGCCGTACTGGGTATTTCACTACTTTGAATGATAACTTAGGAATGAGTTTGTATAAAAGTGAGCCAACAAACCTGATTTCTCAACTTTACACTTCCAGACGGGTCTGGTTGCTCGACATGCACACATTTAACTTCATTATCACCGTCCTTGGGAGCCACATGTGTTGCATTTTCTTTTCTGCGCGGTATCTCTTTAAAACTGTAAACAAATGAAAATAAAATTGTTTCAGTCTTCCCTGGAGAAGTTTCAAGCTTGATTTTATAATTCGATTTCCCTCTTGGTTGTCTTATAGTTATATCCTCTGTAATTCTACCATACTTCAACTTATATCCAAATTCCCTTCGCCAGGCCACTATCTGTCCTTTGTAGAATGGTTTTATATGGTTAAAATACGCTTTCTTGGCATCTTCCGGAGCTACTTCCCTGCCAAGAATACCAATATTATAATCCATCACTCTTTTACCAGAGGAAAGTTTCAGAATATCAGCAAGGTCAGTTTCAGAGTCATCTAGGAATAATGAACCAATGGATAGTGGAACTGGAGAACCCAAAACATGGCTCACAACAAGTGCAACAAGATCGAGAACTGATACGTTACTTGGTGGTTCAGCAATTAGCATACATGTTTTTGAAGGATCAATATAGTAAAGGATTTGATGATTGGCCGATCCACTTTCCCATACTGGGATCATGGACACATTCGTGATGTCTAAAGACTGCGGGGGGAGCCTAAATCGGGTGGAGATGAACCGAACAAACTGCAATCTCTGGGCAACGGATTCAAGTGATTTTTTTAGTGTCTGAAAGATTGGATTTTCAGATGTCCCTAAGACAGCGTGGAGAACCCTTGATATAGCAACCTGAAGTGGCAAACTTAACAACTTTTGTCTGATAGCGTCCAATGAAACAGACCCAATCTCTTCAAGAGTCTGAAGTTGTTCAACACAATCAAGTTCCTGAAAAATACTTGATGGCATAAGATCACATTGCAAAAAACCCCAATAGTATAGAAAAAATAATAATAATAGCCATACAAGAATCATGCCTAGCATATTTGTCTCTTTTCATATGTGGACTCATTAGTAACGTTTATAACAATGATTAGATTTGATACCTCCACGACCACATCAGAAAGCTTTCTTATGCCAACAGCTAAACACAATCGTTCTGGGATGTCATGATGAGCAAACCTCAGCTTCGAAGAAGAAATATAGTTCATGTATCGAGAGCCATATGGATCTACATATACACATGAACTTGGATGAACGAGTCTGCAACTGTCATCAGGAACAACCAACAATGACTCCCACTCAGATCTATCTGATTTCTGCTGCTCTATTATTTCATTACATAGAAAATGTAGAATTTTCATCACTGCACGTAGTTCATTTGGATTAATACGTTGATAACCACAATTCCTTTTAAGACTTTTCAGAAAAAACAGTGCAGAGGAAATAGATAGCGTGTCTTGAAGCCCCAGTTCTTTAAGAATCTTCAAAAATGGCAGGTAACGTGAAGGAAGTTCGAATGCAATTGGGGAAAGGTCTATTGTGGGACGGGAGAAAACGAACGAAGGGCTCGCCATGTATTCAATATTAGCAAGTGGCATGAATGCTATTTTCTTCAACTTTGACATGTCTGCAGAAAACAAAAAAATCTAACCATTATAGTCTGTCTAATTACACGTTTACACAACAATCAGGAGGATCTCATTTATATTTCTAAATTGAAAATTTAACAATTTAAACACGGCTGTTCACACTTCAATACATATCGTACTCTCATACTCGATACCACGATGTGATATACTGATATACCATTCTTTTGAACAGTGAAATAGCATTACAAACCGCAATGCCATGTATATTATAACATATAATGAGGTCAATTCGTAACCTTGTGTTTCCAGTGACTAAGCTAGTGAGCTAATAATAAGAGTAATAATATAGATCTCTTGTTAATATACAACAATTTTTCAATTGGTTATTGTAGGGAAATGAGACAAGACCATTGCACCCAACTTAGTTTATAGATTATGTCTCGCAATAACCCAATTATAGGAGAGGAAACTTGATTCATCTCTCAGGTTTATGATAAGTGTTGATAAAGCAAACTGCAATCTCTGGGCAACGGATTCAAGTGATTTTTTTAGTGTCTGAAAGATTGGATTTTCAGATGTCCCTAAGACAGCGTGGAGAACCCTTGATATAGCAACCTGAAGTGGCAAACTTAACAACTTTTGTCTGATAGTGGCCAATGAAACAGACCCAATCTCTTCAAGAGTCTGAAGTTGTTCAACACAATCAAGTTCCTGAAAAATACTTGATGGCATAAGATCACATTGCAAAAAACCCCAATAGTATAGAAAAAATAATAATAATAGCCATACAAGAATCATGCCTAGCATATTTGTCTCTTTTCATATGTGGACTCATTAGTAACGTTTATAACAATGATTAGATTTGATACCTCCACGACCACATCAGAAAGCTTTCTTATGCCAACAGCTAAACACAATCGTTCTGGGATGTCATGATGAGCAAACCTCAGCTTCGAAGAAGAAATATAGTTCATGTATCGAGAGCCATATGGATCTACATATACACATGAACTTGGATGAACGAGTCTGCAACTGTCATCAGGAACAACCAACAATGACTCCCACTCAGATCTATCTGATTTCTGCTGCTCTATTATTTCATTACATAGAAAATGTAGAATTTTCATCACTGCACGTAGTTCATTTGGATTAATACGTTGATAACCACAATCCCTTTTAAGACTTTTCAGAAAAAACAGTGCAGAGGAAATAGATAGCGTGTCTTGAAGCCCCAGTTCTTTAAGAATCTTCAAAAATGGCAGGTAACGTGAAGGAAGTTCGAATGCAATTGGGGAAAGGTCTATTGTGGGACGGGAGAAAACGAACGAAGGGCTCGCCATGTATTCAATATTAGCAAGTGGCATGAATGCTATTTTCTTCAACTTTGACATGTCTGCAGAAAACAAAAAAATCTAACCATTATAGTCTGTCTAATTACACGTTTACACAACAATCAGGAGGATCTCATTTATATTTCTAAATTGAAAATTTAACAATTTAAACACGGCTGTTCACACTTCAATACATATCGTACTCTCATACTCGATACCACGATGTGATATACTGATATACCATTCTTTTGAACAGTGAAATAGCATTACAAACCGCAATGCCATGTATATTATAACATATAATGAGGTCAATTCGTAACCTTGTGTTTCCAGTGACTAAGCTAGTGAGCTAATAATAAGAGTAATAATATAGATCTCTTGTTAATATACAACAATTTTTCAATTGGTTATTGTAGGGAAATGAGACAAGACCATTGCACCCAACTTAGTTTATAGATTATGTCTCGCAATAACCCAATTATAGGAGAGGAAACTTGATTCATCTCTCAGGTTTATGATAAGTGTTGATAAAGCAAACTGCAAACCCGGTGGCATTTGCCAAATAGTCCATAGAGCAGTTTCAATGACCACATAAAAAATAACAATATCTCAGTTACACACGATGAGGTAGCCCAATTCATTAAGTTGGTGACAGAGGAGTCAACTAATGGTGGTATATTCCACCATTTTGTTACTAAGTCCCAAATGCCAGAAGCAACATTATTATTGACGAAGAGGTGGATATTGGATTCTAGGTCATTATCACACACAGGACGAGTATATCGGAGATCAATTCTGCATTTTTCCAAATCGAGTTTGGTTAGGAGAATCCTCCAAAGAAGAGATCTTAACCTTGAGGGGTGAGGTTATTCCATGGTGTTGATTATTTTATTTTTTTTTGCTAACCTAGGTATCTGACCCACTTTCCGAGCCGACTAATCTCAAGGCGGTCATTCTCTTTGTGAGTAGGCCGGAGTCTTCGCTGCAGAGCCACAAAAGGAGGTATAATTTTCTCCACAAAAGGAGGTATAATTTTCTCCACAAAAGGAGGTATAATTTTTCTCTCTTAGGATTCGAACTTGGGACCTTTAGATATTTTTACCCTAAAAGACCAAGCTTGTAGCATTAGGCCACCACCCTCTTGGTTTGGTTATGTTTTTCTTCTACCTTGGATATATACCGGTTTTATCTTGTGACCTAGTACTATACATCTGTACAAAACAATTTCCATTCTCGTGTGGCTACAAGACGCTTTGCTTTTGATCAATATAAAGAAAGAAGATAAAACAGAGAATACCCTTCACTCTTAAAACCTCGGGCCGTAGCAAAAATTTCTTTAGGTCAAAAGATAATAAAAGAAGGTTTCTGAATTACTACAACAACAACAACAACAACAACAACAACAACAACAACAACAACAACAACAACAACAACAACAACAACAACAACAACAACAACAACAACAACAACAACCACAACAACAACAACAACAACAACAACAACAACAACAACAACAACAACAACAACAACAACAACAACAACAACAACAACAACAACAACAACAACAACAACAACAACAACAACAACAACAACAACAACAACAACAACAACAACAACAACAACAACAACAACAACAACAACAACAACAACAACAACAACAACAACAACAACAACAACAACAACAACAACAACAACAACAACAACAACAACAACAACAACAACAACAACAACAACAACAACAACAACAACAACAACAACAACAACAACAACAACAACAACAACAACAACAACAACAACAACAACAACAACAACAACAACAACAACAACAACAACAACAACAACAACAACAACAACAACAACAACAACAACAACAACAACAACAACAACAACAACAACAACAACAACAACAACAACAACAACAACAACAACAACAACAACAACAACAACAACAACAACAACAACAACAACAACAACAACAACAACAACAACAACAACAACAACAACAACAACAACAACAACAACAACAACAACAACAACAACAACAACAACAACAACAACAACAACAACAACAACAACAACAACAACAACAACAACAACAACAACAACAACAACAACAACAACAACAACAACAACAACAACAACAACAACAACAACAACAACAACAACAACAACAACAACAACAACAACAACAACAACAACAACAACAACAACAACAACAACAACAACAACAACAACAACAACAACAACAACAACAACAACAACAACAACAACAACAACAACAACAACAACAACAACAACAACAACAACAACAACAACAACAACAACAACAACAACAACAACAACAACAACAACAACAACAACAACAACAACAACAACAACAACAACAACAACAACAACAACAACAACAACAACAACAACAACAACAACAACAACAACAACAACAACAACAACAACAACAACAACAACAACAACAACAACAACAACAACAACAACAACAACAACAACAACAACAACAACAACAACAACAACAACAACAACAACAACAACAACAACAACAACAACAACAACAACAACAACAACAACAACAACAACAACAACAACAACAACAACAACAACAACAACAACAACAACAACAACAACAACAACAACAACAACAACAACAACAACAACAACAACAACAACAACAACAACAACAACAACAACAACAACAACAACAACAACAACAACAACAACAACAACAACAACAACAACAACAACAACAACAACAACAACAACAACAACAACAACAACAACAACAACAACAACAACAACAACAACAACAACAACAACAACAACAACAACAACAACAACAACAACAACAACAACAACAACAACAACAACAACAACAACAACAACAACAACAACAACAACAACAACAACAACAACAACAACAACAACAACAACAACAACAACAACAACAACAACAACAACAACAACAACAACAACAACAACAACAACAACAACAACAACAACAACAACAACAACAACAACAACAACAACAACAACAACAACAACAACAACAACAACAACAACAACAACAACAACAACAACAACAACAACAACAACAACAACAACAACAACAACAACAACAACAACAACAACAACAACAACAACAACAACAACAACAACAACAACAACAACAACAACAACAACAACAACAACAACAACAACAACAACAACAACAACAACAACAACAACAACAACAACAACAACAACAACAACAACAACAACAACAACAACAACAACAACAACAACAACAACAACAACAACAACAACAACAACAACAACAACAACAACAACAACAACAACAACAACAACAACAACAACAACAACAACAACAACAACAACAACAACAACAACAACAACAACAACAACAACAACAACAACAACAACAACAACAACAACAACAACAACAACAACAACAACAACAACAACAACAACAACAACAACAACAACAACAACAACAACAACAACAACAACAACAACAACAACAACAACAACAACAACAACAACAACAACAACAACAACAACAACAACAACAACAACAACAACAACAACAACAACAACAACAACAACAACAACAACAACAACAACAACAACAACAACAACAACAACAACAACAACAACAACAACAACAACAACAACAACAACAACAACAACAACAACAACAACAACAACAACAACAACAACAACAACAACAACAACAACAACAACAACAACAACAACAACAACAACAACAACAACAACAACAACAACAACAACAACAACAACAACAACAACAACAACAACAACAACAACAACAACAACAACAACAACAACAACAACAACAACAACAACAACAACAACAACAACAACGGGAGCCGTATTCCATGCAAGAGGCCGATCTTTTAACAAAATGGCTTCACTGTATGAACAAAGCACTCTTTTAACACCTTTCTTCCCACTTTCAAAAGGATTGCCTCTTTCTGCGGGAATGCATACAATCTTGCCAAATATATTGCAGAACTTCTGGTCATACAAAAGCGATTTTTTTTTTTTTTTTTTTTTTTTTTTTTTTTTTTTTTTTTTTTTTTTTTTTTTTTTTTTTTTTTTTTTTTTTTTTTTTTTTTTTTTTTTTTTTTTTTTTTTTTTTTTTTTTTTTTTTTTTTTTTTTTTTTTTTTTTTTTTTTTTTTTTTTTTTTTTTTTTTTTTTTTTTTTTTTTTTTTTTTTTTTTTTTTTTTTTTTTTTTTTTTTTTTTTTTTTTTTTTTTTTTTTTTTTTTTTTTTTTTTTTTTTTTTTTTTTTTTTTTTTTTTTTTTTTTTTTTTTTTTTTTTTTTTTTTTTTTTTTTTTTTTTTTTTTTTTTTTTTTTTTTTTTTTTTTTTTTTTTTTTTTTTTTTTTTTTTTTTTTTTTTTTTTTTTTTTTTTTTTTTTTTTTTTTTTTTTTTTTTTTTTTTTTTTTTTTTTTTTTTTTTTTTTTTTTTTTTTTTTTTTTTTTTTTTTTTTTTTTTTTTTTTTTTTTTTTTTTTTTTTTTTTTTTTTTTTTTTTTTTTTTTTTTTTTTTTTTTTTTTTTTTTTTTTTTTTTTTTTTTTTTTTTTTTTTTTTTTTTTTTTTTTTTTTTTTTTTTTTTTTTTTTTTTTTTTTTTTTTTTTTTTTTTTTTTTTTTTTTTTTTTTTTTTTTTTTTTTTTTTTTTTTTTTTTTTTTTTTTTTTTTTTTTTTTTTTTTTTTTTTTTTTTTTTTTTTTTTTTTTTTTTTTTTTTTTTTTTTTTTTTTTTTTTTTTTTTTTTTTTTTTTTTTTTTTTTTTTTTTTTTTTTTTTTTTTTTTTTTTTTTTTTTTTTTTTTTTTTTTTTTTTTTTTTTTTTTTTTTTTTTTTTTTTTTTTTTTTTTTTTTTTTTTTTTTTTTTTTTTTTTTTTTTTTTTTTTTTTTTTTTTTTTTTTTTTTTTTTTTTTTTTTTTTTTTTTTTTTTTTTTTTTTTTTTTTTTTTTTTTTTTTTTTTTTTTTTTTTTTTTTTTTTTTTTTTTTTTTTTTTTTTTTTTTTTTTTTTTTTTTTTTTTTTTTTTTTTTTTTTTTTTTTTTTTTTTTTTTTTTTTTTTTTTTTTTTTTTTTTTTTTTTTTTTTTTTTTTTTTTTTTTTTTTTTTTTTTTTTTTTTTTTTTTTTTTTTTTTTTTTTTTTTTTTTTTTTTTTTTTTTTTTTTTTTTTTTTTTTTTTTTTTTTTTTTTTTTTTTTTTTTTTTTTTTTTTTTTTTTTTTTTTTTTTTTTTTTTTTTTTTTTTTTTTTTTTTTTTTTTTTTTTTTTTTTTTTTTTTTTTTTTTTTTTTTTTTTTTTTTTTTTTTTTTTTTTTTTTTTTTTTTTTTTTTTTTTTTTTTTTTTTTTTTTTTTTTTTTTTTTTTTTTTTTTTTTTTTTTTTTTTTTTTTTTTTTTTTTTTTTTTTTTTTTTTTTTTTTTTTTTTTTTTTTTTTTTTTTTTTTTTTTTTTTTTTTTTTTTTTTTTTTTTTTTTTTTTTTTTTTTTTTTTTTTTTTTTTTTTTTTTTTTTTTTTTTTTTTTTTTTTTTTTTTTTTTTTTTTTTTTTTTTTTTTTTTTTTTTTTTTTTTTTTTTTTTTTTTTTTTTTTTTTTTTTTTTTTTTTTTTTTTTTTTTTTTTTTTTTTTTTTTTTTTTTTTTTTTTTTTTTTTTTTTTTTTTTTTTTTTTTTTTTTTTTTTTTTTTTTTTTTTTTTTTTTTTTTTTTTTTTTTTTTTTTTTTTTTTTTTTTTTTTTTTTTTTTTTTTTTTTTTTTTTTTTTTTTTTTTTTTTTTTTTTTTTTTTTTTTTTTTTTTTTTTAAACTTTGTGTAATTTATTTGAAGTTATCATACATTTTGTCTCTCTAGTACCTAGCAACTCTTGCCCTGATATACTACTTGGTTGTTTGGATACATTCTCGTTGGCTGAAATACCTTTCGAGCAAATGCACCCCATGATAACTCCTAAACCGAAATTCACAATTCAGACCAGACAAAAGATCGTCCAATTATCTTTTTCCTAAGCACCTCCAACATATGCAAAACACATATAAATCATTTTAGATCGAGCGAAATCTTAAATGGAATTGAATATGATCATGTATTTATCAGCTATATATCTTAATTTATTTATTTTAGCCTACTTATTTTTAACACTTTTGATGTGATTAATTAATAGTATTATTCCAATATTTTGCTTGTCTTGTATCAGTTTCGGTTTTTGGTAAACAGATGATAGTCTAAAAAACCGGTTGCTCGTCATCCTGTCTCAGGCTTTCTACCGTAGATCTATATATATATATATATATATATATTCAGATTAGATATATAATGATATGCATTCAGGAAACTGAAAACGATTCATACCTAAAGTAAAAACCACCAAATTTCAAAGTCCTGGACAGCAATCAAAACCAGGAATAAATACTAACTTGCCCTGCTTAGAGATCCCATATATAATAGAGATGTATCGATGTGCAATGGCGGAGGTATGCAAATCCAACGGTTCATATATTTTAGGTACACTTTTTGGTTTATCATTATTAGCCCTACGCCCCTACCATAAATCTAATTTGCCCCAATAGCAAAGCCTCTCTTTGTTTTGTACTAAATTAATTTTAGTAAGATAAAAGGTAAATTTTTGAGGGGAATTAATTGTAAACGAACCGAAAGGATATGAACGAGACTCTTTTTATGTTCGTTTATTTAACTAAATGAACGGTTTACAAACAGATAAGCGAACATAATGTTGTATTCACGAACGGATACACGAACATAATGGCTTGTTCATGTTCTTCGTTTGTGTTCATGAATGAATGTTCAAACGAATATAGAGCTGTTGGGTTTAAAATTTTTTCAAAAATAGTAACGATGTGTAAGTAGACCACTTGGTGGGTGGTGACTTGTTCAAACCCAAGTAAGTATGTATTGAAAGTTGGTGACTATATTACACCAACCCTTCGCTTCGACTTTCACTTAAAATTATAAACCTACTCAAGGATGATATATTTAATGCTTTCAAATTTACATACTCAAAGATGGTATATATTTAAGGCTTTCTAATAGACATGTGTAAGGAACACTTTCACTTCCTCATGGAAGTGTCTGTCTTATCTTCTAACTTCAATTGATGATATGATAACGAATTTTAAATTTTACAACTGTAGATGTTTATTGTTGTTTGAAAAAAAGAAAAGTTACATATTGACTCGGATTGTTTATGACATTTATAGTTAGATCAAATGATTAATGCTACAACCATTTCATATAAACTTTTTGTTAATTATTACAAAATGGTTAAGTGGTAACAAAACATGTTTCCTCACAAGTGATTTTAGATTTTTGGGTTTTTTCTTCAAGATCTTTAGATGAAAAGGGTTTTAATTGAGAAATTATATTTGTTATCTATTATGAGGGAGCTTTCTAGCGTGGTTAAGACAACGTATAGTAGACATCTTAATATTCGCGAGTAATCCACAACTTTTTTTAAAAAATGTTTAAGTCATATGATCTTTTATAGTTTCTTAACATTATATGTGTATTTGGCTTTATCGGGTTTTGTCTTTTCCATGCTTTTAATTTTAGATATCTTTTATGGAATTGAACCAAATAATACAACATAAATGCTTTTATAGTGTTACATAAAATAGTGATATCTTTGTCTATTAAAAAATAGTGTTATATAAAGTGATGAGATATTTTTCAAAAAGTAAAGAGACCAAACAAGCTTTTATGACCGTCAATTTCAAGTTGGTTTGACTTAAATGTATTGAAGTAAATGAGTTATATAATTAGTTTATATATCTCACACAAACATACAAACAATTACAAAAAAAAAAGTAAAAAATAACTTTTGTGAACACATAACATCTTA
>CM067167.1:250902795-250906160 GCA_034093135.1 Erigeron breviscapus
CCTGCATCTTTTGTTGTATTCTGGCTAACCATGCACCAATCAAGGTAGATTTAGGCTTCCCCTTCAGAATCTGGATCATCTCCCTATGCTCAGAAATCCCAAACTCGTGCACTGAAACCTGATGGTATTCTTCAGCTGCCCTTCCTTCTCTTTTAACAATCAAGTCAAAAAGCTTCAATCCATCAGCTTTTGTTACTTCCATATCAACTATTTTGGCTGAATGAGATCGATGCTTCATATAATGTTCATATTGATCCCTTTCATGTTTTCTTTGAATTTCAACAGCATCATCAGACATTGATTTGAAGGTAGAAAGATCAGCATCACGAACACTCTTTCTTGATGATCTAGGTCCAGTCACTTTGGGTTTAGAGGTTGGTCTGAGCAACTCTTTCTCAACTTTCTGAACTTCGGCCAGAATTTCCTTCCTTTTTATCGCCATTTCTTTTTCTCTATTTTTCTTTAAGTCTTCAATGAACAACTTAAAGGTCAGACTTTCCAACTTTTGTTCCAGAGGAGAGTAGTTCATCCCACACTCATATTCCAGCATATCAACTATAGCCTTTTGCACTCTTGGGTCATTTTTGATTTTCTGATATCTTTCTAATGATAGACCAAGAGCTGCAGCATCAATGTGATCTAGGGTTCCCATATTCTGGTGTTGAACCCTTTCCCTTTCCTTATTTTCTCTCCACATAATAAATTGATTAGAGACTTGCTTCTGCAGAGTCTCTAATTTCTTGCTATCAGCATTTGGATCATGAAGTGGATAGCCTTCTTCATCAACGTCTTCACCAACAACTAAACCAGAACCCTTAGCAACTTTCTTTGTTGGTTCTGCCATCACTTGGGCCTTGCCCTTATCTTTCTTCGCAGCTTCAGCTTCAGGTTTCTGAACTTGTTCCTTCTGAACTGAGGTACTACCAGATGTTCCCTCAGATTGCTTCTTGGTTGCTTCAATCATTTAGCCAGCAAACCAATACACCTCCCCCACCCCCACATTCCCCTCACTTCCCCAACCATACCCACTCCCCCCCCCACCCCCCCCCCCCCCCCCCCCCCCCCCCCCCCCCCCCCCCCCCCCCCCCCCCCCCCCCCCCCCCCCCCCCCCCCCCCCCCCCCCCCCCCCCCCCCCCCCCCCCCCCCCCCCCCCCCCCCCCCCCCCCCCCCCCCCCCCCCCCCCCCCCCCCCCCCCCCCCCCCCCCCCCCCCCCCCCCCCCCCCCCCCCCCCCCCCCCCCCCCCCCCCCCCCCCCCCCCCCCCCCCCCCCCCCCCCCCCCCCCCCCCCCCCCCCCCCCCCCCCCCCCCCCCCCCCCCCCCCCCCCCCCCCCCCCCCCCCCCCCCCCCCCCCCCCCCCCCCCCCCCCCCCCCCCCCCCCCCCCCCCCCCCCCCCCCCCCCCCCCCCCCCCCCCCCCCCCCCCCCCCCCCCCCCCCCCCCCCCCCCCCCCCCCCCCCCCCCCCCCCCCCCCCCCCCCCCCCCCCCCCCCCCCCCCCCCCCCCCCCCCCCCCCCCCCCCCCCCCCCCCCCCCCCCCCCCCCCCCCCCCCCCCCCCCCCCCCCCCCCCCCCCCCCCCCCCCCCCCCCCCCCCCCCCCCCCCCCCCCCCCCCCCCCCCCCCCCCCCCCCCCCCCCCCCCCCCCCCCCCCCCCCCCCCCCCCCCCCCCCCCCCCCCCCCCCCCCCCCCCCCCCCCCCCCCCCCCCCCCCCCCCCCCCCCCCCCCCCCCCCCCCCCCCCCCCCCCCCCCCCCCCCCCCCCCCCCCCCCCCCCCCCCCCCCCCCCCCCCCCCCCCCCCCCCCCCCCCCCCCCCCCCCCCCCCCCCCCCCCCCCCCCCCCCCCCCCCCCCCCCCCCCCCCCCCCCCCCCCCCCCCCCCCCCCCCCCCCCCCCCCCCCCCCCCCCCCCCCCCCCCCCCCCCCCCCCCCCCCCCCCCCCCCCCCCCCCCCCCCCCCCCCCCCCCCCCCCCCCCCCCCCCCCCCCCCCCCCCCCCCCCCCCCCCCCCCCCCCCCCCCCCCCCCCCCCCCCCCCCCCCCCCCCCCCCCCCCCCCCCCCCCCCCCCCCCCCCCCCCCCCCCCCCCCCCCCCCCCCCCCCCCCCCCCCCCCCCCCCCCCCCCCCCCCCCCCCCCCCCCCCCCCCCCCCCCCCCCCCCCCCCCCCCCCCCCCCCCCCCCCCCCCCCCCCCCCCCCCCCCCCCCCCCCCCCCCCCCCCCCCCCCCCCCCCCCCCCCCCCCCCCCCCCCCCCCCCCCCCCCCCCCCCCCCCCCCCCCCCCCCCCCCCCCCCCCCCCCCCCCCCCCCCCCCCCCCCCCCCCCCCCCCCCCCCCCCCCCCCCCCCCCCCCCCCCCCCCCCCCCCCCCCCCCCCCCCCCCCCCCCCCCCCCCCCCCCCCCCCCCCCCCCCCCCCCCCCCCCCCCCCCCCCCCCCCCCCCCCCCCCCCCCCCCCCCCCCCCCCCCCCCCCCCCCCCCCCCCCCCCCCCCCCCCCCCCCCCCCCCCCCCCCCCCCCCCCCCCCCCCCCCCCCCCCCCCCCCCCCCCCCCCCCCCCCCCCCCCCCCCCCCCCCCCCCCCCCCCCCCCCCCCCCCCCCCCCCCCCCCCCCCCCCCCCCCCCCCCCCCCCCCCCCCCCCCCCCCCCCCCCCCCCCCCCCCCCCCCCCCCCCCCCCCCCCCCCCCCCCCCCCCCCCCCCCCCCCCCCCCCCCCCCCCCCCCCCCCCCCCCCCCCCCCCCCCCCCCCCCCCCCCCCCCCCCCCCCCCCCCCCCCCCCCCCCCCCCCCCCCCCCCCCCCCCCCCCCCCCCCCCCCCCCCCCCCCCCCCCCCCCCCCCCCCCCCCCCCCCCCCCCCCCCCCCCCCCCCCCCCCCCCCCCCCCCCCCCCCCCCCCCCCCCCCCCCCCCCCCCCCCCCCCCCCCCCCCCCCCCCCCCCCCCCCCCCCCCCCCCCCCCCCCCCCCCCCCCCCCCCCCCCCCCCCCCCCCCCCCCCCCCCCCCCCCCCCCCCCCCCCCCCCCCCCCCCCCCCCCCCCCCCCCCCCCCCCCCCCCCCCCCCCCCCCCCCCCCCCCCCCCCCCCCCCCCCCCCCCCCCCCCCCCCCCCCCCCCCCCCCCCCCCCCCCCCCCCCCCCCCCCCCCCCCCCCCCCCCCCCCCCCCCCCCCCCCCCCCCCCCCCCCCCCCCCCCCCCCCCCCCCCCCCCCCCCCCCCCCCCCCCCCCCCCCCCCCCCCCCCCCCCCCCCCCCCCCCCCCCCCCCCCCCCCCCCCCCCCCCCCCCCCCCCCCCCCCCCCCCCCCCCCCCCCCCCCCCCCCCCCCCCCCCCCCCCCCCCCCCCCCCCCCCCCCCCCCCCCCCCCCCCCCCCCCCCCCCCCCCCCCCCCCCCCCCCCCCAAAAATTTGA
>CM067167.1:250907160-250924660 GCA_034093135.1 Erigeron breviscapus
ACATACCATTCTCAAGTCTAACAACTTGGTAGTACATCGTACATTGCGCGATCTCAAGTGTATGACACTTGGAAGTACATGGAACCATTCATCAAGTAAGTATACTTGGAAGTACATCCACCAAACCTCAAGTACGAATACTTGGAAGTACATGGAACCATTCATCAAGTAAGTATGACACTTGGAAGTACAAGGAACCATTCATCAAGTAAGTATACTTGGAAGTACATCAACCATTCATCAAGTAAGTATACCTGGAAGTACATGGAACCATTCATCAAGTAAGTATACTTGGAAGTACATGGAACCATTCATCAAGTAAGTATACTTGGAAGTACATGGAACCATTCATCAAGTAAGTATACTTGGAAGTACATGGAACCATTCATCAAGTAAGTATACTTGGAAGTACATGGAACCATTCATCAAGTAAGTATACTTGGAAGTACATGGAACCATTCATCAAGTAAGTATACTTGGAAGTACATGGAACCATTCATCAAGTAAGTATACTTGGAAGTACATGGAACCATTCATCAAGTAAGTATACTTGGAAGTACATGGAACCATTCATCAAGTAAGTATACTTGGAAGTACATGGAACCATTCATCAAGTAAGTATACTTGGAAGTACATGGAACCATTCATCAAGTAAGTATGACACTTGGAAGTACAAGGAACCATTCATCAAGTAAGTATACTTGGAAGTACATCAACCATTCATCAAGTAAGTATACTTGGAAGTACATGGAACCATTCATCAAGTAAGTATACTTGGAAGTACATCGACCATTCATCAAGTGTATACTTGGAAGTACATGGAACCATTCATCAAGTAAGTATACTTGGAAGTACATGGAACCATTCATCAAGTAGTATACTTGGAAGTACATGGAACCATTCATCAAGTAAGTATACTTGGAAGTACATCGAACCATTCATCAAGTAAGTATACTTGGAAGTACATGGAACCATTCATCAAGTAGTATACTTGGAAGTACATGGACCATTCATCAAGTAGTATACTTGGAAGTACATCGAACCATTCATCAAGTAGTATACTTGGAAGTACATCGAACCATTCATCAAGTAGTATACTTGGAAGTACATGGAACCATTCATCAAGTAAGTATACTTGGAAGTACATGGAACCATTCATCAAGTGTATGACACTTGGAAGTACATGGAACCATTCATCAAGTAAGTATACTTGGAAGTACATCAACCACAATTTCAACCAACTATACGTACATACACTTAGGAGGATTCTACTTTCCTCGGATCCTAGATGCTTATATATAGGGTCACCCGCAGCCTTCCCACCACATCTAAAACCCAATGAAGGCATAACCGACTTCCATGTATGCACGTCTATCCTAGCAGTAATAATATTAATAACAATAACCATAATAATAATGCCTAAGTGTACCATGACAACAACAATCATTACAAACACAATATTCTCAAGTCTAACAACTTGGTAGTACGTCGTACATTGCGCGATCTCAAGTGTATGACACTTGGAAGTACATGGAACCATTCATCAAGTAAGTATACTTGGAAGTACATCAACCAATCAAGTAAGAACTTGAAGTACATGGCATTCTCAAGTGTATACTTGGAAGTACATGGAACCATTCATCAAGTAAGTATACTTGGAAGTACATGGAACCATTCATCAAGTAAGTATACTTGGAAGTACATGGAACCATTCATCAAGTAAGTATACTTGGAAGTACATGGAACCATTCATCAAGTAAGTATACTTGGAAGTACATGGAACCATTCATCAAGTAAGTATACTTGGAAGTACATCGACCATTCATCAAGTGTATACTTGGAAGTACATGGAACCATTCATCAAGTAAGTATACTTGGAAGTACATGGAACCATTCATCAAGTAAGTATACTTGGAAGTACATCGAACCATTCATCAAGTGTATACTTGGAAGTACATGGAACCATTCATCAAGTAAGTATACTTGGAAGTACATGGACCATTCATCAAGTAGTATACTTGGAAGTACATCGAACCATTCATCAAGTAGTATACTTGGAAGTACATGGAACCATTCATCAAGTAAGTATACTTGGAAGTACATGGAACCATTCATCAAGTAAGTATACTTGGAAGTACATCGAACCATTCATCAAGTAAGTATACTTGGAAGTACATGGAACCATTCATCAAGTGTATACTTGGAAGTACATGGAACCATTCATCAAGTAAGTATACTTGGAAGTACATCAACCACAATTTCAACCAACTATACGTACATACACTTAGGAGGATTCTACTTTCCTCGGATCCTAGATGCTTATATATAGGGTCACCCGCAGCCTTCCCACCACATCTAAAACCTTTTGAAAGTAAAACCGACCTCTATGTATACACCACTATCCTAATTTATTTAACAATTAACCCAATCATATATGAAATCAATCAATAGTGCCAATATAATCATCAATTGACAAACAACAATTTAAGCAATAAGACCAAAGGTAACTCAAGCCAATCAACAGGTCAATCAACAATTAAACACGTATGGTTACACTTTTCAGCCCGAATCTCAATTGAGTAGGGAGCTACGAAACTCACCTTGATCGGCAAAGAAGCTAGTAAAGGATTACAAACGAGTAACGGGTTCCACACGTCCACAACCTATAATTATTCATCGTAATACCGCCACGTCAACTATACAATCTCAAACAAGTTGAAAAGCGACACACATAAAAACACAGTGACTATCCACTGCGCCGCAGTGGACCAGAACTATGTCCACTGCGCCGCAGTGGCCCAGACTGAACCAGGATCCGAGACAAAGCACTGCGCCGCAGTGAGCAAGGACCATGCCCACTGCGCCGCAGTGGGCTAAGAAGCAAAAATGGCCGAGGAAATCCACTGCGCCGCAGTGAGCCAAACCATGCCACTGCGCCGCAGTGGCCAGAACAGCCACTGCGCCGCAGTGGGCTAGCCCAAGCCACTGCGCCGCAGTGGCTTCCTACTGGACCAGAAGAGCAGCTGCACCAGCAGCAAGAAAATCAAGACCAAACCCTAAAATCTCGACCCAAACCAACCCAAATCGATTTGTAGGAACCTATAACTTGAAATGAAGCATAAATAAACATCATTGACCATAAATAAACATAACCCAATCCACCAATTCGACCCAAAACATCAAAATCGATTTTGACCTAAATTAACCCACATAAACCCTAATTTGACCTAAAAACGTTTTTGACCCGATTCGAACAAGGATTCTTATGGTATTAGCTTAGGAACATGTTTTCAAACATAGAATGAAGATATTGAAATGATTTGGACTTACCCAAGTCTTGCTTCAAAGGTCAAGCCCGAATTTGACCCAAATAGATGATTCTTGCAACTTGAAACTCCAAATTCTGGATATGATGAAGATATAATGCCGTAGATGATGATTCTTGCACTAATCTAACTTGAAGAACATTAAAAGATAAGGATTTGCTAGAGAGAGAGGGAGAGAGTATGTGTGTGTGTTCTTGAGAGTTTTAGAGGGAGATAGATAGATGAAATGAATGAAAGGGAAAGGATAAGGTGGGTTGGGTAAATGGGTCTTGGATCCTATCCACGGGTCGACCCATCACACTAACTAGCCAAAATAACTATTCGTCGAGTGTCGAATCACATAATTAATCGGTCAATCGACCCGTCAAACACATTATCTAGTCGTTTAGCCACAAATTGAACCAAATCATGTTATTAAATAGAATGTTAGTCATATTACACATAAAGTCAAACGGGTCAAAATAGCGGATGTTACATTATCCCCCCGTTAAAAGAATTTCGTCCCGAAATTCGACAAGACACTAATCGTTAAACAAATGTGGGTACTTAGGCCTCAACTCTAGCGATCTCCACCGCACATCAATCCATTTCTTTTCTTAGTATGCGAGCCATTGGCCACCATTCTGTAACACCCGTCATTGCACAAGATTCCCGCCTGAGTCATAAGCACATTCTCTTCACGCGTGATCAAGTCTCAAGTTGGTTTGAGTACCCGTTGCTCATTGGATGGCTCCCTGAATTGGAGTTAAGTGATTTTCTTTATCTGAAAGGATGGAAATCGAATCTTTGTGCACCTACACCATTTCTTCTACATGCTAATGTGTTAAGTTGTCAGAGTTTATCGGTTTCGTCGTACCGTGACCACTTCTTGTCGTCGGCGACTTCACGGTGAAATCCATTACAATTTGTTTTTCCCTCGCATCTCTTTCCCGGTCTTCCACTACCAGTTCATTCACATCTCAGAAGTCTATAAGAGTTTTGACTACGCGCGCGATGTTAGGGAGTTAGGCATATACGAAATTAGGTTATTGAGATGGGACAAGCCCGGTAAGTCACCCGGAAAAGCCTCGGGAGACTCAAGATTAGCAAAGACGACGTTAGTTTTCAGATTCTTGAGACGATAGCTCTAAGGACCCTAAGAACCCTACCGTTATAAAATTTTACACTAGCAAACCCTACTACACTACTAAGAACCGTATTAACCGTTGGCATTCAAATTGTACTCACTTAATCGTCAAGAACCTTAATATCATAGAGCACAACGTACGTGAAGAGTTCGTCGTCTTCTAGAGTCAAGATGTACACACGGGGTATTTGACCAAATTTAGTTATGCAGTCGCTAAACATCCAAAATTGCAAACATATAATTCCAAAACACACGAACGAACGTAACTCAAAGGAGTAACGTCGGAATAAATGAGATCATAGTCGGTTTCGATATCGAACAGTGCCATAATATAACGACCGTTAAGAGGAATGTACCTTAACCAACGTTTGGATCATTTTGGCCCCCATTGCCATTTCCCGCAAAAGCTCGGCCTCGGGGTTGAACTTGTTGACCTTGTTGGCCACGGTTTTGGTTCGGCCCGGTAATTTGGAGCTGGTTCGGATGGACCGCCACTTCAACTTGTTGTCCAACCCATTGCGGACAATTGTTACGGTAGTGAGTACGACTACCACATCCAAAACACTCACCTCTTTGTTGGTTACCTTGAGGAGGGACGGCCCGTAAAGGTGCTACATTCAATGGTGCCGCTTTCGGTGCCCTACAATCTTTGGCCTCGTGCCCGGGTCGGTTACAATTAAAGCAAGTCCCACATTGGATAGCGGGGGAGTGATGACGATTACACTTTGCACAAAAGGGGTGAGGTCCTAAGTAAGTTTTTCTCGTTGGCCCCGCCGCCGCCATAACCCTACCCCTACCAACATCTTTGGGATCA
Source organism: Erigeron breviscapus (assembly GCA_034093135.1). Taxonomy (NCBI): domain Eukaryota; kingdom Viridiplantae; phylum Streptophyta; class Magnoliopsida; order Asterales; family Asteraceae; genus Erigeron; species Erigeron breviscapus. Next base: position 250,912,427 of record CM067167.1, read on the forward strand.
ACCCTTCCCATTTTCTTCACCCCACTTGATTCTCCCATTTCCTTTCTCTTGTTTGTTGAGGAGTTACTCAAAACACCGCTCCTCAACAAGTCTTCAGTCACACTACCGGCTCGGTTGACAGCATCGGCTAAAGAAGTAGGCATGTTAGAATTCACATAGGATCGGACTTGAGGATTCAAGCCCAATACAAACTTCTCGATGGCTCGAGCCTCAGAATCCACCAAGTGAGGAATGAGGGTAGACAACTCTTGAAATCGTCTAACATAACTCTTGAAATCGGCTCCTTCCATATTGAGATTAGCAAACTCAATGGTCAAGTTTTGTAGTTCATAGGGAGGACAAAACTTTGCCTTCACTTTGTTCTTGAAATCGATCCATTCCAAGTTATAAGTCCGCCCCAAAGTTATCTCTTGGTTCCACCAACTCAAGGCGTCATTTTTAAACATGCCGGATGCATAAGGAATCCGGTCGTCATATGTGCAATGACTTCTTTCAATCACTGCCTCGATCTCTTCAAACCACCTTATACACTCTGTGGGACCGCCTCTTCCATTAAACTCTGGCGCCCCACAGCTTTTGAAGTCTTTAAATACACACCCCTGTCGGTATCCCTCGTATTGATTATACATGGGCATGCGGTTATCAATTCTCACTGGTTCCTCTTCTTCGTTTTCCGCGTCTTGAGGTTGAGCATTTTCATTATTCACATTTTCTGGGGCTTCATTGTTTTGAGCCACATTGTTCTGTCCAAGACCTGCCGTGACTTGAGCAATAATGGTTGGCATGAGATTAGCGATCGTTTGAGCGATCACCTCAGCCATGTTTGGTTCAGGAATTTCACCACGACCCCTTCCTTGGCCTCTACCACGACCTCTACCTCTGCCTCTACCACGGCCCCTACCTCTAACTCCTTGTACCTCCGGTTGAGCTTCCGGTTGAGGTTCTTCCGGTTCAGCCCTATAGTTCGTTCCGGCTCTCCTTGGTCTCACCATTTCTATAAAACAAGTGACACGTTGATCCTAGAGTTAGTCTCAAATGCTCACATGTTAGTCACACAAGTAGTCAATGCTCTCAGACCGATACCACATACTCATTTCATATCATTAAGCTAAGGCAAAAGTGCTAGAATCCTATGAGATTGTTACTTAGCATATTATCATGTCAACTTCATTACAATTGTTCATTATTTACTCAAGTAATCATGCTCAACACATCACAAAATCAAACAATTAACACAATTGGGCTAAGTATAATCTGAATTCGATATGCTCTCTAGTTATTGACCAGGTATGTATACAGGGTGTACCAACGGCTAACCCTCCACCCAATCAACTTCCATTAAGCATATCGGTTCCCTATTATACACTAAGCCAAGCAACTAACACGAATGATTCAAGGTATAATCCGAATTCGATATGCTTTCTAGTTATTGACCGGGTATGTATACAGGGTGTACCAACGGCTAACCCTCCACCCAATCAACTTCCATTAAGCATATCGGTTCCTTATTATACTCTAAGCCAAGCATGCGCAATCCATGATGTCATTAACTTGTTATAATATTGGATAACCATAAAAGAGTTGATCGGGTTCTTTTAGGGTTGCCACAATATCATACTAAGTTAATAACATAACTTCATTTTGCTCTAAATCACCAAATTAGCACCAATCAATAATAACAAATCCACATTAACGACAGTCAAAACCCAATCAATGCCAAGCGTCAATCAGTGACAACAATTCATATCAATGACAATCAATTTCAATCAACACACACATTAACCACATTGTACTCATACCACATTCATCACATTGAATTCAAGCCATCACATAAGTGGTCTTAACTACGAACTCACACGGGGATTCACATAATTCACATTGCACACGAATTTCCTAACCATGCATGCTATATGAAGAGTTTTAACTTAAGCCGTAGTCTAGGTCAAACCGCCTAATTCTCTACGACCACGCATGGGCCACCATTCTGTAACACCCCAAGCCAAGGCTCGAAATATTACGGAAATCATATAGCACAAGGTGGAATTAATGTAGAACATGAACTATATGCAAGCAAAGGATTCAGTGAATCCATACATTAAAATAAACGAGTACCAAAATACATAAGGGGCAAGTCACCATCAAGGTTTGCAAAAGAACATTTAAGAGATGGCTAACGGTCCTAAGTACAATGCAAAAGAAGGCAAACGGATCCTTGATCCATATAAGTCCAAGTCCGGGTTCAACAGCAAGCAAACAATCAAACTCCTTGCCTTGGAATAACTTGATTACCTGAAAAGTGTACTAAGCATAGTCAACACAAGGTTGGTGAGTTCGTAGGAATGGTTCACAAGAAACCATTGTCCTAAATCACAACAAGTATAAGTAAAGGCAAAACAAAACATAAGAATAGCCTTTATGTGTCTCAATCTCAAATCACAACAAAACACAATATAAGTAATGCGTATGATAAATAAGCACAAGTGATGTCTATATCAAGATATGTACTACACACATAATCATGTCCGAATGCATAAAAGGTATGTCCAACAATTAGGCATCAGATAACGCATCTCTAGTGTACCATGACAACAACAAAACCACTACAAACACAATATTCTCAAGTCTAACAACTTGGTAGTACGTCGTACATTGCGCGATCTCAAGTGTATGACACTTGGAAGTACATGGAACCATTCATCAAGTAAGTATACTTGGAAGTACATCAACCACAATTTCAACCAACTATACGTACATACACTTAGGAGGATTCTACTTTCCTCGGATCCTAGATGCTTATATATAGGGTCACCCGCAGCCTTCCCACCACATCTAAAACCCAATGAAGGCATAACCGACTTCCATGTATGCACGTCTATCCTAGCAGTAATAATATTAATAACAATAACCATAATAATAATGCCTAAGTGTACCATGACAACAACAATCATTACGAACACAATATTCTCAAGTCTAACAACTTGGTAGTACATCGTACATTGCGCGATCTCAAGTGTATGACACTTGGAAGTACATGGAACCATTCATCAAGTAAGTATACTTGGAAGTACATCAACCAAACCTCAAGTACGAACCTAACCACAAATTCAATCACCAAAACCATCATAACACAAATCAATCAAACTACAATGCACATACATTTCATATGACTTTACATTTAAGGAATCATAGATGTTTATATATAGGGTCACCCGCAGCCTTCCCACCACATCTACAACTCATTAAAGGTATCATCGTCTTCCATGTATATACAACTATCCTAATCACAATATCAAATCATTTCAATCATAATGGTAAAGTAATCGCGTATAATAGATGAGCACGCGAAACATTAACATCAAATCATGTGTCGTACGTAAGTAGGACCACAACGTATACCAAATGCGTGTCAAAGACGTCATCAATGCAACAATAAAAGTATGCTTGAGTGTGTACCGTACAAGTCAAGTATAACAAGGCGTATATGTCCATTCCAAACACATTCCCAATATCCATCAATTTCTCTAAACAAAGCGTACATACACTTCGGAGGATTTTTCTTTCATCGAGTTCTAGATGCTTATGTATAGGGTCATCCGCAGCCTTCCCACCACATCTAAAACCTTTTGAAAGTAAAACCGACCTCTATGTATACACCACTATCCTAATTTATTTAACAATTAACCCAATCATATATGAAATCAATCAATAGTGCCAATATAATCATCAATTGACAAACAACAATTTAAGCAATAAGACCAAAGGTAACTCAAGCCAATCAACAGGTCAATCAACAATTAAACACGTATGGTTACACTTTTCAGCCCGAATCTCAATTGAGTAGGGAGCTACGAAACTCACCTTGATCGGCAAAGAAGCTAGTAAAGGATTACAAACGAGTAACGGGTTCCACACGTCCACAACCTATAATTATTCATCGTAATACCGCCACGTCAACTATACAATCTCAAACAAGTTGAAAAGCGACACACATAAAAATACAGTGACTATCCACTGCGCCGCAGTGGACCAGAACTATGTCCACTGCGCCGCAGTGGCCCAGACTGAACCAGGATCCGAGACAAAGCACTGCGCCGCAGTGAGCAAAGACTATGCCCACTGCGCCGCAGTGGGCTAAGAGGCAAAAATGGCCGAGGAAATCCACTGCGCCGCAGTGGAGACTATGCCCTCCCACTGCGCCGCAGTGGCCAAACTGAAGCCACGGCCGCAGGACCAAAGCCACTGCGCCGCAGTGGACCAGAACTAGTCCACTGCGCCGCAGTGGCAACTGAACAGCTGACCAGCAGCAAGAAAATCAAGACCAAACCCTAAAATCTCGACCCAAACCAACCCAAATCGATTTGTAGGAACCTATAACTTGAAATGAAGCATAAATAAACATCATTGACCATAAATAAACATAACCCAATCCACCAATTCGACCCAAAACATCAAAATCGATTTTGACCTAAATTAACCCACATAAACCCTAATTTGACCTAAAAACGTTTTTGACCCGATTCGAACAAGGATTCTTATGGTATTAGCTTAGGAACATGTTTTCAAACATAGAATGAAGATATTGAAATGATTTGGACTTACCCAAGTCTTGCTTCAAAGGTCAAGCCCGAATTTGACCCAAATAGATGATTCTTGCAACTTGAAACTCCAAATTCTGGATATGATGAAGATATAATGCCGTAGATGATGATTCTTGCACTAATCTAACTTGAAGAACATTAAAAGATAAGGATTTGCTAGAGAGAGAGAGAGAGTATGTGTGTGTGTTCTTGAGAGTTTTAGAGAAAGATAGATAGATGAAATGAATGAAAGGGAAAGGATAAGGTGGGTTGGGTAAATGGGTCTTGGATCCTATCCACGGGTCGACCCATCACACTAACTAGCCAAAATAACTATTCGTCGAGTGTCGAATCACATAATTAATCGGTCAATCGACCCGTCAAACACATTATCTAGTCGTTTAGCCACAAATTGAACCAAATCATGTTATTAAATAGAATGTTAGTCATATTACACATAAAGTCAAACGGGTCAAAATAGCGGATGTTACATAGAATATTTATAAATGGATGAGGCTGTTTTTGTTTGATGACGATCTTAGTTTGATGTATGGGATTTTCAAAGCTGGAGAAGGAGGCTATAACATTGAACCAAATGCAGAGTTGGATGCTGAAAAGGAATCATGGCAAGAAGACTATTCTTTATCTGATCATGCAAGTCTAACAGTTGTATTTTCACTTTTCACCCGCTAGAATGACATGTTCTCAACCATCTCATAATTGATGCCAAAAATATGACAATATGAATATTGTTGCCTATGCGAATATTTGCCTCCTGAAAAGTTGATGTTTTATGCTAAACAACCAAGAAAGTATTGTTAATGCTAATATTTATCTTACTTCAACGTTAGTGGTTGTTTCAAAATAATCGGTGAGTATATATTCTTCTAATATATTCATTAATAAGAGTTTCCAATTTTTTTCTCCTGGGAGCACCATCTTATGGTTTAGACATTAGACATGCTTCAAGTCTGGGTCTCAAGTCCTCCGTCAAAGACATATATAGAAAGTTAAGAGGAACTTTATGGTTTCTATTGGAATCTACATGATTAGAAAATATGTTTTGTTTTACAATATACTTATCTTGTGTGTTACAATACAATTTATGGCTTCAGTGATTTTTATGTATTTTTTTTATATAGATCATGCTTTCTTTATCGTGTTTTTAGTTTGCAAGCTGAATATGCTATTGAATATAAAAATGAATTTATATCTTAGATAACCCGGAAACAATCTTTCTACCTTAGGTAAAGATAATGTTGTCTACATCTTAACTGCTTTCATACACCATTGAAAATTGATATTGAGATTCACAATCTATGAAAGACGATATTGAATGTTACTTACTATATGTTGTACAATATTACCTTTTAAATGATGTTCATATTTTAATATTTTAAACCCATAGAGATAGAGTTATCATGTCCAACTCAAGAATATTCGTTGCTACATTTTTTCAAGTATATAGGTGAAAAAAAATTATTTATGATTATACATGCGTTGCATGGATCTAATCACTATACCTTAAATATAAAATAGTTTATTTTTATTTTTTATACACATTAAAAACAAATACAATCAAAATATACATAAGAATAAATATCAAAAGCATAATCATTTTAGAAACAATTTTATTTTCTTCATTTATAGGTATTTGTATGGAAAAAATGATTAGAATATTTAGATATTAGATAATTACTAAAATTTAAATTTAAAAAAATTTCATATATATAAATAAGGGAAAAATCCATAAAAAGGTAACCTATTTACACAAATTTCCTATTAAAGGTAACCTATTTTGTTTTCGTCTATTTAAAGGACCCTATTTCCAAAAATTTCCTAATAAAGGGTATCTCGTTAGTTTTTGACAGACGACGCCCGTTAAGTGCCACGTCACCGATGCCACGTCATCAGATTTGCTGACGTGGAGTTGACTTTGACCGACTTATATATATATCGATTTTATATATCAAAAAACATATTTTCATTATTCTGTTTTTTTTTGACCTTATTTTAGCTGTCTTTTTTTTTTATTACTATTTTTAAATCTAAATAGCTACTGATATTATGTTGTGTTTGATTTTGCTGCTGAATGTTTCAGTCATTTAGATTGAGTTTAGAAATTATTACAATCTAAGAAGAGTATATATATATTTATATACATATGGATAATAATTCGGTTTCTTTACGGCAAAAAACCCGTCGGCTTCCCGATCGTTTTGATAGTTCAAGCTTCCAGATTAAAGGTAATTATACATTCATTGTTTTCCATTTACTCATTTTACTTATATAGTATTTATATTTCTTTCTTTGCAGTAGTTTTGAAATATCGTTTATATACTAATTTGTGTGTTTGTTAGTTAATTTTGTAGATTTTGAGTTTATTTAGAATTCACCCGTTTAGTATCTTCGTCGTCCCTTTTTTGTCCGTTAACAATGCCTCAAAAAACTGATAATAGTTACAAAATGCAGGACAGAAACCGAGCAATCAAATACATATCTACATCTCATACTCATTTTGACTTAAGATAGTTTTACATAAACTGCAATAGACACAAATCACTTTTTGGTTGTAGTGCGGTACATTTTTTTTTTTTTTTTTTTTTTTTTTTTTTTTTTTTTTTTTTTTTTTTTTTTTTTTTTTTTTTTTTTTTTTTTTTTTTTTTTTTTTTTTTTTTTTTTTTTTTTTTTTTTTTTTTTTTTTTTTTTTTTTTTTTTTTTTTTTTTTTTTTTTTTTTTTTTTTTTTTTTTTTTTTTTTTTTTTTTTTTTTTTTTTTTTTTTTTTTTTTTTTTTTTTTTTTTTTTTTTTTTTTTTTTTTTTTTTTTTTTTTTTTTTTTTTTTTTTTTTTTTTTTTTTTTTTTTTTTTTTTTTTTTTTTTTTTTTTTTTTTTTTTTTTTTTTTTTTTTTTTTTTTTTTTTTTTTTTTTTTTTTTTTTTTTTTTTTTTTTTTTTTTTTTTTTTTTTTTTTTTTTTTTTTTTTTTTTTTTTTTTTTTTTTTTTTTTTTTTTTTTTTTTTTTTTTTTTTTTTTTTTTTTTTTTTTTTTTTTTTTTTTTTTTTTTTTTTTTTTTTTTTTTTTTTTTTTTTTTTTTTTTTTTTTTTTTTTTTTTTTTTTTTTTTTTTTTTTTTTTTTTTTTTTTTTTTTTTTTTTTTTTTTTTTTTTTTTTTTTTTTTTTTTTTTTTTTTTTTTTTTTTTTTTTTTTTTTTTTTTTTTTTTTTTTTTTTTTTTTTTTTTTTTTTTTTTTTTTTTTTTTTTTTTTTTTTTTTTTTTTTTTTTTTTTTTTTTTTTTTTTTTTTTTTTTTTTTTTTTTTTTTTTTTTTTTTTTTTTTTTTTTTTTTTTTTTTTTTTTTTTTTTTTTTTTTTTTTTTTTTTTTTTTTTTTTTTTTTTTTTTTTTTTTTTTTTTTTTTTTTTTTTTTTTTTTTTTTTTTTTTTTTTTTTTTTTTTTTTTTTTTTTTTTTTTTTTTTTTTTTTTTTTTTTTTTTTTTTTTTTTTTTTTTTTTTTTTTTTTTTTTTTTTTTTTTTTTTTTTTTTTTTTTTTTTTTTTTTTTTTTTTTTTTTTTTTTTTTTTTTTTTTTTTTTTTTTTTTTTTTTTTTTTTTTTTTTTTTTTTTTTTTTTTTTTTTTTTTTTTTTTTTTTTTTTTTTTTTTTTTTTTTTTTTTTTTTTTTTTTTTTTTTTTTTTTTTTTTTTTTTTTTTTTTTTTTTTTTTTTTTTTTTTTTTTTTTTTTTTTTTTTTTTTTTTTTTTTTTTTTTTTTTTTTTTTTTTTTTTTTTTTTTTTTTTTTTTTTTTTTTTTTTTTTTTTTTTTTTTTTTTTTTTTTTTTTTTTTTTTTTTTTTTTTTTTTTTTTTTTTTTTTTTTTTTTTTTTTTTTTTTTTTTTTTTTTTTTTTTTTTTTTTTTTTTTTTTTTTTTTTTTTTTTTTTTTTTTTTTTTTTGTTTTTTTAAAGTCTACATATGATGATGAAAAACTATAATCGATTTTCGATCCTAATAGTTATGTCCGAATAAACAATAAAGAGAAATTTTTGTTTTTTTAAAGTCTACATATGATGATGAAAAACTATAATCGATTTTCGATCCCAATAGTTATGTCCAAATAAACAATAAAGAGAAATTTTTGTTTTTTTAAAGTCTACATATGATGATGAAAAACTATAATCGATTTTCGATCCCAATAGTTATGTCCGAATAAACAATAAAGAGAAATTTTTGTTTTTTTAAAGTCTACATATGATGATGAAAAACTATAATCGATTTTCGATCCCAATAGTTATGTCCGAATAAACAATAAAGAGAAATTTTTGTTTTTTTAAAGTCTACATATGATGATGAAAAACTATAATCGATTTTCGATCCCAATAGTTATGTCCAAATAAACAATAAAAGTTGATACAAATAAGAGACAATAACATGTTTTCAGCTTACACACAGTTTAAATAACTTCTGGCATCTCTTGATCACCTTGTATGCGGACGAACTCTTTTTCTTGTACTCCATAGTATCCTGCACATTAATTTTTGCACAAATCAGTTTAGGAATGAAAATGTAAGTTAAAACAAAACTATGGTCCGGAGTTTTAGCATTCAAACAGTTCAAATAAAACTATGTTACCTTCATGTTGTCAGAAAACTTGGGTCTCGGGTTTTTAGCATACAACCGACCTGCTACTTAACCCGGAGCGAACCTGTTATCACCGTTACGGTTCTTAAGTTTCCATGCCGTACTGGGTATTTCACTACTTTGAATGATAACTTAGGAATGAGTTTGTATAAAAGTGAGCCAACAAACCTGATTTCTCAACTTTACACTTCCAGACGGGTCTGGTTGCTCGACATGCACACATTTAACTTCATTATCACCGTCCTTGGGAGCCACATGTGTTGCATTTTCTTTTCTGCGCGGTATCACTTTAAAACTGTAAACAAATGAAAATAAAATTGTTTCAGTCTTCCCTGGAGAAGTTTCAAGCTTGATTTTATAATTCGATTTCCCTCTTGGTTGTCTTATAGTTATATCCTCTGTAATTCTACCATACTTCAACTTATATCCAAATTCCCTTCGCCAGGCCACTATCTGTCCTTTGTAGAATGGTTTTATATCGTTAAAATACGCTTTCTTGGCATCTTCCGGAGCTACTTCCCTGCCAAGAATACCAATATTATAATCCATCACTCTTTTACCAGAGGAAAGTTTCAGAATATCAGCAAGGTCAGTTTCAGAGTCATCTAGGAATAATGAACCAATGGATAGTGGAACTGGAGAACCCAAAACATGGCTCACAACAAGTGCAACAAGATCGAGAACTGATACGTTACTTGGTGGTTCAGCAATTAGCATACATGTTTTTGAAGGATCAATATAGTAAAGGATTTGATGATTGGCCGATCCACTTTCCCATACTGGGATCATGGACACATTCGTGATGTCTAAAGACTGCGGGGGGAGCCTAAATCGGGTGGAGATGAACCGAACAAACTGCAATCTCTGGGCAACGGATTCAAGTGATTTTTTTAGTGTCTGAAAGATTGGATTTTCAGATGTCCCTAAGACAGCGTGGAGAACCCTTGATATAGCAACCTGAAGTGGCAAACTTAACAACTTTTGTCTGATAGCGTCCAATGAAACAGACCCAATCTCTTCAAGAGTCTGAAGTTGTTCAACACAATCAAGTTCCTGAAAAATACTTGATGGCATAAGATCACATTGCAAAAAACCCCAATAGTATAGAAAAAATAATAATAATAGCCATACAAGAATCATGCCTAGCATATTTGTCTCTTTTCATATGTGGACTCATTAGTAACGTTTATAACAATGATTAGATTTGATACCTCCACGACCACATCAGAAAGCTTTCTTATGCCAACAGCTAAACACAATCGTTCTGGGATGTCATGATGAGCAAACCTCAGCTTCGAAGAAGAAATATAGTTCATGTATCGAGAGCCATATGGATCTACATATACACATGAACTTGGATGAACGAGTCTGCAACTGTCATCAGGAACAACCAACAATGACTCCCACTCAGATCTATCTGATTTCTGCTGCTCTATTATTTCATTACATAGAAAATGTAGAATTTTCATCACTGCACGTAGTTCATTTGGATTAATACGTTGATAACCACAATTCCTTTTAAGACTTTTCAGAAAAAACAGTGCAGAGGAAATAGATAGCGTGTCTTGAAGCCCCAGTTCTTTAAGAATCTTCAAAAATGGCAGGTAACGTGAAGGAAGTTCGAATGCAATTGGGGAAAGGTCTATTGTGGGACGGGAGAAAACGAACGAAGGGCTCGCCATGTATTCAATATTAGCAAGTGGCATGAATGCTATTTTCTTCAACTTTGACATGTCTGCAGAAAACAAAAAAATCTAACCATTATAGTCTGTCTAATTACACGTTTACACAACAATCAGGAGGATCTCATTTATATTTCTAAATTGAAAATTTAACAATTTAAACACGGCTGTTCACACTTCAATACATATCGTACTCTCATACTCGATACCACGATGTGATATACTGATATACCATTCTTTTGAACAGTGAAATAGCATTACAAACCGCAATGCCATGTATATTATAACATATAATGAGGTCAATTCGTAACCTTGTGTTTCCAGTGACTAAGCTAGTGAGCTAATAATAAGAGTAATAATATAGATCTCTTGTTAATATACAACAATTTTTCAATTGGTTATTGTAGGGAAATGAGACAAGACCATTGCACCCAACTTAGTTTATAGATTATGTCTCGCAATAACCCAATTATAGGAGAGGAAACTTGATTCATCTCTCAGGTTTATGATAAGTGTTGATAAAGCAAACTGCAAACCCGGTGGCATTTGCCAAATAGTCCATAGAGCAGTTTCAATGACCACATAAAAAATAACAATATCTCAGTTACACACGATGAGGTAGCCCAATTCATTAAGTTGGTGACAGAGGAGTCAACTAATGGTGGTATATTCCACCATTTTGTTACTAAGTCCCAAATGCCAGAAGCAACATTATTATTGACGAAGAGGTGGATATTGGATTCTAGGTCATTATCACACACAGGACGAGTATATCGGAGATCAATTCTGCATTTTTCCAAATCGAGTTTGGTTAGGAGAATCCTCCAAAGAAGAGATCTTAACCTTGAGGGGTGAGGTTATTCCATGGTGTTGATTATTTTTTATTTTTTTTTGCTAACCTAGGTATCTGACCCACTTTCCGAGCCGACTAATCTCAGGGCGGTCATTCTCTTTGTGAGTAGGCCGGAGTCTTCGCTGCAGAGCCACAAAAGGAGGTATAATTTTCTCCACAAAAGGAGGTATAATTTTTCTCTCTTAGGATTCGAACTTGGGACCTTTAGATATTTTTACCCTAAAAGACCAAGCTTGTAGCATTAGGCCACCACCCTCTTGGTTTGGTTATGTTTTTCTTCTACCTTGGATATATACCGGTTTTATCTTGTGACCTAGTACTATACATCTGTACAAAACAATTTCCATTCTCGTGTGGCTACAAGACGCTTTGCTTTTGATCAATATAAAGAAAGAAGATAAAACAGAGAATACCCTTCACTCTTAAAACCTCGGGCCGTAGCAAAAATTTCTTTAGGTCAAAAGATAATAAAAGAAGGTTTCTGAATTACTACAACAACAACAAC
>CM067167.1:250932160-251112085 GCA_034093135.1 Erigeron breviscapus
TGTCCCTGGTTAAGTTGTTTATTGGAATTACTGTTGGCGACCCCACTGTAAGCATTCTATCCTACCCATCTAGTAGCAAACTCTCTCTTACTTGGAGTGCTCTTAGTGAGAGAAGCTTGGCCTATCAGTTGGGATCCTTTTACTTTATTGCATATCTTGGTGTTTATGTGGTATGCTACTATGTCTATCTCTGTCTATTGTGAAGTTGCTATTGAAGGATCTAGAATTGTGGTTAAGTTCTATGTGAGATTTGATTAAATTTGTTTGTCTTTCTGGGTTCTTGTCTGCTTATTTCCTGTTTTTTATATTTATTGTTGTTGTTCTAACCCTTCTTGGTAGAAGAGAGGGTCCTTGAGTATACCTGTCAAGGCACTTGGGTGTCCTTGAATCTGGCCACTGCTCTTGCACCCTTTAGGTGTTTGTCTGTTTAGTTTGTTTGTCTATCTCTTGTGTTGTTCTCTTGGTTCTGTTGTTGTTTGCAAGTTGCTTGCCTTTTGCTTATATGGCTGATCTTGATGCATTTAGTGTAATGGATTTGTTAGGCACTCAAATAAGTAAACTTGATTTTGGTGACCCTTTGTACCTTCATGCTAGTGACACTACTGGCACACCCTTAATTAACCTGAAATTAAAAGGAACTGAAAATTATAAAGTTTGGTCATGTGCTATGGAACTTGCTCTTGAAACCAAAAATAAAATTGGGTTTATTAATGGAACTTGTGAGAGACCTGATGATAATGACATTCTGGCAAGACAATGGGATAGATGCAATTATGTGGTTTTATCTTGGATTTTGGGTTCTGTTTCTGAAGAAGTCTATCTGGGTCAAATCTTTTCAAAAGAAGTTGCTACTGTATGGCAGGAACTTAAAGAAACATATGATAAGGTTGATGGGTCAATTATATTTAACTTGCATCACAAAATTTACTCTTTAACCCAAAATGGCAGTCCTAGTTCTGACTATTATCACAAACTCAATTCCTTATGGAGACAATATGATGCTTTGACAAAATTGCCTATTTGTGTTTGTAATGCTTCTGCTGAGTTCAAAACCTACAATCAAAACATGAAGTTAATGCAATTTTAAATGGGTTTGGATGAGGTGTATTTGCCTGTTAGAAGTCAGCTTCTAATTAGGGATCCACTTCCTAGTGTCAAAACTGCTTTTAATATCATTTCAAGAGAAGAATCACATAGAGGCATACCCTCTAGTGATTCACATTTAAAAACTCAAAACAGTGCTTTTGTGTCAAAAACCTTTGGAAACAAAAGGAATCTGGGAAGAGGTCAGTCATCTCAAAACTGGAATCAGTCACACAATTGGAATCAAAATTTTCAAAACAATCAAAACCAGAATTTTCATAACAATCAAAACTCTCAATACAGAGGTCCCAACACTTCCTTGAAATGTGACAACTGTCACAAGTTTGGCCATGTTAAGGAAAGGTGTTTTGAGTTGATTGGTACCTCTGGTGGGTATGGAAGGAAACCTGTTCATCATAACTTTGTCAGAAATTCTGCAAGCAATAACTCAAAGGTTATTGAGAGCAAACCACCAGGAATTGGATCTCCATCCAGTTCTAGTTCTGGATCTTCTGTTTCAAACACTCCCTTCAGTAATGAACAACTCTCCTATTTGATGAACATGCTTAGTGAAAAATCTGTCTCAAAACCTGCACAAGCCAATATGGCAGGTACTTTTTTCAACTGTAATGCTTTCTTTAACTCCAATTTCAGTAGATTCTTCTGTTCTAATGCTATAAGACTCAATTGAAAACTTCTTGCTACCATTTATTGTTGGATTATTGACTCTGGGGCTACACAGCATATGACATGCTGTGAGAAATTCTTGTTTAATGTTGAGGATGTTTCAAATCTTGGAATGACTGTAGGGCATCCAAATGGAACACAAGCTAAAGTTTTAAAAATTGGAAATTTAAGATTATCCAACAATATTACTCTATTTGGTGTCTTGTATGTTCCTGAATATTGTGTCAACTTGCTTTATGTGCATAACTTGGCTAGGGATATTAGAATGTTCATTGGTTTTGATGAGAATACTTGTTATGTTCAGGATTTGAAGACAAAAACCTTAATGGGGATTGGTAAAGAGACTGGTGGTCTCTATACCTTTAATATGAATAAAGGTGAGACTGCCATGTCATGTAATAGTATCTCTTCTGTTTGATATGTGTCAAGGCACACTTGGCACAACAGACTTGGTCACCCTGCTGACCAAGTCTTATATGTTCTGCATAAGAATCTTAACATTGATAAGACTCTACAACCCTCTCCTTGTGAAATATGCCATAAGGCAAAAGGAGACCAGGGAACCATTCCCATTAAGTGAGCACCAAAGCAAAGCTTTGGGTGATTTGATTCACCTTGACTTGTGGGGACCATACAGAGTTCAAAGTAAAGAAGGTTTTAGATACTTCTTAACCATTGTTGATGACCATACCAGAGCTGTGTGGGTATTTCTTTTAAAAGGAAAGGATGAAACCTTTGAAAATCTTGTAAACTTTTATAACTTAACTTTTATAATCTTTTAAAAAATCAATTTCAAGTAACTGTTAAGGTTATAAGAAGTGATAATGGAAATGAATTCTTAAATCAAAGAATGACCAGATTTGTAAAGGAACATGGAATTATCCATCAAACTTCTTGTACCTATACCCCACAGCAGAATGGTATAGCTGAAAGGAAACATAGGCATCTGTTGAATGTTTCTAGAGCCCTTATGTTTCAAGGGGGGTTACCCTTAAATATGTGGCCTGAATGTATTCTAACTGCTACCTTTCTTATAAACAGGTTACCCACCTCTGTCCTTTCTGGAAAATCACCTTATGAGATGATCTATAATTGTACCCCTAACCTCTCCTTTTCAAGAGTCTTTGGCTGCCTTTGTTTTGCAACTATCTAAAATAATTTTGATAAATTTAGTTCCAGGTCAAATAAATGTGTCCTTATTGGATACTCTGAAGGAAAAAAGGCTACAAGCTTTTCTGTCTTGATAATAAGACCATTCTCTACTCTAGAGATGTCAAATTTTATGAAAGTATCTTTCCTTTTAAAATGAATAATAATGAGTATGTTTGTGATGATTCTGAAATCAATCACTTGAATTTCTTTGATAACATGTTTCTTGATAATGAAAACTCTTCAAGTCCCAATGATGAATGGAGAGGTACTTCATATGGTGAAGGCAGAGGTCATAGTGTTCCTGGTAGTACTAATAGAGCTGCCAGGAGTGATTCTGGTAGCACATCCAGGGCTGCCACACACAGTGACACCACTGCAACACCCATTGAGGATAATAACAACTCCGAGGGCAATCACATTTTAAATATCAACCCTTCTACATCTCATGAGGCTGACCAGATTGTTGAAAACCCTGTTCCTGAACTTACAAGGTCTGGTAGAATTACCAGACAACCAAAAAATCTGGATGATTATGTGCTTACTTCCAAAACCAAACATAGTATCACTCATGTTGTTAACTATGCTAGACTAAATGCTGAGAATTTGTGTTTTGTGTCTAACTTGAACAAACTTTCTGAACCTAATTCCTTTGAGGATGCTTGCAAAGACCCACAGTGGGTTGATGCAATGAATACTGAAATGGAGGCTTTGTATAAGAACAATACATGGATCCTCACACATCTTCCCAATAACAGAAAACCCATTGGGTGTAAGTGGGTTTACAAAATTAAATACAAATCCAATGGTGAGGTTGATAGGTATAAGGCTAGATTAGTAGCCAAAGGCTATGACCAAAGAGCAGGAATTGATTTTGAGGAGACATTCTCTCCTGTTGTGAAAATGGTTACTATAAGATGCTTAATTTCCATTTCTGTGCAAAATAGTTGGCCTATATTTCAGCTTGATGTGAATAATGCCTTTTTATATGGTGATCTTGTAGAAGATGTCTATATGTTACCACCCCCTGGATATCACTCTGTGTCAGACCCTAGGGTTTGTAAGCTTATGAAGTCTTTGTATGGGCTTAAGCAAGCCCCTAGAAAATGGAATGAAAAACTTACATGCTCACTAATTGAAAATGGCTTTGTTCAAAGTAGAAATGATTATTCTTTGTACACAAAAACTTATGGTGGTACATTTGTTGCTTTACTTGTATATGTTGATGACATTGTCATCACTGGAAATTCCATTGATGAAATTGAAAAATGTAAACAGTTTTTTAAGTCAAAATTCTCTATCAAAGATTTAGGTAAACTGAGATACTTTTTAGGTATAGAAATTTTGGACTGCAATGGTGGTATTTGTATGACACAAAGGAAATATTGCTTGGATCTTTTAAATGATTTTGGTTTGCTAGGCTGTAAACCTACTCAGACTCCAATTGAGTCTAATCTGGTTCTTGAAAATGACAAAAGGGATGATGCTCCTTTGGATAACATTACAGAATATCAAAAGCTTGTTGGTAAGCTCATCTATCTCACTCTTACTAGACCTGACATTGCATACTCAGTGCATATTCTCAGTCAGTTTATGCATAATCCTCATGAATCTCATTTGAGACTTGCCATGAGGGTCATTAGATACTTAAAAGGGTCACCTGGCAAGGGCATTCTCTTTAAAAGAGATGTCACTCTCTCTTTATCTGCCTATGTTGACTCTGATTGGGCCAAGAAGGCAACTGCCAGAAAGAGTATCACTGGATACATTCTCTTTCTAGGTAGTTGCCCCATCTCTTGGAAAAGCAAAAAACAGCACACCATCTCTAGATCTTCTGCAGAAGCAGAATTTAGAGCTCTGGGTGCTGTAACATGTGAAGTATATGGGTTTTGAAATCTTGGAAGAACTTGGGTATACAGAAATAAAACCAGTCTTAGTTCATTGTGACAGTAAGGCTGCAATGCAAATTGCAGCCAATCCTGTCTTCCATGAGAAGACAAAGCATTTTGAAATAGACTTGTTTTTTATTCGTGAAAAAATTCTTCAAGGTGTTATTGAAACTGTTAAGGTTACTTCAGAAGAAAACATTTCAGATATCTTCACAAAAGGACTACCTTTGTATCAACACAAAAATTTGTGTAATCAACTTGGGCTTTTTGACCCCTTCTCAGTATCAAGCTGAGGAGGGGTGTTAACATAGCAACTTGATCCTTCCTTCTTATTTCTTATTTAATGTGTTTTATGTTTCAGAAAATATGTTGGAGGACCAGTCTTGCCAAATGAAGAAAGAAGAACCTGAAGGACTAAAGGTTACAATAGGAAGAAGAAGAGGGAGCAGACTTGGAAGTTGTGTGCCTATATATACTGACTACTGTTCCGATTAGGGTTTCTTACAACACTTCTCCTAAATTAGCCGTTTATGGCCGTTATCACACACACACCTCTAATCAATCATAATCTTGTTCTTCTTTTAATTTTGGTCATGTAATAAGTGTTTGTCCCTTAATCCATCAAACATTTAGATGGTTTATTGTATTGTTTCTTTATCTTTGTTATTGTTTAAAGACCTTTTTTATTTATTGAATGAATGAATCAGTTAGCCGATTATATCATGTTGTTTTTGTGTTATTTCTTCAATACTTCAACCCAATTCGAGTTATATTTAACTGGAAACATAGACTCATATTATACAGGATGAATATAAAATAGCTAAAAATGAAACTATGAAAATGGGTGAAACGGGGTTACCAGAGAAGCACAATTATAGTTATGCACTTTGAACCCATTACCAAACCCTATCGACCTACCTCTCTTGCCACCTCGAAGATGATAGATTTGTAAGTCGAGAAATTAGCGTATTAGGATTGGGATGTATTCCTTTTAAGTAGGCACGTGTTAGACATACTATCCATGTGTACTTGCTGCTAACTACATAGAACTAGAACAATACCCGTGCGTTGCTCGGGTATACCAAATAAAACACATTTATAATTTATATCATTTATTTCTTATATATCTTTCATTCAACAATATAAAAAAAAAATTAATTTACAGCATTTACATAATGTTTAACATAATAAAATGATTCAAATAAAATATAATAATCAAACAAACACCAAAGAAAAATTGTTGATTTTATTTTGTTTAGATAAACCATACAAAGTTACAAACACACAAGAAAAGAATAACAATTATATATAGTTTTGATATTTTTTACAGAGTTGATTTGTAGTTACAAATGTGGACACTCTTTATGTAATATGTAATAATTAGAATTGGAAGTTCAATATTTTATTCACTAACAAAGATGTATATGTTTGTTTATGTGATCGAATTTTGTTCTAAATACATATCTTTCATTGTGTATAAAAAAAACCCATGAAGGTTTCAAATATAAAGCTCATACTGGTATTTAAGATTCACAATTCATATTAACACACGTATGTAACCTAAACCGTATACAGCTCACTATGTTGATTACAATTTACAACTATCATTCACCAACTCACCCAAACACACTTTACATATCTATAGTTTGCATTCTAACTTGGTCCTCCTTACCGATCACAAGCTAAATAAACAACATATATATAATTGAAAAAGTTATTATACATCACCTATTAACCAAACTGTCGATTTCTTTTTTAACTTCAAATAAATCATCATTTTTTTTATCGCTATAAAAGAAAGAAGGCAAGAATTAATAGGCAACGATTTGACCGGAAACCTGCAACTTCCGGTAAACACTTTGCAACTCCCGGCAAAATATTTGCAACTTCCGAAAAAAACCTAGCGGCTCTCAACCTATTGGCTCCACCCCTGCTTTATCCACTTTAAAAAAAAAATACACTACGGCGGGTTAAGCATTAAGATTCAGGCCAGATCCACCACGACGGCGAGGAAGGTTTTCCGGCCATTTTGCCTATCAAATACAAGACCGGATGTTTGAGATCAGATGCACGACGAAGGTGAGATTTCCAATCACGGTTGCAACATTCCGATCAGTTTCAAAGAACAATTGCAACATTCTGGAAGTTCAGGGGGTTTGAATGTTTGATTGCTTGATTTGCTTTATCACATGTTCTTTATTTGTAAAATACCGAGTGTTATAAATGTTGATCTTTGGATCGACTACACAACAACCAACCATTTTCCATCAAGAATATATGAACAATTTAAAGAGTATTTAGGATTACAATTTTAAAAGAGTGATTACGGGATGTACTTAAAAGAGTGATTTACGGGATTACAATTTTAAAAGAGTGATTACGGGATTACTTAAAAGAGTGATTTACGGGATTACAATTTTAAAGATATATGGGATGTAACTTAAAAGAGTGATTTACGGGATTACAAATTTTAAAAGAGTGATCTACGGGATATATGAGAAAAGTGCGGGTAGACTCATTCCGCCCATAAATTAATTACCACGTTTCCTTATCAATATTAACTATACCTCCGTTTTAAATGGAGGACTTTATACGGTTCTGATTAGTTGTAAATCTAATCGGATGGATTAAATTATATAAAAAAGAAACTCAATACTTAATTGTTCCTGGTAGGCGGCCATCTATCCACACAAACTCACATAAATATTTGGCAAGAAAATTTACACATAACTGTAAACATGATAACCACACATACCTAACAGATTTAGAAGTAGGAAAATGAAATCAAATCGTATAAACTTGATTATTGTGTATATCTAAGAATAATAAAAAGTAATAAATGAAGGTAAAGCAAAATCTTACCAAGTTGACATACTGAAGCTTAATAACTTTTATTTTTGATCTATACCATTTTTTTCACATTATATACAGAGGTTTTATAAGAGGACCACGGGGCCGCTCAATACCTTTTTTTTCTTCACCACTGTTAGACACTTTAAGCTAGTTATATATATTCTATTATAATAGATGGTAGTTAAGTGTAATATCTAAACCTTTATATATGGTCCTCTGTATCTTTCTCAATGGAATGGAAATCATTCATAAAATCATTTATACGGTTCAATATGGTATCAGAGCCAGGCAAACCCTAAAACTTTAAAGCTACCCTAAAATCCCTAAAGCTGCCGTCGCAGCCCTATCACATTCCAGCCGGAAATAATCAATGGCGATAATCAATTCCTTCACAACAGTGGAGAAAACCGCCCACAACTCTCATAAATTCGCGTTTACCCTTTCACCCACCAACTATGGGTATTGGAAAGAGATGATTCAACCTTTCCTTGTTACAAATAATCTTTTTGGCTCTGTCGATGGCACAATTAAATGCCCACTACCCAAAACAGCCGCCACCACAGAAACACCATCAGTGGACAACCCAAGTTATCTTCATTGGATTTCTAATGATGCACATGTCCGGATGCTCATTATTTCAACGATCTCGGAAGCTTCTTTCCAGCATGTTCAAGGTACAACTTCTAGAGACCTTTGGCTTTCACTAGCACAAGCATATGCACCCACCAATTCGTCCAGAGAATATACACTCAAAACCCAACTTTTAAAAATTGAAATGAAAGGAGATGAAACCCCAGTATCCTATCTTGCTCGGATTCAAGAATACCAAAAAGCCCTTGCTAATATTGGCGAACCATTCAAGGATAAAGATTTGGTTATGCTTGCTATTTCTGGCCTCCGAGATGAATACAATAGCTTGAAGGGGACTCTTATTTCCCGCTCCCCTCCTATCCGCTTTGCTGAATTGCAGGGACTTCTCAGCGACAATGATTTTATGGTCAACAGAAGCAATAGGTCAGCCCCACAGGCTTTCGTAGCAACAACAACGGTTGACCCCTTACATCAGCCCAATGTTATGCACCAGTCCCAAATTCAAATGTTGCAGCAGCTTGCCTCACAGCTTGGTTACCAACTCAATCCCTTGGCATCTCCTAACCCTCAACCTCAAGCATTTTATGCCAATCGACCGTCTTCTAATCGTGGTAACAAGCGAGGTGCCTATCGAGGAGGTAACCGTGGTAATCCCTCTAGAAATCGTGATGATAATCGCGGTGGTAATCAACCACAATTTTCCTGGGCCTCAACCCAAAACATTGTTTATGGTCATTGTAACCGATGTGGCATTACCCACATACCAGCTCAATGTCCAAACCAATCTGGCTCTTCAAATCGTCGTTCCCAGCCGCAATCCCATTATGCAAACTTATCTGAAAATGGGACTCACTCTAGTGCCACTTGGTTTCCCGACACGGGGTCCAACAGTCATGCAACACCAGATATAGCAAACCTGGACAACTCTGAAGCATACTTTGGCAACGACTCACTCCATGTTGGCGATGGTAATCCTCTCCCTATTTTTCATATTGGTTCATCAAAAATTTATTCCCCAAACAAAACTTTAAACCTCTCTAATATTCTTCACGTCCCACAAGTTAAAAAGAACCTTTTTTCTGTTCAACATATTTGTACAGAAAACTTGAACAGAAAACAACGTCTTCTTTGAATTTCACTCTTCTTTTTTTACTGTGAAGGACGAGTCTACACGAGCTATCCTACTCACGGGTCCAAGTGATGGTGGTTTGTACTCGCTAAGTCTTCCCCAATTGAAGTCTATTCCACGTATTTCCTTCACTGCCACAAAAGCATTATCAGCCATCTGGCACCAACGCCTTGGCCACCCTCATGCTCGTGTTTTTCATTCTATTGTTTCTACTTTTGGTTTACCAGTTTCAAATAAACTATGTTCGTCTTTATAATGATGGACATAGGTATTTTATGTTGTGTGTTGATACTATTCAATTTCCGTAGCAATAATATTCTTGATTTAATATATTGTGATGTTTGGGGTCCTGTTCGTCTTTATAATGATGGACATAGGTATTTTATGTTGTGTGTTGATCACCATACTCGTTACATGTGGTTTTATCCACTTGCACAAAAATCTATGTCTATCATACCTTTAAACTGTTTGTACAAATGGTTGAGCGTCAATTCAACACAAAACTTAAAAATGTCCAAACAGATTGGGGGGTGAGTTTCGCAATTTATCACCATTTTTTTCCTCACTTGGCATCATTCATCGACGCTCGTGCCCACATACAAGTGAACAAAATGGCATCGTTGAACGCTCTTGCCCTTCAATATGTCACACTCTCCAGGCCAGATATTACATATGCTGTGAATAAAGTTTGCCAATATATGCATGCTCCCACTGAAAATCATTGGTCGGCTGTTAAAAGGATCATGCGCTACTTGAAAGGTACCTCTCACTTCGGTTTATTTATCCGCCATAATTCAGCATCCACACTGCATGCGTTTACTGATGCTCACTGGCAAAGTAGTCTCCAGCTTATTCGGATGCTGACTGGGCTGGCTGCCCCGATGATCGTCGGTCCACGGGAGGATTCGCCATCTATTTTGGATCTAATCTTATTTCATGGAATGCTCGAAAGCAATGAACAGTGTCCTGATCCTCAACTGAATCAGAATATAAAGCTCTTGCTGATACGGTTGCCGAGTTGACATGGCTTGAAGCTCTCCTAAATGAAATCGGTATCATTACCAAATCTTCACCCACGCTCTGGTGTGGTAACCTTGGAGCTACATATCTCTCTGCAAATCCTATTTTTCATGCTAAAACGAAACATGTTGAAGTCGATTTCCACTTTGTTCGAGAAAAAGTAGCTCAAGGCAAGTTAAAAGTTCAGTTCTTCTCCACGGCACATCAGATTGCTGATGTATTTACCAAACCGCTGTCGTCCCAACGATTTCTACTTTTAAGATCTAAGCTGCAGGTCGTTCCCCGCCCTCAACTTGCGGGGGAATGTTAGACACTTTAAGCTAGTTATATATATTCTATTATAATAGATGGTAGTTAAGTGTAATATCTAAACCTTTATATATGGTCCTCTGTATCTTTCTCAATGGAATGGAAATCATTCATAAAATCATTTATACGGTTCAATAACCACTATAAAAATTATCCTATTGAGCTCAACCTTATTCTGCCCAATCTACATACTATGCTTCTTGTTATGTCTAAGATTGGGCACTGCGTTGTACTTGATGGCCAAAGGAATGGGTTCTAAACTCCCACTTTTTAAGTAGTCAAGATAGATGTTGACTATATTTTTGTGTACGTTGAGATTAAAAACCTCACTTTGCTGCTTATGTTGGTTCTTGAATAACACCACACAAATTCTATGATGACCAACATGAATTAAAATAACTAAAAAAGACCAAAAATTGAGAAATTATCACCATGTGTATGAAAATGAGCCTTTCGGGGTCAATACAATACCTTCCAATTTGCTCCTCATTTAGCCATGCTGAACCTCCATGTTGTTGGAATATAAAACTAAATATCATTAAACACGAGTACGCAACGGAAGCAAATAAAACCATGTAATCAAATAATTAACCTTGAAATAGGATTAAGGATTACCTTTTAACGTAGATGATAAAGTGAAGAACTTTAAAGGATATGAAGTAAATCTCTCTACGATTGCACACTAGACACCCTTGTATTGTATGCTAGTACCCGAATCACGAACAAACCCTTTGTTTATACCCTCTTCATTCGAAACCCATGAACCGAAAATATATATGTTGCCGTGAAACAATACTATCACAATTAATGCTATACATGCATTAATTAAATGAAAGATCATGTGATAAATTGAAAAGGCACAAAACCGAAATCCCTTTTGGGGTTTTGGTTCGGTTCGACCGAAAGGAAAAAAAGGGAGAAAAGGAGGTGAGTTTTTCTTGTGTGAATTGATACAAAAACCCTTAGACTTAAGCATCTATTTATAGGGTGAAATTAGGGTTTAATGACTTTGTAAACAAGTCACCTTAACCCCCATTTTGAGCCATCAAAACCGCCCCCCCTTATGGATTTAGAGCTCAACTCTAAATTCCATATTTCACAATTAAACCCTCCTTTTGATTAATTTAAATACAATTAACCCTTTAACTTATTTAAATTAATCATTTCGTGATTATATTTTAATTAATATATTATACAATATACTAATTAATAATACAAGGTTACCGTGTCATTTCGTGTGACCCCGTAGGCTTAAATCATTTCCGGACATACGTTCATTTTACGTGATCACATACTAACAGCTCCCACTTGAGCTCGTAACAAATGAAGGTAATAACATTGGTTAGCGTCTAGCAACACGCCAATGCTCCCAGAAATATTTAAGTATAGTTTCTTTAAAGTATATTTAAATGGTTGTGGCATTTATTATCCCTTTGTTCAGATACCGTGTTAAACATGAATATGGATCAATGTCATTTCATAATTTAACGATTCTGTTTCTCATTTCATCACTACTTAAGATTACCAAATATAATCGAGACACATCTGGATTCATTTGGACATGGCCATGCAAACATCTTAAATAGTCCCAATGAGGGGCCCAGTGGTATCATTCTACAACTATCAGTTGGAGGAACAAATCCTGTATTGACTACACGTGTCAGTCATCATACTTCACTACACTTTCTGAAAATAGCCCTTTATGTACTCCCTTATTCAGGAGAGTTAGAACTATATCAAGTAAGTGCAATCCATACATGCTGACCTGCTTGTATCTCAAGTCAAAGGATAAATAAAGTAACCATTTACGAATTTCACTTAATGACGCCGATCCATAAAGTGATAAATTCGTTAGTGGGGTAGTCTGATATGCATCATATGGATACCATGTGAGTTTGGTGGGACCAACCATTATATATTCAAAGAATATAACCAATCACTCAGATTTGTCTTAGTTTAATTATATTCCCATATAATTAATCGACAATGGACAATTTAGAATATTTAATAAAATATTCAAGGATTAAACATGCAAATATAGGATACAATTAATATTAAATGAAATCAAACATATCAAGTACTTTATTTCATTATGAAAAATATAAATTGTTTAACATCCCTTATCCAAATACCGAAACCACAGATTTACATGAAATAACTAGCTAATTTAAGTCCTATGCCCTCGGCATGCCTTTCAAGCTTGGGCCTAGCCAAAGCTTTTGTGAAAGGATCAGCTAAGTTAAAATCTGTGTGAACTTTGAGTAATTTGATCTCTCCTAGTTCGATCTGCTCACGAACATAGTGATATCTTCTAGCATAATGTCTGGCACCTTTCTGAGCTCCGGGCTCGTTGGTAATGATTAATGCACCAGTGTTATCACAGTACATATCAGTGGGTAAGTCACTCGAGGGGATCACGTCAAGCCCGCTAATGAACTTCCTTATCCACACTGCTTCCATTGCGGCTTCTGAGGCGGCAATGTACTCAGACTCTGTTGCAGACATGGCAACTGTGGTTTGCTTTTAGCTCATAGCATTCCACCGTGCCTTCATTTAAATAATGAAGACGTATCCCGACTGATATTTTAAATCATCTTTATCAGTCTGAAATCCAACATCACAGTATCTATTCACTTTGAATTCTAGATCAGGATTTCTTCCATACACCAAGAATAATTCTTTAGTAGCACACATGTACTTAAGAATATTCTTTACAGCAATCCAATGATCCTCTCCAGGATTTTGCTGATAATGGTTAACTATATTTGCGCGAACGCAATATTAGGTCTAGTGCATCTTACCGCATACATGATAGATCCCACCGCCGAAGCATAAGGAACTCTTTGCATACGCTCCACCTCATTAGGTGTAGAAGCACCGTTCTTGCTAGATAAGTTAGGTCCTTGCATGAGTGACCTTATCAATATAAGCACTTTGACTTAGTCCAATTAACTGCTTTGATCTATCTCGGTAGATCTTGATTCCAAGAATAAATGCCGCTTCTCCTAAATCTTTCATGGCAAAACACTTTCCAAGATGGGATTTAACATCTTGCAACATTGGAATGTGTTTTCCTATGATCAATATGACATCAACATATAAGACAAGGAAAGTAACATTACTCCCACTAGCTTTGCGATATACACATGGCTCATCGGGATTTTGAACAAAACCAAACTTTTTGATTTCTTCATCAAACCGCTTGTTCCAACTCCTTGATGCTTGCTTTAGTCCATAAATGGACCTTTGAAGCTTGCATACTTTGTTGGGATGTTTTTGATCAATAAAATCTTCAGGTTGATCCATATAGACTTCTTCATCCAAGTAACCATTTAAGAAGGCAGTCTTAACATCCATTTGTCATATCTCAAAGTCATAGTACGCAGCTATGGCTAAGAGAATCCTAATAGTTCTAATGTCCGCAACTGGAGAAAAGGTCTCATCATAGTCAACACCGAAACGTTGAGTATAACCTTTCGCCACGAGACGAGCTTTATAGGTGTGTACATTTCCATCCATGTCCGTCTTCTTCTTGAAGATCCACTTACACCCAACAGTTTGAGCCTTTTGTGGAAGATCAACCAAGCTCCAGACTTGATTGTCTTTCATGGATTTCATTTCCACCTTCGTAGCTTCAAGCCATTTGTCAGATTCCGGATCTGATAATGCAGCTTTGAAATTCGGAGGCTCATCGAGATCTCCTAAAACGTTTTCTTCTACCATCAGACATAATCTGTCAGTAGGACGTCTTGTCCTTTCGGACCTACGAAGTGGAATCGCTTTATCATCATCGACTTGAGGTTCATCACTTTGAACATTTCCCCCCCCAAGTTGATGATTGCTAGGAGCTTCAGAAGGTGACACATCTTCCTCTTGAGTCACATCAAGTTCTACAACCCTCCCACTGTTCTCTTGAGCTAATTTCTTTTCAAAGAATTCAGCATATCGAGCAACGCGAACAGTGTTTTTGACGGGATCATAGAAGTCGTAACCCATCGTTTCCTTAGGGTATCCGACAAAGATGCACTTAGTAGTTCTGGGTTCAAGTTTGTCAGGCGTATCGCGCTTCACAAGTGCCTCACATCCCCAGACTCTTAAGTAAGACAGATTAGGGACATCTCCATGCCATAATTCATATGGTGTCTTGTCAACCTTCTTGGTTGGAACCATATTGAGAATGCGTACAGCAGTCTCTAGAGCATAATCCTAAAACGAAAATGGGAGAGTTGTAAGGTTCATCATAGATCTCACCATGTCTAGCAAGGTTCGATTTCTCCTTTCAGATACTCCATTATGTATAGGAGTGTATGGAGGAGTAAGCTGTTGGACAATTCCACACGCTTTTAGATAATCCTTAAACTCTTGGCTTAAGTATTCACCACCTCGATCCGAACGAAGAATCTTGATGGTTTTGCCGAGTTGATTTTCTACTTCATTTTTAAACTCTTTGAATGTTTCAAACACTTCATGTTTATGTTTAAGCAAGTAAACATAACCATAATGACTGAAAACATTCATAAAAATGATAAAGTAGCTAGCATCTTTCCTTGACTCATGTCTAAATCGGCTACATACATTCGAATGTATTAGTCAAAGTAGTTCCTTAGCCTTTTCCGATTTTATGCGAAAAACGTATTCTTGTTTTCTTGCCAAAACCACGCATTTATCAAATGATTCATCATTTGATTTGTAAGATTTCTTCACGTTGAAGTCTTTAAATGCGTTTCTTGACAAAATTAAACAAGATAACAATGTCAAAGATAGATAGAGTCCAAGTTAACTTGACTCTTTTGCTATTGAATTATCATTTGAATCTCATCAACACTTATAATTCAGTTAAGAAGATACTTGAAGAACTGGTTAAACCAACTTGCTTCTTCTTCTTGTTCAACTCAGCTAGATACTTAGGACAATTCCTTTTCCAGTGTCTCACTTTAGCATAGTGATGACAAGACTGGTCTTTAGCCGTATGCTCCTTTTTCCAAGGGGTCTTTTAAGGTTTTGAGACTAAACACTTTGTTTTCTCTTACCAAAGTTCTTGCCCTTAGCTTTACGGTTGTTTTGCTTTCTAAACCATTCCCCTCTTGATCATAAGAACTTGGGTATCTCAGATTTCTTAGGAAGGTTTTCCTCATACCCAATCAACTTGATTATGAAGTACAACTTATGCTATGCAAATTGTAATTGTGTACAAACTTCTCAAAGTCTCTTATGCCAATAACAATCGGCAGAAGATACGCATAGTTTAACCTTTCCAAAATGCTCAAAGTAACTCTTCATCTTGAGTACACGAGCATTCACCGGTTTCCCATACTCGTGTTCAAGTTATGGAGTGACTCAATTAGCTCAAGTAATTTCAACTCCAACTTGTTTTCCGTACATAGACTTGAGTTATTTGATCATATCACACGGATTTTGCAATCTGAATTGCTTTTTGAAGCTCGGGAGACATGCTTCTAGCATCAAATAAGCAACCTCAATATGTCTATAGTACTGAGTATTTTATGCTTCCAACTGCAAAGCAGTGGCATTCGCATCAGGAATAGCGGCATCTGAGTTTCAATGACACGGGTTTTCTTTTCAACTTTTAGAACAATTCTCTATTGACAAAACAGCCATTGAAATTGGTTTTAGAAAGTTTTCCCTTTCTAGCATCGACCTAAAAGCCGATTGGTGTATGTTTTGTGAAGGATTTGTTGCCTTTTACAAAACAGATTCAAGTTCAATTATCGGTATTTTCGATAATTAATCCTTAAGAAATTTAATTACCCAATGTTTATAAAATAAATAATTAATTTCATTAAGGCTAGGATCCAATTGACATACACTCATTTCATCAGTTGATCTGCTAGAAATGATTGCACTCAAAAGGTAAGTGACGAGCAGTAATTGCATTACATGTGCAATTCCTAGTAAGAATGGGACTTACAAATAACACTCGATTCATCAAGTGATTTGTAGTCATGTTTTGTCCCATCTTTTGCCACGGGTCAAGGTCTCACCGCTTAACTCGCTTTAAGTCGTCCAACCAAGAACGCGCAAATTTGTCCACCACTGTGTACCAGTGAGTGGGATTTGCCATGCAACTGCCATTTCACCACTGTGTACCAGTGAGTAAAACAACAGCCACAAGTGTCCTTTACGAGTTGGATGGCAATGACTTAAGTTTATTGGGTCAATCAATTTGATGTGTGATCAAAAAGCTATGTTTGAAGATTCATGCATATCTTCTAAACATAATATGTTTATAAAACTCATTTTTATTGCCTTTAAATACAAAAGAGCTCGGTAGCTCCATTTGAACGCACAAAGAAGCGCAAGGGCAAAGGTTTGCGATGGACGCAATTAAAAACCCGCCCTTTTAGGAGGCTAACGCACTCCGACTTATACCTCTCTTAGAGTTTGTTCAAATGGGTGAGCCGGTGTATCTTTTGATTTTAGGGCACCAATTTTATAAACAAAATCATTATTTCAATATAATTTAGTCAAGTTTAATTTTCCAAAAACAATTTTGCACACAATTTTCTTAAAGGGCAAAACTAAACTTACTAAACATAAACACGTAACAATTAGGTATCCATCCTTGGTTAGGCCACTATGGTTTAAGATTGGCTCCCCTTTCTCAAGGAAAAGGACCACATACATCAAGTAAACTTGATTGCGTAAGCCAAAATTTAATAACAAATTTATCACATAAACACATAAGATGCTGATTGGAAAATTCCAGCAGCTTCACGACCCATTTAGGCCTAGAGGATGGCCGAACTGGGCTTAGTACAGAACTACAAAGTTGTAGCCCTATGAGTCTAGTATCTACAGTTCAAAGGACGACTTCTAACTCCTCACGGATTAAAAGATATGGTCGTTTTAGTGGACTGGTGTCAAGCAGCAACATTAACAAATAATTATCACATTGTCAAACAATTAATTATTTTAATTATCCACCTAAATAGACCTAGTGATCAAGTAATTTTATCATTATAACTAAGTAATAATCATGAATTAATTGCATGTAAAAACTCATGATTATTACTTCTATTTAACAATTAAATTAAAGGTAATCCATAAACGCATGCAATTAACACATTAATCATGCAATAAATCAAAACTTGCAATTAGGGTTTCAAAAAAAACAATTTTTATTTTTATTTTTATTTTTTTTCCAGATTTCGAATTAGGGTTTAAAAAAAATAATTTTATTTTTTTTATTTCATTATTTTATTACAATTAAACCAATTAATTAATAAAATAATCAAAATAATTACATAAAAAATTCAAAAAATATGAAACCTTAACCCCCCTTCAAGTTTTGATTTTTAGGTAATTAAAAATCACATGGGTGGCTCGTGATACCACTGTTGGAATATAAAACTAAATATCATTAAACACGAGTACGCAACGGAAGCAAATAAAACCATGTAATCAAATAATTAACCTTGAAATAGGATTAAGGATTACCTTTTAACGTAGATGATAAAGTGAAGAACTTTAAAGGATTTGAAGTAAATCCCTCTACGATTGCACACTAGACACCCTTGTATTGTATGCTAGTACCCGAATCACGAACAAACCCTTTGTTTATACCCTCTTCATTCGAAACCCATGAACCGAAAATATATATGTTGCCGTGAAACAATACTATCACAATTAATGCTATACATGCATTAATTAAATGAAAGATCATGTGATAAATTGAAAAGGCACAAAACCGAAATCCCTTTTGGGGTTTTGGTTCGGTTCGACCGAAAGGAAAAAAAGGGAGAAAAGGAGGTGAGTTTTTCTTGTGTGAATTGATGCAAAAACCCTTAGACTTAAGCATCTATTTATAGGGTGAAATTAGGGTTTAATGAAAAAAAAAAAAAAAAAAAAAAAAAAAAAAAAAAAAAAAAAAAAAAAAAAAAAAAAAGACTTAAGCATCTATTTATAGGGTGAAATTAGGGTTTAATGACTTTGTAAACAAGTCACCTTAACCTCCATTTTGAGCCATCAAAACCGCCCCCCCCTTATGGATTTAGAGCTCAACTCTAAATTCCATATTTCACAATTAAACCCTCCTTTTGATTAATTTAAATACAATTAACCCTTTAACTTATTTAAATTAATCATTTCGTGATTATATTTTAATTAATATATTATACAATATACTAATTAATAATACAAGGTTACCGTGTCATTTCGTGTGACCCCGTAGGCTTAAATCATTTCCGGACATACGTTCATTTTACGTGATCACATACTAACACATGTGAACCATGTCAAGAGCAAAGAGGCTCATTTCCTAGTGGAGCATACAAGATAGCCTACAAGATTCAACAATTTGTCATCCAATTTTTAAGATAAGATTTTTAGATACACTATATTCAATAACCATGTATACCCACTTCTAATCACTTTTTGAGAAACCGCAGTTGGAGGATTTGTTGGTTAATAACAAATCCCCATTAGCCTTGATATCTTCTTTCTAATAAAATTTTTGGAATCAACAATAACCTGTAAACACGCATTATCAATCCTAAGAGTTAGTACAATATGACTAACATTCTAATGAAAGTTAAATGAGCCCAAAATCAATGTCAACTGTAGATGTGGCATTGCCGATGGTCTGGGTAATGGGTCAAAACACATCATGTTGGATAATGTCGACCTATGAGCACATACTGTGCATTTTTCTAAATTTGCATCAATGGCTGATAGATATACTTTGTTTTCTATATTACTACTTTGTTTTCTATGAATACACGGTGCAACGCATGTCATTTATGATAAATTACGTGTTTCACCCGGTTCACCTAATTTATTAAATACGAATAAACATATTTGTGAATAGAAATGCAGAGTTTATTATTAACATATTAAAAAGTAATAGCATGAGATAATACGAACAACATACCAAAGTTAGGAGCTCTAACGTAACACCCCAAGCCAAGGCTCAGAATATCACGGAAATCATATAGCGCAAGGTGGGATTAATGTAGAACATGAACTAAATGCGAATAAAGGATTCAGTGAATCCATACAATAAAAGAAACAAGTATCAAAATGTAACAGAAGCAAGTAATCGTCAAGGTTTACAACACGACATCGAAAGAGTACTATCAATCCTAAGTACAATGCAACATAAGGCAAATGGATCCTTGATCCATATAAGTCCCGTCCGGGTTCAACAGCAAGCAAACAATCAAACTCCACGCCCTGGATAACCTGGTTACCTGAAAAGTGTACTAAGCATAGTCAACACAAGGTTGGTGAGTTCGTAGTAATGGTCCACAAGGAAACCATCCACCAAATCATAACATACCAATAGAGGCGAAACCTGACTTACAGTGAGCCTCTAAGTAACACAGTAACGTCCAACAACAAGATCACACAAAACGAGTAAGCGTGAAATAAGAGTGCACAAATGATGTAAATATCAACACAAACGCCAAAAAGCATAAACAATCATAACGCCTATTGTGATACATATCGAATTCGTATCAACCCTGCCACAACATACACCAAACAAAGTATACTTGCGTGTGAACCGCATGCGTGTGAACCGCGTATATAAACAGGTCATACTTGCGTGTGAACCGCGTGCGTGTGAACCGCGTATGAATATATATATATATATATTATGCTTGCGTGTAAAGCGCGTATAAATATATATGCTTGCGTGTGAACCGCGAATAAACACCAACCACAATTCAACAATCGTCAACCATCGATAATTAACTCAAAATAAACTACACGCACGTACACTTAGGAGGATTCTGCTTTCATCAAGTTCTAGATGCTTATATATAGGGTCACCCGCAGCCTTCCCACCACATCTAGAACTCGTTGAAGGCGTAACCGACTTCCATGTATGCACGTCCATCCTAAATAGTAATAATAGTCACAATAATATATATATATCAATCCTTTATTAGAATGTGAACCGCGTATAATATATATATATATATTATTGCTTGCGTGTGAACCGCGTATGAATATATATATATAATATATACTTGCGTGTGAACCGCATGCGTGTGAACCGCGTATGAATATATATATATATATATGCTTGCGTGTGAACCGCATGCGTGTGAACCGCGTATGAATATATATATATATTATGCTTGCGTGTGAACCGCTGCGTGTGAACCGCATGCGTGTGAACCGCGTATGAATATATATATATATTATGCTTGCGTGTGAACCGCGTATAAATATATATATGCTTGCGTGTGAACCGCGTATAAATATATATATATATATATATTATGCTTGCGTGTGAACCGCGTATAAATATATATGCTTGCGTGTGAACCGCGAATAAACACCAACCACAATTCAACAATCGTCAACCATCGATAATTAACTCAAAATAAACTACACGCACGTACACTTAGGAGGATTCTGCTTTCATCAAGTTCTAGATGCTTATATATAGGGTCACCCGCAGCCTTCCCACCACATCTGAAACCCAACGAAGGCATAACCGACTTCCATGTATGTACGCCTATCCTAATGTATAAGTAACACTTAACGAAAACACAATCCAAGTCAAACAACGAAATGACACGTCACATCAAACCAACAATCATGTCAAACAATCAATACATCAATAAATACAAGTAAACACGCCAGGTTTACACTTTTCAGCCCGAATCCCAAGCGGGTAGGGAGATACGAAAC
Organism: Erigeron breviscapus; assembly: GCA_034093135.1. Classification (NCBI taxonomy): domain Eukaryota; kingdom Viridiplantae; phylum Streptophyta; class Magnoliopsida; order Asterales; family Asteraceae; genus Erigeron; species Erigeron breviscapus. Next base: position 250,953,533 of record CM067167.1, read on the forward strand.
TCACCTTGATTGGCAAAGAAGCTAGCAAAGGATTACAAACGAGTAATGGGGTCCACACGTCCACAACCTATAATTATCCATCATAATACGGCCACGTCAACTATACAATCTCAAACAAGTTGAAAAGCGACACACATAAAAACACAGTGACTTTCCACTGCGCCGCAGTGGACCAGAACTATGTCCACTGCGCCGCAGTGGCCAAACTGAACCAGGACCCGAGACAAAGCACTGCGCCGCAGTGAGCAAGGAATATGCCCACTGCGCCGCAGTGGGCTAAGAAGCAAAAGTGGCCGAGGAAATCCACTGCGCCGCAGTGAGCCAAAGCCATGCCCACTGCGCCGCAGTGGCCTAAGAAGCAAGGAAGGCCGAGAGAATCCACTGCGCCGCAGTGGGGACTATGCCCTCCCACTGCGCCGCAGTGGGACAACCAGCAGACTCAGAACCAGCAGCAGCAAGTGCAGCAAAGACGACCCAAAACCCCCAATTTCAACCCAAACCGATTTGCAAGGACTTTTAACTCGATTCGAAGCATAACAAAGCATCATTGAACATAAATACACATAACCCAACCCACAATTTCGACCAGAACATCAAAATCATCCACAAATTCTTCAAACCCTAACCTTAACCCTAAATTAACCCAAAACTCCATTTTACCATTTTAATAACTCAAAATCACATCAAATCGACTAGAAACACATGAACAAACATAAATAGAAGTAAATGGGTTGATTTAGACTTACCAAAACTCTTCCTAGTGCTCAATTCCGAATTTAGGTCAAAAATGGGTAAAATGGTAAGAACTTGGCCTTTGATTCTTCAAAGATGGCGACAATAAGAAGATGATGATTACGATTTTTGTATTAAAATCGATCTACCACTAGTTGATGCAAGAATGGTGAAGAGATTGAAATGGTTCTTTTGCTTTTGAGAGAAAGAGAGAAAGAGATAGTAATGAGAAATGAGAGGGAGGAAAAGGATAAGGGGGGGGGAGATGGGTCTTGGGGGCTTGGTGGGTCATGGACTACCCACGGGCCGACCCGTTTCCCTTCTCAACCGCTATACCATTAGTTGCACAATTAAGTACCGACTACACCTACGACGACCCGACTAATATACCACATAGTCATAAATCACGAAACGACCCAATTAATTCATTAACTTAAATTGTTAGTCATATTACACGAAAAGTCAACGGGTCAAAATTCACGGATGTTACATTATTCCCCCGTCAAAAGAATTTCGTCCCGAAATTCAACGAATCACTAATCGTTAAACAAATGTGGGTACCTAGGCCTCAACCCTAGCGATCTCCACCGCACATCAATCCATTTCTTTTCTTAGTATGCGAGCCATTGGCCACCATTCTGTAACACCCGTCATTGCACAAGATTCCCGCCTGAGTCATAAGCACATTCTCTTCACGTGTGATCAAGTCTCAAGTTGGTTTGAGTACCCGTTGCTCATTGGGTGGCTCCCTGAATTGGAGTTAAGTGATTTTCTTTATCTGAAAGGATGGAAATCGAATCTTTGTGCACCTACACCATTTCCTCTACATGCTAATGTGTTAAGTTGTCAGAGTTTATCGGTTTCGTCGTACCGTGACCACTTCTTGTCGTCGGCGACTTCACGGTGAAATCCATTACAATTTGTTTCTCCCTCGCATCTCTTTCCCGGTCTTCCACTACCAGTTCATTCACATCTCAGAAGTCTATAAGAGTTTTGACTACGCGCGCGATGTTAAGTAGTTAAGCGTATACGAAATTTAAGTTATCGAAATGGGACAAGTCCGATAAGTCACCCGGAGAAACCTCGGGAGACTCAAGATTATCATAGATGACGTTAGTTTTCAGATTCTTAAGACGGTAGCTCTAAGGACGCTCGAGTTTGACAATTTGCAGGAAACCCTAAAAACCCTACCGTTAAATATTTCTACATTAGTAACCCTACTACACAGCTAAGAACCGTATTAACCGTTGGTATTCATATTGTACTCACTTAATCGTCGAGAACCTTAATATCATAGAGCACAACGTACATGAAGAGTTTGTCGTCTTTTAGAGTCAATATGTACACACAGGGTATTTGGCCAAATTTGGTTAGTGAGTCGTTAAGCACCCGAAATCTTAAACATATAATTCCAAAACACGCGAACGAGCGTAATTCAAAGGAGTAACGTTAGGATAAACGAGGTCATAGTCGGTTTTGATATCGAATAGTGCCATAACATCATAACCGTGGAGAGAAAGGTACCTTAACCAACGTTTGGATCATTTTGGCCTCCATTGCCATTTCCCGCAAAAGCTCGGCCACGAGGATGCACTTGATGGCCTTGTTGGCCACGATTTTGGTTCGGCCCAGTAATTTGGAGTTGATTCGGATGGACCGCCACTTCGACTCGTTGTCCAATCCATTGCGGACAATTATTTCGGTAGTGATCAGGGCTCCCACATTTAAAGCACGTACCCCAAGGAAAGTTGCCTTGAGGATGAACGGTTTGAAGAGGTACTATATTCAAAGGTGCCGTTTTCGGTGCTCTACAATCTCTTGCCAAATGTCCAAGTTGATTACAATTGAGGCAAGCTCCACATTGGGTGTTAATGGGATGATGCTTATTACACCTATTACAAAAAGGATGAGGTCCCACATAAGGCCTCCTCGCCGGCTTAACTGCCGCCATCGCTCTACCCCTAATAGCATCTTTGGGATCAAACCTTCCCATTTTCTTCACCCCACTTGATTCTCCCATTTCCTTTCTTTTGTTTGTTGAGGAGTTACTCAAGACACCGCTCCTCAACAAGTCTTCAGTCACACTACCGGCTCGGTTGACAGCATCGGCCAAAGAAGTAGGCATGTTAGCATTCACATAAGATCGGACCTGAGGGTTCAAGCCCAATACAAACTTCTCGATAGCTCGAGACTCGGAATCCACCAAGTGAGGAATGAGGGTAGACAACTCTTGGAATCGTCTAACATAACTCTTGAAATCGGCTCCTTCCATATTGAGATTAGCAAACTCAATGGTCAAGTTTTGTAGTTCATAGGGAGGACAAAACTTTGCCTTCACTTTGTTCTTGAAATCGATCCATTCCAAGTTATAAGTCCGCCCCAAAGTTGTCTCTTGGTTCCACCAACTCAAGGCGTCGCTTTTAAACATGCCGGATGCATAAGGAATCCGGTCGTCATATGTGCAATGACTTCTTTCAATCACTGCCTCGATCTCCTCAAACCACCTTATACACTCAGTGGGACCACCTCTCCCATTAAACTCCGGTGCCCCACAGCTTTTGAAATCCTTGAATATACAACCCTGTCGGTATCCCCCGTATTGATTATACATGGGTATACGGTTATCAATTCTCACTGGTTCCTCTTCTTCGTTTTCTTCGTCCTGAGGTTGTGCATTTTCATTATTCACATTTTCTGGGGCTTCATTGTTTTGAGGCTCATTGTTTTGCCTAAGACTCGCCGTGACTTGAGCAATTATGGTCGGCATGATATTGGCGACCGTTTGAGCGATCACTTCAGCCAAGTTTGGCTCAGGAACTTCACCACGACCCCTTCCTTGGCCTCTACCACGACCCCTACCTCTACCTCCTTGTACCTCCGGTTGAGCTTCCGGTTGAGGTTCTTCCGGTTCAGTCTGATTGTTCGTTCCAGTTCTCCTTGGTCTCACCATCTCTATAAAGCAAGTGACACGTTGACCCGAGAGTTAGTCTCAAATGCTCACATGTTAGTCACACAAGTAGTCAATGCTCTCATACCGATACCACATACACATTTCATATCATTAAGCTACGGCAAAAGTGCTAGAATCCTATGAGATTGTTACTTAGCATATTATCATGTCAATTTCATTACAATCGTTCATTATTAATTCAAGTAATCATGCTCAATACGTCATAAGATCAAGTAGTTAACACAATTGGGTTAAGTATAACCTGAATTCGATATGCTCTCTAGTCATTGACCAGGTATGTATACAGGGTGTACCAACGGCTAACCCTCCACCCAATCAACTTCCATTAGGCATATCGGTTCCCTATTATACACTAAGCCAAGCAACTAACACGAATGATTCAAGGTATAATCCGAATTCGATATGCTTTCTAGTTATTGACCGGGTATGTATACAGGGTGTACCAACGGCTAACCCTCCACCCAATCAACTTCCATTAGGCATATCGGTTCCCTATTATACACTAAGTCATGCATGCGCAATCCATGATGTCATTAACTTGTTATAATGTTGGGCGACCATAAAAGAGTTGATCGGGTTCTTTTAGGGTTGCCACAATATTATACTAAGTTAATAACATAACTTCATTTTGCTCTAAAGCGTCCAACAAACATCAATCAGTAGCAACAATCCATATCAATCACATCCATTTCAATTAATGCACACATTAACCACATTGTACCCATTCCACATTTATCACGTTGAATTCAAGCCATCACATAAGTGGTCTTAACTACGAACTCACAATATACACTTTCTAAGGGTTCACAGAATTCACGTTGCACACAAATTTCCTAACCATGCATGCTATATGAAGAGTTTTTACTTAGCCGTAGTCTAGGTCAAACCGCCTAATTCTCTACGACCACGCATGGGCCACCATTCTGTAACACCCCAAGCCAAGGCTCAGAATATCACGGAAATCATATAGCGCAAGGTGGGATTAATGTAGAACATGAACTAAATGCGAATAAAGGATTCAGTGAATCCATACAATAAAAGAAACAAGTATCAAAATGTAACAGAAGCAAGTAATCGTCAAGGTTTACAACACGACATCGAAAGAGTACTATCAATCCTAAGTACAATGCAACATAAGGCAAAAAAAAAAAAAAAAAAAAAAAAAAAAAAAAAAAAAAAAAAAAAAAAAAAAAAAAAAAAAAAACAAAAAAAAAAAAAAAAAAAAAAAAAAAAAAAAAAAAAAAAAAAAAAAAAAAAAAAAAAAAAAAAAAAAAAAAAAAAAAAAAAAAAAAAAAAAAAAAAAAAAAAAAAAAAAAAAAAAAAAAAAAAAAAAAAAAAAAAAAAAAAAAAAAAAAAAAAAAAAAAAAAAAAAAAAAAAAAAAAAAAAAAAAAAAAAAAAAAAAAAAAAAAAAAAAAAAAAAAAAAAAAAAAAAAAAAAAAAAAAAAAAAAAAAAAAAAAAAAAAAAAAAAAAAAAAAAAAAAAAAAAAAAAAAAAAAAAAAAAAAAAAAAAAAAAAAAAAAAAAAAAAAAAAAAAAAAAAAAAAAAAAAAAAAAAAAAAAAAAAAAAAAAAAAAAAAAAAAAAAAAAAAAAAAAAAAAAAAAAAAAAAAAAAAAAAAAAAAAAAAAAAAAAAAAAAAAAAAAAAAAAAAAAAAAAAAAAAAAAAAAAAAAAAAAAAAAAAAAAAAAAAAAAAAAAAAAAAAAAAAAAAAAAAAAAAAAAAAAAAAAAAAAAAAAAAAAAAAAAAAAAAAAAAAAAAAAAAAAAAAAAAAAAAAAAAAAAAAAAAAAAAAAAAAAAAAAAAAAAAAAAAAAAAAAAAAAAAAAAAAAAAAAAAAAAAAAAAAAAAAAAAAAAAAAAAAAAAAAAAAAAAAAAAAAAAAAAAAAAAAAAAAAAAAAAAAAAAAAAAAAAAAAAAAAAAAAAAAAAAAAAAAAAAAAAAAAAAAAAAAAAAAAAAAAAAAAAAAAAAAAAAAAAAAAAAAAAAAAAAAAAAAAAAAAAAAAAAAAAAAAAAAAAAAAAAAAAAAAAAAAAAAAAAAAAAAAAAAAAAAAAAAAAGCGTGAAATAAGAGTGCACAAATGAAAATATCAACACAAAAAAAAGCATAAACAATCATAACGCCTATTGTGATACATATCGAATTCGTATCAACCCTGCCACAACATACACCAAACAAAGTATACTTGCGTGTGAACCGCGAATAAACACCAACCACAATTCAACAATCGTCAACCATCGATAATTAACTCAAAATAAACTACACGCACGTACACTTAGGAGGATTCTGCTTTCATCAAGTTCTAGATGCTTATATATAGGGTCACCCGCAGCCTTCCCACCACATCCATAATCCATTAAAGGTATCGTCGTCTTCCCTGTATGCACACTATCCTAATCACAATATCAAATCACTACAAGATCATATAGGGTAAAGCAACATCGTGTAATAAATGAGTACGCGAATTATTAACGTCGGATCATGAGCCGTACGTATGTAAGACCATGATGTATATATCAAATGCGTATCCATAACGTCATCAATGCAACAATAAAAGTATGTTTGAGTGTGCACCGCACAAGTCAAGTATAACAAAGCGTATATGAACATTCCAACACATGCCCAATATCCATCAATCACTCTAAACCACGCGTACAATCCACTGCGCCGCAGTGACCAGACTATCCACTGCGCCGCAGTGGACCAGAACTATGTCCACTGCGCCGCAGTGGCCAAACTGAACCAGGACCCGAGACAAAGCACTGCGCCGCAGTGAGCAAGGAATATGCCCACTGCGCCGCAGTGGACCAGAACTATGTCCACTGCGCCGCAGTGGCCAAACTGAACCAGGACCCGAGACAAAGCACTGCGCCGCAGTGAGCAAGGAATATGCCCACTGCGCCGCAGTGGGCTAAGAAGCACTGCGCCGCAGTGAGCAAGGAATATGTCCACTGCGCCGCAGTGGGCTAAGAAGCAAAAGTGGCCGAGGAAATCCACTGCGCCGCAGTGAGCCAAGACCCTGCCAACTGCGCCGCAGTGGCCAAACTGAACCAGGACCCGAGACAAAGCACTGCGCCGCAGTGGCCAAACTGAACCAGGACCCGAGACAAAGCACTGCGCCGCAGTGAGCAAGGAATATGCCCACTGCGCCGCAGTGGGCTAAGAAGCAAAAGTGGCCGAGGAAATCCACTGCGCCGCAGTGGGGACTATGCCCTCTGCGCCGCAGTGAGCAAGGAATAGCCCACTGCGCCGCAGTGAGCAAGGAATAGCCCACTGCGCCGCAGTGGACCAGAAATGCCACTGCGCCGCAGTGGCCAGAACTATCCACTGCGCCGCAGTGGACCAAACTGCCACTGCGCCGCAGTGAGCAAGAAGCCACTGCGCCGCAGTGGACAAAGCACTGCGCCGCAGTGAGCAAGGAACTATCCACTGCGCCGCAGTGGACCAGAACTATGTCCACTGCGCCGCAGTGGCCAAACTGAACCAGGACCCGAGACAAAGCACTGCGCCGCAGTGAGCAACTATCCACTGCGCCGCAGTGGACCAGAACTATGTCCACTGCGCCGCAGTGGCCAAACTGAACCAGGACCCGAGACAAAGCACTGCGCCGCAGTGAGCAAGGAATATGCCCACTGCGCCGCAGTGGGCTAAGAAGCAAAAGTGGCCGAGGAAATCCACTGCGCCGCAGTGGGGACTATGCCCTCCCACTGCGCCGCAGTGGGACAACCAGCAGACTCAGAACCAGCAGCTGCAAGTGCAGCAAAGACGACCCAAAACCCCCAATTTCAACCCAAACCGATTTGCAAGGACTTTTAACTCGATTCGAAGCATAACAAAGCATCATTGAACATAAATACACATAACCCAACCCACAATTTCGACCAAAACATCAAAATCATCCACAAATTCTTCAAACCCTAACCTTAACCCTAAATTAACCCAAAACTCCATTTTACCATTTTAATAACTCAAAATCACATCAAATCGACTAGAAACACATGAACAAACATAAATAGAAGTAAATGGGTTGATTTAGACTTACCAAAACTCTTCCTAGTGCTCAATTCCGAATTTAGGTCAAAAATGGGTAAAATGGTAAGAACTTGGCCTTTGATTCTTCAAAGATGGCGACAATAAGAAGATGATGATTACGATTTTTGTATTAAAATCGATCTACTACTAGTTGATGCAAGAATGGTGAAGAGATTGAAATGGTTCTTTTGCTTTTGAGAGAAAGAGAGAAAGAGATAGTAATGAGAAATGAGAGGGAGGAAAAGGATAAGGGGGGGGGAGATGGGTCTTGGGGGCTTGGTGGGTCATGGACTACCCACGGGCCGACCCGTTTCCCTTCTCAACCGCTATACCATTAGTTGCACAATTAAGTACCGACTACACCTACGACGACCCGACTAATATACCACATAGTCATAAATCACGAAACGACCCAATTAATTCATTAACTTAAATTGTTAGTCATATTACACGAAAAGTCAACGGGTCAAAATTCACGGATGTTACATTATTCCCCCGTCAAAAGAATTTCGTCCCGAAATTCAACGAATCACTAATCGTTAAACAAATGTGGGTACTTAGGCCTCAACCCTAGCGATCTCCACCGCACATCAATCCATTTCTTTTCTTAGTATGCGAGCCATTGGCCACCATTCTGTAACACCCGTCATTGCACAAGATTCCCGCCTGAGTCATAAGCACATTCTCTTCACGTGTGATCAAGTCTCAAGTTGGTTTGAGTACCCGTTGCTCATTGGGTGGCTCCCTGAATTGGAGTTAAGTGATTTTCTTTATCTGAAAGGATGGAAATCGAATCTTTGTGCACCTACACCATTTCTTCTACATGCTAATGTGTTAAGTTGTCAGAGTTTATCGGTTTCGTCGTACCGTGACCACTTCTTGTCGTCGGCGACTTCACGGTGAAATCCATTACAATTTGTTTCTCCCTCGCATCTCTTTCCCGGTCTTCCACTACCAGTTCATTCACATCTCAGAAGTCTATAAGAGTTTTGACTACGCGCGCGATGTTAAGTAGTTAAGCGTATACGAAATTTAAGTTATCGAAATGGGACAAGTCCGATAAGTCACCCGGAGAAACCTCGGGAGACTCAAGATTATCATAGATGACGTTAGTTTTCAGATTCTTAAGACGGTAGCTCTAAGGACGCTCGAGTTTGACAATTTGCAGGAAACCCTAAAAAAACCTACCGTTAAATATTTCTACATTAGTAACCCTACTACACAGCTAAGAACCGTATTAACCGTTGGTATTCATATTGTACTCACTTAATCGTCGAGAACCTTAATATCATAGAGCACAACGTACATGAAGAGTTTGTCGTCTTTTAGAGTCAATATGTACACACAGGGTATTTGGCCAAATTTGGTTAGTGAGTCGTTAAGCACCCGAAATCTTAAACATATAATTCCAAAACACGCGAACGAGCGTAATTCAAAGGAGTAACGTTAGGATAAACGAGGTCATAGTCGGTTTTGATATCGAATAGTGCCATAACATCATAACCGTGGAGAGAAAGGTACCTTAACCAACGTTTGGATCATTTTGGCCTCCATTGCCATTTCCCGCAAAAGCTCGGCCACGAGGATGCACTTGATGGCCTTGTTGGCCACGATTTTGGTTCGGCCCAGTAATTTGGAGTTGATTCGGATGGACCGCCACTTCGACTCGTTGTCCAATCCATTGCGGACAATTATTTCGGTAGTGATCAGGGCTCCCACATTTAAAGCACGTACCCCAAGGAAAGTTGCCTTGAGGATGAACGGTTTGAAGAGGTACTATATTCAAAGGTGCCGTTTTCGGTGCTCTACAATCTCTTGCCAAATGTCCAAGTTGATTACAATTGAGGCAAGCTCCACATTGGGTGTTAATGGGATGATGCTTATTACACCTATTACAAAAAGGATGAGGTCCCACATAAGGCCTCCTCGCCGGCTTAACTGCCGCCATCCCCCTTCCCCGGTTAACATTCGTGGGATCAAACCTTCCCATTTTCTTCATCCCACTTGATTCTCCCATTTCCTTTCTTTTGTTTGTTGAGGAGTTACTCAAGACACCGCTCCTCAATAAGTCTTCAGTCACACTACCGGCTCGGTTGACAGCATCGGCCAAAGAAGTAGGCATGTTAGCATTCACATAAGATCGGACCTGAGGGTTCAAGCCCAATACAAACTTCTCGATGGCTCGAGCCTCAGAATCCACCAAGTGAGGAATGAGGGTAGACAACTCTTGAAATCGTCTAACATAACTCTTGAAATCGGCTCCTTCCATATTGAGATTAGCAAACTCAATGGTCAAGTTTTGTAGTTGTCCACCAAGTGAGGAATGAGGGTAGACAACTCTTGAAATCGTCTAACATAACTCTTGAAATCGGCTCCTTCCATATTGAGATTAGCAAACTCAATGGTCAAGTTTTGTAGTTCATAGGGAGGACAAAACTTTGCCTTCACTTTGTTCTTGAAATCGATCCATTCCAAGTTATAAGTCCGCCCCAAAGTTATCTCTTGGTTCCACCAACTCAAGGCGTCGCTTTTAAACATGCCGGATGCATAAGGAATCCGGTCGTCATATGTGCAATGACTTCTTTCAATCACTGCCTCGATCTCCTCAAACCACCTTATACACTCAGTGGGACCACCTCTCCCATTAAACTCCGGTGCCCCACAGCTTTTGAAATCCTTGAATATACAACCCTGTCGGTATCCCCCGTATTGATTATACATGGGTATACGGTTATCAATTCTCACTGGTTCCTCTTCTTCGTTTTCTTCGTCCTGAGGTTGTGCATTTTCATTATTCACATTTTCTGGGGCTTCATTGTTTTGAGGCTCATTGTTTTGCCTAAGACTCGCCGTGACTTGAGCAATTATGGTCGGCATGATATTGGCGACCGTTTGAGCGATCACTTCAGCCAAGTTTGGCTCAGGAACTTCACCACGACCCCTTCCTTGGCCTCTACCACGACCCCTGCCTCTACCACGACCCCTACCTCTACCTCCTTGTACCTCCGGTTGAGCTTCCGGTTGAGGTTCTTCCGGTTCAGTCTGATTGTTCGTTCCAGTTCTCCTTGGTCTCACCATCTCTATAAAGCAAGTGACACGTTGACCCGAGAGTTAGTCTCAAATGCTCACATGTTAGTCACACAAGTAGTCAATGCTCTCATACCGATACCACATACACATTTCATATCATTAAGCTACGGCAAAAGTGCTAGAATCCTATGAGATTGTTACTTAGCATATTATCATGTCAATTTCATTACAATCGTTCATTATTAATTCAAGTAATCATGCTCAATACGTCATAAGATCAAGTAGTTAACACAATTGGGTTAAGTATAACCTGAATTCGATATGCTCTCTAGTCATTGACCAGGTATGTATACAGGGTGTACCAACGGCTAACCCTCCACCCAATCAACTTCCATTAGGCATATCGGTTCCCTATTATACACTAAGCCAAGCAACTAACACGAATGATTCAAGGTATAATCCGAATTCGATATGCTCTCTAGTCATTGACCAGGTATGTATACAGGGTGTACCAACGGCTAACCCTCCACCCAATCAACTTCCATTAGGCATATCGGTTCCCTATTATACACTAAGCCAAGCAACTAACACGAATGATTCAAGGTATAATCCGAATTCGATATGCTCTCTAGTCATTGACCAGGTATGTATACAGGGTGTACCAACGGCTAACCCTCCACCCAATCAACTTCCATTAGGCATATCGGTTCCCTATTATACACTAAGTCATGCATGCGCAATCCATGATGTCATTAACTTGTTATAATGTTGGGCGACCATAAAAGAGTTGATCGGGTTCTTTTAGGGTTGCCACAATATTATACTAAGTTAATAACATAACTTCATTTTGCTCTAAATATCAAACTAGCATCAATTAATAGTAACATATATATATATATATATATATATATATATATATATATATATATATATATATATATATATATATATATATATATATATATATATATATATATATATATATATATATATATATATATATATATATATATATATATATATATATATATATATATATATATATATATATATATATATATATATATATATATATATATATATATATATATATATATATATATATATATATATATATATATATATATATATATATATATATATATATATATATATATATATATATATATATATATATATATATATATATATATATATATATATATATATATATATATATATATATATATATATATATATATATATATATATATATATATATATATATATATATATATATATATATATATATATATATATATATATATATATATATATATATATATATATATATATATATATATATATATATATATATATATATATATATATATATATATATATATATATATATATATATATATATATATATATATATATATATATATATATATATATATATATATATATATATATATATATATATATATATATATATATATATATATATATATATATATATATATATATATATATATATATATATATATATATATATATATATATATATATATATATATATATATATATATATATATATATATATATATATATATATATATATATATATATATATATATATATATATATATATATATATATATATATATATATATATATATATATATATATATATATATATATATATATATATATATATATATATATATATATATATATATATATATATATATATATATATATATATATATATATATATATATATATATATATATATATATATATATATATATATATATATATATATATATATATATATATATATATATATATATATATATATATATATATATATATATATATATATATATATATATATATATATATATATATATATATATATATATATATATATATATATATATATATATATATATATATATATATATATATATATATATATATATATATATATATATATATATATATATATATATATATATATATATATATATATATATATATATATATATATATATATATATATATATATATATATATATATATATATATATATATATATATATATATATATATATATATATATATATATATATATATATATATATATATATATATATATATATATATATATATATATATATATATATATATATATATATATATATATATATATATATATATATATATATATATATATATATATATATATATATATATATATATATATATATATATATATATATATATATATATATATATATATATATATATATATATATATATATATATATATATATATATATATATATATATATATATATATATATATATATATATATATATATATATATATATATATATATATATATATATATATATATATATATATATATATATATATATATATATATATATATATATATATATATATATATATATATATATATATATATATATATATATATATATATATATATATATATATATATATATATATATATATATATATATATATATATATATATATATATATATATATATATATATATATATATATATATATATATATATATATATATATATATATATATATATATATATATATATATATATATATATATATATATATATATATATATATATATATATATATATATATATATATATATATATATATATATATATATATATATATATATATATATATATATATATATATATATATATATATATATATATATATATATATATATATATATATATATATATATATATATATATATATATATATATATATATATATATATATATATATATATATATATATATAATGATTCAAAGTATAATCCGAATTCGATATTTCTAGTTATTGACCGGGTATGTATACAGGGTGTACCAACGGCTAACCCTCCACCCAATCAACTTCCATTAGGCATATCGGTTCCCTATTATACACTAAGTCATGCATGCGCAATCCATGATGTCATTAACTTGTTATAATGTTGGGCGACCATAAAAGAGTTGATCGGGTTCTTTTAGGGTTGTCACAATATTATACTAAGTTAATACCATAACTTCATTTTGCTCTAACGCATCCAACAAACATCAATCAGTAACAACAATCCATATCAATGACAATTAATTTCAATCAATGCACACATTAACCACATTGTACCCATTCCACATTCATCACGTTGAATTCAAGCCATCACATAAGTGGTCTTAACTACGAACTCACAATATATACTAAGTTAATACCATAACTTCATTTTGCTCTAACGCATCCAACAAACATCAATCAGTAACAACAATCCATATCAATGACAATTAATTTCAATCAATGCACACATTAACCACATTGTACCCATTCCACATTCATCACGTTGAATTCAAGCCATCACATAAGTGGTCTTAACTACGAACTCACAATATACACTTTCTAGGGTTCACAGAATTCACGTTGCACACAAATTTCCTAACCATGCATGCTATATGAAGAGTTTTAACTTAAGCCGTAGTCTAGGTCAAACCGCCTAATTCTCTACGACCACGCATGGGCCACCATTCTGTAACACCCCAAGCCAAGGCTCAGAATATCACGGAAATCATATAGCGCAAGGTGGGATTAATGTAGAACATGAACTAAATGCGAATAAAGGATTCAGTGAATCCATACAATAAAAGAAACAAGTATCAAAATGTAACAGAAGCAAGTAATCGTCAAGGTTTACAACACGACATCGAAAGAGTACTATCAATCCTAAGTACAATGCAACATAAGGCAAATGGATCCTTGATCCATATAAGTCCCGTCCGGGTTCAACAGCAAGCAAACAATCAAACTCCACGCCCTGGATAACCTGGTTACCTGAAAAGTGTACTAAGCATAGTCAACACAAGGTTGGTGAGTTCGTAGTAATGGTCCACAAGGAAACCATCCACCAAATCATAACATACTAATAGAGGCGAAACCTGACTTACAGTGAGCCTCTAAGTAACACAGTAACGTCCAACAACAAGATCACACAAAACGAGTAAGCGTGAAATAAGAGTGCACAAATGATGTAAATATCAACACAAACGCCAAAAGCATAAACAATCATAACGCCTATTGTGATACATATCGAATTCGTATCAACCATGCCACAACATACACCAAACAAAGTATACTTGCGTGTGAACCGCATGCGTGTGAACCGCGTATATAAACAGGTCATACTTGCGTGTGAACCGCGTGCGTGTGAACCGCGTATGAATATATATATATATTATGCTTGCGTGTGAACCGCGTATAAATATATATATGCTTGCGTGTGAACCGCGAATAAACACCAACCACAATTCAACAATCGTCAACCATCGATAATTAACTCAAAATAAACTACACGCACGTACACTTAGGAGGATTCTGCTTTCATCAAGTTCTAGATGCTTATATATAGGGTCACCCGCAGCCTTCCCACCACATCTAGAACTCTTTGAAGGCGTAACCGACTTCCATGTATGCACGTCCATCCTAAATAGTAATAATAGTCACAATAATATATATATATCAATCCTTTATTAGAATCAACCATAATTACATTGCACATACATTTCATACGACTTTACTTTTAAGGAATCATAGATGCTTATATATAGGGTCACCCGCAGCCTTCCCACCACATCCATAATCCATTAAAGGTATCGTCGTCTTCCCTGTATGCACACTATCCTAATCACAATATCAAATCACTACAAGATCATATGGGGTAAAGCAACATCGTGTAATAAATGAGTACGCGAATTATTAACGTCGGATCATGAGCCGTACGTATGTAAGACCATGATGTATATATCAAATGCGTATCCATAACGTCATCAATGCAACAATAAAAGTATGTTTGAGTGTGCACCGCACAAGTCAAGTATAACAAAGCGTATATGAACATTCCAACACATGCCCAATATCCATCAATCACTCTAAACCACGCGTACATACACTTCGGAGGATTTTACTTCCTTCGAGTCCCAAATGCTTATGTATAGGGTCACCCGCAGCCTTCCCACCACATCTGAAACCCAACGAAGGCATAACCGACTTCCATGTATGTACGCCTATCCTAATGTATAAGTAACACTTAACGAAAACACAATCCAAGTCAAACAACGAAATGACACGTCACATCAATCCAACAATCATGTCAAACAATCAATACATCAATAAATACAAGTAAACACGCCAGGTTTACACTTTTCAGCCCGAATCCCAAGCGGGTAGGGAGATACGAAACTCACCTTGATTGGCAAAGAAGCTAGCAAAGGATTACAAACGAGTAATGGGGTCCACACGTCCACAACCTATAATTATCCATCATAATACCGCCACGTCAACTATACAATCTCAAACAAGTTGAAAAGCGACACACATAAAAACACAGTGACTTTCCACTGCGCCGCAGTGGACCAGAACTATGTCCACTGCGCCGCAGTGGCCAAACTGAACCAGGACCCGAGACAAAGCACTGCGCCGCAGTGAGCAAGGAATATGTCCACTGCGCCGCAGTGGGCTAAGAAGCAAAAGTGGCCGAGGAAATCCACTGCGCCGCAGTGGAGACTATGCCACTGCGCCGCAGTGGCACTATGCCCTCCCACTGCGCCGCAGTGGGACAACCAGCAGACTCAGAACCAGCAGCTGCAAGTGCAGCAAAGACGACCCAAAACCCCCAATTTCAACCCAAACCGATTTGCAAGGACTTTTAACTCGATTCGAAGCATAACAAAGCATCATTGAACATAAATACACATAACCCAACCCACAATTTCGACCAAAACATCAAAATCATCCACAAATTCTTCAAACCCTAACCTTAACCCTAAATTAACCCAAAACTCCATTTTACCATTTTAATAACTCAAAATCACATCAAATCGACTAGAAACACATGAACAAACATAAATAGAAGTAAATGGGTTGATTTAGACTTACCAAAACTCTTCCTAGTGCTCAATTCCGAATTTAGGTCAAAAATGGGTAAAATGGTAAGAACTTGGCCTTTGATTCTTCAAAGATGGCGACAATAAGAAGATGATGATTACGATTTTTGTATTAAAATCGATCTACTACTAGTTGATGCAAGAATGGTGAAGAGATTGAAATGGTTCTTTTGCTTTTGAGAGAAAGAGAGAAAGAGAGAAAGAGATAGTAATGAGAAATGAGAGGGAGGAAAAGGATAAGGGGGGGGAGATGGGTCTTGGGGGCTTGGTGGGTCATGGACTACCCACGGGCCGACCCGTTTCCCTTCTCAACCGCTATACCATTAGTTGCACAATTAAGTACCGACTACACCTACGACGACCCGACTAATATACCACATAGTCATAAATCACGGGGGGGGGGGGGGGGGGGGGGGGGGGGGGGGGGGGGGGGGGGGGGGGGGGGGGGGGGGGGGGGGGGGGGGGGGGGGGGGGGGGGGGGGGGGGGGGGGGGGGGGGGGGGGGGGGGGGGGGGGGGGGGGGGGGGGGGGGGGGGGGGGGGGGGGGGGGGGGGGGGGGGGGGGGGGGGGGGGGGGGGGGGGGGGGGGGGGGGGGGGGGGGGGGGGGGGGGGGGGGGGGGGGGGGGGGGGGGGGGGGGGGGGGGGGGGGGGGGGGGGGGGGGGGGGGGGGGGGGGGGGGGGGGGGGGGGGGGGGGGGGGGGGGGGGGGGGGGGGGGGGGGGGGGGGGGGGGGGGGGGGGGGGGGGGGGGGGGGGGGGGGGGGGGGGGGGGGGGGGGGGGGGGGGGGGGGGGGGGGGGGGGGGGGGGGGGGGGGGGGGGGGGGGGGGGGGGGGGGGGGGGGGGGGGGGGGGGGGGGGGGGGGGGGGGGGGGGGGGGGGGGGGGGGGGGGGGGGGGGGGGGGGGGGGGGGGGGGGGGGGGGGGGGGGGGGGGGGGGGGGGGGGGGGGGGGGGGGGGGGGGGGGGGGGGGGGGGGGGGGGGGGGGGGGGGGGGGGGGGGGGGGGGGGGGGGGGGGGGGGGGGGGGGGGGGGGGGGGGGGGGGGGGGGGGGGGGGGGGGGGGGGGGGGGGGGGGGGGGGGGGGGGGGGGGGGGGGGGGGGGGGGGGGGGGGGGGGGGGGGGGGGGGGGGGGGGGGGGGGGGGGGGGGGGGGGGGGGGGGGGGGGGGGGGGGGGGGGGGGGGGGGGGGGGGGGGGGGGGGGGGGGGGGGGGGGGGGGGGGGGGGGGGGGGGGGGGGGGGGGGGGGGGGGGGGGGGGGGGGGGGGGGGGGGGGGGGGGGGGGGGGGGGGGGGGGGGGGGGGGGGGGGGGGGGGGGGGGGGGGGGGGGGGGGGGGGGGGGGGGGGGGGGGGGGGGGGGGGGGGGGGGGGGGGGGGGGGGGGGGGGGGGGGGGGGGGGGGGGGGGGGGGGGGGGGGGGGGGGGGGGGGGGGGGGGGGGGGGGGGGGGGGGGGGGGGGGGGGGGGGGGGGGGGGGGGGGGGGGGGGGGGGGGGGGGGGGGGGGGGGGGGGGGGGGGGGGGGGGGGGGGGGGGGGGGGGGGGGGGGGGGGGGGGGGGGGGGGGGGGGGGGGGAGAAAGAGGTAATGAGAGAGGGGGGGGGGGGGGGGAGATGGGTCTTGGGGGCTTGGTGGGTCATGGACTACCCACGGGCCGACCCGTTTCCCTTCTCAACCGCTATACCATTAGTTGCACAATTAAGTACCGACTACACCTACGACGACCCGACTAATATACCACATAGTCATAAATCACGAAACGACCCAATTAATTCATTAACTTAAATTGTTAGTCATATTACACGAAAAGTCAACGGGTCAAAATTCACGGATGTTACACTGTGAGTCTGTTTTTGCATATGCCTTTGCCCTTGTCTAAACTGGGCCGTTCTTTACTACTTACTTATTAGAAGCTAATTTCGTGACTGATATTTAAAAACGTTTCCATTTTGAATTGGGAAGTGATGTCTACAGGTAGCGGTTTGAACTTTGAAAGGTAAAACATTGCAATGTTGTGAACGTACTAAATAAAACAATTTATCAATCAAAATATGTCTACAATAAAGATTTAAAACATGACAAACATGCAAACCACACAAGAATGTTGAACTTATACAGAGAATCAATTTAAATAGAAAATATTGGATTTTGGTATTCAATTAAAAAAAAACCCAAATTTCATATATCGATATTCCGTTCAAAAAAACTTTACATACAGTTACATATACATCGATCCTGCAATTGGACAAATATTCATGATTTGTATCACAATTTCCTAAATTTGTGTAGCAAAGGATGATGCTTTATTAAGTGTGTCTTTCCCAATGAAAATCAAAACCAATCTTGGTTCAACTGGTAAACACTATCACGATAACTGAGAGGTCTTGGTTTCAAAACATGTTCCCATTATTTTTTAATAAAAGCTAATTTACTACTTATATTTGCTTAAGTGGACACTCCACATCAGCAAAAAAATTGTCTACATAGTTGTTCACGTGTCACTTAGGGTACGTTTGGTAGGGAGAAATTCAGAGAAATGAAATATAGATCGTTCTGGTGACGCCACGTAAGAAAATACTGACATGGCGGGCTAAGAGATTGCCACCTAAGCGCTTTGAGATAGCTTCATATATATATACTAGGTTAAAACCCGTGCAATGCACGGTTTGGTTATTTCAACAACATTTGTTGTGTGGTTTTCAACATGACCTTCATTGTAGTAAATTTAAACCTTGAGCTTTTACTTGCTTTTTACTCATTATAAAACAACGTAAAGTGGTTTATGGATAACCTAAAACATTAGAATATCATATAAGAAGTCGACTACAATATTAGATAAATAATACTCGTATCATATAAGAAGTCTTATTTTTGCTTGTTTTACCTATTTTCATTAGAAAAATTCTTTCATTTTGTAATAACCGAAATCATTTCTCATGCTTTTCATTATCTGATTAATGTAGTTTCAAGTGACAGATATTCAATTATGAATCATAATTGGTTATCAATTATTATGATTATATTAGTGAAATGATACGGTGTGAAGTTAACAGAATAACGGCGACAAATATATTGAGAAACTAATTTGTACTAATAGATATTATATGTAGGAAGTTTGAATTCATAAATGGGCGCTGAGTTCATTTGGCAATAGCATTTGCTTTGAATCCATGTGTCGCGGGTTATATATTCGAATTCAACATGCTCATTCCTCTACCTAGATGTCATGTCAATGATTACGTGGATAGCTTAACCGAATGCCACGTAAGACATCTATGCTCTCACATGCGCCACCTTAGCTTAACCGAATGCCACGTAAGACATCTATGCTCTCACATGCGCCACCTAAGATACGACGTGGGCAGCGCAAATACCTGCCACATAAGTTGTGTTTATCCTCACTTATAGGTATAGTAAGATAGAGATGTAATTTGTTCAAACCCACACTACTACAGAAATGGTTTTTTGGAACACTCTTTTGGAACGGTTAAGTTAAAATGCCGTTCCAAAGTTCAAAGAATTTACATATGGAACGGTTTGTAGAAAAATAGTTCCAAATCCGTTCTAAATTTTTAATGTTGGAACGGTTTGTTGGTAAACCGTTCAAAATCCGTTCCAATTCAATATATTTTGGATCGCTTTATAGTAGGACCGTTCCACATAATTTTTCAATCTTCTGCAATGTTGATCCTTATCTATATTACATCTTTATCTTTCCTTTTCTTTTTTTTTAATCGATCGTTGGGTTGCCCTTAGCTAGGAGTTTTCTAGGCCAGAATGCTACCCACTCCGATACCTCCAATACACCACATGGGGGGAGAAACCCCCAATTAAATTAATTGGGGGAAAACCCTGCTCCCTCCGGATTCGAACCCAGGTCTCCTGGATCCAAAGCTATCATTGAAAGACTCTCGTACCACTGGGCTGTGAACCCAATGGTTCTTTATCTTTCTTTTATCTTGATTCTTTTTAACCTGATATGACTTTATCTAAGCACTCTGATTCTTATCTTTAATTCACAACAATTAAAATTCATATATCGGCAGATTGATTACATATTAGATATAACACTACGATCTAGCTTATGTACATAACTAGTTTATGATCTAGCTTTCGTTTTCTTCATAACAAGGTAATGGTTTTTACAAATCTATTTATTATTTAAAGCATACTACAATACAAGGGAACCCACGCAAAACGGAAACGTTGATGGTGGCGGTGACGGTGGTGGTGGTGGCGACGACAGTGACAGTGGCGATTGTGGCGGCGACGACAACTGGTGGCAGCGGTGGCGATGACGATGGTTGTGACGGCGATGATTAGTGTAAGATATTAATGTAATGTAAATGATAGAAAATGTGGTGATGTATATATATTTTACGAGAGGGGTACCCGCGCAATGCAGCGGCGGTCACGGCGATGGGTGGTGGTGGTGGTGATGGCGGCGATGGTGGCGGTAACGGTGTGGTTATTAATGTGAAAGTAATTGATGTAAAAAGGGGTAGTGTAGTTATTTTAAGGGTTAAAAGATGTATCTTGTAAATAATCTCATTAAAAATATTATAACTAATTAAATATATTAGGTGAAAATATTTAAATTAGTGAAAAAAGAAGAGAAATAGTTTGGATTTGTTGGGTCGAAAATCGACCAAGTATAATTTGTTCAGAAATAGCTGAAGCTCAGTGAAGAATACTTGTACAGAATTCTGAAGCCGTTCAGAATTAGTTCACTGAAGCTTCACTTCAGTTCAGATCAACGTATCAAAATACCATTCAGCTGAAGTCAAAGACTGAAGACTGAAGAAAGAGAATCAGCTCAGATGTGGAGCTCAGAAGTTGATTCTACCTGATCGAATACTGAAGCATCTCAGTGTAAAGTACTTACAACACTTTACACTGATTACGAGGAAGCCTTTTTTACTTTACATGCCTTTACCCAGTTAATAGATTTATCTATTAATAAAGTACAAGGTTAAGTAAAAGGTTGGGAATAAAGTATGAAATGTCACATCAATTGACTTTCATACTTTACCTTAAAATATATGCATACAGGAATTATCTTTAATTCCTTAAATGCTCCCAACCATATTTGTACGGCCTGGTCCACATCAGCATGAACCTTGCCTATAAATATAAGGCTTCTCACAACTTGCAAAGTGCTTGAAACTTTGGCATTGCAACTTGTGAGATATACTCTAAGTAATTCTTACGAGTATTTCTAAGTTATTAGATCAGTTGTATTTCTAGGTTGTTTAGATATTTACACTTGGTGTTTATCTTTGTTCCGCAACAACCTTTGTATTTGTTTATATCATATCTGGATCGTATTCTGAACTGGTCTATTTCCAGTTAGAATTACTTGCCAGTCGGGTTTAACCATCATATTTGGGACTCATAGGATTGATAAGGTTGGAAAATATTTTAGGGATATCTTGGTAGATGTGGTAGGTGGATTAAGAATGTGTTGAAAGTTAAGGGTATTTAAGGTATTTTAAAGGTAGAAAGTTAAAAATGGGGGATAGGTAATGTTAGGTCGGAAATCGACCAAGTATAATTTGTTCACAAATAGCTTGAAACTTTGGCATTGCAACTTGTGAGATATACTCTAAGTAATTCTTACGAGTATTTCTAAGTTATTAGATCAGTTGTATTTCTAGGTTGTTTAGATATTTACACTTTGGTGTTTATCTTTGTTCCGCAACAACCTTTGTATTTGTTTATATCAATAAATCAAATACATTGAAAAAGTACATCGTGTCTCAATGCTACATACTTGATCTATACATATTATTTATATAGTTTCAGCACTTATTGTTTCTCGTTATTTACTTTTAGTCATTTACTTCATTGTTTCTATCCATATCTGGATCGTATTCTGAACTGGTCTATTTCCAGTTAGAATTACTTGCCAGTCGGGTTTAACCATCATATTTGGGACTCATAGGATTGATAAGGTTGGAAAATATTTTAGGGATATCTTGGTAGATGTGGTAGGTGGATTAAGAATGTGTTGAAAGTTAAGGGTATTTAAGGTATTTTAAAGGTAGAAAGTTAAAAATGGGGGATAGGTAATGTTAGGTCGGAAATCGACCAAGTATAATTTGTTCAGAAATAGCTTGAAGTTTAGTGAAGACGTCTGTACAGAATTCTGAGATGTCTCAGAATTCCTTCACTGAAGCTTCACTTCAGTTCAGATCAAGGCAAATCTGAAGCATTCATTCTGAAGTCAAAGACTGAAGTATGAAGAAGAGAATCATCTCAGAAGCGAGCAAAGAGTGATTCTACCAGATTGAAGACTGAAGCATCTCAGTATAAAGTATTAACAACACTTTACACTGATTACGAGGAAGACTTTATACTTTACATATCTTTACCCAGTTAATAGATTTATCTATTAATAAAAGGTACAAGTTAAAAGTATAGGTTTGGAACATAGTACTATAAGTCACATCAACTGACTTATATACTCTTCCTTTTATAAGCATGTAAGGAATTAGGTTTAATTCCTTAAATGCTTACAACCACATTTGTACGATCTTGTCCACATCATCATGGACTTGGTCTATAAATACAAAGTCTTCTCACAACTTGCAAAGGGCTTGAAACTTTAGCATTGCAACTTGTGAGATATACTCTAAGTAAACTTACGAGTATTTCCAAGTTATTTAGATCACTTGTTTTTCAGGATTGTTTAGATACTTACACTTGGGTGTTTTCTCTTTGTTCCGCAACAATCCTTGTATTTGTTTATATATCAATAAATCAAATACATTAGAAAGGAAACAACGTGTCTCAATGCTACATACTTGACTATACATATAAATATCTTTATATAGTTTCAGCCTCCTTTTTGTTCTTACATTTTATATCAAGTTAATTGTTTCTTGTTATCCATATCTGGATCGTAGACTGAACTTGTCCATCAAGATCAGTTGTACTTGCCAGTCGGGTTTAATTAACCATCTATTGTTTGGGACTTACAGGTAATTTATTTTATAAAGGAGTATAGATGAGTTGAGGGATAGATTTTTGTAAATGATTTCATTAAAGGTAGTTTTCGAAAATCACTTAAGGGGATATGTGAAGCAATAAAAATACTTGTATATTATTATAAAAAATACTTATTGTATAATATACTAACTTTTAACATTTGAGTCACGCTTTGAGACGAGTAAAAAAATTAAGTTTTCGAGTCGGATTGAAACTACAACTATATGGATGAGGATATCTCTATAATAAATAAGTCAAGATTGTTTTATACAAGTATCTTTAAAAGGTTTTTTGATGTGACATGCCCATATTTTGCTTTAAAAAGTCTTTCTTTTTAAAAAAAAAACGTACTAATCATTCTATAATATAACTACAAGAGAATAATTTTAAGCTTATGTGACATTCTTCTTTGTTTGCTAATTAAAAAATACTTATTGTATAATATACTAACTTTTAACATTTGAGTCACGCTTTGAGACGAGTAAAAAAATTAAGTTTTCGAGTCGGATTGAAACTACAACTATATGGATGAGGATATCTCTATAATAAATAAGTCAAGATTGTTTTATACAAGTATCTTTAAAAGGTTTTTTGATGTGACATGCCCATATTTTGCTTTAAAAAGTCTTTCTTTTTAAAAAAAAAACGTACTAATCATTCTATAATATAACTACAAGAGAATAATTTTAAGCTTATGTGACATTCTTCTTTGTTTGCTAATTAAAAAAATTACTTAGTAATCATTCTATAATATTTTTTAGTAAATTTATTATATTTTAGTTTTTAAAGGTCTACGAGTATTAAAAATAACATATATTATCTACCTAATATAATATTCCTTATTATAATGTTACCATTTCACATACGGTCTAATATTTTTTTTGCCAAGTAAGATTTATTTTTATGTGACATTTTGTTGTTAAATCCCCTTTAATGTTGCCATATTAATTTATGAAAAAAATTAGCTAAAATAAAACCATAAAGTTTTGGCTATTTATTTTGAAAAGTATTCAATGGGACTGTTACTAAACTTTTTTTAATAAGTTAGTAAGTGAATAGATCGGATCATTTATCTTTTTGTGAATATTAAAAAAAACGTACTAATCATTCTATAATATAACTACAAGAGAATAATTTTAAGCTTATGTGACATTCTTCTTTGTTTGCTAATTAAAAAAATTACTTAGTAATCATTCTATAATATTTTTTAGTAAATTTATTATATTTTAGTTTTTAAAGGTCTACGAGTATTAAAAATAACATATATTATCTACCTAATATAATATTCCTTATTATAATGTTACCATTTCACATACGGTCTAATATTTTTTTTGCCAAGTAAGATTTATTTTTATGTGACATTTTGTTGTTAAATCCCCTTTAATGTTGCCATATTAATTTATGAAAAAAATTAGCTAAAATAAAACCATAAAGTTTTGGCTATTTATTTTGAAAAGTATTCAATGGGACTGTTACTAAACTTTTTTTAATAAGTTAGTAAGTGAATAGATCGGATCATTTATCTTTTTGTGAATATTAAAACAAATTTCTTTCTTTTAAGTTACATATGCGGCCATACGTATAATATGAATTTAAAACAATATTTAGTAGTAATTCTATAATTTTTCATAATAAATTTATTATTTTTAAGTCTTAAATGGTTTACGAGTATTAAAAATAACATATATTATTTAACTATTATTAATATAATATTCCTTATTATAATGTTACCATTTCACATACGGTCTAATATTTTTTTTGCCAAGTAAGATTTATTTTTATGTGACATTTTGTTGTTAAATCCCCTTTAATGTTGCCATATTAATTTATGAAAAAAATTAGCTAAAATAAAACCATAAAGTTTTGGCTATTTATTTTGAAAAGTATTCAATGGGACTGTTACTAAACTTTTTTTAATAAGTTAGTAAGTGAATAGATCGGATCATTTATCTTTTTGTGAATATTAAAACAAATTTCTTTCTTTTAAGTTACATATGCGGCCATACGTATAATATGAATTTAAAACAATATTTAGTAGTAATTCTATAATTTTTCATAATAAATTTATTATTTTTAAGTCTTAAATGGTTTACGAGTATTAAAAATAACATATATTATTTACTAATATAATATTCCTTATTATAATGTTACCATTTCACATACGGTCTAATATTTTTTTTGCCAAGTAAGATTTATTTTTATGTGACATTTTGTTGTTAAATCCCCTTTAATGTTGCCATATTAATTTATGAAAAAAATTAGCTAAAATAAAACCATAAAGTTTTGGCTATTTATTTTGAAAAGTATTCAATGGGACTGTTACTAAACTTTTTTTAATAAGTTAGTAAGTGAATAGATCGGATCATTTATCTTTTTGTGAATATTAAAACAAATTTCTTTCTTTTAAGTTACATATGCGGCCATACGTATAATATGAATTTAAAACAATATTTAGTAGTAATTCTATAATTTTTCATAATAAATTTATTATTTTTAAGTCTTAAATGGTTTACGAGTATTAAAAATAACATATATTATTTACTAATATAATATTCCTTATTATAATGTTACCATTTCACATACGGTCTAATATTTTTTTTGCCAAGTAAGATTTATTTTTATGTGACATTTTGTTGTTAAATCCCCTTTAATGTTGCCATATTAATTTATGAAAAAAATTAGCTAAAATAAAACCATAAAGTTTTGGCTATTTATTTTGAAAAGTATTCAATGGGACTGTTACTAAACTTTTTTTAATAAGTTAGTAAGTGAATAGATCGGATCATTTATCTTTTTGTGAATATTAAAACAAATTTCTTTCTTTTAAGTTACATATGCGGCCATACGTATAATATGAATTTAAAACAATATTTAGTAGTAATTCTATAATTTTTCATAATAAATTTATTATTTTTAAGTCTTAAATGGTTTACGAGTATTAAAAATAACATATATTATTTAACTATTATTATTATCATTTATTATAATGTTACCGTCCAACAGACAAGTTTAATATAGTATATTACATTTGAGATTTTGTGTTGAATCAAAAATTTATGTTGCTAAATACTAGATTTACACCGTGTCAAATACACGGAAAGTTAAAGTTAGATATATGTAATCCAATAAAAATTATGAGAAACAAACCAGTGAATTCAATAATGTAACTAAAATTGAAAGAACAAACCGGTAAATTTAAATAAGAATTAATAAAGAAAATTAAAGTAGCGAAATGTAATACTAGAACATTTTACTATTTATCATGCAATGTATCATAATTTTATTATTGGGTCTATTTTAAAACACATCATTTAAGCCTATTAAGAAAAAATAAAGGGATTTTAAATAGTTATTTATTTTTGAGAAATGAGAAACAAGTCATGTGCTTTATATAGAAATTTTATGGATACATATATCTATACTATAACTAAAAGAGATGGTTGATGTACACGTGACACCCCTTAAAGCCTTTTTTACTGTAACACCCCAAGCCGAGGCTCGAAATATCACGGAAATCATATAGCACAAGGTGGAATTACAATAGAACATGAACTAAATGCAATTAAAGATTCAGTGAATCCATAACAATACGAAACAAGTACCAAAATACATAAGGAGCAAATAACCATCAAAGTTACAACATAACATCCAGATGATGGCAACTCAATCCTAAGCATAATGCAAAAGAGACGGTCGATGAATCCTTGATTCATAAGGTCCAAGCCCGGGTTAACAGCAAGCAAGCAACTAAACACCACGTCCGGGGAGAACCTGATTACCTGAAAAGTGTACTAAGCATAGTCAACACAAGGTTGGTGAGTTCGTAGTAATGGTCCACAAGGAACCATAAACAATAATCATAATGTACAAGTAGAGGCTAGACGTGACTTACAGTGAGCCTCTAAGTAACACGACAATATCCAATCAACAAGATTACATAAGTACGAAAAATGCGTGTAAATGAATGCTCAATGATATAAATATCAAATGCAAGTACCAATGCATAAATAAGCCAACATGCCTATCTTATGCGTGAACGCCAGTCACCAATGCAACGATACCCTTCTGTCATCACAATGAACAAGGCTGTATCTCAAAATCATCGAGATATATATGTCTATATACTCGGAGTCAGGAACTACATCCAAAATGGGTGCATACATCTATACACTAGGATGTCGGCAATCCCCTGCCGAGGGTCATCAACAATGTATGCAATGCTTACAATCAATTGCAAATGCATCAATCATGAACCAGCAATCAATATACGATGAACTTGAACCAGTAATTAATATTCGACAAACATGAGCCAACAACCAATAATCGTCAATCGTAAACCATTAACCACCATTTAAACCAACTATACGTACATACACTTAAGAGGATTCTACTTCCTTCGAGTCCCAGATGCTTATATATAGGGTCACCCGCAGCCTTCCCACCACATCTAAAACCCAATGAAGGCATAACCGACTTCCATGTATGTACGTCTATCCTAACATAAATGAATACTTAGCAAACTTAAGCCAAGTCATTCAAGCGTGATAACCGACTCAACAATCCAACATTCAAACCAAACCAATCAATCAATCAATAAATGCAAGTAAACACGCAAGGTTTACACTTTTCAGCCCGAATCTCAAGCGAGTAGGGAGGTACGAAACTCACCTTGATTGGTTATGAAAAGTTAAGTTGATATAAAGTCGAGTTATTGTCGTACAATGTTCACTTCCCGTCCAACACCTAAATATCGATCATATACAATCACATCAACATACATAACACATATACTTAGTTATCAAGTAAACGGCAAAACCCTAAATAGGTTTCCAAAGTGTTTCTCGATGTTAAATGGCTTCTAAAACTCTTATTCAATGATACATGAGATGAGAAGTGAATTAGATCAATGCTCAACGCGTAAAAAGGTCTAGAAAGTCAAACTAGGTCAAACAAGGAATTTCTGGAAATTACTGTAACACCCCGAGCCAAGGCTCAGAATATCACGGAAATCATATAGCACAAGGTGGGATTAATGTAGAACATGAACTAAATGCAAATAAAGGATCCAGTGAATCCTTACAGTAAGATAAACAAGTATCAAAATACATAAAGAGCAAGTCATCAATAAATATTACAACAGAACATCAAAAGATGGCTAATGGTTCTAAGTACAATGCAAAAGAAGGCAAATGGATCCTTGATCCATATAAGTCCAAGTCCGGGTTCAACAGCAAGCAAACAATCAAACTCCACGCCTTGGAATAACTTGGTTACCTGAAAAGCGTACTAAGCATAGTCAACACAAGGTTGGTGAGTTCGTAGTAATGGTCCATAAGGAACCATAAACAATAATCACAATATACGAGTAGAGGCTAGACATGACTTACAGCGAGCCTCTAAGTAACGCAATATCATCCAACAACAAGATTACACCATTATTTGTAAATGTGTAATAAGTATGCACAAATGAAGTAAATATCAATGTAAGTGCAGAATGCCTAAAAGGTAAGTCCGACAATTAGGCATCAGATAACGCATCCTAAGAGTACCATGACAACAACAAAACCCCTACCAACACAATATTCTCAAGTCTAACAACTTGGTAGTACGTCGTACATTGCGCGATCTCAAGTGTATGACACTTGGAAGTACGTGGAACCATTCATCAAGTAAGTATACTTGGAAGTACATCAACCAATCAGTAAGTACAAAAGCATGTTCTCAAGTGTAAAACACTTGGAAGTACATCAACCAAATCACCAGTCTATCGTACAACAAATCATCTAAAACTACAATGCACATACATTTCATACGCCTTTACATTTAAGGAATCGTAGATGCTTATATATAGGGTCACCCGCAGCCTTCCCACCACATCTACAACTCATTAAAGGTATCATCGTCTTCCATGTATGTACAACTATCCTAGTCACAATATCAAATCATTACAAGATCATAAGGGTAAAGTAATTGCGTATAATAAATGAGTACGCGAAATATTAACATCAAATCATGTATCATACGTATGTAAGACCCCAACGTATATCAAATACGTGTCAATAACGTCATCAATGCAACAATAAAAGTATGCTTGAGTGTGTACCGTACAAGTCAAGTATAACAAGGCGTATATGTCCATTCCAAACACATTCCCAACATCCATCAATTCCTCTAAACAATGCGTACATACACTTAAGAGGATTCTACTTCCTTCGAGTCCCAGATGCTTATGTATAGGGTCACCCGCAGCCTTCCCACCACATCTAAAACCCAATGAAGGCATAACCGACTTTCATGTATGTACGTCTATCCTAATGTTAACGAAATACATAACAAATATAAACTAAGTCATTCAAACGTGATAATCGTCTCAACAATTCAATACTCAAACCAATTTACCCAATCAACGAAAGGAACCATCACATCAATCCAACAACCAAGACCATCAATCAATAAACCAATAAATGCAAGTAAACAAGCAAGGTTTACACTTTTCAGCCCGAATCTCAAGCGAGTAGGGAGATACGAAACTCACCTCGATCGGCTAAGAAAAGCTAAGTTTGATATAGAGTCAAGTTATTGCCGTACAATGTTCACTTCACGTCCAACACCTAAATATCGAACATATACATTCACATCAACATTCATAAACACGTATACATGACTTATCAATTTCACGGCAAAACCCTAATTAGTTTCCAAAGTGGTTCTTGACGTTAAGTGACTTCTAAGACTCTTTATCATTGTTAAATAAGTTAAGAAGTGATTTAGAACGATGCTCGAGGCGTTAATAGGGTTCTGGAAGTCAAACTAGGTCAAACAGGAAATTCAGCAACAAGGGGGCGTAACCTACGCCCTAAACTGGCGTAGGTTACGGTGGTTCAAAACCACCAGGCGTAAGCTACGGTCAAAAGGGGCGTAAGGTACGGTGGTCAGAAAACAACTGGCGTAAGTTACGGTCAAAAGGGGCGTAAGGTACGGTGGTCAGAAAACAACTGGCGTAAGTTACGGTCAAGCTGGGCGTAACCTACGGTCCTCTAGAAATGAAGGTTTTGGCGTCTGGAGTGGCGTAAACAGTGGGTTTTTGGGCGTAAGGTGGAAGGATCGGCGTAAGCTACGCCCCAAAGGGCCGTAACCTACGCCCAATGAAATTTGTACCAGCGTAACCTACGCCCCATAGGGCCGTAGGTTACGCCCCCTTCTGGGCAGCAACACTACCAGCAGCAGTTTAGTGCAGAAAAACGAACCAAATACCCCAAAAATCGACCCAAACCATTCCAAAACAAATTGTAGGGACTTGTAACTCATTTCAAAGTATAACCAAACATCATTAACCATAAATACACATAACCCAACCCACAATTTAGACCAAAACATCACAATCACCTCCAAATCATTCAAACCCTAATTTAAACCCTAATTTCAATTTTACCATTTTCAAGACTTGGAATCACATCAAATCAACTAGAAACATATGAACAAGCATAAATAGAAGTAAATGGGATGAATTAGACTTACCAAAACTTCCCCTTGAGCTCAAACCCGAAATTAGGTCAAAATGGGTTAAAATCTTGCACTATGAACTTCAATCTTTAGGTATGATGAATATGAGAAGGAGATGATAATGATTCTTATATTAAACAAATTGCACAACACCAATTAATTCAAGAGTTCAAGAGAGAAAGATTGGAAGAGAGAGTTCTTGCTTTTGTTAGAGAGAAAAGAAAGAGATAGTTAGATAGATAGATAGATAGATAGATAGATAGATAGATAGATAGATAGATAGATAGATAGATAGATAGATAGATAGATAGATAGATAGATAGATAGATAGATAGATAGATAGATAGATAGATAGATAGATAGATAGATAGATAGATAGATAGATAGATAGATAGATAGATAGATAGATAGATAGATAGATAGATAGATAGATAGATAGATAGATAGATAGATAGATAGATAGATAGATAGATAGATAGATAGATAGATAGATAGATAGATAGATAGATAGATAGATAGATAGATAGATAGATAGATAGATAGATAGATAGATAGATAGATAGATAGATAGATAGATAGATAGATAGATAGATAGATAGATAGATAGATAGATAGATAGATAGATAGATAGATAGATAGATAGATAGATAGATAGATAGATAGATAGATAGATAGATAGATAGATAGATAGATAGATAGATAGATAGATAGATAGATAGATAGATAGATAGATAGATAGATAGATAGATAGATAGATAGATAGATAGATAGATAGATAGATAGATAGATAGATAGATAGATAGATAGATAGATAGATAGATAGATAGATAGATAGATAGATAGATAGATAGATAGATAGATAGATAGATAGATAGATAGATAGATAGATAGATAGATAGATAGATAGATAGATAGATAGATAGATAGATAGATAGATAGATAGATAGATAGATAGATAGATAGATAGATAGATAGATAGATAGATAGATAGATAGATAGATAGATAGATAGATAGATAGATAGATAGATAGATAGATAGATAGATAGATAGATAGATAGATAGATAGATAGATAGATAGATAGATAGATAGATAGATAGATAGATAGATAGATAGATAGATAGATAGATAGATAGATAGATAGATAGATAGATAGATAGATAGATAGATAGATAGATAGATAGATAGATAGATAGATAGATAGATAGATAGATAGATAGATAGATAGATAGATAGATAGATAGATAGATAGATAGATAGATAGATAGATAGATAGATAGATAGATAGATAGATAGATAGATAGATAGATAGATAGATAGATAGATAGATAGATAGATAGATAGATAGATAGATAGATAGATAGATAGATAGATAGATAGATAGATAGATAGATAGATAGATAGATAGAAAGTGAATGGTAAAGGGGAGGATAAGGGAGGGGAAATGGGTCATTGGTGGCTGGTGGGTCATGGACTACCCACGGGCCGACCCGTTTCTCCTCACAAGCCAAAACACTAACATTAACACAATTAAACGCCGATTAAACACACCATCGACCCGACTAACATACCACATAGTCATATAATCACAAAATGGACCCAATTAATTCATTCAACAAAATTGTTAGTCAAATTACACGTCACTTACAAACAAGTCAGTAAATTTCTCACCTATCTTTCAAATCAAGTTCAGTAAATTTCTCACCTATCTTTCAAATCAAGTTCAGTAAATTTCTCACCTATCTTTCAAATCAAGTTCAGTAAATTTCTCACCTATCTTTCAAATCAAGTTCAGTAAATTTCTCACCTATCTTTCAAATCAAGTTCAGTAAATTTCTCACCTACTTTCAAACTCCAAGTTCAGTAAATTTCTCACGTTCTATCTTTCAAACAGTACAAAATCACCTACTTCAAACTCCAACGGTCTCCGTCAGTAAATTTCTCACGTTCTATCTTTAATAAACAAATCAAGTTCAGTAAATTTCTCACCTACTTCAAACTCCAACGGTCTCCGTCAGTAAATTTCTCACGTTCTATCTTTAATAAACAAATCAAGTTCAGTAAATTTCTCACCTACTTCAAACTCCAACGGTCTCCGTCAGTAAATTTCTCACGTTCTATCTTTAATAAACAAATCAAGTTCAGTAAATTTCTCAACTACTTCAAACTCCAACGGTCTCCGTCAGTAAATTTCTCACGTTCTATCTTTCAAATCAAGTTCAGTAAATTTCTCACCTACTTTCAAACTCCAAGTTCAGTAAATTTCTCACGTTCTATCTTTCAAACAAGTACAAAATCACCTACTTCAAACTCCAACGGTCTCCGTCAGTAAATTTCTCACGTTCTATCTTTAATAAACAAATCAAGTTCAGTAAATTTCTCACCTACTTCAAACTCCAACGGTCTCCGTCAGTAAATTTCTCACGTTCTATCTTTAATAAACAAATCAAGTTCAGTAAATTTCTCAACTACTTCAAACTCCAACGGTCTCCGTCAGTAAATTTCTCACGTTCTATCTTTCAAATCAAGTTCAGTAAATTTCTCACCTACTTTCAAACTCCAAGTTCAGTAAATTTCTCACCTATCTTTCAAATCAAGTTCAGTAAATTTCTCACGTTCTATCTTTCAAATCAAGTTCAGTAAATTTCTCACCTACTTTCAAACTCCAAGTTCAGTAAATTTCTCACGTTCTATCTTTCAAATCAAGTTCAGTAAATTTCTCACCTACTTTCAAACTCCAAGTTCAGTAAATTTCTCACGTTCTATCTTTCAAATCAAGTTCAGTAAATTTCTCACCTACTTTCAAACTCCAAGTTCAGTAAATTTCTCACGTTCTATCTTTCAAATCAAGTTCAGTAAATTTCTCACCTACTTTCAAACTCCAAGTTCAGTAAATTTCTCACGTTCTATCTTTCAAATCAAGTTCAGTAAATTTCTCACCTACTTTCAAACTCCAAGTTCAGTAAATTTCTCACGTTCTATCTTTAATAAACAAATCAAGTTCAGTAAATTTCTCAACCATCTTTCAAATCAAGTTCAGTAAATTTCTCACCTAGGTCTTTCAAACAGTACAAAATCACCTACTTCAAACTCCAACGGTCTCCGTCAGTAAATTTCTCACGTTCTATCTTTAATAAACAAATCAAGTTCAGTAAATTTCTCACCTACTTCAAACTCCAACGGTCTCCGTCAGTAAATTTCTCACGTTCTATCTTTAATAAACAAATCAAGTTCAGTAAATTTCTCAACTACTTCAAACTCCAACGGTTCAGTAAATTTCTCACGTTCTATCTTTAATAAACAAATCAAGTTCAGTAAATTTCTCAACAAAAAAAACATACGTTTTTTTATATCAATTTAATTTTATTTTTGGTATTTTGTTCGTGTTTGTTTATTATTTGATATTGAATTGTTTTTTTTTTTTTTACGGCTTGATATTGAATTGTTATGTTATTGTTATTATTCATCTCTCTTAATTTAATTTGTTGTCAATTGTAGTTTGATTATGGCTTTTTCTTCTACTGCAAAAGGGTTTATTCTTATTTTCCACAGTTTTGTTATTTATTATTTTGATATTTACCTTTGATATATATATATTTTGAAACTATTCGTCCATCGGACGGGCTTGAACACTAGTTATATTATAGATTAATATTATTCTTTTTCCTTATTATTTTTTTAAAAAAAAACTGTAATTATAAATATGGTTTTCAAATACTCCGTATATGCATATTAAATAAGTTAACGATTAACATAATTAAAGGTTAGTAATGTTTATCCCCTACACAAAACTAAATAATGTTTATGCTTATCAAAACTTATCTCCTGAAAATATTCCCTCCAAGATTTTCATTCCATTTCAAAAATCACTACCCAAAATGCCCCCGCTCCGAATTTCATTCTTTTTCAAAATTTTCTTATCCCTATATCTAACTCTTTCGTATCTCTCCTAAAATTATTCTTCTTCTAAATTTCTCTCCAAAATTCCCCTAACATTACTTTTCCTCTTAATTTATCTTTCCATAGTTCTGTCCTTTTTTGGATGCAACTGAAAAAGAGAAAGTGACACATCATAAGGATGGAGATAATGATTTGGCTTAACATTATTTCCGGCAACTAGTAAGACATAAGTTGTTTTAAGTTTGTTTTACAGTTGATTATTATACTTTTTTTTTCAATAGCGCTTGGCAAACGCTTAATTATTTTTTGTTTATTATCAGAAAAGATTGGCACACGCATTACATGTAAATATGCTTATGGGAAAATCAGCAAATTCAACTTTTTCCTTTAGGTAAGATTTGTGTTCGTCTTCTTATATGTATATGTATATATATATATAGCGGTAGTTCATTCTTTTTTATATATGTTCTTTGATGTCCAATATAGCATACTCACTTCTTGTAGATCGAAAAAAAGGAAGGAACACTTAAAAAAAATGATGGCTTAAAAGAGGTTGCGCTTGGCGGAGGACGGTGTTCTTAAGTGACCGGAAAACAGAATACGATCTTTTAAATTGTATTTTCTAAGGAAATGTCCAGTTTAACCTTTTTAGTATTTTGTAATGTAATTACATTTTTGTTCCATGACTGTATTTTAGTGAAATGAAATAAAATCATATTTGTATTTCTAGTTGCAATTTTTTTTTTATAATTAATTATGCATATGGTGTGTCTTTTGTATTTGATGTAATGTGAACTTGTGAACTGGATAGTGGATATACACTAAATATTTATAGAATTGAATTTACTGAAAAATATATTAAAATAAAAGTTTTTATTTGGAACAGAAATTGGAACGATTTTACAATATGTTCCAAATGTGATTAATATTCTATTCATTAAAAGTTCAAAACACACTTAGCACGGTTCTTGTTCAAACCCAAATAGGTATGCATTGAAAGTTGGTAACTTAATTACAACAACCTTTTGTTTCCGGATTCCACTTAACATTATTTACCTACTCAAAATTATTACCTACTCAAATTTAATGCTTTCTAATGGAAATGTGCAGGGAACACTTTCAATTCTTCATGGAAATGTCTGCCTCATCTTGTAACTTCAATTGATGATATGATGGCGAATTTTAAATTTTACTAATATTAAATACTTTTTTGGCTTTTATAATTTCTCAATATTTGATGGATATTTGGTTTTATTGGGTTATGTCTTTCTAAGCTTTTAATTTTAGATATCTTTAATAAAAATGAACCAAATAATACAACACAAATGTTTTTACAGTGTTACACAAAATAATAATATCTTGCATGTCTCTATTTAAAAAAAGTGTTATATAAAATGATGAGATATTTTTCCAGAAACTAAAGAGACCAAAATTGTGAAATTCTTAAATGCATTTATGACTATTAATGTGAAGTTCGTTTGACTTAAATGTATTGAAGTAAATGAGTTATGTAATTTGTTTATATATCTCACAAACATACAAACAATTACAAAAAAATAAAAATAAAAAAAAACACCTTCCTTCGATTTGATATAAAAACACTTGGTAGATGATGACTTGTTCAAACCCAAATAGGTATGCATTGAAAGTTGGTAACTTAATTACAACAACCTTTTGTTTCCGGATTCCACTTAACATTATTTACCTACTCAAAATTATTACCTACTCAAATTTAATGCTTTCTAATGGAAATGTGCAGGGAACACTTTCAATTCTTCATGGAAATGTCTGCCTCATCTTGTAACTTCAATTGATGATATGATGGCGAATTTTAAATTTTACTAATATTAAATACTTTTTTGGCTTTTATAGTTTCTCAATATTTGATGGATATTTGGTTTTATTGGGTTATGTCTTTCTAAGCTTTTAATTTTAGATATCTTTAATGAAAATGAACCAAATAATACAACATAAATGTTTTTACAGTGTTACACAAAATAATGATATCTTGCATGTCTCTATTTAAAAAAAGTGTTATATAAAATGATGAGATATTTTTCCAGAAACTAAAGAGACCAAAATTGTGAAATTCTTAAATGCATTTATGACTATTAATGTGAAGTTCGTTTGACTTAAATGTATTGAAGTAAATGAGTTATGTAATTTGTTTATATATCTCACAAACATACAAACAATTACAAAAAAAGTAAAAAATAACTTTTGTGAACTTGATCATATAACATCTTAATAATATAAAAGTAATTACTAAGTTAATGACTGCAAACACATTATATGTAAACCTTATTGCGCACCAATTTCTTCATCACTATGCACAAAATACTCAATTTTATTGATTCTAAGTTCAGTTTCATAATGCATTTCACCTGAAACCTTTTTATATAAGTAAAACGATACGAGAAGAATTAATATTTGTAGTGTTTATCAAACATGGTCGTACTTGTGAAAAGGCATTTTGGAGCGCCTTGAAATTGATAACGAAAAAATTTATCGCCTAATTGTTTTGGAAAAAGAATTGGCTAAAATCTGATATCGAAAAGAAATGAAATAGAAATGAGTCATGAATTAAAAATTACAAAGATAATTCTTGTTTTACATATTAAAAATTTGATTTTTCAGTGAGCATAGTTTGTGTACCAGTTTTTATATCGAGCATAACTCACTTGTAACGGATGATTCACGTGTTGATCACTATAAAGAAAATTTAGATATAAGTGTCTAGTTTAAAATCCAACTGGAATCATGTAAAAACAATAAGTAGAGCTCGAGATATGCATGTTTGAAGTCAGTGTGGTAAAATCTAACTTTTAGCTAAAAATATGTAATATCATCATAACTTTACCAGTATATATATTCCGAGATCACCAATTCTAACAAGAAGAAGGAAGAAAGTGATATTCGCCATGGGAACTTGAAGTTTCTTGGCTTTTCAACTGAAATAATATTAAACTCTACATGAGATAAGTTTGTAAAAATCAGTCAACTTATGTTGCGAAAAGAAAAAGAGAAGAATTACTATAGAACTTACTTTTCCTCATTTTGCCGATAAAATAAAAAAAAAACACCTTCCTTCGATTTGATATAAAAACACTTGGTAGATGATGACTTGTTCAAACCCAAATAGGTATGCATTGAAAGTTGGTAACTTAATTACAACAACCTTTTGTTTCCGGATTCCACTTAACATTATTTACCTACTCAAAATTATTACCTACTCAAATTTAATGCTTTCTAATGGAAATGTGCAGGGAACACTTTCAATTCTTCATGGAAATGTTTCCCTCATCTTGTAACTTCAATTGATGATATGCTCAAAATTATTACCTACTCAAAATTATTACCTACTCAAAATTATTACCTACTCAAAATTATTACCTACTCAAAATTATTACCTACTCAAAATTATTACCTACTCAAACTTGTTCAAACCCAAATAGGTATGCATTGAAAGTTGGTAACTTAATTACAACAACCTTTTGTTTCCGGATTCCACTTAACATTATTTACCTACTCAAAATTATTACCTACTCAAATTTAATGCTTTCTAATGGAAGTGTGCAGGGAACACTTTCAATTCTTCATGGAAATGTATGCCTCATCTTGTAACTTCAATTGATGATATGATGGCGAATTTTAAATTTTACTAATATTAAATACTTTTTTGACTTTTATAGTTTCTCAATATTTGATGGGTATTTGATTTTATTGGGTTATGTCTTTCTAAGCTTTTAATTTTAGATATCTTTAATGAAAATGAACCAAATAATACAACATAAATGTTTTTACAGTGTTACACAAAATAATAATATCTTAATAATATAAAAGTAATTACTAAGTTAATGACTGCAAACACATTATATGTAAACCTTATTGCGCATCAATTTCTTCATCACTATGCACAAAATACTCAATTTTATTGATTCTAAGTTCAGTTTCATAATGCATTTCACCTGAAACCTTTTTATATAAGTAAAACGATACGAGAAGAATTAATATTTGTAGTGTTTATCAAACATGGTCGTACTTGTGAAAAGGCATTTTGGAGCGCCTTGAAATTGATAACGAAAAAATTTATCGCCTAATTGTTTTGGAAAAAGAATTGGCTAAAATCTGATATCGAAAAGAAATGAAATAGAAATGAGTCATGAATTAAAAATTACAAAGATAATTCTTGTTTTACATATTAAAAATTTGATTTTTCAGTGAGCATAGTTTGTGTACCAGTTTTTATATCGAGCATAACTCACTTGTAACGGATGATTCACGTGTTGATCACTATAAAGAAAATTTAGATATAAGTGTCTAGTTTAAAATCCAACTGGAATCATGTAAAAACAATAAGTAGAGCTCGAGATATGCATGTTTGAAGTCAGTGTGGTAAAATCTAACTTTTAGCTAAAAATATGTAATATCATCATAACTTTACCAGTATATATATTCCGAGATCACCAATTCTAACAAGAAGAAGGAAGAAAGTGATATTCGCCATGGGAACTTGAAGTTTCTTGGCTTTTCAACTGAAATAATATTAAACTCTACATGAGATAAGTTTGTAAAAATCAGTCAACTTATGTTGCGAAAAGAAAAAGAGAAGAATTACTATAGAACTTACTTTTCCTCATTTTGCCGATAAAATAAAAAAAAAACACCTTCCTTCGATTTGATATAAAAACACTTGGTAGATGATGACTTGTTCAAACCCAAATAGGTATGCATTGAAAGTTGGTAACTTAATTACAACAACCTTTTGTTTCCGGATTCCACTTAACATTATTTACCTACTCAAAATTATTACCTACTCAAATTTAATGCTTTCTAATGGAAGTGTGCAGGGAACACTTTCAATTCTTCATGGAAATGTATGCCTCATCTTGTAACTTCAATTGATGATATGATGGCGAATTTTAAATTTTACTAATATTAAATACTTTTTTGACTTTTATAGTTTCTCAATATTTGATGGGTATTTGATTTTATTGGGTTATGTCTTTCTAAGCTTTTAATTTTAGATATCTTTAATGAAAATGAACCAAATAATACAACATAAATGTTTTTACAGTGTTACACAAAATAATGATATCTTGCATGTCTCTATTTAAAAAAAGTGTTATATAAAATGATGGGATATTTTTCCAGAAACTAAAGAGACCAAAATTGTGAAATTCTTAAATGCATTTATGACTATTAATGTGAAGTTCGTTTGACTTAAATGTATTGAAGTAAATGAGTTATGTAATTTTATATATCTCACACAAACATACAAACAATTACAAAAAAGTAAAAAATAACTTTTGTGAACTTGATCATATAACATCTTAATAATATAAAAGTAATTACTAAGTTAATGACTGCAAACACATTATATGTAAACCTTATTGCGCATCAATTTCTTCATCACTATGCACAAAATACTCAATTTTATTGATTCTAAGTTCAGTTTCATAATGCATTTCACCTGAAACCTTTTTATATAAGTAAAACGATACGAGAAGAATTAATATTTGTAGTGTTTATCAAACATGGTCGTACGTGTGAAAAGGCATTTTGGAGCGCCTTGAAATTGATAACGAAAAAATTTATCGCCTAATTGTTTTGGAAAAAGAATTGGCTAAAATCTGATATCGAAAAGAAATGAAATAGAAATGAGTCATGAATTAAAAATTACAAAGATAATTCTTGTTTTACATATTAAAATTTGATTTTTCAGTGAGCATAGTTTGTGTACCAGTTTTTATATCGAGCATAACTCACTTGTAACGGATGATTCACGTGTTGATCACTATAAAGAAAATTTAGATATAAGTGTCTAGTTTAAAATCCAACTGGAATCATGTAAAAACAATAAGTAGAGCTCGAGATATGCATGTTTGAAGTCAGTGTGGTAAAATCTAACTTTTAGCTAAAAATATGTAATATCATCATAACTTTACCAGTATATATATTCCGAGATCACCAATTCTAACAAGAAGAAGGAAGAAAGTGATATTCGCCATGGGAACTTGAAGTTTCTTGGCTTTTCAACTGAAATAATATTAAACTCTACATGAGATAAGTTTGTAAAAATCAGTCAACTTATGTTGCGAAAAGAAAAAGAGAAGAATTACTATAGAACTTACTTTTCCTCATTTTGCCGATAAAAT
Source organism: Erigeron breviscapus (assembly GCA_034093135.1). NCBI lineage: Eukaryota > Viridiplantae > Streptophyta > Magnoliopsida > Asterales > Asteraceae > Erigeron > Erigeron breviscapus. The sequence goes on from CM067167.1 coordinate 250,994,825, forward strand.
AAAAAAAAAACACCTTCCTTCGATTTGATATAAAAACACTTGGTAGATGATGACTTGTTCAAACCCAAATAGGTATGCATTGAAAGTTGGTAACTTAATTACAACAACCTTTTGTTTCCGGATTCCACTTAACATTATTTACCTACTCAAAATTATTACCTACTCAAATTTAATGCTTTCTAATGGAAGTGTGCAGGGAACACTTTCAATTCTTCATGGAAATGTATGCCTCATCTTGTAACTTCAATTGATGATATGATGGCGAATTTTAAATTTTACTAATATTAAATACTTTTTTGACTTTTATAGTTTCTCAATATTTGATGGGTATTTGATTTTATTGGGTTATGTCTTTCTAAGCTTTTAATTTTAGATATCTTTAATGAAAATGAACCAAATAATACAACATAAATGTTTTTACAGTGTTACACAAAATAATGATATATTGCATGTCTCTATTTAAAAAAAGTGTTATATAAAATGATGGGATATTTTTCCAGAAACTAAAGAGACCAAAATTGTGAAATTCTTAAATGCATTTATGACTATTAATGTGAAGTTCGTTTGACTTAAATGTATTGAAGTAAATGAGTTATGTAATTTGTTTATATATCTCACAAACATACAAACAAGTATAAAAAATAAAAAATAAAAGTAATTTGGACTTTTAAAGTATAATTCCTCTCTTTTTTAACGCCGTTAGGCGAAAGTTTTTGGAAATCAATATTTTTAAACAACGGATGTTACAAGTTGGTATCAGAGAAGTAAATTGTAACACCCGTCCGTGCATCACTTACCTCTATTCCTTTTTAAGTGTACAATCTCAACATTATCATCAAACTTCATGGTAAGTGTCGTCTAAGCCAGTGGCTCGACGTCATTGACCTCCAATAACTTCTCATTTAACATCCTTTCAACTTCGTTTACCTTTATGTACACCATCATCATAAAATTTAACCGGCTATAACTTTTCACCGTTCCCCTGACATATCCATACACAAATTCTTCAAATTTCATAAGGAGGGATTAGCCACTTTACCTCCAAGAACCGATTATCTTAATAGGGGAAGATTTAACAACAAGATGAGCGAGAATTAGAAGAATTAAAGCTACTGGAAATAATCACATAATAATACATGAAACACATAATAAGCCTTAATCCTACTCTCTCATTCAATCCCAACCCATACTACAAGTGTCTTATCTTATGGTTGATGTACAAGTACTACAACATATCATATTTCATCTTACGGTTTAAGTCCAAGTCCTATGGTCAATAGTCATTGGTTCACTTAAACCATTTCCCTGATACCAACTTGTAACACCCGTCATTTTAAAATCTGTATTTTCAAAAACTTTTGCCTAACGGCGTTTAGAAATGCGGAAAACAAAATCATTAAAACATAACTAACCCTTAACGGATAGTTCATTTATAAAAGTGGTGTTACAACATACATATCATTAAAATAGTATAAGATAATCCAGATTTGGCACCAACATAAATGCCAACATAAACAACACATAAGTCATATTAAAAGTAGCCAATCATCTTTAAGGCTAACATAAATGACTAAGCGGGGAAACTAATATGTCTTCTTCATAGCAACTACCCGCCTCGCCAAGCTAAGTCTTTCACTAGCTCAACCTGCTTAACCTGAGGGAACAACGTTTTTCAAAAGAGCAAGTGTTAGCTTTAAAAGCTAAGTAAGATAACATGGGTTTAAGAAATCATTTGCCAATTCTTTATATATCAACAAAAACATTTCATCATTGTTAATATCACATAATCGTCATAGCACATGTCATATTACATTAAAGTTATCACCTACACAACATAAAACATAACACATTAGGATTCATCATATTCCTAATTGTGCCTATTCTTTCATACTTTACTTTATTTCTTTACTTTACTTTCTTTCTTTACTTTTCTTTTGCCTAGACGTAGGATTCGTGACATAAGCCACATATACTTAGGGATGCGGGGTTGTGTGTAGGCGGTCATATGACCTTACATGGGATCCTCACACCCGAATTGATGGGTAGACCTTACGGTGGTCCATCGTTGTCGTTAAGGAAAGACAAAGTCGATCCAACTGAGTATACCGTTTAAACTTTGCGCATGTAGTGGTTAGTTACTCCACCCGGATACACTCAAACATAACTATGCCACAGGGAGGTATCTAGATTCCCACACCACGTGACCACGTACACACTAGCTCCGAAGAACTAGCATGGGTTAAGCTTAACACAACTTATGCTCGAGACTTCTTTATTATATTAGCTTAGGCTACACTTTCACCTAAACTAATCACATATATCTTTCTTTACTATGTATTAGCTTAGGCTACACTTTCACCTAAACTAATCACATACATCTTTCTTTACTTTATATTAGCTTAGGCTACACTTTCACCTAAACTAATCACATACATCTTTCTTTACTTTAGGGCCCTTAATCGTGCATGTGTCATGGCAAACCTATAGAAGTCTAGTGACTAGGTGTTCAAGTCATGCAATCAATCATACGACATATATGCATCAACATATCATCATCACATATTAACATCACATCGTCATATCACTTAATTTTCATATCAACGTATCATTCATATCAACATAACGTTATAACATAATAACATCATATCATCATGTCATATAAGCATCATATCATCTTAAAGTGATAGTAACATATCGTCATATCATTTCATAAGCATAACATCATAGCAATACGTCATCATATCATCAATTGCATTATAGCATCATACGTTTATATCATCATAGCATCTCATCGTATTATCAACATATACATTTCAGCTTATCATTTACCTTATTTCATCATAACATCATTTCATAACATAAACATACCATCATTCATCATAGCATCTATCGTATTATCAACATATACATTTCAGCTTATCATTTACCTTATTTCATCATAACATCATTTCATAACATAAACATACCATCATTCATCATAGCATCTATCGTATTATCAACATATACATTTCAGCTTATCATTTACCTTATTTCATCATAACATCATTTCATAACATAAACATACCATCATTCATCATAGCATCTATCGTATTATCAACATATACATTTCAGCTTATCATTTACCTTATTTCATCATAACATCATTTCATAACATAAACATACCATCATTCATCATAGCATCTATCGTATTATCAACATATACATTTCAGCTTATCATTTACCTTATTTCATCATAACATCATTTCATAACATAAACATACCATCATTTCATCATAGCATGCGTAAGCTTACCATTCATCATCAATGGTAATCATAATCAATCCCATAGTAACCTCCCATACATTCCCGAATACATACAAGCTAACAAACATTCATTTGGGGGAAGTTAAATTATGAAAACTATGTTTTGTTGTCCCTCATGTGATAAAAGATGTTATCTTACCTCAATGGAGTACTCAACAATCACAAATGTATTTACCGTGCTTGACAAGTGTTCCCAACAACCTATGATACAAGAAGGATGAAAATATAAGTCAACTAGACACTTAAATGCGCTTAGAACCCTTCTGCCGGCTGGTATCGCCGAGCCCATGGGTGGTCTCGTCGATATCAATTTCCAGACTCACACCCTTCACTCGCAGGAGACTTTTCAACCTCAAGACGACTAAATGAGTCAAAACTTAGTTCTTAAGAAATGTAGGGAATTCAAATACCTTTCCGGAAATATAAAGTTTGACTCTTGAAGTTTTATAATGAATGATTTATTACGTTTACAAGATAGACCAGCAAAACTCGTCCGAAATTCGACCACTTTTGGAAATCGACACTTTTCGCCTATCTATGGGAAAAATCACCAGAAACTTTATTCATATCGATTCAAGAGGACACTTAGACCTTTTCAATATAAGATTCATCTCTTAACTCTTTTAATTGAAAGAGATATAATTTTTGCAATATTACTAGATTATCAGATCTAATAAACCCTTTGTTTTTCAAAATATTTCGACCATCAAATGACCATAGCAACCACCACGACCTATGGATCTCATATGCACCCAAAATATGACTCATATGATGATTTCACAAGATCACTTGTTCCCGGGACAAGAGGATACAATAACAATACATTAGATTACCCGAAAACCCAAGTAATCGATGACGAAACGTAATCAAATCAACCCTAACCCTTGAGATCCGAATTGATTGGGTAAAAACCATTCAAATGACTCAACAAATGATAAATAAATCATATATTACCTGGAAGGAAGATTAAAGGATCGAAATCTATGCGAAATCACTCCCGAATCGACCCGAAATTGCTCTAAACTTGAAGGAGAGGCCTAGGGTTTTGTGTGAGAGATTTTCTTAGGGTTTGGATCTGATTTTTCTGCCCTAGGGTCGACTTCCATACCCTTTATATACTGAAATAACTTTTAAAACTTTACATCTAGGCCCTCGCACTTCGTTACAACTCGTTTCGGCCCTTAACGGCTCTTTTAACGCCTACGGGAACACTTATCGACCCTTATATCTTACCGGGAACATTAATTGACTTCATTAATCATTATCAACTTTAATTTCATTACTTTAAATCACTTTAACACATATCTCACGTAAATCATTTAATTCACGTAAGCACATATAAAACACATAGTAACTAACGGTCGCTAACGGTAAGTTAACGGTCAACGTCAAAAAGTTTTGGGATGTTACAATTCTCCCCTCCTTAAAAGGATTCTGTCCTCAGAATCATTCCGCTACTCCTATATAATTAACTTATCTGTATCCTTAACTTTATCATTTCATTTCGGGATTCCCTTGGGTTATTCTTTAACTTAGCATAGCCAAACTCATTTAGCTTCTTACATAGTCTTTTCTACTTTCACTTTTCCATCTTCAGCGTTACGTCATTTCTTTGGTTCAATCTTTAAATCAAACCAAGTAATCACCTCACTTCTTCATCCTTCATAAGTAGTACCCACATTACACTCGGCGAAGACTATTCATTTGGTGGATAAGACCTTCCGGCACATATCCTTATATCCTTGCTACCATAACTCACATAATTCATTGAACAAAGGTCGACTAGCCATCACTTTCTATGCAAATCATACCCCTCCATAGTGACTTATGGCTAGACCATAATACACACCTTGTTCATAATAAGCTTTCTTTGCTCATCACAAAACCTTTAGACGATTGTGAGCTAATCATAACATTCCTTTAACGATTCCAACTTTAGGAACTATTATCTTCATGATCTTTGGTTCCACAACTTTCCTTTCCATAACATGTCATATCATGAGATGACACCCAATGCCTACATCATAGTTATCATCATATGTGAACTCAACAATAGAAAGTGAAAATCCCAATGCACCATCGCACCATCATATGATTTTTCCCAATTTTCAAAATCATTCTTTCTCTTTCTCATCAATATAGGAGTGATAATCATTTGCGTACACCATATTTCTCATCTTTCACTGAATACTCCTTGAGAAATCATTCACATGACGACTGTCTTGATGCGAAACATTCGACAATTAACTTCCACACTTTTGAAAGAACTTCTTTAACGTACATATTTTCTATCTTATCCGATGAAACGGTCTAACGGTTCACCAATGGTCAACCTGCCTAATATTTCCATAAGACTTTTAACACATAGTGTTGACTTTTGAAACAAAACACACATCGTTGGAGATCGAGAATTAACAACTCTTCACTTCATAATAGGTCATAATACATTTTAGGCGGCATCCAAATGAGTAGGTTACCACGGTTCATAAGCTTCCTCAAGTACAACTTTTGGTCATTTCGTTCTCGGATACCGAAATTTTACTTTTAGCGAATTCTGATTTAAGCTTCTTGTTGTAGAAAATCGGAATAACTCTCTTTACGCAAACATGATGTTCTTTATCATACTTAGAATAGGTAAGATCGTCATCACTAAAAGTAATGACTGAATGATCTAGAGAAAACTTTAGACTTGATCCCTTAAGTTCATGACATGGTAAGGACAATTTGTTAACATGTAGGTATTTCGAGAAACTCAATAGGGTCATAATGAGTGTAGGAATAACTTTAGCAGGACTTTCATCATCAACTTCAACATATGGTAGCAAGACCGTAAATCTATCTTAGAGAAAGAAATAGATCTCACAACCGAAAACGTTAACTCCTTTCTTTTAGCGAGACAAACGGTAAGGTGCCCTTGCATAGAAATAACACCATATAAAAATCAATGGAGAACTTAACCCCACGATCGCAACGAAACCGGGAACATTATCAGGAAGTTTCAGAACTACTGGTGGCCTTGTCTTTAGAAATATAATCTTTGCCTTAAGTGAGTAAATCACTTAGGCGAGAAACATGGTCAACTCGGAATCAAATGCTCTTGAAAACTTTTACTTCTTTTTGTTTTAAGAAACTATAAATGACTCCATCATAATACCTCTTAACTTTTCTTAAGGGAAAACTCTTTATCTAGAGAAGCATTCATACGTAGGATTTCGTAAGAATATAGGATTTCAACATCACCATTACGTCACACCGGCGAAGGAAATAAGCGATGGGACTGCTATAAAGATTTACGTGCTAGTTCATCATATATTCGTGTAATCTAAGGAAGAATATCCACCTGTAGATACTTATCACAATCGTCATATACCATCTCGTAGCGGAATCAAAGCTAAACGAGTCGTAAATACAATACAGACCAAGTGTAAGTCCCCTGGTACGGATCGTCAATAGCTTGATCCAGTTATCAAGAGGTGCGGAATCCCTCTCTATAACTTGGTGATCAACAAGAAAGCCCCTAGATCATCTACGGCCTCGTAGATCTTCTCCGGGCTAGCGGAACAACCTTTGACCTATTAACCTGCTATACTAGCTTGATAATTCGACAAATGTTCAACCCTAAACTCTGTTAGGGTTAGGTTTATATAGGTATCAATACGACTGGGCTTCAGCATACTGGCCTCGTATTTCAGGCCCAGCTCGACATATTTACGAGGTCGTATTTATGCTCTAGCCTCGTATTTGTCCCTGCAAATACGGGGTCGTATTACCTATATGATGGTCTCGTATTTGTCCCTACAAATACGGGATCACATTTCATCTGTATGAATTGCGAGCTCGCAATTCATACTTAGCAGATTTACTATACATTCAATACTTAAACTTAATCTAGTATTCTATGCATAATACTAAGTTCATTAATGACAATCACATTACAAAGACATATTACAATATAAGCCCAAACAATCTAGACTGCTATTGACATAGACGTGCACTTACAGACTCCCCCTTGGCAAATAGCTTCTAGACGTTAACATATCTATGTCTTTGTCTTGTCTTTGTCATCAATCTACTTCCTCTGCTTTTTCTTCTTGCTCCTGCTCTGCTCCTTCTTAATTTCAATCTCAGTCTCTGAAGGAGTATGAGTTAACCCTAACCGCTCTTTCTCTTGATCCCTCAAAGATCCTGGATCATAATAATAATCCGCAATCTCTGCCCTAGCTCTCATATGAGCTTGTGGATCATATCCCAACCTCTTCTCCAGTCTATGCACAATAATTGGATGCAAATCTGACTCGGTAGAAGTATTATTGGTAGAATCGGTCTTGGTAGACTCACTATCTTGAGCACTAGCAATATCATCAACAAGAGCAATAGCATCAGATTGCCCTACCAAATCCTTACCCTTGTCTAATCGATCAACGTCAACATCTTCTGTAAGGGGTTTGGTTTGAGGTGCCTCAAGCTCAACTACCATGTTTATCTCTGTAGACATCTGTTCTTGAGCTTGTGGAGCTTCTGAGGTTGCCTTGCCAGCAATACCAACCTGGCTAGACTCTCCTTGAGTCTCTGTTCTTAAAATAGAACTCCCTCCTAGCTCTTGAGTAGCTCTAGCAGCATCTGGATCTTCATTCTGATCATCATCATGCCTTACCTTAGCTAGCTCATCACCTTTGCAACCTAAGCTATCTCTCTCAGCTCTAACTTTGAGATAGTTATCGGTGAGATCATGCAGTTTTTCTTTGGAGATCTTAACTCCCTTTTTCATTGCATCTTCCATCTTGATAATCTTATCATCTAGAGCCACACACTTTTTATACATCTTGGACACTACCACTTCGGCTTTGCCCAATTTGTCTTCAAGAAATGTGTTCTTGTCACTAACAACCTTCAAATCACCAGTCAAACGAGTAACCAAACTTCTCATCTCATTCATTTGTCTCTGCAGATCACTAAGATTAGTTTCTTCACTTGTTTGAAACTGTGGCTGTGTAGTCTCAGAAACAACAATCCTTGGCACACTTTGTGAGCCACCACCAGCAGCAGAAATCTCTTGTTCCCTGACAAGTCTAGTTCTTTTTGGCATAGGCTGCTCTGGCACCCAATCTTCATCTGTTTCTCTCCTTCTTCTTCCTTGAGCTGCCTCAGTAGGTTTAGGAACCATCTTAGATCCAACTCTGATGAATGCATGAGATCTATAAGGATCTTCATCACCATCACTACTAGAATCATCATCAGAATGGATAGAAGGCTCTTTGTCTGCTTGAACATCAGCAACATCCTTTCCTCTACCTTCAACATCCATGCCAGATCCACTAGCCTGACCTGCTCTTGACCTACTAGCTTCTTCATTACTTGACCCACTAGCTCTAACTGCTTCAGAACCAACTGCAGTTTCAGCTACATAATCATCTATGTCTTGGTCAAGGTCCACATCTACTAGGTCATCAACATTGGCATTGTATCTTTGCACTTGGGCAATATCACCATCTGGGTCAGCCATTTGCTCTAATAAATCATCTACAATCTCAGGATTGGCTCCAGGTTGGTTTATCACATCATCTGCAACCTGTACAACAACTTCAGGCTCTTCTGGTGCATCTTCCTGAACCACTACGTCATGTAACTGCTCAACATTCTCAGCAGCTTCACCACCCTCTGGCTGAGGTCCTTCATAAGCTGATATGACCACATCAGTAGGTGCTATGTAGTTGGCATTTATGATGGCACCAAATAATGCTACATCTTGAGCATTTGGATCATTCGGATACCTGCGGCGAAACTCTTCATAGCCACGTGTGATGATAGAACTCACTTGCTTCACTTCTCCTACAGCAGGTAAATTCGGAAGTCTAGCATTAACGATCATCATCACAATCCTAGGATACATCAAAAACCTCCTCTTTCCTGTGGCTGTGATCTGTTTCTTCATCTCATCGAAGAAGAATTTTGAGAAACTATATGGCTTATTAAAAACCAAGCCAACCATCTGTGCTTGGGCTTCCTGGTTTAACGTATCATAACCAGATTTCTTGTTGCTTAAACTAACCAGCAACACATGCGCAAGATACCTCCACCTGCCATAAAAACCCTTCTTGAACAGAGTTTTACTTGACATATCTGCAGCAAACCCCATTCTTCTAAAAGCACCTTGAATGACTTCATGTCTGAACTTGGTGAGACCTGTAGCACCACCTTCTTGTTCAACTGTGCCCAGATTAAGAATGTTAACGAGGTCAGCAGCTGTGAACTGTATCTGCTGCCCAGCAACTATGGTATGAAATATATACACATCTCCGGCCTTCACACAATCAGCATTATTCCAGAAATCTCTGAGATAATCTAAATATATAATTGGAGAATGTGTAAGAACATGATGAATCCTTGATCTTCTGAAGAAAGCGAATATCTCATGATAATACACAGTTCCCTCCTGATTATCATCGAAGTTCATCACATAATTATGACCTGCTATGAAATCTCTTGCCATTTCTGTAATCAATAACAAATAATTAATTACTCAAATAGACATAAAAATTCATATGCAATCATACAATTAACTTTGATTATCCCTGTAATAAAGTTAACACAACATAAATTATCTCGGTAATTTAGTTATAGATAGTTTAACATAAATTATCCCTGTAATTTAGTTAAAGATAAATTAACTCATTTTCAAATATTTATAAGAATAAACTTTTGAAAATCTGTTAAATTAACTTAAATTATCCCTGTAATTAAGTTAAAGATAAATTAACTCATTTTCAAATTTTTATAGAAAATAAACTTTTGAAAATCTGTTAAGTCAAAAATACGAGGTCGTATCACTGTACGAGGTCGTATTTCTAGGTCAAAATACAATCAACCAAACTCTAAAATACGAGGTCGTATTTTCCAATTTGGCATCGTATTTGGTCCAGGTCGTAAATCCATCTCGCAATCTAGAAGTCAACAAAGTCAAAATAAATTGACAAATGCGAGGTCGCAAATCTGGGTCAGCAAACCCACTTTTACGAGGTCGTCGCACTGTTCATCTTCTTCATTGCGATTTCGAGATTTACCCAACCAAAACTTGTAAAAGTTGTTTCTATACACTCGTATTCAAACAACAAATATACCCCAACCCTTAGTTTTACCCAGAAAACATCAAAATCGAAGAAAATTAGAAAACCTAATTTGAAAATTTAGAATCCCTTTTTCTTGATTTTCTTGTTGCATGGTTAACTACATTACGATTAGATAGTATACCTAGATTCAGTATTTCGAGGTGAACACAAATATATCCTTCAAAAATACTCGATCTAATTGTAACTATCAAATCTTAATCGGGGTAGCAAAGTGATATTTCGGGGTCGTAAAGCTCTGAAAGTGATTTTTAATTGTGAGGTCGTATTAGGGTTAAATTGGGTTATATATACCCACTCGACCCGAATGGGCTTGGATCGACCCGGCCCATCCAATTACGAGGTCGTATCTGTTGGGATTTGTTGGGTTTTATCAAAGCAATATTATCCTTATAATATTAAAACGCAGCGGAAAAAATTGAACCTTTCAAGATGTGGTATGTAGTTAAAAACCAAAGTTTAACTTATAAAAGAAAAACCCAAACAATAAGGATCCATGTATATGAATGACATACATACAAAACAACAACCATAGGGTGTTTTAGAAGACTACCTTTCTTCCAAGCTAGTAATGAAGTAGAGATGAAGAGTATGATGTTCTTCAAGAAACAAGTCTTCAATATAGAAGAACCTCAAGCTAGTATACCCCAAGCTTCCAACAAACACCCCATAATATGCTAGGATTTAAACTTGTAAAAACTTTCTTTTCTCTCTTCTTTGGGCCGAAAATAATGAGAAGAAAAAGAGGAAGTTTTTCTACTTAAGAATGAGAGAAAAAGTCTTACAAATGCATGTAAGAAAATTGATACAAACTATGTGTTGTGTTGTCTTCATAATGCAAGTCCATGTGTTATAAGTAGATCAAGCTACTTAAAATCACATGGGGGGGGCGGCCACTAGTGGTTGTAACAAACATTTTGTTGCAAATTTTATAAAACCACTTACTTGTACATTTTATAGATAAAATTGTAACATAACTTGTTACATATCTTATGTAACATGTTACATATTATACACAACACACATAAGTGTTTATTTTACCAAATAAACATATTCACATTTCTCTCAAAATAAATCATCCATATAATTTATTTATATTTCTCAAGTGCAATTATTTAGAAACTCACTTTCTAAATATTTCAAGTATTGATATTTAATTAAAGATCGTATCATATAAATAAATATCATAGGTGTTTGTCTAGCTTGTTATTGGGTATGACCCGACTTGGATCATCACGTACTAGCCACGTCAATTTAATATGTGTCTTGGGCAGACGGATTCCTACAATCTCCCACTTGCACAAGATTCATAGAAGATTGACGCAAGCAGCAAATACCGCCTAACAACGGTTTGCTACCCCTAATACGTATGATGAAGTGCCATTCAATAACATCATCCCTTTCAAGTCCCTTTCTTGAAATGATTTAGGTGAATCGATCATTTATCCTTTTGTCACAGATGTCATGTTAAATCCTAGAGACACAGAGTGATCATTCTCTATTGATTTAACTTTGTAACAGGCCTTAGACATCTAACTCTCAACGAATAAGAGGGACAAATTCCATCTCGACTACATATGTCTTTCACAATCACCTTATATCATACCTGAGCTTAGTCTTATGTACTGCCATGTTTCAGAACAGCGAAGAACTAAGTCAAAGTATAATATTCAGTGAATTTCAAGACCCAATATGTATCTCAGGTCTGAGGATACAATGATATTCGCCTTTTAACTCAAGATTACTTATGATCAATCACAAAGATTCCATGTAGTAATGCTTGAGAGCAGGTCATTCCAATATTTGTATCCCACAAATATCTATGAACCTTGGTAGCAACATTTTGCTCTATATTCAAAAACCTTTTGAATATCTACCAATCCAAGTTCATAATAATCTTACATTCATATTTGTTCCCACAAATATGATCGACTACGGATATTTAGAATAATTAACTTATTCATGGATTTAAACATGCAAAATTGGAACATAACACAATTTAAAGTAGAATATCAATATTCATATAAAGTGTTAACAAATACAAGTGTTCCGATATCCAAATACATAAAATAGATCAAATCCAATCACTAGAATGTCGAAGTCCCATGGCACAAGTATGACTCTCATGCTTGGGCCTTTCAAGGAGCTTCGTGAGTGGATCCGCAACATTTTGATCAGTGTGAACTTTGCAAATACATATCTTTCCTTTTTCAACTTCATCCCTTATGTAGTTGAATCTCCGCTCAATGTGTCTAGTCTTCTGATGCGCACGAGGTTCCTTGATTTGAGCAATCGCGCCCTCGTTATCACAAAGAATTTCTAGGGGTTCTTGAATGGAAGGAACAACCCCTAGATCGGCAATGAATTTCTTCAACCATGCAGCTTCTTGTGCTGCCAAAGAAGCGGCGATGTATTCCGATTCTGTAGTGGACAACGCAACCACATCTTGCTTCGAGCTTTTCCAAGAAACAGCTCCTCCGTTTAGAATGAAGATGTACCCCGATTGTGATCGAGAATCATCTCGATCAGTTTGGAAACTCGCATCCGTGTAACCTTTTACAACGAGCTCCTCCTCACCAGATCCATATATTAAAAACATATCTTTAGTGTTTCTAAGATATTTCAATATATTCTTGACAGCCATCCAATGACTATCTCCTGGATTTTGCTGGTATCTACTTGTCATGCTTAAAGCGCATGACACGTCCGGTCTCGTGCATATCATAGCATACATGATGGATCCTATAGCAGATGCATATGGGATTCCACTCATTCTTTCTTGCTCAGCTTTTGAGCTAGGAGATTGAGAAGTGCTCAATATAGTTCCTCTCTGAATAGGTACCAAACCTTTCTTAGAGTTTTCCATCTTGAACCTTTTCAAGATTTTGTCTATGTATGCACTCTGATTCAAACCTATTAAGCGCCTTGATCTATCCCTATAGATCCTTATTCCCAAAATATAGGCGGCTTCACCAAGATCCTTAATGGAAAAGCAACTTCCAAGCCAGGCTTTTACACCTTCCAAGGTTGGAATATCATTTCCAAACAGTAGAATGTCATCGACATATAATACTAGAAAAGTTATGATGCTCCCACTAGCCTTCTTATACACACAAGCTTCATCAGCATTCTTGATGAAGCCAAATTTCTTGACTTCTTCATCAAAACGACGATTCCAACTTCTTGATGCTTGTTTCAATCCATAGATTGATCTCTTTAACTTGCATACTTTATTAGGATGTTTAGGATCGATAAAACCTTCAGGCTGATCCATATAGACATCTTCCTCAAGATATCCATTTAGAAAAGCGGTTTTGACATCCATTTGCCATATCTCGTAGTCATAATGTGCGGCTATGGCAAATAATATCCTAATAGACTTTAGCATTGCCACAGGCGAAAAAGTTTCATCATAATCAACCCCTCGAGTTTGAGTGAAACCTTTTGCTACAAGTCTAGCTTTATAAGTAACCAAGTTTCCATGCATATCGTGTTTCAATTTGAACACCCATTTACTTCCAACTACTTTGGAATTAGGAGGTGCAACAACCAATTCCCAAACTTGGTTGTCATACATGGATTGCATCTCAGAGTTCATGGCTTCTAGCCATTTGTCCGAATCTGATTTGGACATTGCATCATGGTAGGTGGTAGGTTCATCAGAAACCACCATATAGCATTCATCTATGAGAAATCCATATCTCTCAGGTGGATAAGTAGCTCTACCAGATCTACGAACGTTTTGTGTGTTTTGATCAAACCTTTGATCATCTTCAACATCCTTTTGTTGAATGCTAGTGTCAACCAAGCGTGTATCTGTTTGTGGTTCTTGATCTTCTTCAAGTTCCACTGTTCTAGAACTAGTTCCTTCCATAAGGAATTTAGTTTCCAAGAACTCAGCCTTTCGAGCAACAAATACATTTTGCTCATTAGGATTGTAGAAATAATATCCCAAATTATCTTTAGGATATCCTACAAAGATACATTTAGTGGATCGGGGCTCTAATTTGTTTGAGGCATCATGTCTTACATAAGCCTCACAACCCCATACCTTTAAGTATGACAAAGATGGAACTCTTCCATGCCATATTTCAAAAGGTGTTTTCTCCACTTTCTTGGTGGGAGCCATATTCAAAATTCGGGCAGCAGAGATTATGGCATAACCCCAAAATGATAGAGGTAGTGAGCTTTTGCTCATCATGGAACGAACCATATCTAATAGGGTTCGATTCCTCCTTTCAGACACACCATTATGTTGTGGTGTTCCAGGTGGAGTTAGTTGTGAGATGATCCCACAACTTCTAAGATGATCTTGAAAAGCACCACTTAGGTATTCACCTCCTCTATCAGAACGAAGAATTTTTATTGACTTGCTGAGTTGGTTTTCTACTTCATTCTTGAAAGTTTTGAACATTTCAAAAGCTTCATACTTGTGTTTTAATAAGTATACAAAACCGTAACGACTATAGTCATCGGTGAATGTAATGAAGTATCTTTCACCATTCCTAGTCATTGGCTTAAAAGGACCACATACATCCGAATGTATGATACCTAATAAATCTTTTGCCCTTTCATTAGTGCCATTGAAAGGTGCTTTAGTCATCTTGCCTTGTAAACAAGATTCACATACATCGAATGAATCATTCGATTTTGTTTTCAAAAGACCATTCTTTTGAAGTGTTAGTATGCGATTTTTATTTATATGGCCAAGACGACAATGCCAAATATAGGTTTCACTTAAATCTAATTTAAGTTTCTTGGTGGTAGCTTGGTACATTGAGTTATCATATGTTGTGTTTTCATGAACCAATTCATAAATACCATTTAAAGGCATGGCTTTAACATAAAATACATCATTCATAGAAATATGGATATCATTGTTAACAAACTTAAAATCATATCCAACGTGTCTTAAACGGGAAACAGAAATAATGCTCCTAGTCAAACTAGGGGCATACAAAACATCGTTTAATATAATTTCCAAACCACTTGGAAGTTTCAAAAGATAGTCTCCTTGGGCTTCAACTTGTACTATTGCACCATTGCCCATAAAGAGACTAATGTCTCCCTTCTTGATGTACCTCCTTCTTTTGAACCCCTGTAACATATTACAAATATGAGTTCCACATCCGGTATCCAATACCCATGTGAAAGAAAAAACATTATTAAGCTCAATATATATCATAAATATTATACCTGAGGTATGCCCTGCATCCCTCTTAGCTTTCAACTCTTTGAGATAGGTTGGACAATTTCTTTTCCAATGTCCTATCTCCCCACACTCAAAGCATGGGTCATTAATAGCAACCTTTTGCTTCTTCGGTTTTTGAGTTTCCATTTTTGCCTTTCCCTTTCCTTTGTAGTTCTTTTTGTTGAATCCTTTTCCCTTAGCAACATTTGCCTTTGGTCCGGGATTGGGCCTTTTCTTTCCGCCTTCATTGATCATGAGAACGGGTTGAACTTTTCTTCCCATGCTAGCCTCGGCCGTTTTGAGCATCCCATGGAGCTCGGAAACGGTCTTGTCCCATCCGTTCATGTTATAATTTAACACAAAAGTTTCAAAACTCTTGGATAAGGAGTTGAGGATCAAATCCGTAGCCAACTCTGTTGAAATGGGACAATTTAGCCTTTCGAGGCGATCAATGTAACTTTTCATTTTAAGAACATAAGTGGAGACGGATTGTGAATCATCCATGCGACATGCATGAAGCGCTCGAACCGTTTCGAAGCGCTCTACCCTTGCCTTTTGTTGGAACATTTCCTTAAGTTGGGTAATCATGTCGTATGCCCCATGGTGCTCGAACTCCTTTTGGAGTTCAGGAGTCATACTCGCTAACATGAGGCAACTAACTTGCACGGAGTCCTCAGTATATTTAACCCAATCATTAAAGGCTTCAACATCTCCCTCTTCGGGCTCATCGGGAATAGGATCGTCTAACACATAGGATTTCTTTTCATGCTTGAGAACAATTCTCAAGTTACGAAACCAATCCACAAAGTTGTTTTGGTTGAGACGATCCTTTTCGAGAATGGATCTTAGTGAAAAATTATGGACGTTTTGGTGGGGGTTTAATTGCATTGTTAGCGGCCATCTACAAAATTAACAAAGTCCTTTATTAGTATTTTCGATATCAAATTTAAATTTTAATTGTTAATACCCTTTTATGTCTCATGGACAATTAATAATTAAAATCTAGAATCCAATGTTACATTTAAATGATGGTTAGGTGACCTTTATCCCATGATCTAAATTAACAAGGTAGTCAACGTTTGACAATTGCAACACTTTACAATTTCTAGTGGTATGGGACTGGTTTAATATCTTATATTAAGTCGCATGTTTAATCCCATCAACGCCTTTGGTTACCATGCTTCGGTGACCCTAATCACATGGCTTCCAAATCAAGTTGTCCTACTTACACACACATGTAAATTTATATACACAAGTGGTTAGGTGACCTTTATCCCATAAGTATATTAAATTTACCTTAACTTATAAGTTCCCTCAAGGTAGTTAGGTGACCTTTATCCTACAAAGAGTTCCCAAATAATTAAGTGTTGTATAAAAGATGGCGTTTTAACTTGTTTTTAAAGGGTCGTTTGAGTTTTTATATTCTAGTCAAAAACTATGTACCATACAATGTTGTAAGTATTCAAGTGCATGGTACCATAATGAATTTTGAAATCCATATTTCAAGGTTCTTTATAAAATCCATTTTTATAATTATAACCATTAACTTATTAATAAAACCCATTTTAATTTGCCAAGTTAATGTCAATTTTAGAACCAATTTTTAATTTTTATGTATGTCATCAAGTTGTAAGTTTTGAGCATCCACATGACAAAATAACAAACAACCACACAAACATGACAAACATCATAATAAGTGCACAACATTAGCCAACTAATTTGACCACACTTGTTAGCCGAAACAAGTGTGTCAAAAGGTCTCAACCTAAGGGACAAAGTGACACAAAATTTGTGTCGGTGAACTCCCACTTGATCTTGCATCCAAATGCTTCAAGTAACCTTTTGTGATGTGTTTTGAACACCTTTCTTCACCCTTTCTTTTGGCCTCCAACTTCAGCCCCAAACTTCTTTGATGCTTTCATGGAGATTACATTTACAAGAAAAATGCAACTAATCTACTTATTACATACCAAATGGAATAAATAAATTACATAACCAAAAGAATGAAGAATATCCTATTTAACTATTACAACCATTTAATAATTAAATAAGATACAAACATATCCACACATCACAAACAATCACAAGGTCTTTTGGCTAAGTTGTGACACTAAAATACACAAGAAAAAAAAGAACCCTCTTTTTTTGTGTATAGATTTCGGCCAAGAAAAATGGCCAAAACATTGGATTTTGTCCAAACAAAATATCAACTTTTGATGTATGCATCCATATAACCGGCTCTAGATGCCATTGTTGGGATTTGTTGGGTTTTATCAAAGCAATATTATCCTTATAATATTAAAACGCAGCGGAAAAAATTGAACCTTTCAAGATGTGGTATGTAGTTAAAAACCAAAGTTTAACTTATAAAAGAAAACCCAAACAATAAGGATCCATGTATATGAATGACATACATACAAAACAACAACCATAGGGTGTTTTAGAAGACTACCTTTCTTCCAAGCTAGTAATGAAGTAGAGATGAAGAGTATGATGTTCTTCAAGAAACAAGTCTTCAATATAGAAGAACCTCAAGCTAGTATACCCCAAGCTTCCAACAAACACCCCATAATATGCTAGGATTTAAACTTGTAAAAACTTTCTTTTCTCTCTTCTTTGGGCTGAAAATAATGAGAAGAAAAAGGAAGTTTTTTTCTACTTAAGAATGAGAGAAAAAGTCTTACAAATGCATGTAAGAAAATTGATACAAACTATGTGTTGTGTTGTCTTCATAATGCAAGTCCATGTGTTATAAGTAGATCAAGTCTACTTAAAATCACATTGGGGGGGGGGGCGGCCACTAGTGGTTGTAACAAACATTTTGTTGCAAATTTTATAAAACCACTTACTTGTACATTTTATAGATAAAATTGTAACATAACTTGTTACATATCTTATGTAACATGTTACATATTATACACAACACACATAAGTGTTTATTTTACCAAATAAACATATTCACATTTCTCTCAAAATAAATCATCCATATAATTTATTTATATTTCTCAAGTGCAATTATTTAGAAACTCACTTTCTAAATATTTCAAGTATTGATATTTAATTAAAGATCGTATCATATAAATAAATATCATAGGTGTTTGTCTAGCTTGTTATTGGGTATGACCTGACTTGGATCATCACGTACTAGCCACGTCAATTTAATATGTGTCTTGGGCAGACGGATTCCTACAGTATCTGCACAAGGCCCAATCGACCAATTACGAGGTCGTATTCTGCCTCTTGCTAATTACGAGGTCGTAAATACCTCCTGCACACTTTAAAATCAAAATTTCGTCAAAGTTTCTGAATAATTGATCAACGATTACCACGAATTTCCTGGAAACATGAAAATTTAAAAGATCAAACCTGTAAGCATCAAATTTTCATCTTTTCCTCGATCTTCATCTTAACCTGAAAAGTTAATAAACTTACCGAAATTCTTTAACTTTTCCACGATCAATCTTTCCAAAACCTGCACGAAACGAGCTTTCCCGAATCTGAACCACTTGTAAACACTTATAAATATAAAAAGTTATAAAATTGATTCGTCATTCTTATACCTCCCCCTCAATTTTATGACTAGTAGGTATAACTAGGGCTGTCAATCTCGACCCAACCCGAAACCCAACCCGAACCCAACCCGAAAAAAGTCAGGTTAGGGTTGGGGATTTTCGACCCACCAACCCGCCAACCCGCCAACCTGAATTTTTTCAGGTTGGGTCCGGGTTGGGTTGTTGGGTTGTCAGGTCGACCCGCCAACCCGATATCTTAAAAATGTTTGATTTATATAGAATATCTTATACTCCACAATCTACTTATCCATACGCCTCATTCTCATTTTCTATATATCTAATCTAAAGTAACTTCACATCTAAAATAAGAGGAGGATTCAAAATTTTGTGAGATGCTAACTGATGTTGGGTGAGAGTGTGAGACGACAAGTTTGTTAACTTTGTGCCAAGTTCTATCAATACCCTCGTATTTCTTTTTTTCTTTCGTATTTTTTGTTTTCAGCGTACACATCAATGATAGAGCTTTATATTGGTTGATTTATTCCGTTATATATTTATATATATTTGCTTATCAGGTCATATGGGTTGGGTCATGGGTTGGTGGGTTGTGGGTCAGGGTTGAAATTTCTGACCTGAAACTTTTAGTGGGTTGGGTTAGGGTCAGAGTTTTTCAACCCGCCAACCCGAACCCGAACCCATTGACAGCCCTAGGTATAACTATGATCAATCAATATAACTACAACCATTCTTATGTACTCCTCCTCAATTAATGACTGGGATACATAACTATGATCAGAGCAATTTATATTTAACCTAGAACATTCATATAAGCGTTTCTATTTCTAAGGTTTATGTTCTTTGAAACCTTTCAAATTCAAACGATATATCTATGTCTAAGGCATAATATAGTCAATAACCTTTCATATTCACTTAACGTCTATGACTAATTCTTAATCTTCTTCATTCACATTAAGTCTATATCTAAGGATTTATTAAACCTTTTACATTCACATTATGTCTATGTCTAAGATTTTAATAATCTTCTACATTCACTTAATGTCTATGTCTAAGGTTTTACATAACCTAGTTGATAATCTTTCATATTCAAATAGAATTATTTCTATATCTAAGATCTTTAACTAATAATGACCTTGATAATAAAAACCTGATGTTCTTAGCATTGTCTTGAATATTTCAATCTTTTGCTTAGAAACCCTTCCTTTGGATTGACTTCTCTACAAATATACTGAAAAATAATTTCGAGACAACAAAATATAATTGCTATTCCTGAAACTCGATCCTCTGAAACTTCAGATTTGAGAAGCAAACTTCAAACTCTCTGTATCGTCATAACAATCAACCAATGCACCAAAGCTTGTTGTAGTTCTCCCCCTCAACGATAAATCTCTCCGAATTAAGCATACTCAAGTCCCTGCTTGCTTTGCATAACCGTCATGTAATAGAGAGGTAAAATTTCCAACAATCAATCCTGAACTAGTTGACTCCCATGAAAACCAGAAACTTTGAAATTTGAATCACAAACTTCAGGAACATGGAACCTATTTCAAAAGCAATTCTTTGTCTCCAAAAATGTTTCTTGGCCTCATAATCAGAAGAAACATAATATAAGTCTTACAGACTTTCCATTAAGCTTCTTTGTGCTAACACCTGCACAACCAAGCTCAAAAATACAAACAAAGAGATAAAAATAACAGAAATGTTATTCTTCATTATTTCATCACTATACTAGCAATGACTTAATCTAGAACTACATTCTTCATTTTCTTCTCCAAATTTGTTATTCTTCACTATCATAAGTCATAAACATATGACATTATCTTAGTCTAGAACTACAAATCTTCAAGAACCTTGTCTTACCATTCTATCGATACTTATCTAGAATCTTAAGATCTCTGTCTTATCATTCTACGGATACTTATCACAAATTTAGAATCTTAAGATCTCTGTCTTATTATTCTACGGATATTTATCTAGAATCTTAAGAACCCTGTCTTATTATTCTATGGATAACCTAATCTAAGGTCTTCCAATTAAATATCCTTCATTATGCAAACTTATAAAGATTCCGTTTCTAAAGACACTTGTTTTTAACTCTGTAAAAACATCTAACTGAAACCTAATCTCTTATACTTTTGCATATCAGAAACATAATTTTTTTTTTGCCTTAAAAATATGTTCTCATGAAACTTTGAATTTCATGTAAACTTTGGATAACATGATCATAAAATAAAACTTTGATGATTCCTAAAATTTTCTGCCAAAACCGTATTGACAACGGATAAAAGTTGACCTAAAATTTTTCGAACGCTACCAAAATTTCAATTCTTCATGTTTATCCTATTTTAAGATCATTGACAAAAATTACAAACCATATGTAATACTTGATTACCTTATCATAAGAGTATTACATCTTGGTTAATTGGATAACAATTATAAATACCTCTATGATTGCCTCATCATACTAGTATTTATCTTTGTTATACACAAACTGACCTATACAACCCTGTGTATTCGTCTTTCTTGCCTTTGTGCTGAGATCTTGCTTGACAACCTACAAAATTAAACATTTGTCTGCTATCCTGCACATCTCAACAAACAATCATCATATCTTCTCAAAGTAATAACATACAATCTGAAGAAATGAATAAAAAGCAAGATAAAATTGAATATACTTTGCAGTCTATTATTAACCTAAGTTTCATTAGGGTCAAATAATTCACTGCTAAGCACTTTCAATCTTCGCACATATCATATCAAAATTATTTAGAATCTCTGTTCCAAATCTTTTTGATTCAAAAATCTTTCAAAGATTAAATTCAGAACTATGAACAACTCTGTGTCCATTCTAATGAAAATCTTCTTTCTAAGATATAAAATGATTCTTTTAAAGATAAAATTCAAAACTATGAACATCTCTGTGTTCATTCTTAAGAAAATCTTCTTTCTAAGAATCACTGCAAAGGCATTAGCTAAATATTTGTTTATTGAAATCAACAACTTTGTGTTCTTTTCCTTAAACCTATATTATGTTAATGTGACATACTTTCTTTTAGCTTTTGATCACAACACTATCGCTAAACTACCCTACTCGTTTATTCAGTGTTCCATAAGAACGTAGTTGAGTCCTCTTGGAAACTAGATTCTATTCTGACTATATCTCTCGTGCAATAGGAACTTTTATTTTACAACAACAACAACAAAAATAAATTAAAACATTTCACGAAAAACACAAACACACACACACACACACACATACACTAAACATAAACGAATAACATAGTTACAAGAGCTAAAGTTACTGCTGATTAGATCAGATTAGCATGTTACATAAGCCTACTAGCGAGAAATAATTCTCTTATTATTAGTTATGAACAATGATCCAAAAACGATTACCAATATGTTTGTCCTCTTAAACACTCGGTACTTCCAGTTTCCTTTGGGTTGTGGCACTTTCGTATTACTTGAGCCAAGGACAGTCACCATGTAACCTAGTAAGTTACTCATGCCACACTTTTAATTTGCGAACTTATGTGCCCCATATTCAGATATACTCTCACAATCGACACAAGCACTAAGATTAAGACATTTGGTGAGTAAAGTGAGAAAGTCTTTAAGAATCAAGTCAGCGGTGACAGGTCGGTGATTCCTCACGCGCAAAGCGACTTAACTTGACTCACGTACGGAAATATACTCAACATTGCATAATGCTAAGTACTTGCATATTTGTGACATAATTTTTAAACACTTATGAAAACCCGTGACTTTCGATGAGACCCGTGTAGCGAACTTTCTGACAACCTATCCCAAGTTGGAAGCTTTAGGTAGGCTAGGTATACAAAGACACCCCAAGGACTTACTTGTTCGAATCTCAAAGGCCACATTAGCTTCATATTTTCAACAGATTTATTTGATATTTGCATATCTTGTCACAAATATACATCCGAAAAGGCAATACATACACATATATGTACCCGAGACCTTCTATATAAAGACCAAATATACCTAATTACAATGCAAGATCTTTCATAAGATTTAAAGGACTTGTCTATCTTAAGAACAAGCATTCTCAGCCATATATCTGAATACGTTTCCCACAAGAACATTGTATACATTAAGTTCAGATTATAAGGAAACCTTGGTACTTTGTGCCTATCGATACATCATATAATGGTATCACTGAACTGATCATTTTAAAGTACAATTAAGTAGGCTTAAAAGCTAAAGTATCGTCACGTCTAATCGTCTTGATGCAGTGACCTTACTCCTTTTATTATTTTCTTTTCTGATTTTTCTCATTTTTATTTTGTTTTTCTGACACTATATAACGACACAAACACTGACTCATTTTACAAAGTTCCTTTTGAGAGACACTGTCACTATAGATTTCTCATTCCAATCAATTGGACTAACAACTCGAAACGAGTTCGGTCGAAAGCCTTAGTGAACAGATCAGCTAAATTAAAGTCAAGTGACGAGTGACTTTTAATTTCTTTTCAGCACAATCACGGATAAAATGAAACCTTATGTCTATGTGCTTAGTCCTACTGTGCTTAACAGGATTATTAGTTATGGATATGGTGGATTAACAATCTGTCTTTATGAGAGTACAAAGGAAAACCTAACCGTGATAGCCCGAGCCGGTGAATGAGTATTCACTTGCTGTTATGTAGTCCGATCTCTCCCCTAAGACAAACATCCACTGATGTCTACTTCCTCAAGAACACCAATTTCTTCATCCCCGTGATTAAACTAGTGCACTTCTGAAACTGACACATATAACATAACCAACAATAAAACATAAAGTAAGAGAGTCTGTACTATAGATAATCATCTAAACATGATCTTCTATAGTATTTTGTTTATTTCAAAATAAATTTACAAAACAGACATAGGATCCTTTAACAGAAGTAAACTTCGTTAATTAATCCCTTGTCTTCCATAATGTACTTGGAGCTTCAGCTACTGACAAACCATAAACCTGCGGTCTTCCCTAGCAGCTCCTGCACATTCACAAACAATTAGTTTTTCAATGGACCCCTAGCCCTGTTGGCTTTGGGTCGATCATTCTCTTCATCTGAAACCATATCCGCCCAATCCTTGACAGCTTGTTCATGAGATCTAGAAATCTCCTCTTGTTCAGGAGTTAACACAAGAGGAACAACTTTTGGATGATCATAGCTGCGATTCTCCATGTTAACTTCTACACTCCATACTTTGTCTATCAAAACTCGAGGAAAGCAAAATCTTGAAAATTCCATCTCGGTAAAAACTCGATCACTCCCCTTTAAAGTAAAATGAGTAAGATAGACTTTTTCCTTTTCTAAGTCCTTCTTAGACATTGATATGTCTGGCAAAAGATTTTGATCCTGTTTTTCAACAAAATTAACGTTATCAATTAAAACACTTCCTTTTACAACTCTTCCAATCCCGAAAATTTTTCCGCCTTTGAAATCAGTAAAACTAACATAAGACCCTTTAACAGGTGTAAACTCTGTTAACAGTCTCTTATCACCAGTCATATGTCTTGAACATCCACTATCGACAAACCATAATCCTTTAGTTCTCCTTAGTGGCTCCTTATGTTCAACACCTTCAAGATGTGCCATCAAGCTTGTCTCAGCTTCGGCGACATCTTGGCTCTCAGCTCTTACTGGTTCTGATGATTCAGGTTCCTCTTCTACCCTCTGATGAACACTATCATGATCATTGACACATACCATACGATCAAATGAATTATCTGCAAGATCGTTCATTTCTTCATCAAAGTCTTGAATTATTGCCATGAATGCATGATTCTGATCATCGGTACTAGTCGAACCCCAATTATATGTACCATCAGATTGAACAACTAAGGCTCTTGAGTTGTCCACCTCTCCTGAGCTTTGGTTCCCAGTATTAGCATATTGATGTCCGGAATTCTGACTCACTATAGAACCACTTTGATTGAAGTTCTGACGGCCGGTAGCTGAATTGTTGTCCCGTCTTGGCCTCTGACACTCTCTTGCAAAATGTCCAAAACCATCACAGTTATAACACTTCACCTTGGTCTTGTCAAACCCTACTTTGCCATTCACAACCTTCCTTCCGGTTCTATATGTGAAACGCTGAACTCTCAATGTTAACATAGCTAATTGCCAGTTCAGATCCATTTCTTCCAAGTCATCTGGATCAACTTGCTTGTAATCCTCCCTAACCAAATCAGGATCAGTTAGTTTTCCTCCAATTAACTTTTCATGAGCAAACACAAATGAAGCGAGCATGCCCAATTGTCCCTCAGCGGATCTTATGCTCATCGGCATCCCTGTGTAACTCGAGTTTGAAGAACTACTATTCTGACTCCCATTATGCACTATCATGGCCGATTCTGGAGAAGTTACAAACATCAAGTTGCTATCAGAATCCGTTGACATCTTCATCTTGTCATCATCTCCACTATAGAAGGCTGTAATCCCTCCATTTGAAGATTTTGCAGAAGGAACGCTTGATTTGCTATGATAGAGTTCAGGACGCTGAACAAAATCACTGCTACCTGCTTCCTTCGACTTTCGTTTCATGTCTTGACCTCTCAGCTTTCGAATGATATGATCCAAAGTCCATGAGCTGAATTCGGGATTTTGTTGGATTGAAGTGACAAACCCTTCCCACTTAGCTGGAAGAGCTTCCAACAACTTCTCGATGACATCTTCTGGATCAGGTTTGTACCCAAAATATGAAAGCTCAACCAACAAGTGACTGTAACGAGTCAAGATCTCATCAAGAGGTTCATCTTTGAAGCTAGTAAAAACATAATACTGCTTCTTCAGCAAATCCTTCCTACTCTTCTTGAGATCATCATCACCTTCACAATGCTCTTTGAGTGCATCCCATAAGCCTTTTGCACTATCATACATTTCAAACAAGTGCAAGAATTCCCCTTGGAGAGCCATTCGGAGTGATCCTAAAGCTTTACTTTCTGCTTCGTAATCTTTCTTTTGATCGACAGTCATTTGCTCATACGAAGCTGCTTTCCCAACACTCGAACCAGTAGGTTCTTTGTCATTTTGCACAATAGGATGAACATAACCATTAACAATACATATCCACATTCTCACATCCATTAACCTGCAATATGACTCGAATCTGCCCTTCCAACTGAAATATCTATCAAGGCTTATCAACTTGGGCGGTGAGTTGGCCTTTCCGGTTTCGTGATCCATTAAAATTAGTTGATTCAGCAAAGATTGATAATTTGCGGGTAATTGAGACGTCATTTTCTCCAAGCTAGCAAAATTCACGAACTGTTTATAAAAACGAGGTCGTAAAAGTTCACGAGGTCGTAAAGAAAAACGAGGTCGCAATTAACTACTCGAGGTCGTAATTGAACTGGCGAGGTCTTAAAGAGCTCACGAGGTCACAAACGCCTTTGTGATACTATCTTTGCATTGATAGATTTATGGATCACCATTCCAGGGGGAAGACTCAAATATTTTGTCCTTAAATATTTTTAATTTCAGGGGGAATTTATTAATTTATTTTCTCACTGAACAAAACTTTTCACTGGTGCCTTGTAAATATGTCCCTCTCACTGATAACTGGACAGGTTGAAGTGCATGTTTGAGGAGACTTCAGTCGCCTTGTAAATGTGTCCCTCTCATTTGTCTGTACTAGTTGATGTGCGTGTTTGAGGATACCAGTATGGCCTTTTAAATTTGGTACTCTACTGGAGTGTCCCTCTAGTGTACCATCAGTGCATGCTTCATTGGACTAATCCACCAGTGATACTGGAGTGTCCAGTCAACCTCCAGATGCATTGAAATGAGTCGTGGTAAAACTGACATAATATTTTTTTTAATACTTGGTTCTCGTGTGTGCCACGTGGGCAAACCTTTTCTAATGGACAGTTACTATTTATCTTACGTGGCATAACATTTTTCAAAACAAATGATGGTATTTTTACCTTGGGAAGACAAAAAGTGCAAGTTGGTTATTTTAGTGGGCCGACAAAACCGTCATACATTTATGTGTGATGTGATGAGTTAAATGCGGATTTGAAAAACCGATCAAAATTATTTTGAATAATTTTGAAATTAAACAGTTTATTAATTTATTAATTAAACTTTTTAAAATCTTTTTCACTTTCTCTCTCCTCTATATATACCCAATTCACTTTCATTTTCATTTATCTCGAAGAATCATTTACTCCCAAAATTCCTTCATTTACTCTTCTTCATTCAATTCCAATCATCATTCATCATAAATTCTCATATAAACCCTAATTTTTCAGTTTCATTTTCATATCTACCATATATACAATGGCACCAAGACAATCAAATTCACCTAAAAATCTTTCATCTGGTCCATATGCTCCGGTCGAAGCCGTCAAAAGGGCTGACAAAATCACTCTAAATGCAGATGCCATTCGCATAAATATGAACAACTGGATGGCCAGACTTACTCTTGCCAGTGTTCATGAGCCCCAATCTATCATTGGAAGACTGAACAGTTTCTTTCTTTCCTGCCCTCTTTAAGGTGCCCTAACCCTAAATCCAGGCAGAATGTACCATGATTATTTGTGTGAATTTTGGTACACTACAGAGTATGTCGAATCAACTTCCTCAATCTCTTATACTCTAAAGCAAGGGA
Source organism: Erigeron breviscapus (assembly GCA_034093135.1). Classification (NCBI taxonomy): domain Eukaryota; kingdom Viridiplantae; phylum Streptophyta; class Magnoliopsida; order Asterales; family Asteraceae; genus Erigeron; species Erigeron breviscapus. Next base: position 251,022,598 of record CM067167.1, read on the forward strand.
CTAGATCCTTTTCTTTCACTGTTGACACTCTTCGAACAGTCCTTCAATTACATTACTTCGATGAAAATGAGATGCTTATTGATTTTCCATCTGGCATAAATACAAGAGAGGTATGCAGATTAATGGGGCACACAGAAATCCTGGATGAGCATGGCCAACTATCCAGAAAAGGTACTATCTACATGAGTAAATTAACTGACTCATGGAGATATTTCTTCACTCACATAGTTGAGTGTTTGGGAGGAAGCTCTGGAGGACTCGATCAGATTAACCAAACCCATCTTCTGATTGCTTATTGCCTATGGTTTGGTTATAGAGTGGATTTTGCTAAAATATTTTTTGATGATCTGGTAGAGCGTCTAAAAGTGAAAGGTAGAAAACCTCATATTCCATATATTCGCTTTCTTTCACTAATTTTTAAAAGAGCTCTGGGCAACCAGTATGATTTCGAAACCACTCACTTTTCTGTGAGTGAGTATATGCGTGATCTGGCAAATCTCAGATCTTCGCCCACTGAGGTAGATATCCCTCAGGCCATGCTTACTTTTCAAAGGGAAAATGTGGAAAGGGATGAAGTGGAAAGGGTCGACCTGGAAGAGGGTCCAGGTGGGAATCAAGAGGAAAGACCTGCTGGAGCCCTTGATGCTGAAATTGTACAACCAATAACCCAAGTGGCTCCAGACCAACCATAACAAGCAAACCCCACCAGACGACCAAGAACTACTTCCAGACGTCTTACGAGAGGAGGAGTTCTGGTTGCCCCCAGAAGAACCCAAACTGCTCCTCCAGATTCTTCCCAACAAGAGTCTGGAGATGTTACCAGGGAGAATGTTGTAGGGGTAACTGGTGAGGAAACAAGGGTTGCTGGTGATATAATGACTTCAGATGGTACACCCATTGTTGAGCAAGTACAAACTGTTGAGCAGGAAGAAAATGTTGAACAGATTGATGAGCAGGTCCAGAATATTGAGCAGGTGACTGATGAGAAACAAGAAAATATTGTACAAAGAGTTGATACATATTTTGATTGGGATGCGACTGATTCACCCATGTCAGAAGGTAATAATTTTGATACTGACATGAATTTTCTGGGTGATGACGTTGAAGAAGTGGAAAGGTTATCAGAAATGCCACCACCACCAGAATTTCCAAATATTCCATCTCCACCACCAGAACAGGTGAACCCACCACCAGAATCATTAAATGCATCACCACCACCACCTCCTTCAATTTCGCAAAACACTCCCTATTTTTCACCAAGTACTCTCCAGATTTCACCAAATCAACCACCACCACTTGAAGCACCACTGGATTTTCCTCGTGTGCTGGACTCAACTGTTACCGCATCTGCAACATCAACTAAAGCAGTCCAGACACAGGTTCCTTTGGCAACCAGATTGATTTCTGATCTTACTCCTCCAGGTGATCTCTCCACTTCATCTTCAACCGAGGTTCAAGGCCTTTTAAATAAGGTGTCGGACCTGGAGAGATCACTCCAGTCTTCATCACAGGTTATTTCTGATTTTAAGTCTTTATTATCGAATAATCTTGCATCAGAAATGACTGTGTTTGCTGGAAATGAGAAGCTTGTATTTGATAAGCTGGATGAACTGGTACTGGCCACCAATAAAAACACCGATACTATCAAAGTGGCAGTCCAGGGCTTGGAGGAAAAGCAGGTAAGGTCCGTTCAGACTGCAGTGAAATCTGAGGTAACTCAACCACTGGCAGGTCTAACAGAAGAACTTTAGAAATTGACAACCAGGATTAGTAATCTGGAAAGCAGGCCAACCCTTGATCAGAATTGTGTTGTAAGTAACATCAGTGATGAAATTGCCAGAAAGTTCAGGGCAGGCATGTTGAAGGAAATTACTTCAGAAATTTCTGGGACAATACTTAGAAATTTACAAGATGGTTTGCTGCCTCAAGTGGTCAGGATGATTGAAGGTGAGTTACCAAAACACTTGCCTCAAGAGGTGGAAATTATCAAAAAGGAAGTTGCTGCAATGAGAATACTGTGAACATCACCTCTCCAGTAGCAGGTCGTACCTTTGGGTCTTCTGACAGGAATAAACTCGATAAGATATGGAATCATCTCCAATCCAAGACTGGAGATACTTCCAAGGGGGGAAAGTCAGATATTCCCATGGGTTCGAAGGATGTTGATAGTGCCATCAAAGTTGTTGCTGGTGCTATTTCGAAGGCATTCAGTGCAGATGCCAAAGTATTTGAACAAGAAGTGACTGGTACTGATGCCAGTGTACAAGAAAACATTGGTACTGAAGCCAATGTACAAGAAGAAGAAGAGGCTGCTGGTACTGATGCCAGTGACCCACAATTTGAGGCATTCCCAGATATCACCACTACTCAAAAGTCCTTGAAAAGAAAGCAACATGTGGTATCCGGGGGAGTGATAGAAACCTCTGAAGAAGAATTCCCTACTGCTGATGATGACACTTCAAAGAGACTGGAGCAAGAATGAATACTGATAGAAATCTTCAAGAAAAGACAAAGGGAAGATCTACTGGCCCATCATCATGAGATGGCCAGTCATGGGACTCTGGATTCATACAATGCTGACAGATTGGGCATTCACATTGATGTCTACAAGAAGATGAAGGATGACCCCAGAGTTCACCAATGTCTGAACCAACTGGATGATGTTCACATTCGCTTCAGGTACTCTTTAAAAGAACAGACATATGATGCAGTAACATATGGTGTCAGTGTGGGAGAACTAATCAGACAAAGGACAGAGGAACTGCAGACTCTCCAGAAGAAGATCAGAAAGAATGTTGCAGCTCTGGAGTTAGAGTACAGGAAAAAGATGAAAGGCTTGCCCAAACTGACAGCCAAACAGCTCAAAGCTCTCAGAGATGCAGACCTCAGTACGTTCATTCCTTTGGATACTTCTCTAAGAATCAATCGTGAAGAACTTCAGTCTGCTGTTGATCAGAGAAATACATCCAGGGAAACTGAGGAAATGATCCAGCTGGCAAAACAAAAGGAAAGGTACAATGAACTGATGACGTTCGGGGCAGATGTCAGAAAGATCATTAGTGCTGAAATCAAGTTGGATGAGAATCATGAAAAGATGAGCAGGTTCGAGGTGAAGTTGACCAGGGTAGGTAACTTCGTTGATGAAAGGAAAAATACCTCGGTCAAAGCTTTTGGTTGGTCTGAACTGAGGGAAATAGGCTTGACATTTAAGGGAAAAGCTGATATATCTCCAGATGTCAGAGCATTTATGAAGAGGGTTGAAAACGTGTATAAAAGAAAGCAGCAAATGGAAGTTGCTTTGGGAATAAGAGCACCAGAATCTTCTCCACCTTCACCAACAACCAAGAGGAAGGCCACGGAAGAAGCACCAGGACAGACATCAAAAAGAAGGGCCTAACTCTTTATCACTTGCTTGTTTTTGTAATTTATTTTCTATCGAAATTATAACTTTTTAATAGTTGATGTATGTAAATATAGTTGCAATTTTTGATTCACAAGTAAGTGATCAGAATAAGTCTAAGATAGAACGAAAAGATTAAATCTAGAACACTGATGATCTATAAAGTGTTTTTCAGTAATTTAAATTTAGACTTAGTCAAAATTAAGGGTTTTTCAAGCTACAAAATGTATAGATAGAAGCTTGAAAACCCTTGCATAATTTCTAAACAAATAGGGGGAATTTGTTAGGTCCAGATTTACTGGACTTGCTCCGGACGAGAAGACTGGAGCATCACTGAAGATTTGTCCAGAAATTATGAGAAGACCAGTGAGCTGTTTACTTGTACAGGAATCTGGTGTTCACCAGATTAGCTCACTGGACTTCACTCCAGACGAGATCATTTCACTGAAGACATTCTCACTGAAGTCGAAGACTGAAGTCTGAAGAAAGAAGACTGACAAGCAGTGGAGCCCACTGGCACTCTTACCAGATCTCCCGTCTGGAGACTCAACAGTGTTCCATACCTTACAAGTCTGAACACTGTTCTCGAAGAATACTCTTTGTCTTTATACGCGTGGGTACGGACAAAAGCATTTGTCCACAAACAAAAAGACAAGATTGCAAATTGCAGTTGGAATTAAGTAATTTAACATTACTTAATAAGGCATTTCGAAGGAATTAATTATAATTCCTTTAACTGCTTTCAACAATATTTTATACGACAAAGTTGTATTTTCAATACCAACTTTGTTGGTATCAGAGCGGAAGGTTAATATACTTACCTAGATCTGTTTCACGATGGCCATCCCAGAAAATACACAAGCTGTTCCTGAACCTAATGTTACTATTAATGAACCTGCACCTGTTGTCAATACAAATCCACCACCTCCTCCTACTCCTGCTTCTCCACATGTGCATGTGCATTACTCAAATAATCATGTTCCTAAATTCAATGGGAACAGTGATGAATTTGGTACGTGGAAAGCTAGGATGACATTACACATTACTGGTATTGAAAGGAATATGATAAAGATTTTAAATGAAGGACCTTATGTGCCTAGACTTCCTACCAATCCACTTCTTGACCCAACTGGATCAAGAAATGGAAGGGAAAAGAGGGAGGAACATTGGTCTGAAGAGGAGAGGAGACTGGTAAATCTTGATACCATCCTTAAAAACATGATCCTCGGGGCCATTCCAGAAACCCTAATTCCCACACTTGTTCTCTATTCCAGTGTTAAATCCATGTGGGATGAACTGGTGAACCAGTATGAAGGAGGTGATGATACTATTGTCACCAGAAAAGTCTCCCTAAACAAGAAGTATGAGTCATTTTTTGCTCTTCCCAATGAGTCTCTTACTGGTACATATACCAGATTTATGAGCATCATAAACCAGTTGAAAGGACTGGGGGTTGAGAAAGACAAGGATATACTTCTGGAGAAATTTTGTGATATTTTACCCACCAAATGGTCTCACATGATTTTAGTCTTAAGACAAGGAAAAACTCTGCATTCTCACACTCTATCAACCCTATATGGAGCCTTCAGATTCACTGAAGAAAACCAGGCTCAAAGAGTGGAGGCAGAAAAAGATGCTTTAAATCATGCTTCCAGTAGTTCCACAGTGGTCAGTTCTACTGAACCACCTTGTGCTGCATTAATGTCTTCTGAGAACGTGTTCTCTATGAAGAAAATGATGTCAGAACTAATGGAATCTGGAGTCACCAGTAATATCTCTCCAGACTGTGACGAAACTGACAATGATGACCTGGTTGCAATGATTGCTAAAACGTTTAACCGTTTCAAAGCAAGAGCAAATAGGCCTACTGGACAACATGCACCCAGTTCCTCAACTGATAAGTCCAATCAGACATGCTTTAAGTGTGGCAGAAAAGGCCATTTCATGAAGGAGTGTAAGTCCAGTCAGTTTGTTCCTCAGTCTGGTCCATCTGCTTCTTATCAAAAGCCTGATGATAGCTATAAGTTTAAATACAAAAAGCTTAAGGCTCAAATTGCTCTCATGTCTCAACAAATAGAAAATAATAATAAATGCATGATAGCAACCACTGAAGAAGCATGGGTTCCCTCTGACGATTCATCAGTCGATGAAGAAGAGGAAAGAGACTGTTGTTTTATGGCTCTAGCAGATCAAGACCATCTGGTGAAGGAAGATGTAACACCCCAACCACGGCGGAAATGATGAGATGTACAGAAAGTCGAGTATTCAAACAAAGGATAATAGATAGCATTCACCATAGCTTTAGTTGATAAAAATAATTTTACAATGCACAAGCATGTGAACCAATTCCCAAGTACAATACGTCTACCATACTTGGATATTGAGTCCACGAAACAAATAACAAATACATGAGATGGTATACTACAATGATCAAGGCGGATTCCATTGCCCGTCACAAGGTTTGATCTTTGACTCCAAAGTGCAATGCAAACAATCATGATGCATATAATTCCTCAAAGCTTATGCTAATTCCTGAAAAGCATGAAGAAAAAGTGTCAACTACGAAAACGTAGTTGGTGAGTGCATAGGTTTGCAAGTAAATCTCATTACCTATCCATTTCAAAATAGTTGAGAAATCCATGGTAAATTATAAAGTTCTCATTTGTCACATTTATCGTGACAGAAAAATATATCAGCCGATTAATCATTCATTATACCAAAACCATTCGGTCATCAATACTTCAATATCGCCAATTTCGGCAGCTTTCAAGATTCCATATAAGGTCCAATACCCAAACCGTATGTTCAATCCACAATTTCCATCCAATATAATATCAATACCTCTTGGTCGATGGTAAGACTACCATGACATAATTTGATGAGATTGTTCTTGAGCCACTACTAACACCGGTTATGTCCCAATAATCAGATATATTGTCCCAAATGATAAGATAATGATAAGCACATGCTGTCAATCACGTGCATAAAGATAACCAAGGGTCATGCCATGGAGACGCCCATAAATATATAGTAGTTAGAGCACCGCGAGGCCAGACTGGCGATGAAGGTGGCCACAAAGGCAGACCAAACATCCCACCGTTACCCATAATAGTGGATGAGGGGACAAGTCCTAGTTGCGCAACCCTCTAACTACAGGCCTCAAATGAGTTAATAGTAGTGTACAGGGGACCACCGTTTGACAGTACTCAAGCTCATCATATAACATATAACACGTTGAACATACAATATAATTCCCATATCATTATCATTGTTTCAAAGAATCATTTCATAATAGAAAGTCATTTTAATTAATCATGCTTTTCACCCCGCAAGTAAAACATATAAAAGAGTTTGAAAGGGGGCTATGACTCACCTTGACATGCCAGCATATTATATTCACTTATCCAAAATGGGTACTTCCCATCTATCGCTTCCTTGATCATATATCCGTCATATTCCTCAATCACATTCCAAGCCAAGACTATCCCTACGATAGGACTAATATACGTAAGTTCCTATCTTAAGCCATCACTAAGAAATGTCACTTTCGTTATGTTGTCATAAATTTTGGGATCCAAGTATATTGTTAATATTTGCATCTTTTTGGTTGTAGAGAGTGTTGGTGTAAAAGGGTCACTTTCATTATACATGTAGTTATAAGTTGTTAGAATTTCGGTAGCTTGCCTTTGATTATCATGGTTCCCATTGTGTGCCTTGCTTGATTATAATATTTGACATTAGTAACTTCATAATATTAATATTTATGAATACTTTCTGATTTATAACTATTTATTAATTTAATATTATTTAATTAATTATTTATTCATTTTCTTGATTTATTAACCAAATAATTCTTTAAAAATACTTTTAAGTACCTCACTTGCCTTTATAATTTGTGGCTAATTATATTTGGGTTATATTCTGATTATTATGCTTTTTAACTTAGAATATTGTGATATATATATTTATTTATGTAATTTTTCTATTAATTTAAAAATAGTTATTTATTAGTGATTTTCACTTACTTAATTATTTCTAATTTATATGACATTTGTTCTTTGACTTAAAATGATTTTATTCCAGTAGGTTTTAGTCACTTTCATCATTGGTTGTGATTATTTAACCAATTTCATGATTTATATAATTTATTTATTTATTTATTTACCTTTTTAATTATCATTTAAATTTAATAATTAATAGAAATTCTTAGAAATCACCACACAACTTTTTGGCTAAAAATCCCAGGCCTTTTAGGCAACTTTTATCATGGGAAAAATCATATCAATTCAACCTCTCTTGTGTCTCGCTCATTTTGAGGATTCTAAGCTTATGAATCGTTTACCGAAATAGTGATTTTAGCCTCATTTTCCAAGCAATTCGAATGCGTCAAAATGGATTTTCATCCTTATTCCATTATTTACAGAATGTTCATTATATTTTGGTGTCTTAAGTCGTGATCGTGGTGGTGGTGTGATATTTGCAAATTAAAGCTTTCGGTTAGTGCTTATATGAACCGAATTAGTGATTTGTAGGCTTGTCTTTGCCATTTAATAACCAAGTTAAGTTTTATAACTTTTATTTGGCATATTCTCAGTAGGTTTATAATACTTTTTGTTACGAGATTGTTGGAGTTGGTTAAAGTTGCAATCTAGTGACTTTTAGCTTATTTTGTTGTGAAGAACTTTTACTTGGAATTTTATGTTTTAACACTTATTTTCATAAAATGTTGAGTAGTCATTCTTGGTTAAGTTGAATTATTTGGACGTTGTTGATTTTTATACAGAGACATATATGTGTCCTATATTTATGTGAATTTTTGCTAAATTTTTAGACATTGTTTACTACCTCTAAAAATTACCAAACCAAAGTTGGTCAGAATGCTTGCTGCTATGCGACCCGAAATATTTTATAAAAGATTTCGATGATGAACATTTAAGAAAAATCCCCAATTTTATTTTACATTAGGGACACTTTGAACTCAGTTCATACCAGGTTTAAACTTCTGAAACCTATTAGTTAAGAAATTAAAAATCGTCAAAGTTGACTCAACATTAAGACAAAAATCCAGTTTTGACCACTTTTGGTAGAAAAATCATATCGTTGGTTTGGTTTAGTGTTTTTGAGTGATTCCAGTTGGAGGTTAAACTTAACTCTTTTATCTACAACTTTTATTTTGAAAGTTTTGCTTGAAACGGCCCTCACATGTTCAGTTTATCCGTCCAAAGACAGGAGAATGATTCTGTCAGAAGGTATTTGGGTCCAAACAACTCACCAATGACCATTCTTGCTTTATTAACACTTGAGTTCATCATTTACAAGATTAATACTTTATTTTTGTACCTCATAACATCAAATTTCCAGATTATTATACCTCTTTTAACATATTTTTCACTTAATACAAGTTCATCCATCTCATAATCCAACAACAAGATTCAACTTTCTTAGATCTAACATGCATTCATTCAAATCAACACTTTTCAATACCAATCTTTATAGATCTAACTTTCAACAACATAAAAACATCTTTTTAATGAAAAATCTCAGAAATATATTCTTCAAAATATACAAAAACATATAGATCTATGAAAAGGAAAATCACTTTAAAAGCTACTAATCTATAACAACACTTTTGGGTCTTAAACTTGTTGAATCCTTGGATCTTTCTCATAGATTTCGACATGCATAAGCATGAGGAGAAAGATCCTATCAACTTGCCTTCATCAAGAGTATATAACAAAGAAATCAAGAAGAAAACATAAACTTTTGATAAAACCTTTGAATATAAACAAGAGCAAGATTTAATCTAGTAAAAAGGATGAAGATTATACCCTCTTGAACTTGGTTTTGATGATGGTTTTATGGCAGATTTTTCGTGGCCTATATGCTCCATACAACCCTTATTTCAAGCTTAAAATAACCCTTATATGTGTCTTGAATCAACCCTTGTTTAATCCTACATAACCCTTATTATTATTATTAGTTTAGATGAATTTTCTTGCCTCCCTTTTTTGTTATTTTGGGCCGTAGCCAAGAGGGAGAGAAGGGGAGAAGAGAGAGTTTCTTGAGAGGAGAAAAATGTGTGTGTGAAGGGTGTGAAGAAGTTGGGGGTTTCAAGAAGGAGTGAATGTGTTGTAGGAAAATGGAGTGTGTGAAAATGAAAGGGGGGGGTGTTCTAAGGGGAGGGGAGTGAAGGGTTTTCACCTTTTTTTTTGTTTATTTATTATAGTGTAAGTATATATATGTGTATGTATATATTGGATGGGTATTTGTTTTGTAAGTGTTATATTAGTTTATTTGTAATGTAAGTGCATCATTTGTCCTAGTATGTGTATATGTGTATGTCGTGTATATATAAGTATGTATGTATATATCTTTATGTTTTTTAATTTGTTACATAAGCCTTTATTTATAAGCTTGCATTTATTTTAAGCATATATATATACTTATTATTATTTAAACACTTTTGTGCACATATTAATTTATGAATATACTTTGAGATAGGAATCTTTATTCTCGTGCCATAGTTACTTAAATTGGCTTGGTGATTGATTTGTTGGACATTTTGTAAGATTTATTGGCTTTGTCACAAGTTGTGAGTCTTACATTATTATTTATAACTTGAGTTCTTGGAATGAAGTTTTTTGGTTTATTGACATTTCATAAAGTTCAATTAGAACTAGTTTATAGATTGGGAGTGTCTTGAATGATTGTTGTTATTGTTTATGGCATTTCTAAGATAGCTAGTCATTTACGGTATTTCATTGAACTAGAGGGCAATTATCACTATGCCTTAAATGTTTAGAAGGTCAATTCTCTTAACAAACCTCTAGGGATAGATACCTAGATAAGTCTAAGTAAATTGTCCTAGTCGGGAATTGAGGGTTGTTACAGAAGATGTCACATCTGGAAGATGGGTGGACATAGTGATTAAAAAGGTCAGTGAATATGATATTGAAACTGATCCTGAACTAAAATTGGACATTGCTGAAGCTTTAAATTCTGATTTAATTTTTGTGGAAACTGTTAGATTTGACAGTCTAAATGGTCTAGAAACAGATTCCTCTGAAATCAATTCTTTAAAATCAAGATTAAAAGAACTTCAAGATATTGAACTGGCATTTCAAGCCCAAATTCTGGTAACAGAACAACTGGTTCAAGAAAAATATGACCTGGAAATAATTTTGGAAAAAGAAAAACAGGTCATACAGTCATGGCTAGAAACCAAAAAGCCATATGATGCAGCAGTAAATCAATTTCCTACTCAAAAAACGAGCTTATCTGGATGGAAATATCCATGTTGCATCACTTGTCCCAGTAATTGACCGTTTACCAGTGGAGATCAGGCCAAGCACCATCTATGACGAACCTGTCACTCCCAAGGCCAATGTCTGTCCAGTTCATACCCAGAGGTCACGACTGGAGCACCACAGGTGACTGCTCCAGTTAAAAAGGTCAATCAAAAGAAACCTTTGCCTCAGTCTTCTTCAAAAGAACCCCAGGTTCAAAAGAAAAAGAACAGTTCCCTTCCTAAGCCTAAAGTCCAGTCAACTGGAAAGGCTCAGGTGTCATCTGATGAGAATATTTTGTTAAGGATAGAGAGTCAGTTTCATCTACTAGCTCGTCAAGTTCAAAGTTGTAATGCAAGATTAAACAATTTTGAAGGGATCTATCTTGTCCCTAAACAAAATACAAAACCTTTTTTAAAGAAAGATAAAAATATTTCTCTCATAAAGAAAAATAAAAAGGTTTCAAAACTATCAACTCCAGTAGTATTTTCAACAAAGACTACTGTTGAAGAAAGTGAACTCAACCAGATACCCCCAGGGATCCATAAGGGAGGATCCAGAGAACCCATCAGTCGATGGGTTCCCAAAACTAACTAATATATCTGGTGGATGTGCAGGGCGATCGAAAGAAACATATTTGGTATCTTGACAGTGCTGCTGGCAGGACAATGACCGGATGTAAGACCCTGCTGGAGGAATTCATCATTTCTGATGGACCCTCCATTACTTTTGGAAATGATGGTTGTGGAAAAACTGAGGGGTATGGTGTTCTGAACAATGGACAAGTCAAATTCAGACGGGTGGCATATGTGAATGGTTTGAAATATAACCTGATCAGTGTTAGCCAACTGTGTGATGATGGCTATCAACTATTGTTCAATATTGCTCAGGGCATCGTATTCAACAAGGACTGGAAGGTAGTATTAATTGCTCCCAGAAAAGGAAATGTGTATGTTATGGATATGGAAAGCTCTCCAGATGAGCAGTGTTTCTATACTCAGGCTGACGAAGACACAAACTGGTTATGGCATAAAAGGTTATCCCATTTAAATTTCAAAAATATAAATAAGTTGTCTAGAAAACAACTGGCAGATGGGATACCTTCAGTTTCCTTCAAAAAGGAAAGACCATGTCCAGGCTGTGAGATGGGAAAGCAGAAACGTGCCAGTTTCAAGACCAAGCAGAATTTTAGCATATCTGAACCACTTCACATGCTTCATATGGACCTTTTTGGTCCAGTGAATGTTCAGACTCGTGCTGGTAAAAGATTTACCCTGGTGATTGTTGATGAATTCTCCAGATTTTGTTGGGTAATCTTTCTCAGGTCTAAAAGTGAAGCTGCTGCTGAAATCATCGCTCTTATCAAGCAGATTGAACTCAAATACAAGCGAAAAGTATGTCAGTTACGAAGTGACAATGGAACAGAATTCCAGAATGCAACTCTGGAGAAATTCTGTACTGACACTGGCATCTCTCAGAACTTCTCATCAGCACGCACTCCAGAGCAGAATGGAGTGGTAGAAAGAAAGAACAGAACACTGATAAAAGCTTCCAGAAGTATGCTTGCTGAATCTGGTCTTCCCACCAATTTCTGGTTGGTCTGAACTGAGGGAAATAGGCTTGACATTTAAGGGAAAAGCTGATATATCTCCAGATGTCAGAGCATTTATGAAGAGGGTTGAAAACGTGTATAAAAGAAAGCAGCAAATGGAAGTTGCTTTGGGAATAAGAGCACCAGAATCTTCTCCACCTTCACCAACAACCAAGAGGAAGGCCACGGAAGAAGCACCAGGACAGACATCAAAAAGAAGGGCCTAACTCTTTATCACTTGCTTGTTTTTGTAATTTATTTTCTATCGAAATTATAACTTTTTAATAGTTGATGTATGTAAATATAGTTGCAATTTTTGATTCACAAGTAAGTGATCAGAATAAGTCTAAGATAGAACGAAAAGATTAAATCTAGAACACTGATGATCTATAAAGTGTTTTTCAGTAATTTAAATTTAGACTTAGTCAAAATTAAGGGTTTTTCAAGCTACAAAATGTATAGATAGAAGCTTGAAAACCCTTGCATAATTTCTAAACAAATAGGGGGAATTTGTTAGGTCCAGATTTACTGGACTTGCTCCTGACGAGAAGACTGGAGCATCACTGAAGATTTGTCCAGAAATTATGAGAAGACCAGTGAGCTGTTTACTTGTACAGGAATCTGGTGTTTACCAGATTAGCTCACTGGACTTCACTCCAGACGAGATCATTTCACTGAAGACATTCTCACTGAAGTCGAAGACTGAAGTCTGAAGAAAGAAGACTGACAAGCAGTGGAGCCCACTGGCACTCTTACCAGATCTTCCGTCTGGAGACTCAACAGTGTTCCATACCTTACAAGTCTGAACACTGTTCTCGAAGAATACTCTTTGTCTTTATACGCGTGGGTACGGACAAAAGCATTTGTCCGCAAACAAAAAGACAAGATTGCAAATTGCAGTTGGAATTAAGTAATTTAACATTACTTAATAAGGCATTTCGAAGGAATTAATTATAATTCCTTTAACTGCTTTCAACAATATTTTATACGACAAAGTTGTATTTTCAATACCAACTTTGTCTATAAATAAAGCTTTTTGCAAACAAGAATTTCAAGCATTAAGACATTAAGTAATTCCAGTTAACTTGTTTAAATACTCTCGATTGCAAAAAGGAATACTTCACAACTTTAAGTATTTCGATCCAAGGAGATTATTTATCAAGTATAGATCATTTGTAATTCATAGATTGTTAGAATACTTACACTTGTGTAATATTCTGGTTCCGCAACAATCTTGTATTTTATTTAAACATCAATAAATAAAATACACTTGAAAACTACATTGTGTTCCACTTTTAATTACTTACTTATTGTTTCATAATTAGTATTACTTTATTTATATACTTGTATTTATTTTAAAGTGATACTAGTCCATTCTAGTTCTACTCGTAACTTGTTATTTTACACTCGTGGGTTAAACCATCGTGTGAGGGACTTTACAATTTCAGCTTATCATTTACCTTATTTCATCATAACATCATTTCATAACATAAACATACCATCATTTCATCATAGCATGCGTAAGCTTACCATTCATCATCAATGGTAATCATAATCAATCCCATAGTAACCTCCCATACATTCCCGAATACATACAAGCTAACAAACATTCATTTGGGTGAAGTTAAATTATGAAAACTATGTTTTGTTGTCCCTCATGTGATAAAAGATGTTATCTTACCTCAATGGAGTACTCAACAATCACAAATGTGTTTACCGTGCTTGACAAGTGTTCCCGACAACCTATGATACAAGAAGGATGAAAATATAAGTCAACTAGACACTTAAATGCGCTTAGAACCCTTCTGCCGGCTGGTATCGCCGAGCCCATGGGTGGTCTCGTCGATATCAATTTCCAGACTCACACCCTTCACTCGCAGGAGACTTTTCAACCTCAAGACGACTAAATGAGTCAAAACTTAGTTCTTAAGAAATGTAGGGAATTCAAATACCTTTCCGGAAATATAAAGTTTGACTCTTGAAGTTTTATAATGAATGATTTATTACGTTTACAAGATAGACCAGCAAAACTCGTCCGAAATTCGACCACTTTTGGAAATCTACACTTTTCACCTATCTATGGGAAAAATTACCAGAAACTTTATTCATATCGATTCAAGAGGCCACTTAGAACTTTTCAAAAATATAAGATTCATCTCCTAACTCTTTTAATTGAAAGAGATATGATTTTTGCAATATTACTAGATTTTCAGATCTAATAAACCCTTTGTTTTTCAAACTATTTCGACCATCAAATGACCATAGCAGCCACCACGACCTATGGATCTCATATGCACCCAAAATATGACTCATATGATTATTTCACAAGATCACTTGTTCCCGGGACAAGAGGATACAATAACAATACATTAGATTACCCGAAAACCCAAGTAATCGATGACGAAACGTAATCAAATCAACCCTAACCCTTGAGATCCGAATTGATTGGGTAAAAACCATTCAAATGACTCAACAAATGATAAATAAATCATATATTACCTGGAAGGAAGATTAAAGGATCGAAATCTATGCGAAATCACTCCCGAATCGACCCGAAATTGCTCTAAACTTGAAGGAGAGGCCTAGGGTTTTGTGTGAGAGATTTTCTTAGGGTTTGGATCTGATTTTTCTGCCCTAGGGTCGACTTCCATACCCTTTATATACTGAAATAACTTTTAAAACTTTACATCTAGGCCCTCGCACTTCGTTACAACTCGTTTCGGCCCTTAACGACTCTTTTAACGCCTACGGGAACACTTATCGACCCTTATATCTTATCGGGAACATTAATTGACTTCATTAATCATTATCAACTTTAATTTCATTACTTTAAATCACTTTAACACATATCTCACGTAAATCATTTAATTCACGTAAGCACATATAAAACACATAGTAACTAACGGTCGCTAACGGTAAGTTAACAGTCAACGTCAAAAAGTTTTGGGATGTTACATAAATAGTACAACATAAATGATGACTTGTAGATGATGACTTGTTCAAACCCTTCCTTCAATTTGATATAAAAACACTTGGTAGATGATGACTTGTTCAAACCCAAATAGGTATGCATTGAAAGTTGGTAACTTAATTACAACAACCTTTTGTTTCCGGATTCCACTTAACATTATTTACCTACTCAAAATTATTACCTACTCAAATTTAATGCTTTCTAATGGAAATGTGCAGGGAACACTTTCAATTCTTCATGGAAATGTCTGCCTCATCTTGTAACTTCAATTGATGATATGATGGCGAATTTTAAATTTTACTAATATTAAATACTTTTTTGGCTTTTATAGTTTCTCAATATTTGATGGGTATTTGGTTTTATTGGGTTATGTCTTTCTAAGCTTTTAATTTTAGATATCTTTAATGAAAATGAACCAAATAATACAACATAAATGTTTTTACAGTGTTACACAAAATAATGATATCTTGCATGTCTCTATTTAAAAAAAGTGTTATATAAAATGATGAGATATTTTTCCAGAAACTAAAGAGACCAAAATTGTGAAATTCTTAAATGCATTTATGACTATTAATGTGAAGTTCGTTTAACTTAAATGTATTGAAGTAAATGAGTTATGTAATTTGTTTATATATCCCACAAACATACAAACAATTATAAAAAAATAAAAATAAAAGTAATTTGGACTTTTAAAGTATAATTCCCTTCTCTTTTAATGCCGTTAGGCGAAAGTTTTTGGAAATCCATATTTTTAAACGACGGATGTTACAAGTTGGTATCAGAGAAGTAAATAGTACAACATAAATGCTTTTATACTGTTACATATAATAGTGTTGTCTTTGAATGTCTATTGAAAATAGTGTTATATAAAATGATGAGATATTTTTCCAGAAACTAAAGAGACCAAAATTGTGAAATTCTTAAATGCATTTATGACTATTAATGTGAAGTTCGTTTAACTTAAATGTATTGAAGTAAATGAGTTATGTAATTAACTTATATATTTCACACAAACATACAAACAATTACAAAAAAGTAAAAAATAACTTTTGTGAACTTGATCATATAACATCTTAATAATATAAAAGTAATTACTAAGTTAATGACTGCAAACACATTATATGTAAACCTTATTGCGCATCAATTTCTTCATCACTATGCACAAAATACTCAATTCTATTGATTGTAGGTTCAGTTTCATAATGCATTTCACCTGAAACCTTTTTATATAAGTAAACCGATACGAGAAGAATTAATATTTGTAGTGTTTATCAAACATGGTCGTACGTGTGAAAAGGCATTTTGGAGCGCCTTGAAATTGATAACGAAAAAATTTATCGCCTAATTGTTTTGGAAAAAGAATTGGCTAAAATCTGATATCGAAAGGAAATGAAATAGAAATGAGTCATGAATTAAAAATTACAAAGATAATCCTTGTTTTACATATTAAGAATTTGATTTTTCAGTGAGCATAGTTTGTGTACCAGTTTTTATATCGAGCATAACTCACTTGTAAGGGATGATTCACGTGTTGATCACTATAAAGAAAATTTAGATATAAGTGTGTAGTTTAAAATCCAACTGGAATCATGTAAAAACAATAAGTAGAGCTCGAGATATGCATGTTTGAAGTCAGTGTGGTAAAATCTAACTTTTAGCTAAAAATATGTAATATCATCATAACTTTACCAGTATATATATTCCGAGATCACCAATTCTAACAAGAAGAAGGAAGAAAGTGATATTCGCCATGAGATCTTGAAGTTTCTTGGCTTTTCAACTGAAATAGAATTAAACTCTACATGAGATAAGTTTGTAAAAATCAGTCAACTTATGTTGCGAAAAAAAAAGAGAATAATTACTATAGAACTTACTTTTCCTCATTTTGCCGATAAAATTAAAAAAAAAACACCTTCCTTCGATTTGATATAAAAACACTTGGTAGATGATGACTTGTTCAAACCCAAATAGGTATGCATTGAAAGTTGGTAACTTAATTACAACAACCTTTTGTTTCCGGATTCCACTTAACATTATTTACCTACTCAAAATTATTACCTACTCAAATTTAATGCTTTCTAATGGAAATGTGCAGGGGGGGGGGGGGGGGGGGGGGGGGGGGGGGGGGGGGGGGGGGAAGTGTGCAGGGAACACTTTCAATTCTTCATGGAAATGTATGCCTCATCTTGTAACTTCAATTGATGATATGATGGCGAATTTTAAATTTTACTAATATTAAATACTTTTTTGGCTTTTATAGTTTCTCAATATTTGATGGGTATTTGGTTTTATTGGGTTATGTCTTTCTAAGCTTTTAATTTTAGATATCTTTAATGAAAATGAACCAAATAATACAACATAAATGTTTTACAGTGTTACACAAAATAATGATATCTTGCATGTCTCTATTTAAAAAAAGTGTTATATAAAATGATGGGATATTTTTTCAGAAACTAATGAGACCAAAATTGTGAAATTCTTAAATGCATTTATGACTATTAATGTGAAGTTCGTTTGACTTAAATGTATTGAAGTAAATGAGTTATGTAATTTGTTTATATCTCACAAACATACAAACAATTACAAAAAAATAAAAATAGAAAATAATAACTTTTGTAAACTTAATCATATAACATCTTAATAATATAGTGGTTACAAATTTAGAGATTTCAAAAAAAAATATTATATTTAAACCTAATTATATATCAATTTCTTCATCACTATACACAAAATATTCATTTCTATTGACAACTTTTCGGTCTTGACATTAATCATAAGGGTCGATCAATGAAATAATTGACTACATTAATAAGCTTAATCGACCTTTTTATGGAGGAAAAAGAAATGTGTCAGCTATTATATTTTACTCATTGTTTTATATAAGCAACTCAGTCAAAAACAAGAAGCGTAAACTAAATTAAAAAAAACATTGACAAAACCCAAAACACATGTAGATTCAAACAAAATACTAATAATCACTCGTCCCAAAAAAAGCATGTAAAAAAGAGAGAGGAGAGAACGTCATGGTAAAAGAATGTAAATTAAGATAGATTTGAATGAGTGAATCCAACCCAATTAACATTACATAATTTATTCTCTACGTTTGTAGGAAGGGTATAAACAACCCCAAATCTATAGGAGCCAAGTAGGCATAATTACATCAAATAAACACAATTTCCAAATCGTTCTTTATCTCATATAAATATTCATGTATAATTCATCATGTTATGAGACAATAATCCAATTAGTTTATTAACATATAGATATAAATACTGTCCTGATTTTTCACTTTCTTATATAGATATAACATATATTATAAGTCATGAACCAATATGTGTTTTTTTAGACGTATATGATTAGATATTTATGATTCGCATTTACTATGTTGTCGGTTGTTTAATGTTGGGAAACCAGCGGATTTCTATTTAAACTTGTTTGATGATATGGCTAGTAACACCAATTAACAAATGAACTAAACAGATTTGTTAGTTTGGACTTTTAAAGTTTAATTCCCCTCTCTTTTAACGTCGTTAGGCGAAAGTTTTTGGAAATCCATATTTTTAAACGACGAGTGTTACAAGTTGGTATCAGAGAAATGGTTTAAGTGAACCAATGACTAATAAGACCATAGGATTTGGACTTAAACCGTAAGATCAGACATGCTAGGCTTAAGTAGTTGAGCTTTAGCCTTACGATGAGATGTTGTTAGGACGGGTTGGGATGAGTGAGAGTGTTGGATTAAGGCTATATGATGATTGATTGATTGATGATATGTTAATATGTTTTTAGCATTTATTCTTCTGTTTCTCGCTTTTCCGTCACTAGATTATTCTATTGCAAGGATAGACGGTCCCCAAGGTGATGTGCTATTTCCCTATCTGAATTTGCTAAATGTGCACTGTAATTTATGTGTGAAGTGGTTGAAATGAAAGGAAATTTGTTGGATTAGGTGAAATGGTGTTCCGTCAATGGTGTCCAACCCACGAGGTTAGTGACAAGGACCGCAACGGAAATGAGATATTGTATGGATGATAAGAATTATGTGAATGGAATTGGTGGAAGAATCTGATACACAAATGTGGTAATTAACATGCATGTGAAGTGATACATTTACAGTTATGGTGCGAAACATAATTGCAAGCGTATCACGACGTGAGCGTGTTTGTATGGCCATACTTGTGTTGACCGGTGTAGAAAGTAACGAAGTTGACAAGATTTCTATGGAGTGTTGTATTATGTTGTTGAGCCTACGGGCTTAAAGGACATGGATTTGAAGTTTGACGAGTGCAGTTGATGTTGGATACTTGAAGGGTTATAAGTAGGTGACGCATAGAAGGGTTACCGGGCACACGTTTGGAAGGATACAATTACAATTCCGGTCGTGAACGAAATTGTAAATGTATCACGACATGTGTGTGTTTGTGAGACTGTGTCTGTGTTGATCCGAATGAAGTGAAGATGAGAATGATGGAATCACTGGATGGTAGCATATTTAACCACGTGAAGAGTAGTCATGGATCTATGGATTAAAGAATGATGAAGCTGAACCAAGTAAAGAAATTAACACTAAAGTCGATTGAACCCTTAACCATGAAACCCTTCCATTCTATGAACACTACTTTATGATGTGAGGCTACATTCCAGCTGCGAAGTGTTAAGGTTGTGCTTGGGATTAAGGTTCGGAGTTTGAAAAAGAATTCGTTTAAAGGTTTAAAACATGGGGTACTTGATCGAACTGGACAACATGCGGCGCATACTATGGTTTGTTTTGGATTTACGACTCGTTTAGTTTTGATTTCGCTATGGGATGATGTATGACAATTAGGACAAGTACCTACAGGTGGAGATTTTTCCTGATACTGCATGAGTGTAAAGGTGATGTTGATATCTTATATTTGTACAAAAATTTTATGTATGACTGCTTCTCAAGATAAAGAGTTTGTCACTTAAGAAAAGTTAAGACGTCGGATGATGGAGTTATTTATAGTCTCTTAAAGCAGAAGAAGTAAAAGTTTTTAAGAACATCTTATTCCGAATTGATCATGTTTCTCGCCTATGTGATTCATCTATGTAAGGCAAATGCTATATTTCTAAAGTGAGGCCACTCGTAGTTTTGAGATGTACTATTAATGTTCCCGGTTTCGTTGCGATCGTGAGGTCGCGCCTTCAAGTGATATGTTTCTAGTGTTATTTTCATGCAAACACGCCTTCTATTTTGTTCTCCATTATAGGAAGAAGTTAATGTTTTAGATTGTGGGATGTATTTCTTTTATAAGATAGATTTATGATGTTGCTACCATTTGTGGATGATGAAAGTCTTTGATGTGTATGAATTTAAGGAATCAAGCCTAAAGTTTTCTCTAGATCGTTTAGTCAATACGTCTAACAAGGAAAATATTGCCTATTCTAAGTATGACGAATAAATGTTTGCGTAAAGAACGTTATTACGATTTTCAACTCGAAGAGACTTAGTTTTAAATTCCTCAAAAGTGAGTAAAAGTTAAGGGAGCAGCTGATGCTTAATGTTGAAAGGAACAAAGTTCTATATATTAGCTAAGTCCGTGGTTGCGAGGTTATAGTGAGTGCTTGACTACGGCGATTTAGCTCAAGATAACGTTCTTTGAGACAAAGAATGTAGTAGAAATGGAGCATAGTCAGAAGAGGTGAGATAAACCATCATGAAGCAATACGTTTAAAAGTAAGATTTCGGTATCCGAGAACGAAATGACCAAAAAGTTGTACTTGAGGAGGTTTATGAACCGTGGTAACATGCTTATTTGGTTTTTTCACACTTTTTTTTTTCTTTTAGGTCAATTAACCTTCTTGTGGCCACACCCCGTAGGACTTCGTATTTTCTCAAGTCGCATTCTTCTTGAATCCTCAACTAATATATTGAAGATTTTGTCATATTACATCCCGTTCAAGTTTTCAACAACGAGTTACTTCTTGGTTTATTGCAACCTTTAAACAAAAATATCTATGTTGGGCGAGTTATGATTTGTCAACGTCACACGCATACCACCATTCGGGTTTTACCACATCCCATCATGTTTGAGTTTTCTACCACGGGTTACTTTTTTCGTTTTGTTCTCCATTATAGGAAGAAGTTAATGTTTTAGATTGTGGGATGTATTTCTTTTATAAGATAGATTTATGATGTTGCTACCATTTGTGGATGATGAAAGTCTTTGATGTGTATGAATTTAAGGAATCAAGCCTAAAAGTTTTCTCTAGATCGTTTAGTCAATACGTCTAACAAGGAAAATATTGCCTATTCTAAGTATGACGAATAAATGTTTGCGTAAAGAACGTTATTACGATTTTCAACTCGAAGAGACTTAGTTTTAAATTCCTCAAAAGTGAGTAAAAGTTAAGGGAGCAGCTGATGCTTAATGTTGAAAGGAACAAAGTTCTATATATTAGCTAAGTCCGTGGTTGCGAGGTTATAGTGAGTGCTTGACTACGGCGATTTAGCTCAAGATAACGTTCTTTGAGACAAAGAATGTAGTAGAAATGGAGCATAGTCAGAAGAGGTGAGATAAACCATCATGAAGCAATACGTTTAAAAGTAAGATTTCGGTATCCGAGAACGAAATGACCAAAAAGTTGTACTTGAGGAGGTTTATGAACCGTGGTAACATGCTTATTTGGTTTTTTCACACTTTTTTTTTTGTTTTTTTTTTACATTGTTGCCATTGTGTAATATCTATATATACATATAATCATTTTGGTTAGTTTACAACAATCAAAAATCTTACAAACACTCCAAAATCATGACAAAACACTAAAATCACTCACTCAAAACTCACTTTAACATGGCAACACCAAGTTCTTCTAATGACAAAACACAACCACGTAAAAATGTCGTTCGAGTGTTAACTACGACTCGAGCACAAGATGTTTGGGGTACTTGTTTCGATTTGGTGGAGTTTGAAGATGGAACACAAGGGGCGAGATGTAAAAAGTGTAATATCCATTTGGGTGCCGGTTCCAACACAACGTTAAGGTTGCATAGAGATAATTATTGTAAAGTATTAAAAAACGTTGCAAAGGAAGGTCAATCAACAATGGCACGAGACGGGAGTATTTTTGCATACTCGCCGGAGGTGTGTCGTCAACAATTTGCACAATTCGTGATTCAAGAGGCATTGCCGTTCAACCACTTTGACAACCCGCGATTCACCAAGGTCGTTCAAACCTCACTTCAACCTCGATATACTCAAGTAAGCCGTGCTACTCTTAGACGTGATTGTATGAAATTATGGAAAAAGGCTAAAGAAGAATTAAAAACAAGTTTTGAAAATTTAAAAACAAGTGTAAACTTAACTACCGATGTTTGGTCCGCGCCTCATGGTTTGCCCGGTTCTTACTTATGTGTTACCGTCCATTGGATTCAACCCGAAACGTGGCAAATCATGAAGCGTACCATTGCTTTTGAAAACTTTGAATATCCTCACACGGCTCAAAACTTATTTGTTATTTTGAATGATGTAATAAAAAGGTTTAAACTACAAGAAAAAGTCTTTTCCATTTCTTTTGATAATGCTAGTAACAATACTAGTGCCGTAAAAAAGCTCATTCTAAAATACAATCCGCCTTTGAAGGGTGCTTTTTACCATGGTCGATGTGTAGCTCATATTATAAACTTGGTTGTCCAAGATGGGTTGGCGGTGTGGGAGGTGAATCATGCAAAATCCGAGTTTAAAAGAATGTTACAAGACATATTCATGGGGGGTGGAGCTAGATATAAAGCATATATGAGATTGTGTAAGGAAACGGATAAACCGTTTTTGACCCCTAATTGGGATGTGCCCACAAGATGGAATTCGACCTATAAAATGTTTTTGTGTGGTTTACGTCAAAAAGATACTTTACAAGTTTTTCATGATATGCTTGTTGATAAGAAAAAGGCTAAACGATATTCGACGGAAAATTGGTCTCTAATTGAACAAATAACCGAATTTCTCAAAATCTTTTTAGATGCAACCACTTTGTTATCCGGTGTTTATTATCCCACGTCTCATTTGGTTCTAAAACAAATTTATTTGTTGAGTGAGAAAATTGGTGAATTTCAATGGAAGGGTGGGTTGTATGAAAAAATGGTAGATCCCATGAAAAAGAAACTTGCTAAGTATTTTAAGGAAATACCACATACTTTTGCTTGTGCCGCCGCATTAGACCCATGTATGAACGTTAACGGGGTGAGACTACTTATTGAAAAAATAAGTATTGGTTTGGATTTGCATCTTGAGGACCCATTTCATGCAACAAAAGCAATTGAAGAGTTTAAAAAAGCTTTTAAAGACTTGTTTAAATGTTATTTTGCTAAACATGGTGGTAATGTTGGTTCAAGTTCGTCTTCATCATCTTATTTTACACCTTCTCGAAGCTCAAACCCAATGACTAACTTTTTAAATGAGTTGAGAAGTGATAACACTAAAAGGGCTAGGGTGAAGGTGTAACACCCGTTTCGTAAAAATATGGATTTCCAAAAATTTTGCCTAACGGCGTTAAATCATGCGGAAACGATTTAGGAAAATACTCAACTAAGGAAAAACAGTTGAGAAAACATAAGTGGTGTTACTAATAGCATCAAATCAGTAATAAAAGAAATCCATAAGATTGCCCAACATAAAGCAATTATAACATAGTCATTACATAAGTTCCATAAAGGAAATCAATAACATAAGGTCTAAGCGAAGCTATTGGGTAAACTAAAGCCAGCTTGATCATCTACCCATCTCTCGCCACAGCTTCACACGTCATCTTACTGCCTAACCTGAGGGTGTCAACACATTAAAAGAAACAAGTGTTAGCTATAAAGCTAAGTAAGATAACACCAGGTTTAAGCAAACATTTCATCCATTTAAATCGTCACTTTAAAACATTACGTCATTTTAATTAGGCATTCATACCACCGTATAAACATATCCACATCACATATCCACATCACATATAAGCATAGAGTTCATGACCCTAAGCGTGCCTAATCAATTTCGTCATCTCATCTCATCTCATTAAGTTGTGACTAGGTCACCGTTAGGTTGTAACCGAAGTTACCATTAAGGAAAGACAATGTCGATCCATGAGTAGCACGTTATGTTCATGACATTAGGTGGGTCATCAGGCCACCCGAAACTACTCGCCACATATGACTTGTTGCAAGGAACCACCCGAGCAACCATTTTAACATACCTATAACCACCGTAAGGCATGACGTACCTATTACCACCGTAAGGCACCATTTATACGTACCTATTACCACCGTAAGGCACGATGTACCTATTACCACCGTAAGGCACGATGTACCTATTACCACCGTAAGGCACAGGTTATGCATAACACTTAACATCTAATTAGCTCGAGCATTTATAGTATTTAGTTTAGATTTCCACCTTTAACCTAAACTAATCCATACTATCATCTTTTCACGTTAGGGCCCTTAAAACGTGCACGTGTCATGGCAACCTAAAAAAAGGTCTAGTGTTCTAGATGAACAAGCCACATATACATGCACATAACAACATTACAACATATCATTAACCACCGTTCATCATAACATATCATATCATAAACATATCATATCATAAACCACCGTTCATCATATCATATCATAAACATAACTACGGGGAAGCATCATAGGCATCGTCATCATTATCCCCGAGTACCTCCCATATCAACCCAACCACATTATAGGTTATACATTACCGTTATGGAGGTTATAGTTTATGAAACCATTTATGTTGCACCCTCAGCGTGACAAAAGTAGTGTATCTTACCTCGTAGTAGTGTATGCGCGTAAACAACAGCTAGTAGTGCTTAATAGTAATCCCCCGACACCTATCGTTCATTAACATATGAAGTATAAGTCATTTGGGACCTTAAATGGACTTGAAAACGAACTTAGATTTGTTCTTACGAACTTAATTCCATAAAATGAACTTAACTGCTTTCTGATCAAAACGAACTTTAAATTCGTTTGCCAAACGAATTTAATCATCCACAAACGAATTTAGACATCTCAAACGAACTTAATCTTTGTTTTCCAAAACGACTTTAGCCAACGGATTTAACAAACGAGATTAGTCTTCCTTTAAACGAAAATAGCTTAAACGAAGTTAAACTTCGTTTTGTCAAACGAACTTAGATTTCCAGAAAACGAATTTAAGCTTCAGGAACGAATTTAAACCTTATTTTCGTCCAGAATTCGAAAACGACTATGTTCTTCATTTTTTTCCAGAAATCGATCGACTTAGGCTGTTCCCAAAACATGTTTTTGACATAATTGAACATCTCTTGATCATAAAGATCGATTATAAACTCGTTTAACACCATTATGAACATCAATTGACCAAAACACATAATAAACTCTAATTCTTTCAAAACTTCTTTTAAAATCAGTTTTTGATTCAAATAGAAACATCTTTTGATCTGAAATATAGCCAACGAATCATTGATTACCTGTAGCAAACGATAGCCAATTCGATTCAATACAAAAACACCCAATTGATTGACCAAAAACTTGGAGATTCCTTAAGAAATCGATTAGGGAATTGAACGAACTGTATGTGTGTTTAGAAAATGTAATTAGGCTGCAATTAATTAGAGATTAGGCTAATTGTAACCCTAATCCCGTTTTTCAACTTTCAGTCTTTGTCAGATTTAGTCCCTGGACTTCATATTAGCTTTATTACACCTTTAAACACCTAATGGGGATATACATAACACATGGAAGCACTTTCGCACACTACATAGACCTTTTACACATCATTAAGTCTACTTTATTGTCACTCATTAAAGATAATTAAATCTTACATATAGGGCACATAAACACATATTTCCACATAAACATATCACGGACTTAGAATTTGACCTAACGACGTTAGTCAACATGAACGATTAAGTTTTGGGATGTTACAGAAGGCGATGAGTTTAGCGGGGAATATGGGAGATATATCCAAACCGATTTTTTGGTCACAATGGGAGGCGATGAGTGTAATTCTTTTGATATATTGGCTTGGTGGAAAGTAAGGGAATCTCAATTTCCCATTCTAGCCACCATGGCCCGAGACTTACTAAGTGCCCAAGCTTCCACGGTAGCTTCGGAATCCGCTTTTTCTCTTAGTGGTAGGGTACTACTATACGAAGAACAAGACTCACGCCGGCATCATTGGAGATGTGCATTTGCTTAAAGGATCACTTAGATGCGGCCGAACGTATACAAGACACTTCATCTCTTGAAGGTGAACTAGACATTGAGCAAGAACTACACATGGTTGAGGTTGAAGAAGGTGTTGCAATATCACTTTCGGATGAAGAAATTGCTCTTGATGAAGCTTCACGTGAAGCTAGTTCCGAAGATGATGAACTCGTTGAAGTTCTAGGACTTGGTGATGATTGAAGACTTGAAGATTTTTAATGAAGACTTGAAGATGCATTGAAGATTGAAGATTAATTGACGATTTGAAGACCTTTTATTAGCAAAGAGTCAAAGACGTTTATTTTTATCATTGAAGACTTGAAGATGTTTATTAAGTATTTGAAGACTTTTATTTATTAAGTGTTTGTTAATGGAGACTTTTATTATCAAGTATTATTAAGTATTTGAAGACTTTGAAGACTTGAAGAATGAAGACTAGTTGAAGACTTGAAGACACAAAGTTGAAGAATTTATATTAGTGAAGACTTTTATTAACGAAGACGTTTAATTTTAATGTCGAACTCGTTTGAAGTTTGAACATCTTTTTATTGTGTGTTTGAAGACTTTTTATTAAGTATTTGAATGTGGACTAAAACTTTGATCTATAATAAAAAGTATGCATTTTTAAGCGAAAAAGAGACTAATAATTCAATTACGGCAAAGTGTAACCGGTTACTAACCGGTTTGGTACCCGACCCGGTTACTAACCGACCCTAACCAGTTACAAGTGGGTTGGGTTTCAAGCCTCTCCAAACCGGGTTGAACCCGACCCGGTTAGAGGTCAAACCCGGTTAGAGAAAAGTCAACTCTAACCGAATCGGGTTCCAACCCTAACCGGTTTTGGCCGTAACCGAAGTTTGTACACGACTACAGTATTTTATATCCAACCCTCGTCATAGTTGGCAAATCCGACGTTACAAGTAGGTACAACTTCATTGTTGATTGATATTTTGTAAGGCATTATCACAAGTTATTTTATCTCATGAATGACATGAGCTATCAGAGGGCATTAGAATTAAACATCCAATAAGCTCAAAAAGAATGAATAATTTTGTACCCTAAAACAATGACATAAACACATATTTCCACATAAACATATCACGGACTTAGAATTTGACCTAACGACGTTAGTCAACATGAACGATTAAGTTTTGGGATGTTACAGAAAAGTCTTACGGAATATGGGAGATATATCCAAACCGATTTTTTGGTCACAATGGGAGGCGATGAGTGTAATTCTTTTGATATATTGGCTTGGTGGAAAGTAAGGGAATCTCAATTTCCCATTCTAGCCACCATGGCCCGAGACTTACTAAGTGCCCAAGCTTCCACGGTAGCTTCGGAATCCGCTTTTTCTCTTAGTGGTAGGGTACTTACTATACGAAGAACAAGACTCACGCCGGCATCATTGGAGATGTGCATTTGCTTAAAGGATCACTTAGATGCGGCCGAACGTATACAAGACACTTCATCTCTTGAAGGTGAACTAGACATTGAGCAAGAACTACACATGGTTGAGGTTGAAGAAGGTGTTGCAATATCACTTTCGGATGAAGAAATTGCTCTTGATGAAGCTTCACGTGAAGCTAGTTCCGAAGATGATGAACTCGTTGAAGTTCTAGGACTTGGTGATGATTGAAGACTTGAAGATTTTTAATGAAGACTTGAAGATGCATTGAAGATTGAAGATTAATTGACGATTTGAAGACCTTTTATTAGCAAAGAGTCAAAGACGTTTATTTTTATCATTGAAGACTTGAAGATGTTTATTAAGTATTTGAAGACTTTTATTTATTGAAGTGTTTGTTAATGGAGACTTTTATTATCAAGTATTATTAAGTATTTGAAGACTTTGAAGACTTGAAGAATGAAGACTAGTTGAAGACTTGAAGACACAAAGTTGAAGAATTTATATTAGTGAAGACTTTTATTAACGAAGACGTTTAATTTTAATGTTTAATGTCGAACTCGTTTGAAGTTTGAACATCTTTTTATTGTGTGTTTGAAGACTTTTTATTAAGTATTTGAATGTGGACTAAAACTTTGATCTATAATAAAAAGTATGCATTTTTAAGCGAAAAAGAGACTAATAATTCAATTACGGCAAAGTGTAACCGGTTACTAACCGGTTTGGTACCCGACCCGGTTACTAACCGACCCTAACCAGTTACAAGTGGGTTGGGTTTCAAGCCTCTCCAAACCGGGTTGAACCCGACCCGGTTAGAGGTCAAACCCGGTTAGAGAAAAGTCAACTCTAACCGAATCGGGTTCCAACCCTAACCGGTTTTGGCCGTAACCGAAGTTTGTACACGACTAATGGTGGTTGCATAATTTATTTCCATGTCATAGTTGGCAAATCCGACGTTACAAGTAGGTACAACTTCATTGTTGATTGATATTTTGTAAGGCATTATCACAAGTTATTTTATCTCATGAATGACATGAGCTATCAGAGGGCATTAGAATTAAACATCCAATAAGCTCAAAAAGAATGAATAATTTTGTACCCTAAAACAATGACATAAACACATTTTCTGAAAGGGGGCTACTACAGTACTACCCTCAATTCAAGAAACTAAATCCTGCATAAAGGACGTTGCATGTAACATTATTTTCCATGTATGTCTAAATTGGGAAGTCAGAAAAACTCATCAGGGTGAGCTTAAAAATTCGTAAGCTATAACCACGTGGTATGAAGTATTGACTGAACAGCACACCAGAGAGAAAGGTGAACATCCAGCCAACGGATAAACCAAAATTCCAGCTTCTTGGAGTCAGCTAATTACAAACCTACAACAGAGCAAAACATCATTAATGTCATGTTTTATTAGGGGTACTTGGGTATCCTTTAAATGGGCCAAATGCCGGAACTAAATGAGTAATCACTGAAAACAGCATATGACTTGATCATTTCCATAAGGGCAAATTGTATAAGGTAACATGCTTAAAAAATGATATATGTAAGCGACTTTTAAACCTTTTGATTTTAAAGTGACGCGACATCGTTACCCAATCTAAACCATCGTGAATATTTTATTGTATGAAATTACGCTCATATGGCACGTGGAAATGTTTTAACTTACAAGATAACCTCGAATTAAACTTTTTGAAAGTATATTACAATTGTTACAATTATATATATATATATATATATATATAGGGGTGGGTTATTTTGAGTACAAGGGGAAAAAAAGTACAAAAAGTACAACCTTCTTCCTTCTTCTCCGGCCACCTTCTTCTCCGGCGACCGCCACACCTCCTCCTTCTCCGGCGAACAACCACCGCCACCACCTCCGGCGACATCTCCGGCGACTTTCCGGCGAGAATCAGGTTCGTTTTCGGGTGGATACGGTACGGGCGTTGCCCTCATCCGTTCTAAACTGACCGTCAAGGGACGCATATGGGAATCGTATGGATTTGATGGGCGGCGATCCAAGAGATGGTAACGGTTTGCTACGGTACGGGCGAAGCCCTTGCTGCCGGCGCCAGCGCCGTGGTTGGGGTGGTCGGAGATGATGGTGGTTGGTGGTGGTTGTCTCGCCGGAGAAGGAGGTGGTGGCTGGCGGCGGCAGTCTCGCCGGAGAAGAAGAAGGTGCCGCAGCAGCCGGAGAAGGAGGAAGAAGGAGGAGGAAGGCTTGATCTGATCCGTCCAAAGCTTTGATCGGACGGC
This sequence comes from Erigeron breviscapus, assembly GCA_034093135.1. NCBI lineage: Eukaryota > Viridiplantae > Streptophyta > Magnoliopsida > Asterales > Asteraceae > Erigeron > Erigeron breviscapus. The sequence continues at coordinate 251,052,716 of CM067167.1, forward strand.
TGGTGGCTGTTCCTTGGTACTTTTTTTTCCCCTTGTACTCAAATTAACTTTCCTCTATATATATATATACACATATATTATATTATTATAAACTGCAGCCTGAAATAGAAGCCCACTTAAAGAGCATTATTACAATTTTCTAAGAGTATAAGAAACAGCCAATACATACCAGGAGCGACCGTAATAACATCTCACTATGTATGCTTTCCATCATGGAACTGGGCATTCTTGGATGACTTGAATGATTCAAGAAACTTTGTTGCTGACTCGAACTCTTGTTTCTGCCTTTGCTTGTCCCATTGGTGTTCAGCTGCCAATATCTCGATCACACGGGGGAGTGCCCGGCCTGCTGCATCAGTATCAAGAAAAGCAAGTCGGGATCGCCTAGCAATGAAATCCACTGCAGATTCACAATACTCATTCCGAGCACAGTAGGCCACCTCAGCTTCAAGGTACGGGTACCCATGGGCAAGACGCTTGCCAAGATTTTCTTTCTACATGAATAGGAGTGTAGATACATGCATTAAAACCCTTTCAACGATATAAATGAATTATGGAACCAAAGTAAGTTTATAAAATTTCTGTAAGAATTAAAATGTGCATGAGAGTAAACTTTGATCGAATGATTGCGAAAAAGAAATCATGTTGCAATTTTCAAAAGATCAGAGAGTAAATTTGTACAGGTTATCATAATGGCATCCTAAATTTTCCCAATTGCAACACACTACAAACAAAAAAGGTGAAATTCAATCGCCTTCTCACTTCTGAAAATAAAAAAGACACCCTCTCAGATTGCCACGACAAATAAGAATCCTCACAATAGAACATGATCAAATGGATCATTTGGCAAATACATGTATATGATTAAAGTCAGATGTAAACGAAGGAAAAGTAGGACCATTACAAACTAAATGAATCATTTGTGCATCAAAATTACTACAATAATCTTTTAGCACACAGGTTTGGAGACATCCCAATAAGCAAATTTCCTAAAACTTAAGATATCTTGTTGGAATTAATCTAATAACTATAAAATACTAATATGTGATTGTGAGCAAATTAAAACTGGGTGATGGAGAACACGTAGTAAAGATAAGAGGAAAACCTGAGCTATGGAAGCTACTTTTTCACCCATGGTACCATACGAGTGAGACAAATGCTTGGCAGCAGCAGTGTCCATGACTCCAGGAACAACTTTTCCAGTGTGTGAAACCTTCATCCGTACATATTCTTGAGCAAGCACGGTGAAGAATGCAGGATCCCATCCATCTCCACCCACGAGGCGTAAATTGGATGTCAAACTGCTGTTTGCTGGATTCAGCTTCCCAGACTTAATAGCTGCATCGACTGCATCCTCAGCCATGCTGAAGTTGATTTAAGTTTAGTATAAGGATAGTACGATAAAGACTTAACGATTGATACCTAGAGATTAACAGACTGCATAATAGGTTGAAACAAGTTTGGGTAAAATGGTTTAGTTTTTATCCTGGTTGGGTTGTGTTAACCCGAACACTTGACTGTCGTATATAATCCAATTTTAACAATCACATTGCAAAAGGTACCTTCTATATGTGGTCCACTTTCCTCCAGTAATCGTGACCAAACCAGGAAGATCTTCACATACAACATGATCTCTTGAAATGCTCTCTGTGTTCTTCGCGTTTGGATCAGTTGCCAAAGGCCGGATACCACTCCAAGCAGAAAGAACATCTGTGCGCCGTACCTATAGAATAAGCACAGACAAGTTAAGATGAAGAAGAAAAAACCAGACTGGCAATCTAGGAGGTCACAAGAGATGGCACTTTGGACCCATTACCAACAAGTTCAAAGTCGTCTATATCTATAATCTATAATCTATAATCTATATCTATAATCTATAATCTATATCTATAATCTATAATCTATAATCTATATCTATAATACCCATAGTTGTTAGACTCGTACGAGTCCCGAGTCGACTCGTACGAGTCGGATCAGAGCAAAGAAAAAAAGTGACGACTCGGACATGGACTCGTAGCTGCTTTTGACTCGTGTTGTCTCGTGCGATTCGGGTTGTGACTCGGTCCGAATCGATCCGTCTCGGGAATCGGGCGAGTCACAAAAAACCTCTTTTTGGTGGGTTTTCAGCCGGATCTGTTGTCGGGTAATGATGATGGGTACAAAGGTGGTGGAGCGGTAGTGGTCTAGTGGTGGTTTACGACATTAGGATAACATGATGTTGGTCTGGATCGTTTGGAAAAAGACTGAGTAGACTAAAATTGAATAAGAAGAAATAGAGAGAGAAAAGTGTTGCTGGTTTTTCGTTCCAGTTCCTTTCTTTTACTCGTATGAAATGTGAAATGTGTGGAACTGTGAACTGTCTATGGAATCTTTTCTCCATCATATCTATGTTTTAAATATTGTGCCCATTTAAATATGTAGTATATCATTTACATCTATTACATTTGGATTTTGGTTGAATTCTGTTGGATATTAAAGATCCTGTTAAAAAAAATACTCAAACTTTTATTATAAAAATATGATACTATAAAAAAAATATGTTTACTATATAGTTTTTCAAATTAATTGTATAATATATTTTTAAGATTATCAATATATGTATGTTTTTATACATAACATATATGTTTTAATTATATATTTTTATTTTTATGACTCTTACGATACGAGTCACGATTCAAAAATTTCACAAAACGAGTCGTATCACGAGTCACGAGTTGACAACTATGATAATACCTTATAAAAGAGGAACCCACCCCCCACAAATCTCAAATAAGGAATTGAACTACCTAAAATACCCCTCTCCTTTATTAACTAATTTAAACATCTCCACCTAATATATCTATAATACCCTTAATGAAATAATTTACTATATAAATCTCTCAACTCTTAAAATAACTACACTAACTCCTTTAACATTAAAATTACTTTTACATTCACCATCATTGCCGCCCCCACCACCCGTCACCGCCACCGTTGCGACACAACCGCCACCACCTGTCGCCACCACCGCCGCCACCACAACCCCGCGCCGTTACCGCCATCACCGCCGCATTGCGCGGGCATACGTCTCGTTTAAATAGAAGATTTAAACCATTTTATTCAAAACATTAGACTATTATTGAAATAACACGATTTGTTATCATATTTGACGCCCTTGTTATTTTTAAAAATTTAAAACTTATGAGCAAAAAGTGTTTGGGTCAACCTAATCCATCCTGTTTCGAATTGCATCAACAAAACTAGTCGTTTTCACTCATTTACCCAACCAACCCATTTGCAACCAGTAAATGAAAAATACAAACCTGAACATTAAGATAATCACAGATCGCATCCAGTATAAATTCAATTTCGTCCTCGTGAGGTTCTGGTAGCATGGTAATGCTTGTATTAGAGTCGGTTGTACCAGCAACTGTCCTTCCTAACCATGGGAGCATGAATACAACTCGTCCGTCCTTTGTTTTGGGAACAATCAAGCCCATTCCTTCAGGAGAATAATAATCGGGCAGCACAATGTGCACACCACTACTGGGACAGATCATCGGTTTTGCTTCTTTATCAGCCAGATTTCTAACAGAGTCACAAAATGGTCCACCGGCATTAACAACCACCTTCGCATATGTATCAAACTCTGCCCCTGTAAACTCAAAACCAAATAAAAACAAATACTTCAATTTGAATGCAATAAGATATTCTGTTGATATAATAGTATATTGAACGCCTACAAACCTTGTAAATCATTTTATTAAAAAAAGGTTAGATTCTTATTGAAGTAATAAGAATCTAATGAAATATCCAGGTTTATTTCAACATGAAATATCCTTTTCAAACAAAATTTAATATGAAATAAGCAGCAAGTGCCAGAATATATAATGTGACAATGCAAGTCTGGATAGCCAATGAGGTGTCATCTAAACTTAGATAACTATTTGGTTTACATAAGAAAAGCGTTGTTTATTTTACCTGATAAGTTGTCCTGAATCCGTGCTCCTATTATCCGTTCCCCACCCTCCTCTTTTAGAAAAGATACAACTTCTGCATGATTAAGTACAGAAGCACCAGCTAATGCAGCAGTACATGCTAAGCCAACATTAACCCGTGAATCATTCATTTGTCCATCATAATAGACTACTGTTCCCTTCAAACTTCTATCTTTTCCTTTTCTTGCAAGTGTCGGGAATAGCTCAGCAGATTCTTGTGCCGAGTAATATCTAGACAGATGAAGTAGACGCCTGCCTGCCACTAGATCATACATTTTCAAGCCCACCCAATAGTATACTGCCTCAAACCAGCTAAAACATGGTGTCATGCAGGGCAAGGCATGGCACAGGTGAGGAGCATTATCAATAACCTGTTTACGCTCTTCTAGAGCATGAAAAACCAACTTTAGTTGCCCATAATCTAGATTGAATACGGCTTTTTCCAAGTAGCGAACACCTGAAAAGTTAATGAGTACAGATATTTGAATTGGTAAAAGAAAAACAACAACAGGTGATATCCACTATTTACATATAAATGGATGTCCCCTTCAGTTTGTTGTTGGATGAAAAAAACTAATATGGAGATTTGTAATGCAATTCATTTCCTTATTTTTCATTATTCTTGTCTAAGTAGTTGCCTTTCGAAGTAGTTTATGCCTTGGCCTTACTATTTATTGCCATCAACTGCTAATAGCTCCCTTGAGCTAAACAAATACTCCTCCATTCCCCAAAAAAAGGCAACAACGATACACTTATATGTTAAACCCAGTCAAATTATAATGCAAGCTATCCAGTTTAGTCTAGCTATCATTTCCCCCCTCAAACCTGCAGTCCACAAAATTAACTTCAAAATTTACCCACTTATTCCAGAGTGAAAGTACAGCTCCTTAATTGGGAGGGGGTAATCATTTCAATGGTCATAATCAATAACAGTGTACACGCCAAAATCCAGAGAGAGCATCCTGACTCCTGACCAATTAAAGATAACTTGAATTTGCTCACAATTACAAAAGGAGTACCCTAAAGAGATTTGAATATGAACTAGCTGTAAATGATGATTATCAATACAAACAAAACCTCGAAGAAAACACGAACTAGAATTGTCCTAAAACATATACACCATCTTTTCTAGGTCATATCGACTCACAATTCACCAGCCAAAATCCAGTGAAATGCTCTTGCAGAAAGTGGACATCACAAAATATTGCTCATTATTCAAAAAGGAATCAACACAAGATATTTGAAGACACTCTAGTAATAACTCCATCACAAATAGAGCCTAATAGAACAAAATAATCAAAATCGTTCTTAAATTTAGAAAGCAACTAAGTTAACTACCATAGTTGCAAAACTACTACCCCTATCTAGCAGCTTTCAAATAAGTATCTAATTCCATTATTGAAAAATGATACATGTGCCTAAAAGGGAGAGTACAAGTTCTAAAAACAAGAAGATGAGGAGTGAGACAATATAGATTTAATATTTCAATTATCAATGGTGTAGGTATTTTTGAAGGCACATATCTTTGGCCTACCTATAACTACTATCCCATTATATGCAAGTGCTTAAGTGCAATACGAAAGCTCAAATAAACAATTTTGCTCAATAACTTATTAACTTCCAAATTAACTTAAATTACACTTCAGAATTCAGTACACATCAGGTACAAAGGTTTACACAATGGAGCTTGTGGTTGTGGCATCATAACCAAAACCGCTCAGTGAATAGCTTTCAAATCAATTAAAAACCAAATTGAGATATTATTAGCAAATAGCAAGTCGCAGCTCATGATGCAGGCTTCGCAGCATCAACAAATACTCACAAGTCGTCATCAACTGGATGTCATAGAAAGCATGTTGCGTGTATCCAATAGATGCAAGTGTCTAATAAGTAGTTTCCAAATTAGCTTAAAACACACTATTAGCATCTCAGAATCTAATAGATGTATAAACGCAGTATAAATGTATAATACAACTTGTGTACACGATTCACTGCATCCTAACCCTGAACAAGCGCCTAAATAAAATTCCTTGCAATCGCCAATTCATGATCATATAATTGATTAATACAGCTGGAGACAAGAATTGCAGATACCAAATAACTCTCCATTTCCAGTATGTACAAAGGTATAAAGGTAAAACTCAACCAAAACAAAACATTCAGCTCAATAAGTTCCAAAGTAACTTAAATCATATTATTAGAATCTCGCTACCCAATACATGCATTTATCAACACCATAAAGCTCGTCTGGACAATTTGTAGCATCTTAACCCTAAACAACTACCATTAAATCAACTGAAACAAGTTTTAGGAAGTTATTCACAATTCATGATCACCTCATCGAGATTACTCCTTACATGTAACATCCTAAACGACCACTTGCATAACATAATAGCTTCCAAATCGACTAAAAATCAAACTGAAACAATTTCAATTCGACTGAAAAAGTCATATGAATCACATCATCATTACTTCCATGTCACAATCGACTAACTGTCCATAAGTCATAGCAATCAGCTAGCCATAAACGACTGCCTACAGCCTGAATACCTCTCAAATCAACGAATTTTTTATTTTAAAAAAAGTCATTAACAATTCATGATCACATCATTGATTGCTCAAACGTCATAGTCTACTAAATGTTCTACACTATCATAACAATACAATTATACAAACATATATATACACCTACATTCATCTATACATATATAATATCGTTAATAGTATATGTCCGCCTAAATCACTATAAAATCAACTAAAATAGCTTTATTTGAAGCTAGAACTTACATACAATACATATATACATACACGTAATATAAAAATTATCGCAAAAAAATAAAAAAAAATTCTCAAATCAAAAACTACCTCCATGAATCAACTTAGTAGACCTAGAAGAGGTTCCAGAGGAAAAATCATCTCGCTCCACAAGGCCAACACGTAAGCCTCTAGTAACGGCATCAAGTGCGACGCCGCAGCCGGTGGCGCCACCGCCGACGACTAAAATGTCGAGCGGATTTGAAGAATTTGCACCGATTAGTGACGATTGTTGTATATCACGTGACGGAACCACCGGATTGTTAATGATCTTATCTCTTATTGTATTTAATGCTTTATTATTATTGAGATCGTTCGATGAGATGTTAGGATTACGTAGTGCCACGTAGGATCCGGTTACTGCGACTGTTAACGTCGCTGCTGCCGTAAGACTCACGCGCCGCGCGCGAAAAAAACTCGCCATTTTTTAAGAGAGAGACAGAGACAGAGAGGAGAAGGATATTTTTGACTTTTTGGTGTTGGTCTTCTTTTTTCCTTTAACTTGGGATTTGTGTATATATATTGTGTAAAGATAAAGAGCTTTTTATGTCATCTTTTTTAGTACAAGAAAAGATTTCGACCAATCGGGGAAATGATATACGTGTTTAATTGAAAATATAAAACTTTCCTTAGTTTTTTTAGAAAGAAAATCAAAACTTGTTTGAACTATGTATTTATTTAAGTATACTAGTACCACTGACGCCTAATTATTTATACTTATTATAGTTTTGTTTTTTGAAATTTATTTATACTTATTATAGTTCATTATTTATAATAAAACCTACCTTTTTAATATTTGTTCAAATGCAAATAAACAAAACAAAACAAATAGCCATGTTATATCGTTTCATACTTTCATTACTGTTACTAAAGAATTAAAAGAAAACACCCAACTTTTTCTTGCTTTATCCTGCTCGCTAGAAACAAAGGTTAATTATATGGTTTTGTTTGCTTTACGGCTCCGAACAGAAAAAACTCATGAGTGGTGTGTAATAGGTGAAGGCTATTATTTAGAAAATATTATATACAGTGTTATTCTTTGATTATTTCTCTTACATTAAAGAATTGAGTATAAAATTTAAAATACATTGAATAAAAACTATACCTTTTAATATATATGTTTTTATGTAGTTACATAAAATTTCATGTTAAATAAGCTAATTTTCCTTACAAAAATTTAATATTTTCATCAGAAAGTTAGAGATTGGTATGTGCAAGAAAGTGATTTCCATATTCTGATTATATGAACATAAATAATATGATTAATTGCTCTGATATTAATATTCCATCCCAAAAAGATTAGAAGTTGTCATTGTGTATTTAGATTAAAAAATACCTAAAATAAATAAAATTTCTTATAGATAATATATGATTTGAATACATTACATACATAAGCAAACAACAAATACATGTAAACATAGCTTAGTGTTTGATACTATTACTATAACTACATGCACATAATTGAAAATTTGCTAGTCCCAATAGAATAAAAATCATAATAAGAATAAATATAATAACTTATAAGAAATCAAATTTTCACATAATTAATAATAAGCAGAACACATAGATTTACTTAAGAAACATATACCACCTGTTAATGTTTCGAACGCAATTGTTTGTAAGGGATGCCGACTAAAAATCCCAAGGTTGGTGTACTAAAAATCCCAATGATGTGAAGGTAATTTAAATAGATTGATAAACTAACAATCCTATACTAATTCTAATTCATATATTGGAGAGATATCTTAATGGAAAATATGAATTTAATTATTTAATTTAGATTAAAAGGGACATGTGTCGCTTAAATAATATGACACATGTCGATTAACGAATGCTTTAATCTTGTTTTAGTTTATTGGTAGATACGGAAAGTTTATAGTATGAATAATAATTACTCGTATTATAGAGTATTTTGTTTACTTATAAAATACTCTATGTACAAATAATTAACATGAGGTTATTATATTAGTTTTTTTGGGTGCTCGATAATTTGGAAGGCTAGAAACCAATATGTCTTCCAAAACAAAAAAACAAATCCTTCAATGGATCATTGATTAATAAACGAGGAGTGTAACACCACCAGGCAAAAAAGTGTAACCCCACCAGAGGCATTATTAGCGGCGACGTCGCCGCTAATACTGCACCAGAGAGAGTATTAGCGGCGACGTCGCCGCTAATACTGCGGGCCCCCCATGTCTGTAATGGTAAATCTGGCAGAGAAATTAGCGGGCCCCCTGTCAGTGTCAGAGTATTAGCGGCGATGTCGCCGCTAATGCCTTGGTCGGGTTGACTTTTGCCTGGTGGTGTTACCCGGTGCCTTTGTGGATATTATCAATAGCTAAGTCAAACGGTTTAGAACTTTAGATTGGACAAAATGGTGATCTTCTCCTTTTAAATTACATTGTTAATCTTATTGCTCTTATTTGCTTGTATAAACTTATAAGTTTATCACAACAAACATATAAACAAAGCAACACATTTAACGATTTCACAAAGTTTTCTCAAACTGTATATAAATTAACAAGTTGAAAATAATTATCAATTATAAACTTATAAGTAGTGAAGATGAAATATGAACATTTTTCACGTCATGTCATTAAAGTATTAAACACATCTTCTATGTTCGTGTGGGAATGTGGGATTGCTATGGAGGTATGGCAATTAGTCAGTCAGCAGATGACGCAAAGCAAATCCCTTCTTTGTTGTCTCTGTTAAAAATTTGGTAGAAATCCATGATCACGTGAAATTTAATAAACAGGCGAAGATGGCTAGTGGTTTGTTGATGCTTATGGAATACTATAAACGACTAAGTTTTTTAAATGTGGCAGTTTGTAAGGAAACGATTATTTGTAACATTAAAAGTTCTTGGTTTTTTTATAGGATTAAAACAAAGCATTAAAAAATGAGAAAAAAAGAAAGAGAAAACAAGTTCTAATATAATTGGTCCATTTTATATGTCATGTCACTTTGTAGAGTTGTGTTTAATTGTAAGTTGTTTGTAAACATAGCATTTCTCTAAAAAAAATAGTTGGAAGATTGGTATAACTCCAATGTAAATTCGTGTTGTGATTATGGTTTCATCCTATGTGAATTGTGATTTTGCGGGGTGTATATGAATAAAAGTTAATTTAACAATGAAATATATACTATTTCGTATCTTTATGTATACTTTTAAAACAAGTAATGAGTCAAAATGTTGATCTTAATGTCAATTTCAATTGAACAAAAATAAAAACACGACTCATTCAAAACACTGATGTAGAAAGCGTTGAATGATGTTACAAAGATTGACATAATTTATGATGCACTTACTTTTAAACACTATCTCATATTATTTTATCTTCCACATCACTCTCCATGATATGGACATTCTATATAGGACAAGCAAATGTGTCCAATTACCTTGTAACATGGGCTACAAATGAGTCCAATTCTAACCGCGTAACACCACCATTCGCCATAGATTGCCGGACTTTACCACCAAGCTCGGCCGCCCTTTTCCGTATCTCATCCCCTTCGTTCGACGCCATTAACCGCCTAACGACATCTTCTATCACCTTCGAACTCACCATCTCCTTTCTTTGAGTCCAATCCCTTACATAAATCCCAACATTTAACACCTTAGTTATCAACATAGAGTTGCGTGGCTGATCAGAATGCATCGGCCACGCAGCAATAGGAACACCCATGGTCATACCCTCCATACTCGAATTCCACCCACAATGACTCATAAATCCTCCAGTGGACGGGTGTCCCATTATTTCCAACTGAGGCGCCCAGTCTATTACAACCAACCCATTCTCTCCCACCCTCTCTTCAAACCCTTTTGGTAATTCAATCTTTCTAACTTCACCTTCAAATATATCGCCTTTATCCGCATCTCTCAATACCCAAATGAATTTTTGCTCGCTTTTCTCTAAACCCAAAGCAATCTCTTGTATTTGCTCATTGCTAATCGAAGTAGTAGTGCCAAATGAAACATAAAGTACCGAATTAGGCGCTTGTTTGTCAAGCCATTCGAACAATTTATGTCTTTTATGACTAGAATCGTATGTTATCTCAACCGGGTTGAACGGGCCAAGAGCCCAAAGTTTTTGATCATCTTCTTTTTGGATTAAATCAATGAATTTGCCTTCAATAACTCTACTCGCATCATAAATTGTACCTATAAAGTTCATGCAAACATTTAAAAGTACATATAAATATAACTAAAAACAAATATCAAAAAGACCTCAAAAGTATATATACACAAAGTTATAGTATATAAAAATAGATATACCAGATGAAAACTTTTTATAAGATACATCTGTTGAAGCAATGAATTGCCAAGCATCCATAGTATAACAATCATCATTAGAAGGAACATCTTTTAATAACAACTCGAGTTCTTTGTCAAGTTTAATCTTGCCAGCTAATGCTTCATTTATGTAACAAAATGAAGCAAAAGCAGAACAACAAGAAAACATATAAGCTTCAACATTATCTACCAACTTGACATCTTGAACCACAGGACCCATGAGGTAATCATGGATCACAACAACCCTTTTCGCGTCACGCGAAAGGGTTGAAAGTAACTCATTAAAAGGTTGTCTTAAATGCATGGAAGATTGGAAAGATGGGATTAGTTGTGTAGGGAATTTGATAGTGGCATTTGGGTCGGGTTGTGGAGATGGAAAGTGTGGTGTTGGGTAGTGGTGGAAATGGATTGTGGGGATGGAAAGCGGTATTCGTGTGGTGGCTTGACGGCCGTGGGTGGTGGTGGTGATGACGTGGATAGGGAGGTTGTAGGTGGTCATAAGACGGCTTAGGTGGAGAAGTTGGTTGAGATGGCCTTGGGCCGGAAAAGGGACCATTAGTATTATTGTGTGTTGTTTATATTGGTTTGTTGTGATTCCATGATTGTCATATTTGACTCTTGAGAGTGTTTTGGTTTGAGAGAAAACAAGATTTTGTAGTTTGTTTTTCACTTTTGTAGATGGTAGTGCGATTGGGCTTGAAGAGTGTGTTTAATACGAGTATATATATATAGATGAAATTTTCATATATATATAAACTATAAAGATTTGAAAGGTATTATTTTTCTTACAATAAATGGTGCTTTCCCAGTCACTTTTTGTCTTTAAAGAATGTCATTGTGCTGGCTACATTACTATATATATAGTGAACAAGGACCGAAATTGTTTTCTTGGAATAAAATCTTGGTGGTCGACAAAGTTGTGCTGGAAAACAAAACACTTGGTTATTTATGGTTCACTACAAGAACCAAATGGAAGATAATGAGTTCATGGCAGGATTGTATCAACTTTTCATTCCAAATGAAAGAGTAGATCTTGAACTAACTTTGTAAGAGAGTGGATCTTGTAACAATCTTGTTTTACAATAGCAGAACCAAGATTGAAAGGAAGGCTTATCACAAATATTTTTACACTAACTTTATATCCATGTAAAGTCATGATAATGATTAGATTTCGGTTTTTATCCATTATTAACATTTCTTTATACTATTATTAGTTTTTTATTTCCCATTTAGTTGCATAAATACATCTTTATAAATTGATTTAAGAAAATCTTTCAAAAGTTTAAAGTTAATAACATTATACTAAAAGACATCTTCTTATATACTAAAAGACAGTTGCTCTAATAACTTATCGACTAATCATAGCTTCGTTTTTCTTAAGTTGACTTTGTTTTTAATTTTGACTTAATTTACACTTTTTTTTTTCATCACAAATTTACATTTTTAACAAATAATTAATATAATAAATTAAAAAATAATATCTAATATATATCAACAATAATTTTTATATTTATCATCTATCTTTTAAAAAAATATAGACTTTTAAAAGATGAAAATTACATCATTTAATGGCACAAATAATGATAACAAGAAGACTCTATAGTACGTGTCATCCAAATAGTAAAAAATCTTGAAATCTGAAATCATTTATCACCACACACTCATTTCTCCCAGAAACAAAAATTACTCCAAAAAAGTTCTCTATGTAACTTTCTTTGTCATCTTGACACTCTTCTCTCCTTCGCAACACCGTCCAAACACCACCAGCACCGTCGTCAATTTCCAACGCCTGCAACGACATCTTTTTATTCTGCATATACGCGTCCCTATCCAAGCTCCTATTCACAACACCCATCAACACCACCGCCGTATCACAGCTGGATCTTCTTTTATCTCGTCGATATTCAACAACCGGTGACAGTAAGAATGATCACTGTGACACTCACCTGAAGACTGAAGTTTATATGGAATTTCTCGCTCATCGATTCATATCTTTCTATTTAACATGACCACATATTATTGGAGATTGGGGGTGGCTCGGTTATTGAGGTGTTTATGTTGTAAATTATTTCATTAAGGGTATTATAGGTGTATTAGGTCGGGATGTTTAAATCAATGAATAAAAGAGAGAGGTATTTTTGGTAGGTTGGGGTTGTAATTTGAAATTTGAAGAGGGGTTCCTCTTTTATATTGGAGGATAGATATAGATAATAGCGGAATAAGTTGGTGTCAAAGTTATGAATATATTGGTATTAAAATTGGTAGCTAGGCTTAGTGACTCAAAGTTTTTGCACAAAAATTATAAAGATCTCAATGATCTTGTTTTAATGATATATACGTTATTTTTATGAATTACTTTCTAGTCTATCTATTAATTACGGGTATATGACAAATAGATGATTATCTAAATTTGGTGTCATGAATAGTGTAGCATCAAATTTGGTGCAAAATATTGTTTCAATAATGTTGCACCAAATTTGTACATTACTTTGATGTCTTGGATGGAGAATGTTTACGCCAAATTTAAAAAGTTTTGAAATTTTGATACATACATTGATATTGGACTTGTGAAGAAAGAAAACAAAGATTATGGAAGAAGACATTGGAGTAAACGATCACAAAGTAAACAAAGACCGTTGAACTAAACGATCACAAAGTAGTACGAAGTAGAAACGTTCAAACCAATAATGATAGGTAATAATTCTACATAAAGTTTTACATCTATCATACATAAAAATATATACAATTTATTTCTATAACTGTATGATATATATATTTGTATGGTAAAAAAAAATAAATTGTGTAATGCTCACATGTATAAATAAAATGCCTTAGCATGCATGTCGTGACAAATCTCAATACAAAAATATTTACATGAACGCTATTTACATATACTTATACTTACATGTTATATATGGATTCATGTAAGCTATTGCATGTAAATTTTTGTCTATGTAAATCTATTTTCATGATTTGTCATGTCACGTCATTTACCTGTAAACCAATGCGTCCACGTAATCATTAAAACTTAATAATATATGAAGGCGCCATGTAGTCCGACCTAAAAAAGGGTAACCGGACCGGACTTTCTCCGGCGACCTCGCCGCTAATGAGGGGGCCGTTAAAATTCTGTCAGATTAGCCATTAATGACATGGGGGCCCGCACTTTCCGCGACGATATCGCCGCGGAAACTTTTGTCTTTTCCGACTTTCCGCGGACTTTATTCCATGGTCGGGGTACGCGTGGCGTATATGAATACATGATAATATTCTCATAATAATTATAAATTGAATATCAGATTCTATTTGATTGAAAAGTGACTCAACTTATCCCAAATAACTTTATTGGGGTTCAAACAAAAAAGTTCTTTATTACGGGGATAAAAACCGGCTAAAACGTTTTTTGGGGGCCAGGAACAATTTACCAGTCATTTGCTTTCTTTTTTTCATTTTGTATTTAATAAAACAAAGAAATTATTTCCATATCATCTCATCATCAACATCACTTATATATACCTACACCCAAGAACAACATCAGCAGAGAGTAGCAGGAAGAAAACAAAGAAAAAAATCAAAATAAAAATACATATCATAAGGCAGCAAACGGATGGCCGGAAAAAGGGTCGTCGGAGATAGGTTATGGCCGGGTATGTCTGACAACCAATCTTCCACCAATTATACATCACTTTCCCCCTTCACCACTGCTAGTCACACCATACTCATCACCGCAATCTTCAACCAATAACACCATTTCGGGCCATACCCACTCCGGCCATAACCATTTCCACCATTTTCGGTGATATTTAATTAACCTCAATAACACCATTTCAGACTTTAGAGTGATCATATATGAAGAAGAGCTACCATCTTGATTTAGAAACTCAGGTGGAACATATCCAGGGGACCCGCGAGTGATTTTCCGGCGACGTGGGCAGCGGCTCGGTGGTGGAGATGGCCGGAATCAAAAAAGGAAGAGAAAGAGGAGAAGAATCTTGATTGATGAATCAAATATCAATAAAAGACGAATTGATAATTGTTTGTTCAGGTGTACCAATTCGAGAAAGAGGATAAGAAATTTGAAATTGATGTTTTGTTCATATCTACCAATTCGATCTGATATTTGCAAGTGGTTTCTTATACCTTCATGGATTTATATTTATATTTATATTTATATTAAGTGGGTCCTAAATTTATACACATGGCTGCCACGTAGGCAATAACCGGATACACATCATCATCTAGCCGGTACAGACCCAAAAAGACGTTTTAGCCGGTTTTGATCCCCATAATAAAGAACTTTTTTGTTTGAACCCCTGAAAAATTATTTAGACAAGTTGAGAGACTTTCCAATCAAATAGCCCTTTAAACATCTATAAATTTTAAGTTTTCTTTAACATTAATAGTTGAATCCTAAGTTATCTATTTTGTTAATTTTCCCTTGTTAGTTAGTTGTATGACTGTATGAGTTAAAGAGTTAGTTAACAGTGTTCAAAAGAATTCTTAGAGTTAAAGAGTTAGTCACCAATTTCCTGGATGGTTTTCTTCTTTTTTGTTTCTTTCGGATTTTAATTCTTTTATCAATTGATACAACAACAACAAGGTACCCAATCCCGACATAAGTCGGGCTATGGGGAGGTATGATGTAGACAGACCTTACCCCTACTCAAAGGTAGGGAGGCTGCTTCCGGTTCCACCGCAGTGGAAGGGACCTCCGGCCCGGGTGAAAAAAATAAGGTTAGATCCACCGGAGTGGAAGCTTAACCGGATAGGGATAATCTCGATCTCAAACTCTCAATCTCAATCTCAATCCCACTCTTCGGTTCACAAATTCAGATCTTAGATCTAGAAATTTGTTACCGTTAGGGAGAGGGAGAGGTTAGAGAGAGAGAGAAGAGAGAGAAACTCCCCGAACTTTGATGAATTGATAAATATGTTAAATTTGATCACATCAAATTTGAAATATTTAATAAATATGAATAATTTAGTATTTGTAGATTAAGACAATTAAAGGTTAGTAAATACTAAATTATGTTACATGCAATTTTAATTCGTTTTATATAATTTTTCTAACTTGCTTATAAGTCGATTAATTAAGAAGCCACGTCTAAATGGCTGTACAAAAGATGCTATTTTAAAAGAGGACAAGTATGGTAACGACACAATAATAGTTCCAAATCGAGAGTGTGTGACACAACAACCTGATACATAAAATAACCCATCGAACATCGATACTTGAGATTCAATATGTTTTTGCACCAAATTTCAGACGTATATTTTTTATACGATTTTCTTTTTGCGACCTCAAACCATTTAACGTGTAATTTAATGTTAAAAAATAGATAAATTTAACTTTTTTTTATAATTTGCAGTGTCACTCTTGTCTAAGCTATCTTATTAATTTTCCGAGGATGAATATTAGTCATATAATTCAAATTTTAATTCATAATAGATGTCTTGATCATGGATGACTTAAATAAACGAAGACGCCGAGACGAAGACTAAGTCATTGGTCATGCCGTGATTGTTTTTCTACTTCTAGCTAAATGATAACCACACAACTTTTAGATTCATAAATATTTTAATCTGGTTTATTTTTTATTTAAACGTGATGCATTTTAAAAATTCTACTGTGTTTCAACAAAGTTCACATTATCTATAATATCTTATAAAGCATTTTGCCCTTTTTTGAAAATCATAATTCATGATTTGAAGTACCTAAAATACCCCTCTTCTTTATTCACTAATTTAAACATCTTTAGCTAATATACCTATACCCCCCATCGAATTCCTAAGAAAAAAAAGTAAAACTCAATTCAATTTGAAGTACCTAAAATACCCCTCTTCTTTATTCACTAATTTAAACATCTTTAGCTAATATACCTATAATACTCTTAAATCTCAACCACTCATGGAATGTTTTTGAAGGAATTGAAATCTGTCAATGGAATTGGAATATGAAGGAATTGGAATCTGAAAGTTTTAAAATCTATGTTCTGTTTGGTTGACAGAATTCAATGGAATTTATCAAAGGAATTGAAATGTAATTTATGTCAAATGACAAAAATACCCTTTAATTAATTTTTTTTATAAATTGTCTTCTAGCAATATTTATAATATTTTTCTTGTTACTTCAGAAGAAAAAAAATGAAATATATATATATTTATTAACTTTTTGCTTTATATTTGAAAGAACTTTTTTTTTACTAGCAACCATTCATATGTAATTCACAATTAATAATCATTTGTGATACACTACAAATCATTCATACAAACAAATCGCACAACATGCATGAATTTGTTCCAAACAAGCCAAATATTACATCTTACCATGTCTTTTTAAAACTACACTTGATCAACCGTACATCAAAAGGCTTCAAAATAAGTACGAGTAACTTCGACATAAGCTAGAAGTACCTTAACCATTTTCTTAAATTTCCGACATCACAAACCGTACCCAATCCTCCCTTTCTTCTTCTTTCAAATCCCAAAAAGTAAGTACACTATCCGGATCACTTTTCATTTTACGAATTGCCTTAAACCTTTCCAATTGAGAGAGTGATGTCATTTTTTCAAGCTCCAAAGTTAGCATAGCGGTTTTTTTATTAAGTTCAACTTCAAGTTTTATACCTTCACTCAATTCGGCCGATGATTCTTTGACACGTTCACCAAAATACATAACTGCATCATTGAAACTTTCAACCATAGAAGTTGTTTGAGATGTGCTCTTCCTTTTCTTACTAGGTACACTTGAAACTTCTTCAACTTGAACACTTGTAGTGGTACGTGCCGTGTGGCTACCTTCCATCGCTTCATCAAAACTATCATGCGAGTCTTCCTCTAGTTCCTCAATATTCACTTGCTCTTCCATCTCGGTAGCAACCTTGGCTCTATTTCCTTGAGCTCGGTCTTTTCCAAAAACAACACATAAATCTTCATAATGTGGAAGCTTTTTATTTTTCCATTTTGATGCCCCTTTATGACTCTATATCACATTATAACAAAAATATATATATATATTATCAAAACTGCCATGTTGCTACCCATTTATAACATATTGTAAACAACAAAATGAAAAAAAAGGTAATACCTCGAGATAAGCATCCCATACTCCTGGAGATGTCGTGGTCACACAATTGTTCTCCTTATCATAACCAAACCCACTTGTATTCAACATATCAAATACAACTTGCCAATCTTTTTTCATTGTTTTTATTCTTGATTCAATGTGAGGTTTACCCAAAAGACCCGATTCAGGAAGCGATACTTTCAAGGTTGCTTCAAGATGAGTTAAATACCCGGATCTAAAGCCATTATCAGCTTTATATCCTCCTACGTTGACCATGGTTAGTAAAGCTTCCACCAACTTTGCATCTTCTTCTTTCGTCCATCCCCGATAGGTTCTGCTTTGACTTGTCATACCTGTATTATGCAGTAAAAACAGTTGTAACAAACATCAAAAACAGGTTACAAAAAACTGCACTAAACAGCAACGAAAACAGCCATAAAACTGCACTGAAATTAGCCTAAAACTGCCTTAAAAACTGCAGCAAAATAACCCAAAAACAGCAGCGAAAACAGCCATACAACTGCAGTAAAAACAGCCTAAAACTTGCAGGAAAATCAGCCCTAAACAACCTAAAGCAACACTCAAACTACACTAAAAATAGCCTAAAACAACACTCAAACTGCACAAAAAACAGAAACAGAAAAACAGAACAAGGTAAAACAATAATAACAGAAACAACAAAACATAAACAAGGTAAAAAAATACGAAACAGAAACAACAACAATAATACATCATAAATTGTGTTTAGAATACAAGGTTCATATGAAACTAATCAAAACAACAACAATGCAATCACAACCTACATAAATAGTTCAAATACGACTAGCATTCCAAGACTCAAACATAGTATTTGCTAAGTTATTTCTAAATGCAGTCCACTCGTTTGAAGTTCCAACAGAATTTATATTATCCTCTTCTCCATATCCATCTCCATTTCCGGCTCCATCTCCGGTTCCCTCATCTACAACATCTTCCATTTCTTGCGGATCATCTTCTAATTCTTGTTTTATAAAATTGTGGAGGAGACAACATGCCATTATGATCCTAATCTTTGTATCGATAGGATAAAATGAGTTGTCTTTTAAAATTTTCCATCTTCCTTTCAAAAGACCGAAACATCTTTCTATTACATTTCTTGCGGATGAATGTCTCATGTTATAGAATTCTTTTGGTGTAGTCGGTTGGTGTCCATCACTCCAATCATTTAAATGATATCTTTGTCCTCTATAAGGGGCTAAAAAACCCTCTCCATTTGTATATCCAGCATCTACCAAATAGTAACCCGGTCTAGCAACTCTTAATCCATGAGGTCGATCAAGAGCATCCCGTAAGACTCTACCATCAGCTGCAGACCCTTCCCAACGTTTTTGTTCTTTTTTACCACTTCTTTCCCCTATCTTTCACTCTATTGCTTGGGCACCCTCTCCATTTGTATATCCAGCATCTACCAAATAGTAACCCGGTCTAGCAACTCTTAATCCATGAGGTCGATCAAGAGCATCCCGTAAGACTCTACCATCAGCTGCAGACCCTTCCCAACCCGGTAAGACAAACATGAATTGCATATCTTGTGAACACACGCCTAACACGTTTGTGGCGATATCTCCCTTTCTTGTTCTATACCTAGGCCTCTCCGATTGGTACTAAACATTGTATGTATGTTCCGTCTAAAGCTCCTAGACAATTCTAAAAGAAAAAAGTAAACAGGTTATTATATATTTCAAGTTACTAACATAAATATAGTTAATAACTTGATATGATGAATACATATACCTTGAACCATTTCCATCTATGGTCGGTGGAGTTCTCAGGAACAGGTTCGGGTTTCTTTAGCAAACGTGAATGCAATCTGATAACCGCATTGCAAACTCGGGAAAAAGTTATACTAATTGTTTCTCCCGAACGATGAAAGTTGCTTATCATGACACGATTCTTAATATTATGAGCTATCATATGAAGAAAAATAGTAACTTGTTCTTCTATATCCATATTTCTACTTGCTTTTAAACCACCAAATGTTATAAGCATGCCACACAACTTTTCGAAACACTTCAGAGTCATCCTAATATTTGATATTGCTAAAGTATCGCTCCCGTAAACATATCTATTCAATATTGAGTGTCGCTTTATTTTTGACAAAGTGTATCGAATACGTGGTTTATCAATTTGGTATTCAATAACCAACATGTAAAGACATACAATAAACCAACAAATAATTATATTCACTTGATTCCACCAAGCTAGAATCAATGTTTGTCTTCTTTGCTTACGTTTTCGGGCTGTTAAACTAAGCCTGGCCATGTCCTGTCCATAAAATTTTAACATATTACACTTGAAGAAAAATTGGTTATTCCATATACCCCTTTAACAGTATGTATGTATATATGTATAGATATAATTAAAAACGAGCAGGGACATATATACTAGCATAACCACATAATAATAATTAAAACCTAACTTAAAAATTCCATAAAAGAGGTGAAAAACGAAAATCAGTAACATATATATATATATATATATATATATATATGAAAAACGAAAATAGTAACATATATATATATAGACAGATTTACAAGAGAATAATAAATGTAAAAATTAAAGAGAATACGAGAGAAGATTTTGGAGATTTTAAAAAAGATTTACCTTTTGGAAGAACAATATAGATCTAGATCTTGTATTTGAAGGTTTTGAAGAAGATGAAATTATGTTACAGCTAGGGTAAGGTTTATTTGTGGTGGGGGGCTTTTGGTCTATTGTCTGAATTCCAAAGGAATTAGGAGCTTTCCATCGATATATGGATGGAATTATGAATTCATTGATTTAAAGAATTGGATGGAAAATTCTCAATTCCAATTCCATCCTTTGGTTGAACCAAACATGGGAAAGTGTGGGATTCAAATTCCAATTCCTAGGAATTCCTAGGAATTCCATGAACCAAACGCCCCCTTAGAGTTAAAGAGTTAGTCACCAATTTCCTGGATGGTTTTCTTCTTTTTTGTTTCTTTCGGATTTTAATTCTTTTATCAATTGATAAATATGTTAAATTTGATCACATCAAATTTGAAATATTTAATAAATATGAATAATTTAGTATTTGTAGATTAAGACAATTAAAGGTTAGTAAATACTAAATTATGTTACATGCAATTTTAATTCGTTTTATATAATTTTTCTAACTTGCTTATAAGTCGATTAATTAAGAAGCCACGTCTAAATGGCTGTACAAAAGATGCTATTTTAAAAGAGGACAAGTATGGTAACGACACAATAATAGTTCCAAATCGAGAGTGTGTGACACAACAACCTGATACATAAAATAACCCATCGAACATCGATACTTGAGATTCAATATGTTTTTGCACCAAATTTCAGACGTATATTTTTTATACGATTTTCTTTTTGCGACCTCAAACCATTTAACGTGTAATTTAATGTTAAAAAATAGATAAATTTAACTTTTTTTTATAATTTGCAGTGTCACTCTTGTCTAAGCTATCTTATTAATTTTCCGAGGATGAATATTAGTCATATAATTCAAATTTTAATTCATAATAGATGTCTTGATCATGGATGACTTAAATAAACGAAGACGCCGAGACGAAGACTAAGTCATTGGTCATGCCGTGATTGTTTTTCTACTTCTAGCTAAATGATAACCACACAACTTTTAGATTCATAAATATTTTAATCTGGTTTATTTTTTATTTAAACGTGATGCATTTTAAAAATTCTACTGTGTTTCAACAAAGTTCACATTATCTATAATATCTTATAAAGCATTTTGCCCTTTTTTGAAAATCATAATTCATGATTTGAAGTACCTAAAATACCCCTCTTCTTTATTCACTAATTTAAACATCTTTAGCTAATATACCTATAATACCCTTAAATCTCAACCACTCATTTTATTCTATCCTCAAATCTCAACCACTCATTTTTTTTTCTCCTCCATAAATCATTTTATTTCTCTAATTCATTCAAAATCGTTTATCTCAAAAACCGTTTATCGATAAATTATAAAAATTGTATGGGTGTTCTTAAAATTTCATGCTCTTTCATTAGAGATGTCATTTGATATACTTTCGACGAATTTTTAAATCTGAGGGCGGAGCCCGTACGGCTAAAGCATTTATCACACTCTATGACTTATCACCTCCTATGACCTATCACCCCCACCATCTCACCGCCATAATGCACGGGCACTATCCCTCGTATAATTAGAAATAGAAAAAATCATGTGGTTTACGTGTATTTTTGGGCACCCGAGTCCACCGTTGTTTCAACTCTTAGTAGGAGTCAAAGATAATATAATTGGATCAAGAAAATTATACTTTAAACATTATGTATCACAATCTATGTATTAATTAGTGATGGCTTTGAAGGTTCTCAAGACAGATTATTTTTTACTGAAAACTTAGAAGGCTTATTACTTGTAGTATTCACATATTTTTTATTTTAATTTTATTTTTATCCTTCAAACTATCAAACTCGACTAATACATATTCTAACGTCCGTATTTTAACTTAACCACGTCATACAAATAAAAAGAAAAGGAACCGCCCACTACCATTTTTTACGAGTTTTGGACCTTAATACCTCGACGGTGTATAAGGAAGGTTAAGATGTAAACATACCTTACATCTATCTAGGTAAAGAGACTGCTTTCAGGTTCTACATATATGGTTGAAAAGAACCTCTAACGTTTGTATGAGATGAAGATTGTACCTTTGACGGTTTGATCTTTCAGAAGTCACCACTCATCCAAATCATGCTGCTTCTTATCATACAAATAAACGAAATCTATATATTTTAACGTCCTTATTTTAACTTAACCAAACCATGAGTGAACACACAACTAAAGTCTGGTTTTATTATATAAAAGTTGAATATATGCATTGGTTACCCTTTTATAAAGCTGCATGTTTTCGACAACTGAATTGAGACAGGGTACATTTTAGAACACAACGTTGATTTAAGTCACGTAGGCAAAAACTGAATAAAAATGTGTATGTTTTACATGTTATTGCCCCGTAATCCCAATTGTAAGTTGTAATAGAGCATATTCTTACTTATCAACAGAACTTTAAGAAGTTGTACATTTAACAAAGTTTAGTGTTCTCGTCTTGATTACATTTAGAGTTTGGCAAATGTAACACAAAATCAACAAATACAATGTATGAATATCAAACATAATCTCACAAATATACATAATGTTTTCCCTGATTATGCCATAAGCAGAGATTACAAGTTTTATTTGACGTTTCCAAAATATGATATCATGATGGAGCGGGTCGTGGTAATCTCTTTGCAATTTCCTGTGCAAAAAGTGTGGAAAAAGGATTGGTCAAAAAAGTAAAAGACTTGGAGTTGGCAGAATAGCCAGGGTCTCGACACAAGTCAAACCTAACCTGGAACTTTTGCTACAGTTTGAATCAGGTCATGTTGGACTATCTTGACTCAAAACACTTTTCGCCATAATCATTAGTGTCAATAGACTATAAAATTTATACTGGGTATAATATTTTCATCTAATAACAATCCAACTTTCTGAATATATGATGATCTATGAGGTTGTGTATTTAATATAGCAAAGTCAGGCAACTTTTAACCCAATCTATGTTAACATACTTTCCTGTATATTACATGTCGAAATATAGTAATAAACATAACCTGCATCTGGGCTGAGCTGTCACCTCTAATATTTAAGCTAAATAATCATAAAAGATCTATAACTGTTTTAGAAAATGAAAAAAATAGAACAGAGTGTAAAGCAAGTTAATGATGTACCTCAAATAGCTGATTGATGTTATCTGCTGTTTTAGCAGAAGTTTCAATGAAGAACATCCCATTTTTTTCTGCATAGTCGATTCCATCCTTGGGCGAAACAAACACAAAAAATGTTAGCTAAACAATAACAAATCAGTAATTTGCAAAAGGCAATTCAGCAGAATGTATTTTGTCAATGAAACAAAACATGTTTCTTACTTGAACCGACACCTCCCGTTTTTCTTGAAGATCGGCCTTGTTACCAACTAAAGCCAAGACAATATCAGGGCTCCCGTGCTTTTGTAGTTCCTGTAGAACACAAAAATTTAATCAATTGCATCCAAGAAATGGTAAGAGATATATATTTTGTTTTTTTCACCACATATAAGAAGGTTAGAGGAGAGATATGTATGCATAGAGACCACTGAAAAACAAACTAACATTCAAAATACTCATAGCATACCTTAACCCAGTATTGAGCTTTATGAAACGAGTCAGGATTAGTTATATCATATACGATGACTCCAACTGCGGCACCCCGGTAATAAAGTGGGGCTAATGCTGCATATCTAGACAATACACGGAGAAAAATGAAAATTTTCTTTTTAGACGAAGTCGTCAAGTTGGAAAAATTGGGAATTCCTGTTGACCGAGCTAACAACACTGAAGAGTATGAAAAGTTCTGTAACCTTGCAATCATACCTCTCTTGGCCAGCAGTATCCCAGATTTCAAATTTAACTGTTGTTGAGTCTTGAAGAGCAATCGTTTGAGACAAAAATGAAGCACCGACAGTCACCTAAAATAATTAGTAAGAAGGTAAATGTAAAAGATCATTCTACGGTTTTACCCCTAAGCTTGTGAAAGGGATTGATTCGAGTTATACTTTATCTCTAACGCCATACGGGAAAAATCAGATATTTTGACAGGAAAAAGGTAAAACAGGTTAAAATGGGTTGCGTATTTTTCCTATTTACAACCACCTAAACCATTTTACTCAAAAAAATTAGATTTTTATTAATGCCTTTGTATAATCATAATCCACACACTAAATATCTGCAAAAATTTCAAATTTCGGAAAAGAGTATTCAGTTCAACCCAACCCGTTCTAATTTATTACTTAATCCACAAGCCCCGTCGATTCGTGGCCCCTGTAAAAACATAGATGCTAGAACTCCATCAAATATAGATCAGTTTATTAACACTTCAAAATTCAAATCAGCGTCCGAAAGCATAGTGTGACTAAAAAAGCTAAATGTATGAATTATTTTCATATAGCAAAATTAACACTTAATTATCAAATCTTAAACCTTGGATGTTGGATCAAACTGACCACGAACGAAGCGAAGAACAATGCAGCTTTTCCCAACACCAGAGTCCCCTAATAGCACCAGCTGTATGAAAATATCGATCATAAAAAAAAAGCTAGCTATATAAACAAATTATTAAGCAGTCAACACGTTGATGATAATTTTAAACAATTATAGAGTGACATTATGGAATCAGAGCATACTAAAAACCACAATGGAGCATAAACACTCCAACAAAAAAAAATGTTATACTATTGTATCATTCAGGTCTACCCAATACGAAAGGCAAAAAAGTAGAGGGGGTTTGGAAATTTAATAATGGAACCTTCAAAAGTAGCAGTGAACATTAATATCAAGTACTCGTATCTTTTAGTCCCACCTAATAGTGTTAGACAGCTAACCTAAAATAGAAAATCCTTGGAATTTATTAATTTACTAGAGTCATGCACGACAATTGTTTATGTCTAATGTTATGCATACTGAAAAAAGACCTAACTTTGTCTTTTACTCTTTTTAGCTTCCTCATGCAGTAATAGGAGTACAAAAACATTGAGAATATCTTTAGTTAGGGTCTTTCGGTGAGTTGGTGAAAAAGCCTTCTTCATATAATTAACTTTTCTTCCACTTTTCTTGTTTTCAATGTTGTATTTCCTTTGTTTTCCTTTTTGTTAAAACTATCATCGCATGTAAGTATACAAATGACACACACTTCCAGCTTAAACTTAGAAAAAAGGGTCCTTGAATTGAGATTCAAGAAAAAGCAGGCAAATGAGCTCACAACACAGGCAACATTCGCAATTTCCTATACTAGAAAGTGCAGGGCTTTCTTTATATTAGGGCCATTCAGGTCAGTTGTACCATGTCCAGCTTTAAACAACTATACATCTTAATCTAAAACATGTTGCAGACTTGCATAGACAAACATACTCATATATGAATAATCTCCATTTAGTCATTCAAAGCTTTATCATATTAACTTATGAATAATCTTCGCCCTCCCGTAACCAAGACATATCACATAAAAAAAACTGAAAAAATTGTTTTGGCTGCTATCGCCCTTTTTCCAATATATACTTTTCATGTATTTATAATTATTAATATAATATCATGAAATCCTTGCATGATGGTTTTTCAGATGGGGACCTATCTGAATCACCATCCATGCTTGCCCTCTTTAATTTTCATTCCAACACGTCGGCTTCACACACGACTTAAGTGCCTTCATGAATGAATGAAAAGGAACATAAATGTATAAGAATGGAAGAAACTAGCTACTTCTTTCGAGTGATACGAGAGAGAATTAGAGTGTTGCAAAGGTCCATGATCCACCTACGTCTTTATGAAGCAATGCACACTGCCACTCTGGCAAGTTATTAATGAAGCAATAAAATCAAACATCTTTGTTATCTATTTATAAAGTCATAAACTTAAGTATCTATGTTAGGAAAGTTATTTCACTGGTTACGGCATAATTGCATCGGTGGTTGAGATTTGAGAAGAGAGAAAAAAATGAATGGTTGAGATTTGATCCTAATGGTCCTAATGATATTAGGGTGAAATAAAAGGTTAGAGTTACTTATGTTGAAAAGTTACTGCAAATCTAGGCTCATATATATAGGGGTGGGTTAATTTAGGACCATCCTTAAATTAGGACCATTAGGACCAAATCTCAACCATTCATTTTTTCTCTCTCCTCAAATCTCAAATCCCGTTTTCCAGAATCCGGCGACATCTCCGGCGACGGCGACATCTCCGGCGACGGCGGCGACATCTCCGACGACATTTCCGGCGAGAATCAGTTTCGTTTTCGGGTGGATACGGTACGGGCGTTGCCCTCATCCGTTCTAAAGGGGTTGTCACCGGACGCATATGGGAATGGTATGGATTTGATGGGCGGCGATCCAAGAGATGGTGACGGTTTGATACGGTACGGGCGTAGCCCTTGCTGCCGGCGCCGTGGCTGGGGTGGTCGGAGATGATGGTGGTGGCAGTGGTTGTCTCGCCGGAGAAGAAGGGAGGAGGAGGTGGTGGCCGGAGATGAAGGTGGTGGCCGGAGAGGAAGGAGGAGGGAGGAGAGAGGGTGAGAAAAAAATGAGTGGTTGAGATTTGAGAAGAGAGAAAAAATGAATGGTTGAGATTTGATCCTAATGGTCCTAATTTAAGGATGGTCCTGAAATAACTTTTTCCTAACATACCAACACTTAACCCTATTAATCAATGTTGCAAGAGAAAGTCATTTTTTTAACAAGTTAATAAATAAAAGTAATCTTAGACTAATCGCGTATATAATTATTTAATAACCATGTCAATCCAGTACTCCTATTCCTTCGTTAAGCAGGGCTCGTCAGACTTGTTTCCTTAAGATGCATTTAGTACAAAATCATCAACCTTGACATTTAACATTCTTAAGATAACTTTTAACCATAACTCAATACAATTCACAAACAAATATAACAAAAAAAAAAACAACCTACCTACCTTAACACGAAGATTCTTAGCATCCGAAGCAGCACCGTTCGGGTTAAGTCCACCTATACGCCCCGCACTTCTATCTACAAAACAGCAAGTAACACCCAACAAATCAGTCAGTTAATTAACTGTAAAATCTAACTACAACTAAGTAACCTAACAGTAAAAATTAGACCCTTATAAGCTAAGATTCAATAAATCTATGAAATTCACAAAACCCAGATGAAATATTTTGATATTAAATGAATTGAAATAGTAAAACCCAAAAAATAATTAGGGAAGTCAAAGAATACCTGGAAGGGAGGAGGAGCAACCCATGTTGTATAGTACGAAAACTATTAAATTATTAATATTAATTTTATATATAAATATAGATAGATATAGAGGTAGATGATTGTATGTATATGTATATGTATGTATAGTTTGTGGATCTGTTTGAGAAAAAGGGAAATCGGTTGATCTTTGATTCGGTTTATGGAAGCGTGTGGGTCGCTGCTTCTCTTCAGTGGGTTGTCTATTCTTTGCTTTCACGACCTTATTTTTTTGTTTTTTTTTTGTTTTGATAGGCTATTTTTAATTTTTTTTGAAAGACTTTTTATTTTCCTTTATCAATACTTAATTAAATTTAATAACAGTAATAATAGACTAGACGAAAGTCTGCGTAATGCGGCGGGAACAATGGTAGCCGTAGTGATGGTAAAGGTGGTGGTGATAGCAGTGTGTTATTGGCGGCGACGGGTGGTGGTGACGGTGTGGTTATTGATATAAAAGTAATTGATATAAAAACGGAAGTGTAGTTTTTTCAAGAACTGAGGGATAGATATAGTAAATTATTTAATTAAGGGTATTTTAGGTATATAGGTTAATTATAAAAGAAAGATTTTGAAAAAGTAGGGATGTTATGGGTTTTTTAAAGGCTTAAAAGTTTATAGAAAAAAAAAGTTGTTTGCTTTGTTAAGTAGTATAGATATAGATATAGGGGTAGATTATCTTAAGAACCCACAAATAAAAAAGAACGCGATAACAATTCTGGACCACATATTTTCACCTATTTTCTCTCTCTTTAATAAAAAAACAAAAATTAAAAAGTCGTCAGAAGTATATCGAGTTGCATCTCTAATGAAAGATGACGAAATTTTAAGATTACCCATACTTTTTTTTTTATCTAACGATTTACGGTTTGTGAGATAAAACATTTTAAATGATATAGATGAATTTTCATTTTTTTATTGAAGAGAGAGAAAAGAGAAGATAATGTGTGGTCTAGTATGATTTTCGTTTTTTTTTTTTTGTATGAGTCCTTCCTCTATAGATATATATTATTTGTTGTTATGAAATAGAGACTAATCTATCTATATTTCTATTTTATTATTAGACGTTTTCATCTCATACTAGCAATACATCCGTTTAAAGTGACATAATAATGATAATAGCAGTGAGATGTGGAAAAAATAATTACATTCATCGTATTGATACCAATCAGTATGTTTATGATTAAAATACTTACATTCATCATGAAAGAAGGTTAACAAAAAAAAAATAATTTTATATAAGATCATCATAATCAATAATTAAAATCCATGTGTGTTTTTTTGGTATTTAAAAGGTATTACCGGTAACAAACCAAAAATTATTGAAACCAGTTTTGAAGGAATGGAACCTAAACTGAAACCGAATTCATTTGGTGTGAAATTTTGATACCGGCATTAATTAGGTATTTCAAGAGTTTTGCTCCTTCCTATTCCTAGTACTATCAACTAATATACTTTATTTTTGAGACTATCTGCTTATGTATTTTTAAAATATATATTTAGAGATTACTAAATTAGTAATAATATTGCTAATATGTTATATGTAAGTTATTATTGATTATTGTTATTGATTTATTGCAAATGTACAATTTATCGTATTGTACAACCGATCATTCTGAGAGAGATTATCAGTCCAATTAAGTGAAGGTCCATAGAAGGCCCAAATGCAATGATTTCAAGGCCCAAATGTAATGATTTCGACTTTCGAGTGTCCAAGGATTAACCAATTTTAATAATTTTATCCCCGATCAGAAAAGCTTCATATTAATTTCGTAACTCTTTGCTACATTTTTAATTTAGGCCAAATTTTGTATCACCGTTGGGGTTCACAAGATGATCAGAGAGTTTAGAAGAAGATTACAAACAAATGATGAAAATAGTCACCAATAATATATTTATTCACGTATATAATTGGAAAAATAATATATAAACACGTACGAACAATTTTTTTAATGCCATAGATATGCATATGTATAATCCATTTCTATTTATCTGTATACTTTATGTGTCTTTCAACAAACCAATAAGACTTAATATTCTTACACATTGTAATCTTGTAGCATATGATACATGACAAACATAGTATACACTACCATTAGCCATTCTTTGGTACAAGCTACCTAATGATCAGTTATGGTTTAGGAGCCGCAGTGGAACATGAGACGGTTGGGGTACTAAGAGGTTGATAATTTATGTATCGGCTAGGACCAGAACTATGTCGAATCCCTTTAGGTAAGCAACCTTCCACGCCCTGGTCGTGTTTAGTCACACTTGTTTTGGGCTCGTATGTAAAGTATTCTCCACCCTTTTCTTCTAATAATGGCCTTGTAGCAGCAACGCCGCAACAAAATTTTGTAATGTTGCCTTTATGTATGGTGGCCGGAGGAGTAAGAACGATGACAGTAAGCACTATTGCTACCATGAATATAGTAAATCTAGCCATTTTTTTTTTGTCTACAAGTTGGCAAAGGACTACGGTCTTAAATAGGGTTGCAAGGAAACCAGCTCATAGCTTACCAAGCAAAAGTGCAAATTTGACCCCGTGATTCTTATTAATGTGTCCTAAGTTTCTTGATCCAATTGAACAACTTCCCATTCTTTCCTTTATACCCAACTTCAATTATCTTTATTGTAATTGTATATGTATATTTCGAGTATATATGTGCCCAACACTTGTTACTAATTAGGTGTCAAATTGTCGACTGATTATAAAAACACCAAAATATTGAGTTTTAACCGGATGGTTGGGGCCCTTGTCATTTTGGGAGAAAACCAAGACTTTTTTTATTATTATTTTTTAGAATGGCACAATATACTACTCTAAATAAAAGACATCTATCAAAATGCTAGATATTAAAAGTATGGAAACAAGTATAATTACAATATCTAGAAACAAATTACGAACAACAAAATTCTAGATACTTCTAGTATCAGTGAACTTAAAAAATATTTGGAATAGTTTAAGAATAAAAGTAGAATCTTATTATCTTAATCATTAAAAAGAAAAGATAAGAGACCTCAAAGACTACTAATGTTAGTGAAAAGATAAGAGACCCCAAACACTACTAATGTTAATAGTCATCAAATATACTCATGTTATTTAGCAATGATTGCATTTGTCAAATACAATCATACAAGTATACAACTGATTATTTTTTTTCTGTTTTCTTTGTTCAACATTATTGAAAAACTATGTGAAATAACCCTCCTTTTTAACTTACTCGTATTTAACAATGTGCAAACGTAACACTCGAGTTTAAGATCTTTTAAGGCCCAGTAAGTTTGTTCAGATAACTTAAGTTGTACAATAGTACTTCCTTGTATACTTTGATCGTTGTTGAATAAAATTAAGTTGTTCAAAAAGCTATAAAAAATGCAAAAATATGATGCGTATTTATATAGCCAATCACATTCATGAATCATGTTAACTTTAACAAGGGAATAAGGGATGATCTATATATATGTTGTATATACTCGTATTACCTAATTTACTACATATGTTATAACATACACTTTTGACAACTATATATACAAAAAATACAACCTTTGATATATTTATTAACTTTTTTATATCAACGATTCTCTCAAAAGAATTGATAAGTGCAAGTTTTGCTTGTCGATAGAGTTCAATTCGTGACTCATTGGTAACATCTTTGGCTTTGGGAGGATCTACCTGGATTTCGAGTCCCACTTCTCACATTAGTGAGGATGGATTGATAGAAAGTTTATCGAGAGTCTTAAGTTCTATCCAGGCATATATACATGTAATTAAGAAGTAAAAGTAAAATAGTTCAAAAGAATTATTTTTTTTGCAAGTTTTGCTCTTAAGGGGTATGGGGTTCTTTCTTTTGATATCGTTGTTGAACTCGTGATAATAGGTTCAGGTTTAGACAAATGACTGTCAGGTTGGTTCCAAGAGTTGCATATTAAAGAAATTCTTTATAAGTAGGGTACTCAAGTAGGGACACGTGTTTGTTTACTATTTAGGAGATAATTATAGATCGTGATTCCAATAGAATCTTAGATAGAAATGATCTTTTCTATGGGATGACCTTTTGGATTTTGGAAGTCAACTATGTCATCTTGACAGCATACGTGTTAATCCATGATTGGGACACCTGTCAGTATAGATTATGTTTCTCCCAACCTAAAAGGCCTCGCATTTACAGGTGAGCTAGTAGCATTAAGAGTTTGCCACGTGTATTCCTTTTGAAGATCCAATCCAGTTTCGATAGGTAAAACTAACGAGTATATCCCAACCACCACCAAAGCAAATCTTGTATGATCACAGGACTCATCTACTAACCTAGCTTGTTGTCTAATAATATTTTGTGCAAGATATTTCATATTTGTATCAACGTAATCATTTCAGTTTTGAAAATCTTTTAAGAATATAGGACACCTATGTTGGATGTATCGATATATGGTGATGGATCATGGATGAGTTCTTGAAATTTATATAAGTCTTGGCATAAAGCAATTCAATAAATAAAATAATATTGTTAAATTTAATTACTACATGCGACAATGGGTGACGGTGACTAGCTAAGGGTCTGGTTATCCGACAACCATCATATGTTGTCAAATACATTGATATATGAAAATTGTGTCATTTTTTTGTTAATAGTTAGCTGACGATATATATGAAGATGAAAAAAATTCTATTTGGTAGTTATTGATCTTAAAATTTTATGCAATATATAGTTTATATATATAGTGTATATAATAGTGGAGATGACAATGTTTAGTCTTTAGTGGATGTCGTGTTACTTGTGGAGCGTTTAAATATACGATGGCATTCATA
The DNA here is from genome assembly GCA_034093135.1 of Erigeron breviscapus. NCBI lineage: Eukaryota > Viridiplantae > Streptophyta > Magnoliopsida > Asterales > Asteraceae > Erigeron > Erigeron breviscapus. The sequence goes on from CM067167.1 coordinate 251,085,528, forward strand.
AGAAATTATGAATCAAAGCTTTGATTCTTCTAATATTGGGTTGATCCAAGATCTTATGGCCCAATATCTATGCTCAACAGTCTACTTTTGTTATAAAAGTGCATGCCTTTTGTATAACAATTTAAATAGTTAATAATCTTCTAACTTCTAAATACGATGATTATTGTTGGTTGGGTAAAGTTAAACATGTCGTCATGTTTTTACTTGTGTTGATTACAAAGATATCATTATTGTCTGATTTGTTTATACTTTAAAGAATAGAGAGTAATAGTTGGATAAATAAAGCAATACTAAGTAAAACTGTAAAAGACAATAATTTGAGACTATTGAAATTTGGAAGGAAAGAAAACTAAAAACAATTTTGGGTTGGGCTAAATAAGCATTAAAGATAAGATTTTAGAGGCCTCATAAAAAATTATTGAGCCTTATGCTATGGCACCTGTGGCTCTTACTTTCCACCGGCCCTATTTATTCACCACTTATCTATTTTGTTATATATCGAAATAATTGTCTATTTTAAATTATACCAATGAAAAATTAATTAAATGGCAAATATAAAATATTATAGGCAACACAATAACTTTTTTGAACGGCAAAAATAAGATATATACCTATTAAAATGATCGAACTAGCAAGATGCTAAATGGTTATAAGTACAAAATACAAACTTGAGTTACGATTCCTAGAAACGCATTGTGAAATATTCCCATGACCTTAATTACGAGGATCGTAAAAAAGATGGAAAAAACTCGTTTTACTTACAATGGGACGGGAGAAAATCCTCCACCCAGAGAGGTCGTGCCATTAGTTTTCATGATATGTTTTTTGGTAAAATCGATCCCAACCAAGCCTAAGGACGTTACACTTAGAAAGAAAAAAAAAACCAGAGATAACCTCATACCAAACTTGCCGCCACACAAAAGAATGTTGCATCTCGCCCCAACCGAATATGCAACCATCCATGATGGAACCGTTCCCACAACAAAGAGTATATTTAAAATAATCCTCCCTGGTCTCAATCGAGTCGGGCCATTTTATTTGCCTTCTTCTGAGCCATAAGGAAGTGAAAATAATATGTGGGCTTTCATTTAATGGTTGTATAAAACTATAACGTAAAATGTTTAAAATTAGATTAATATTCCTTTTTTTTTTAAAGGTATATATTATAGAAGAATAAGAATATTCTATATATTTACTGGGCCAATATGAGATTAGTGTATTTGGTAGAGGTTTATGTCTCTTGGTGTTAGATTTAATCCTAAGCTTGAGATAGTTTAGAATATTTTGTTTAATAAAAAGGAGTAAATTTGCTGTTTAAAAAATGAAAAAAATTTCCATGTCTCGGGTTCCATCTACACAATCTCAATCATCTCAATGAGCAGTAGAGACTTAAAACAGAAATTATTTATTTGCACTATTTTTTTAAACAGCTAACTAAAATTACTTTTTTTGGTGAATATCATAACATCAAAAACTGTTTAATACAAGTTATGTATATTTAGTTCCTATGCAACATGAATAGTTTGACTTTATGCAACATGAATAGTTTGACCTTTAAACACAAAACTGTTAATAATTTACGAGCATAGTGTCTGCGCGTTGCGGCGGCGATGGAGATGAACGGAGGTGGTGGAGATCGAGGGAGGCGGTGGAGAAGGAGGACGACGGCGGAGGGTGATAGAAGTCGATGAGAGTGTGTCATGATTAGAGAAAATGAGGGAAATGAGGGTATATAAGGGTTTTATGTTTAAGTAGGGGTATTTTAGGAAGAAAAAATATGCTTAATTTCTTAATCCTAGTTCTCTTTATAAGGGGTATAGATATAGATATAGAAGTAATGTACAATAACAAAACCAATAACTATTTAATGAAATACGAAAAATAATTTGGGACAAAGTTGATATGCTATTTTACATCAGATTAACATCACTTTGGTTTTATACGACCAGTGTATTGGGCCGGGTAAACTTTATTTGAAACACTTGGTCAACAAATAACTGAATAAGTTTCATTAAAAGCTTCGATCTTAAAATATATATTTTTTTAAACGTTCAATATTTTAATTGATCATTAAAACTAGCAAGATGCATGCTAGATAGTATAAAAGATAACACACATGAAAAAAAACACTAAAAATTAAAACTAATTCATAGTGACTAATCTAATCTGGGAGATTTTGTTCTACTTGACATCCAAATAAAACTAGTGGATTTGAGCTCCTTCATAGTAAAGCTCGAAGAGGGTAGTTTATTTGAGAAAATGCAATCATTTTGGGTTTTCCAAATGGATCAAATAACTAGATGGAAATAAATGTTATATTCCGAATAATACTCAGTTAGTAATCGCTCATCAATATAACTTAATTGAGTTAAAGCCACATTTCTCTAGTTTTTTGTTAATTTTTTTTTGAAATCATAAAAACTTCTGTGTATTTTTTTTTTATTGCCAAATATCATAGTTAAAATCACAGTTTTTTAGTTATTTTTGGCATCGTATATACTCAATTCTTTACAATATAGTCTGACTATACTACAAGTTATAAGAAGCAGCTCAACGCTACTCGTCCCTCGCTCGTCCGCCATCCACGGACGAGCGAACACCGTTGGGTTCGACTCATCCCTGGTTTGTCCGTCGATTCGTCCCCGGTGTTTCGTTCCTCCACAGACGAGTTGCATGCGTGTTTTTTTTTTGCAACGGCTAGTGTGTTTTAAAAAAATATCCTGTAGATGACTTAGAGGATCCAAGATCTAATCAAAACTTGATCAATACGGCACGAATCGATTGAATCTTGAGGGAAACTTGTCTTGGGGATTGAGGGGATCGGTTGAGAGGTTTCACACACACAAGAGCAGGTGTTTTGTGACAATTAGGGCTGCCTAATTGCTCCCTAACCCCTGGCCACCAAACTCAAACTTACACTTAAGACCCCTCAACTCTTCAACTTAACGTTCTTAGCTTAACTTTCTACCGGGAGTCTTAACATACTAACAAGCACTTTATAACTTAACTTTACTTTCATTAATCAACATATTTGTCATTTCATATTAAACGTCTAAGCATTTAATCACATAATCCCTAAACATGTCCTTGTAACGGCTAGTGTGTTCAAATTTCAAGTTTTAGACTTTGGCAAGAACAGCCCCTGTAACGGTTGTTTTTGTCAAAACACTATATATACACTATCATTTCACTACAATTCACACTTATTTTTCCCATATTCATCTATACTTACATATAAACAATTTATTTATTCAAATCATAATGCCTTTCATGGTTCTTCAAGTTTGAACACGTTTATGATACCCAAGTTGTTTAAAGATGACTTCGATGATGATGATGAGTTTATGGGAATCATGGCAGATTGTGTCAATTTGCTTGAAGAAGGTGAACCGTCCCAACCATCGATATCGCGCTCGGTCATAACAAGAGATCGGTTGGGTGATAATGAGCGATTAATGGGTGATTATTTTATTGAAGACGCAAAGTACCCGCTTTGGTATTTTAGGCAACAATTTCGAATGTCGAGACCGTTGTTCATGCGCATAATTGAAAATATAATTTAATTATCGTTTTTGAATCTTGACATTTGATTTTAATATAAAGATCGAAATCATTTCAAGTTTAGCCTAACTTGTATCTTTATTCGAGTAATTCACGCCTTAAAAGAAAAGAAAGAGAATCTTGAATACTTCCCATCACTGGTGCTAAATTATTTGATTGAGCAACAATGTATAGTGGCCAACAACCTTAATTGTACTATTGTACTACTTTGAGATGTATCTCTTTCCTATGAAGATTTTCGTTCACTTCAACATTTTCAATTCTATTTTAATATTTCCGCTCACTTCAAAAATTGTAATTCTATTTTTAATAGCCACTAAACAAGCCGAATGATTAATTTAACCTGAAAATTATAAGTACATTTTTCACATTTTTTTTTTCTAAGGTCGAATTTTGTTTTAGACAGGAATAAATTACACAAATTGTCTATATGGTCTTATATTTTACAGTTTTGATCATTCCCACCCCCAAATCAACACCAACTATTCTCGTGGTCCCTATTTGTATCCCAATCTCGTCCCTATCTTCTACGGAGTCCGTTAAAAGAAAAACACAAAACACGTGCAAAACACGCGAGGGTAGTCTTTACTAATAATCCAAATGAAATTAAATAAACTACTACTAATTTATCACTACAAATAATGTTGCATTTGTTCACACTTTTAGCTAGCGTGAACAAATTAAAAATTTTGTCACGCTTTTATGTGTGTAAAAATATAGAGAACTAAAAGTGTGCAGAAATTAATCCACACTTAAAATTGTGGTATTTTAAAAGTTCACACTTTTTAGTGTGGACTTTCATATTTAATTTGTCACACCACATTTGTCCACACTAACTAAATATGTGGCGTGGACAAATGTGGTGTTACAAATTAAATATGAAAGTCCACCTAAAAAGTGTGAACTTTTAGAATACCACAATTTTAAGTATGGATTAATTTCTACACACTTTTAGTTCTCCATATTTTTACACACATAAAAGCGTGACAAATTTTTTAATTTGTTCACGCTAACTAAAAGTGTGGATAAATGCAATATTATTTGTAGTGTACACATAATAAAACTCTAAAACAAAACATGGCGTGTACATGAACTTATGAAGTAAAAATAGGGTATAGAAAACTACAATTCACCCCTTCTTCCTTTTAAAATGTACTCGTAATATATATTCCGATATGTTATGATGAATTCTCTTGAGATTTTGAAGTTGGTGTAGAATATAATTATGGACGTGGGGAAGAGGGTGTCCCCATGGACCTAAAATTGTTTGCCACAACTTATTGCAAGCTAGTAGTACGTCTCTTTGACGCATCAATTCATCAGTGATTGGTTTTTTTTTTTTTTTTTTTTTTGAATTAATGAACATGGATTTCAAAAGGAAAAAAGGTAAGTTTGGTAAATCTCCCATAGCGGACTTGTAGTGGAGTGAACCACTCAAATTTTGATAAAATAAAATAAAAAATACCTGAGTTACAGAAACTCGATGCATAACCAAAGGATTATCATACTTGAGTTGACTCGATAGTCTACATGTTATATATGTATAAGTTTTAGTTTCATAATAAACAGATTATCTTAATAATATAATAAGAAATATGATTTTGATTGAAAAATCTTTTTATTGATCAATGAGATCAATTTCAAAATTTTTTTTTTTTAAAGTTTTAATTGGTTAAATTTTTGAGTTTTTTGGCATTTGATTGAGATACAGAGAATTAATGGATGATTAATTTGCTTTGATTTTGGGTTTATTTGGTGTGAAATGTGATGCAGGTGAATCTTATGGTTAGAATTGTACTAAGTGAGAAAAATTGAGGTTTGTATGATCAACTCGTCCAACATTGTTGAATAGCAAGGTTTCTCGATAAATTTGCCAAAATTCTTGATTTAATTGAATGTGTTTTTGGTGGTTAAGAGTTTTTGGAATTTTTAACATAAAATTATCGAGAAATATTTGTTGGTAAAATAGTTGCAGTATTTGAGGACGTGTTTATAAGCAAAGTTAGTCATTCACACTCAATTTTCCTTATACATTTAATTAAGATTTTGTATTTGTTTCATTTTGTCGAGCAATTGTTTCTCGGCAAAAATCTTTTAAACCAAATCCTTAACAACTTTTCCAATGTTGAATATTATCGAGAAATTTTTCTCTATAAATATTTATGTCCCAAAATTAAACCATCATCACATTCTCATATTTATAAACTAGATTATGCCCCATGCGATACATGGTAATATACACATTACATTAAATTGATTACAAATATAATATTTTAAGTAATATTACTTGAAAACAATGATTAACATATATATGTCAAAAGTATTAATAAATGTTACTCCCCCCGTCCCACTAGAAGTGTCCTACTTTAAATATTCAAAGTCTTTATCTTTAAACTTTGACCTTAAATATATTTTGTTGTGTTATATAAAACTTGAAAAAAGTTATACCATTAAAAAACACGTCTAAAACACAATCAATTCATATAATTTTTATCAAACATTATCTAACACAAATAAAATTATTTAAGGTCAAAGTTACAAATGTTAGACTTTGAAAATTCAAAACATGACACTTCTAGTGGGACGAAGGGAGTATATAATAATAATAATAACTAAAAGGATTTTTAATGATATTATATTTTTATTATGCATGTAAAATCTGAAAGAAACATATATAAAGTAGAATAAAGAAAGAAAAAAAAGAAGATATAAAGGTGAAGATAGAAAATTAAATCAAATATAAAAACAAATATCAAAAATATGTGTGTGAAATTGATAAAGTAAATATCTAATTTAACATTGATAATATAATCGGATAGTAAAATATTAGATAAAATTATCAATATAATCTAGTTTTATATCATATTAAAGTAAATTATATTCCACGTACAAAGATAATTAAATACAAAAGAAAAATAGAAAGTGATAAGTTACAAATATTGATATTTATATTATCAATGTCTTTTAATTAGTTTTAATATTCACTAAATATCTACCCTAGTTTACAAAAAATAAAAATATATCAAGTTAGATCAAGTGGTTTGTGCATAATAATAAAAATGAAAGGTCATGAGTTCTAATCTTTTATTTGGCTTTTGTATTTGCTATTTAAAACTGATAAAAAAAAACAAACAAACACATGTCCACGTAGACAAATGATGATAAACATTAAATTTACCATACAATGCCACCTAAGCAAAAAGCTTAGTTGGCACGAAAAGATAAGTGTCACCTACGACAAAAACTATCATCTCTTAGTTATATAGAGAGAAGAGATGATCACTAATTTGAAACTTTAGGAAGATTTTTTTTTTCAATAAAGGTATTCCATAGCAAATCATGTCGAATACAAAACTCTGGTCAAACTTAGGTTATGTCCATTTACAGAAGTTTTTTCTCAATAAACTAATTTTTAGATATATTTGTAAGTCCCAACTCAATAGATGGTACTACCTGAAGACACCTCTATGTCGATGGTGGAGTTACTTTGCAATATAAGCGCTGAACTGGAGACGACCAGTTGCAGTGAGTATATACCAAGTTCTAGATAGATTACTTATTTATGTGACAATAAGTAAAGAACAATACAATAATATAAAATACTTGTAAAGTAAATTGGTGAGACAATATGTAATTTTCAAGTGTAATTTATTTATTAACTTTAAATAAATTACAAGGTTGTTGCAGAACCAAGATAATACAAAGTATGTAAATATCCTAACAACCTATGAACTACAATTGATCTACACTTGGAATTTCTCTAAACAATCGAAACACTTAAAGTTGTGAAATGTTCCTTTTTACGATTGAGAGAAGATTGCACAAGTTCACCAAGAATATTGCAGGTTTGCAAAGTATGTGTTCTATTATTCTTGTTGTGCAATGACTTGTATTTATAGGCAAAGTTAACATTGGGATGTTAACTTTGGCCGTACAAATATGGTTGAGAACATTTAAGGAATAGCATTTAATTCCTTAAAATGCTGTGTAAAGTTGCAGTATAAAGCAACTTTACTCAACTAGCTTTATGTACCTTTTTGTACTTTATACATAGATAAATCTTATTATCCGTGTAATAGCACATAAAGCATAAAAGTCAATTCCTCGTAATCAGTGTAAAGCTTTGTAAGAGCTTTCCACTGATGGTCTCCAGTTTGTAACTGACTAGAATGTCAACTGGGCTTCGCTGCCATTGTCATTCTCTATCTTCCACTTGTTGTCTTCGACTTCAACTGGAATGATTCTTCAACTGGTCAGTTCTCAACTGGAGGAAGTCTTCAGTTGCGTTAACTGTACGATGCAACTGGACTTCAATATATTTCTGGACAAATCTTATGGGTCTCCAGGTGCAACTGGAGACTGGCCAGTTTCACTGAAACTGGTCCTAACAAATTCCCCCTATTTGTCCTGAAATATTACCAAGTCTTTTTCAGTTCTTGTATCTGTACAAGTGTGAACTGGAGAGACTTGTTCGATTAAATCTATCTAAGTTTTCCAAGGCATTTTTATAGATCAGTAAATGCCTTGGGTTTTTCTTTTAAGTTTGTTAGATCTAATCTATTATCTATCTTGTGGTTACAAACTGGTAACTTCATTTATACAAGGAAATGAAATATACATAAGTTACAGAATGTAAACAAAATTACAAGCAGATAAACTGAAGAGAGAACTTAATCAGATGGCCCTTCGCCAGTTCTCATTCTCTTTGACACTGAAGAGATAGGCTGAGAGTCTTCAAGATCAATATTCAACTTAAGCTCCAGATTCTCTTTATGTTGAATCTTGCCCTTCAAGAAGTTAACCCAAGCTTTCTCAAACTTATTCTTTTGTGCCTTAGCTTCCAAAAAGTTCACCATTTCAACCCATTCAGAGAACCCATATTGCATTGCACCGGGATTGTCAGTTCTAACCAGTGGCCCTCTGGCATAACTGACTTCAACATGAAAGTACTTGGTGCCTGGCTTAATTGTTACATGAACACCATTAATTGCCCCACTGTGTCTTCTGGTTGCCATGATCTGGGAATAATATTCTCTAGCTTCAGATTCATTTGATATTTTGATACTCCCAGCTCCAGCAGCCAGCACAGCATTCTTGATGTCATCATTTGATACATCGCCAGTTGGTTCAACGAAAGTTCTAAGATCAGCATCTCTATGCAGTGGCTTTCTTGGTTGAGGGTTCCTTCTTGGAGGATTCAATACCCTTTTCACAACCTTCCTTACATTTTCAATTCTTTTCTGAATCCCACTGGCCCTGTTCTCCTTTGCCTTCTCCACTGATATATTTAAATTTCTGGCATCATGCTCAGCTTCATCATCAGGATAGTGCCTGTCCAGTTCAATGTCAAGCATTTCTTTTAACATACCCACTATCCTGGCATCATCTTTCACTCTAGCATACTCCTCCTTAGTGATTCCCAACAAGTGAGCATCACTAATATCAAGCAATTTAATCTTAGCCAGATGTTGTCTGGCTTCAGCTTGGTTTTCTTGTTTCATTTTCTTTCTTTCTTTAATTTGATCACCAAGCCTTGCCAGACGTTTGCTATCACTTTCAGAAACTGGAGGAATTGTTGGGATTTTTGGGTTTTTATCAAAGTAATATTATCCTTATAATATTAAAACGCAGCGGAAAATTGAACCATTTCAATGTGACATATGTAGTTAAAACCAATTTTAACTATTAAAAGAAAAACCCAAACAATAAGGATCCATGTATATGAATAACATACATACAAAACAACAACCATAGGGTGTTTAGAAGACTACCTTCTTCCAAGCTAATGAGAAGGTTGAATGAAGGAGATGATGTCTTCAAATGGCAAGTCTTCAACCTAGAAGAACCTCAAGCTTGTATACCCCAAGCTTCCAACAAACACCCTAAATGTGCTAGGAATTAAACTTGAAACCCCTTTCTCCTTTTCTTCCTTGTAGCCGAACCCCAAGAGAAACAAGGAGAGTATTTTGCTCTTGAGAAGTTGAGAGAATACTTAGAGAATTTTTCTTACAAAAAAATTCTTGCATGTAAGTATATGTCTTCTATGTTGAGTGTATGTCTTATGTCTTGTAAGGACATGCAAGACAACAAGTGTCACATTGCATGTATACCCACATGGGGAGGGAGGGGGCCGGCCCCTTAGTCCATCACATGGGTATTAACCCACTGCGCCGCAGTGGGTCTGATACACTCCCACTGCGCCGCAGTGGGAACTCTCTGGCCTTCGGGTGCAAAAACCCCCACTGCGCCGCAGTGGGTTTGACATACTCCCACTGCGCCGCAGTGGGAACTTACTGTCTTCGGCCATAGAGACATATTGACATCTCTCTCAAAATAAATCATCCATATAATTTATTTACATATCTCAAGTGCAATTATTTAGAAAACCACTTTCTAAATGTTTCAAGTATATATATTTATTTAAAGATCATATCATATAAATAAATATCGTAAGTGTTTGTCTAGCTTGTTATTGGGTATGACCCGACTTGGATCATCACGTACTAGCCACGTCAATTTAATATGTGTCTTGGGCAGACGAATTCCAACAATCTCCCACTTGCACAAGATTCATAGAAGATTGACGCAAGCAGCAAATACCGCCTAACAACGGTTTGCTACCCCTAATACGTATGACTAAGTGCCATTCAATAACATCATCCTCTTCAAGTCCCTTACTTGAAATGATTTAGGTGAATCGATCATTTATCCTTTTGTCACAGATGTCATGTTAAATCCTAGAGACATAGAGTGATCATTCTCTATTGATTTAACTTTGTAGCAGGCCTTAGACATCTTACTCTCAACGAATAAGAGGGACAAATTCCATCTCGACTACATACGTCTCTCACAATCACCTTATATCATACCTGAGCTTAGCCTTATGTACTGCCATGTTTCAGAACAGCGAAGAACTAAGTCAAAGTATAATATTCAGTGAATATCAAGACCCAATATGTATCTCAGGTCTGAGGACACAATGATATTCGCCTTTTAACTCAAGATTACTTATGATCAATCACAGAGATTCCATGTAGTAATGCTTGATTGCAGGTCAGTCCAATATTTGTATCCCACAAATATCTATGAACCTTGGTAGCAACACTTTGCTCTATATTCAAACCCTTTTGAATATCTACCAATCCAAGTTCATAATAATCTTACATTCATATTTGTTCCCACAAATATGATCGACTACGGACATTTAGAATAATTAACTTATTCATGGATTTAAACATGCAAAAATGGAACATAACACAATTTAAATGCAAAATACCAATATTCATATAAATGTGTTAATAACTACAAGTGTTCCGATATCCAAATACATAAAATAGATCAAATCCAATCACTAGAATATCGAAGTCCCATGGCACAAGTATGACTCTCATGCTTAGGCCTTTCAAGGAGCTCCGTGAGTGGGTCCGCAACATTTTGATCGGTGTGAACTTTGTGAATACATATCTTTCCCTTTTCAACTTCATCCCTTATGTAGTTGAATCTCCGCTCAATGTGCCTAGTCTTTTGATGTGCACGAGGTTCCTTGATTTGTGCAATCGCACCCTCGTTATCACAAAGAATTTCTAGGGGTCCTTGAATGGAAGGAACAACCCCTAGATCGGCAATGAATTTCTTCAACCATGCAGCTTCTTGTGCTGCTAGAGAAGCGGCGATGTATTCCGATTCTGTAGTGGACAATGCAACCACATCTTGCTTTGAGCTTTTCCAAGAACAGCTCCTCCATTTAGAATGAAGATATACCCCGATTGTGATCGAGAATCATCTCGATCAGTTTGGAAACTCGCATCCGTGTAACCCTTTACAACGAGTTCCTCCTCACCAGATCCATATATTAAGAACATATCTTTAGTGTTTCTAAGATATTTCAATATATATTTGACAGCCATCCAATGACTATCTCCTGGATTTTGCTGGTATCTACTTGTCATGCTTAAAGCGCATGACACGTCCGGTCTCGTGCATATCATAGCATACATGATGGATCCTATAGCAGATGCATATGGGATTCCACTCATTCTCTCTTGCTCAACTTTTGAGCTGGGAGATTGAGAGGTACTCAATATAGTTCCTCTTTGAATAGGCACCAAACCCTTTTTGGAGTTTTCCATCTTGAACCTTTTCAAGATCTTGTCTATGTATGCACTTTGATTCAAACCTATTAAGCGCCTTGATCTATCCCCTATAGATCCTTATTCCCAAAATATAGGCGGCTTCACCAAGATCCTTAATGGAAAAGCAACTTCCAAGCCAGGCTTTTACACCTTCCAAGGTTGGAATGTCATTTCCAAATAGTAGAATGTCATCGACATATAATACTAGAAAAGTAATGATGCTCCCACTAGCCTTCTTATACACACAAGCTTCATCGGCATTTTTGATGAAGCCAAATTTCTTGACTTCTTCATCAAAACGACGATTCCAGCTTCTTGATGCTTGTTTCAATCCATAGATTGATTTCTTTAACTTGCATACTTTATTAGGATGTTTTGGATCGACAAAACCTTCAGGCTGATCCATATAGACATCTTCCTCAAGATATCCATTTAGAAAAGCGGTTTTGACATCCATTTGCCATATCTCATAGTCATAATATGCGGCTATGGCAAATAATATCCTAATAGACTTTAGCATTGCCACAGGCGAAAAAGTTTCATCATAATCGACCCCTCGAGTTTGAGTGAAACCTTTTGCTACAAGTCTAGCTTTATAAGTACTCAGTTTCCATGCATATCGTGTTTCAATTTGAACACCCACTTACTTCCAACTACCTTGGAATTAGGAGGTTCAACAACCAATTCCCAAACTTGGTTGTCATACATGGATTGCATCTCAGCGTTCATGGCCTCTAGCCATTTGTCCGAATCTGATTTGGACATAGCATCATGGTAGGTGGTAGGTTCATCAGAAACTACCATGTAGCATTCATCCACGAGAAATCCATATCTCTCAGGTGGATAAGTAGCTCTACCAGATCTACGAACGTTTTGTGTGTCTTGATCAACCTTTGATCATCTTCAACATCCTTTTGTTGAATGCTAGTGTCACCCAAGTGTGTATCTGTCAGTGGTTCTTGATCTTCTTCAAGTTCCACTGTTCTGGAACTAGTCCCTTCCATAAGGAATTTAGTTTCCAAGAACTCAGCCTTTCGAGCAACAAATACATTTTGCTCATTAGGATTGTAGAAATAATATCCCAAATCATTTTTGGGATATCCTACAAAGATACACTTAGTGGATCGGGGCTCTAATTTGTTTGAGGCATCATGTCTTACATAAGCCTCACAACCCCATACCTTTAAATATGATAAAGATGGAACTCTTCCATGCCATATTTCAAAAGGTGTTTTCTCCACTTTCTTGGTGGGAGCCATATTTAAAATTCGGGCAGCAGAGATTATGGCATATCCCCAAAATGATAGAGGTAGTGAGCTTCTGCTCATCATGGAACGAACCATATCTAATAAAGTTCGATTCCTCCTTTCAGACACACCATTATGTTGTGGTGTTCCAGGTGGAGTTAGTTGTGAGACGATCCCACAACTTCTAAGATGATCTTGAAAAGCATCACTTAGGTATTCACCTCCTCTATCAGAACGAAGAATTTTTATTGTCTTACTGAGTTGGTTTTCTACTTCATTCTTGAAAATTTTGAACATTTCAAAAGCTTCACTCTTATGTCTTAATAAGTATACATAACCGTAACGACTATAGTCATCGGTGAATGTAATGAAGTATCTTTCACCATTCCTAGTCATTGGCTTAAAAGGACCACATACATCCGAATGTATGATACCTAATAAATCTTTTGCCCTTTCATTTGTGCCTTTGAAAGGAGCTTTAGTCATCTTGCCTTGTAAACAAGATTCACATACATTAAATGAATCATTTGATTTTGTCTTCAAAAGACCATTCTTTTGAAGTGTTAGTATGCGATTCTTATTTATATGGCCAAGACGACAATGCCAAATATAGGTTTCACTTAAATCTAATTTAAGTTTCTTGGTGGTAGCTTGGTACATTGAGTTATCATATGTTTGGTTTTCATGAACTAATTCATAAATACCATTTAAAGGCATAGCTTTAAAATAAAATACATCATTCTATAGAAACATGGATATCATTGTTAACAAAATTAAAATCATATCCAACATGTCTTAAACGGGAAACAGAAATAATACTCCTAGTCAAACTAGGTGCATACAAAACATTGTTCAATACAATTTCCAAACCATTTGGAAGTTTCAAAAGATAGTCTCCTTGGGCTTCAACATGCACCAATGCACCATTGCCCATAAAGAGACTAATGTCCCCCTTCTTGATGTTCTTTTTTCTTATGAACCCCTGTAACATATTACAAATATGAGTTCCACATCCGGTATCCAATACCCATATGTAAGAAAAAACTGTATTAAGCTCAATATATATCATAAATATTGTACCTGAGGTTTGCCCTGCATCCCTCTTAGCTTTTAACTCTTTGAGGTAGGTTGGACAATTGCGTTTCCAATGTCCTACCTCCCCACACTCAAAGCATGGGTCATTGACAGCAACCTTTTGCTTCTTCGCTTTTGGGGTATCCATTTTTCCCTTTCCTTTGCCTTTGTAATTCCCTTTGAAATTACCCTTTCCCTTAGCAACATTTGCCTTGGGTCCGGAGTAAGCCCTTTTCTTTCCGCCTTCATTGATCATGAGAACGGGTTGAACTTTTCCTCCCATACTAGCCTCGGCCGTTTTGAGCATCCCATGAAGCTCGGAAACGGTCTTGTCCCATCCATTCATGTTATAATTTAACACGAAAGTCTCAAATCTCTTAGATAATGAGTTAAGGATCATATCCGTAGCTAACTCATTTGAGACGGGACAATTAAGCCTTTCGAGGCGATCAATGTAGCTTTCATTTTAAGAACATATGTTGATACGGGTTGTGAATCATCCATGCGACATGCATGAAGCGCTCGAACCGTTTCGAAGCGTTCAGCCCTTGCCTTTTGTTGGAACATTTCCTTGAGTTGGGTAATCATGTCGTATGCCCCATGGTCTCGAACTCCTTTTGGAGTTCGGGAGTCATACTCGCTAGCATTATGCAACTAACTTGCACGGAGTCCTCGACATATTTAACCCAATCATTATAGGCCTCAACATCCTTTTGAAGTTCGGGAGTCATACTCGCAAGCATTATGCAACTAACTTGCACGGAGTCCTCGACATATTTAACCCAATCATTATAGGCCTCAACATCAGTTTCTTCGGGCTCATCGGGAATAGGATCGTCTAAAATATAGGATTTCTTTTCGTGCCTAAGAACAATTCTTAAGTTACGAAACCAATCCACAAAGTTGTTTTGGTTTAGACGATCCTTTTCAAGGATGGATCTTAGTGAAAAATTATGGACGTTTGGGTTGGGGTTTATTGCATTGTTAGCGGCCATCTACAAGATTAACAAAGTTCTTTATTAGTATTTTCGATATCAAATATAAATTTTAATTGTTAATACCCTTTCATGTCTCATAGACAATTAATAATTAAAACCTAGAATCCAACGTTACATTTAAATGATGGTTAGGTGACCTTTATCCCATGATCTAAATTAAAAAGGTAGTCAACGTTTGACAATTGCAACACTTTGCAATTTCTAGTGGTATGGGACCGGTTTAATATCTTATATTAAGTTGGCATGTTTAATCCCATCAACGCCTTTGGTTACCATGCTTCGGTGACCCTAATCACATGGCTTCCAAATCAAGTTGTCCTACTTATACACACATGTAAATTTATCTATACTAGTGGTTAGGTGACCTTTATCCCATAAGTACAATAAATTTACCTTAACTTATAAGTTCCTCAAAGTAGTTAGGTGACCTTTATCCTACAAAGAGTTCCCAAATAATTAAGTGTTGTATAAAAGGATGGCGTTAAACTTGTTTTTAAAGGGTCGTTTGAGTTTTTATATTCTAGTTAAAAACTATGTGCCATAATGAATCTTGAAATCCAAATTTCAAGGTTCTTTTATAAAATCCATTTTTATAATTGTGACCATTAACTTTTAATAAAACCCATTTTAACTTACCAAGTTAATGTCAATATTAAAACCAATTTTAATCTTTTATGTAGTCATCAAGTTTGTTGGTTTTGAGCATCCATATGACAAAATAAACAAACAACCACATAAAATAATAAGTGCACAACATTAGCCAACTATTTTGACCACACTTGTTAGCCGAAACAAGTGGGCCAAAAGGTCTCAACCTAAGGGACAAAGTAACACAAAATATTGTGTTAGTTGAGCTCCCACTTGATCTTGCATCCAAATGCTTCAAGTAACCTTTTGTGATGTGATTTGAATGATTTTCTTCATTTTGATAACCCACTGCGCCGCAGTGGGTCTAATACACTCCCACTGCGCCGCAGTGGTAAGTCACTGGTCTCGGTTGCATTATCCCCCACTGCGCCGCAGTGGGTTTGACATACTCCCACTGCGCCGCAGTGGGAACTTACTGTCCTCGCCACATAATCCCCACTGCGCCGCAGTGGGCTTGATATACTCCCACTGCGCCGCAGTGAAAACTTACTGGTCTTCTAATTAGCCTCCAACTTTTAGCCCCAAACCTTTTGATGCCTTCTTGGAGATTACATTTATAATGAAAAATGCAACTAATCTACTTATTACATACCAAATGAAATAAATAGATTACATAACCAAATGAATGAATAAAATCCTATTTAACTATTACAGCCATTGAATAATTAAACAAACACATCCACACATCACAAACATTCACAAGGTCTCTTGGCTAAGTTGTGACACTAAAATACACAAGAAAAAAAAGGAACCTCCTTTTTGTGTATTTATTTTGGCCATAACCAAATGACCAAAATATTGGATTTTGTCCAAACAAAATTTCAACTTTTGATGTATGTATCCATATAACCGTCTCTAGATGCCATTGTTGGGATTTTTGGGTTTTTATCAAAGTAATATTATCCTTATAATATTAAAACGCAGCGGAAAATTGAACCATTTCAATGTGACATATGTAGTTAAAACCAATTTTAACTATTAAAAGAAAAACCCAAACAATAAGGATCCATGTATATGAATAACATACATACAAAACAACAACCATAGGGTGTTTAGAAGACTACCTTCTTCCAAGCTAATGAGAAGGTTGAATGAAGGAGATGATGTCTTCAAATGGCAAGTCTTCAACCTAGAAGAACCTCAAGCTAGTATACCCCAAGCTTCCAACAAACACCCTAAATGTGCTAGGATTCAACCTTGAAACCCCTTTCTCCTTTTCTTCCTTGTAGCCGAACCCCAAGAGAAAACAAGGAGAGTATTTTTGCTCTTGAGAAGTTGAGAGAATACTTAGAGAATTTTTTTTACAAAAATTATTGCATGTAAGTGTAATGTGTTCTATGTTGAGTGTATGTCTTATGTCTTGTAAGGACATGCAAGACAACAAGTGTCTCATTGCATGTATACCCACATGGGAGGGAGGGGGCCGGCCCCTTAGTCCATCACATGGGTATTAACCCACTGCGCCGCAGTGGGTCTGATACACTCCCACTGCGCCGCAGTGGGTTTGACATACTCCCACTGCGCCGCAGTGGGAACTTACTGTCTTCGGCCATAGAGACATATTGACATCTCTCTCAAAATAAATCATCCATATAATTTATTTACATATCTCAAGTGCAATTATTTAGAAAACCACTTTCTAAATGTTTCAAGTATTGATATTTATTTAAATATCTCAAGTGCAATTATTTAGAAAACCACTTTCTAAATGTTTCAAGTATATATATTTATTTAAAGATCATATCATATAAATAAATATCGTAAGTGTTTGTCTAGCTTGTTATTGGGTATGACCCGACTTGGATCATCACGTACTAGCCACGTCAATTTAATATGTGTCTTGGGCAGACTAATTCCAACATACATCAGCATTGCCAGTTTCCAACATTGGTACATCAGTGGCCGGCTGGGCTTCATCAGATGCTATTGCTTTACCTTTATCCACATTCCCCCTATCCATCACATCCACATTCTCTTCAACCCTTTGCTCACCAGTTTCAGTACTGGCAGCCACAACTGTTTCACTACCAGATTGACTTCCAGATGGAGCTCTTCCAGGTGCAACTGGTGCAAGGACTGCACTTCTTCCCCCCTTGGAAGCTTCTAGACCTGCCCTTATACCTTCCCATTCAGAAGGGTGAGATGGCAACCGGTCAAGAGGCTGCCATGTTTGCATGTCCTTGCATTCTTTGAAAATTCCACACATCATCCTGAAAGACCTCCACAGATGGTTGGTCTCCTTTGACTGGGTCAGAACATTTGTTGTAACCTGTTGCTGACCAGTTTTCAGTTCTTCCAAAATTTTAGAATCTTCACTAAGACCCGAAACCATCTGTTCCTTAACTTCCTCATCCTTTCTCTTCAAATTATCCACTTCAGTGGTCAGCTTATCAATAGATTGAGTATGATTGGATACCTGGGTGCTCAAATTATCAATGCTGCCTCTCAACTGGTTGATCTCATTAGTGAGTGGGGCCAGATCAACCTGAGGAGTGGCCAGCTTGGTGATCTCAGACATCACCTTTTCTATCAATTGTGTTTCCTTGCACCCAGCGTATCATCGATCTTCTGACCAACTGAAACCATCAACTGCTGCCCAAGCTCAGTCATATTCAACCCAGGCTTTTCAACTAACTCTTTCACCTGTTTTTCAATCTCCTTCAAATCAATTTCTGATCTTCTAACAGTGTTACCCAGCAGATTTGAGATTGAGGCTGTGACTTTGGTCTGAGTAAGGTCAAAGGCTTCTTTTAAAGATGTTGCCAGATTGTTGCAGCCAGTGACCAACTCATTAAGCTCGTTGAACACCAAGTCTTCATTTGCTGAAAACTTGTTAATCCCAGATCAACCACTTTAATATTGGTCAAGTGATCCTTGTGGTATCTGGAGAAAGACTTGGTGTTTTTGTCAAGTGTCTTTTGAATATCCTCCACCCTGGTGAGAAGGTTTTGGATATCGGCTTGAACAGACACAAATTGACTGTCCAGTGACGGAGGAGAAGGTGTCACTGGACCAGCAGCAGTTACTACTGATGTAACTGGAGGAGGTAAATTTAGAGAGGCCTCCCCAGTTGACGTCGCAGCAGTTGAGGAAGTAATAATAGGAGTGGTAGAAGAAGAAGGGACTGAAGAAACAATGTGTTGTTCATGATGAGAATGCTCAGGTGTGAACAACGGCGGCGGTGGGGGTGGCATTTCTCGAAGGAGTGAGAACTACCCAGATGGTGATGGTGCCATACGTCTGTTTCCAGACATATAGTTGTATGTGGGAAATGGAATATCAGTGGGCTCATTTATTTGGGATGGTAAAACTGAAATTGAAGCATTTGGAGGCGAGACTTGAGATGAAGGGTTTTGATCTTGTACAGAAGACTCAAAAATCTCCAAGTCTGATGCAGTACCTTCTGAATCCGAAGAGTCAATAAGGATTTCCTCGTCATTAACATTCATGTCCAGATCCATGAATGTAACTGAGGGCTGACCAGATGGGTCAGTCTCCAGATGACCTTCTCCAGTTTCCTGGAAGGTTGCATCTGTTGGAGGATCAGATACCAAGGTATCTTCACCAGGGATAGAGGTCACTGAGGTTGCCTCAGTTATAGTTGCTCTATCCACAACCATAACATCATCAGCCGAAGAGTTTGGAACCTCAGTCTCCAGTAGTGACTGGCCAGAGACTTCGTCAGTTCGTGCAATATAAGTGTCAGAAGATAGGCCGTGAACACTTTGTGCTGACTCAAACTCTAATCTGGGTTGGGGTAGCCCAGTTTCATCTTCACCACCCTCTCATACAGAAATTGCGAGGGTGGCTGCTTGCGGTTGTCCCGTTTGACTATCTCCAGGTTCCTGTTGGGAGGAAACTGGAGGGCTGGTCAGGTTTCTACTGTCAGTGGCAAGTGCTGACAAAGTCCTAATGCGACGTGTTCTTGTTGCCTTTGGAACACCTGAAAGACCTGTTGGGAGGTCTCCAGGGTAAACGGTTGTGGGGACAGACACGCTGGAGCTGGAGGGGTTAGACTGTTGCCCGGGTTCGGCAATGGTCACAATTCCAGCAGACGAACTAGTGGGTCCCTCATTATTTTGAGGCCCGCCCAGTTGTCTTTCCGACTCACCTTGGACTGGTGCGTCGGTTTTTGCGAATGCCAGCCGCATTCTATCTGGAATCTCGACCTCTCCAGCTTCAGATACTAGAGAGTCAAGATTCCTCAACAAATCTGGGACAGTGTAAAGTTAATCTGTGCTTAAATAAGCTTCACTGACCAGAATTTGTAGAAAACAAAGAGAGTGAAACCTGGAGAAGGGGATACATAGTCCCCTGGTGCCCTTCAGTTTTTGTACCAGGCTTCTGTAAAGGATATCAGCAAAATCCACTCTCAATCCATTCCACAAGCAGTATGTCATTTCTGCTTGTGCGGAGTTAATCTGGTCAAGTCCACCAGAACTCCCACCCATACTTTCCACAAGGTGGATGAAAAGTACCTCCATGAAGGTGTAAGGCCCTTCATGGTCATCGCACCCTTTGTTTTCAAAACCCCTTTTTCGAGGCACTCCTTGTGTCCCATATCAAGGAGGACCTGGCGAAAATTAATGTTAGGGGAGATGACAACAGGAGACTCTCTTTGTCTCCAGTAATTGAGGTGTAGAGCATCCCTCAATACATCTGCTGATAAGGTACACCGTAATGTTCCACCTTTTAATGTGAAATTGATGGAGGAGCAGTCGAAAGAAAGAGAAGCGGTGCACCAAAACTCACATAAGTAGTCGTGAAACATCTTGCGTGGGTTTAAGGAGAATGAGGGTCCGATTGGAGAATCCTCAAAAATCTTTGGATTCTCCCAATAAGGGTATCGGACCCTTGGGTTCCTTGTAAACTAGCCATCAGATTATTTGGATTTAATTTGATGAGCGTAGTGTTACCAGGAGCACCAGCTGCCTGTTTGACATCTGGTGGAGGAGCATATGGGACAGATTGGAGATTTACATCTCTAGAACGGGATGATTTAGGTGCCATTGGAAAATAAAATTGAAACTTTGGAATTAGGGTTCTTGATTTATGAAGCAGAGAGAGAAAAGAAGCAATTTTAGATGATTGGGAAGTAAATGAAGAGAATGTAAAGGGAAGTAAATGTGATCGGAATAAATAAGGGTATTTATAAGGAATTCAAGATCCCAATGAAATACCAAAAATTATATTTTATTAACAAAATCAATTTTGTAGATATTTTACAAAATAAGTTTGAATTTTGAATCAAAAATATAATTCACTGTGTCAGCATTAAATGCTACGACGGCTTAACTTACCCACGCGCCCACTAATTTTATTTTCCCAATAAAAACAGTTGTCATTTACCAAAATGTCTATTAACACGTCGGATGACGATATCAAGTGGGTTAAAACACTCGAGTACCATCACGTGTCTTAGATATTGACCAAGTATTTTCTAACGTTATGAAAAATTAAGACAAGACTGAACCTGGTCACTGGAGGATTAGCCCAGCGCCAGTTTCCAACTGGAGAGTTCTCCAGTTGCATTTTCAAACAAAACGAATTTTAGTCAGAAAATTATTTTGAGTCTTTCCCCCTAAAATGATGATCCAGAAATCGATTAGTGTCAGGATAGTATCACAAAGGCGTTCGATAGCCTGGCGAGCAAAGATTATCTGGACCTCCTCAACTGGAGAACTTCATCAGTGTCACTGACACGTTCATAACAAAAATCTCCAGTTTTAAGGATTTAACATTCCCAGTTCGCTGATGAGATGTTTAAAGGTTTTCTCATCAAGAGGTTTTGTAAAAGCATCAGCGAGCTGTTTGTCAGTGGGGATGAAATGTAATTCAATGTCTCCTTTCATAACATGATCACGAATAAAATGATACCTGATGTCAATATGCTTTGTTTTGGAGTGCATCACTGGTTGTGAGATATAGCAATTGCACTAGTGTTGTCACAAAAGATTGGGGTCCTTGTATACTTTTGACCATAATCTAGTAACTGGTTCTTGATCCAGAGAATCTGGGCACAGCAACTGGCCGCAGAAATGTACTCTACCTCAGCAGTGGACATAGAGACTGATGTCTGCTTCTTACTGGTCCAACTTACCAGTTTTCCTCCAAGGAAATGACAACCACCAGTTGTTGATTTTCTATCTATCTTACAACCTTTATGATCTGAATCTGAATAACCCATTAGATCTAACCCTGAGCCTTTGGGGTACCAAAGACCAAGATTAGGACACCCTTTCAGGTATCTAAAGATACGCTTAACAGCGTGCAAATCTGATTCTTTAGGGTTAGCCTGAAACCTGGCACATAGACATGTTGCAAACATTATATCTGGTCGACTGGCAGTTAAGTACATCAGTGAACCAACCATACCACGATATTCAGTGATGTTTACTGGTTTGCCAGTTGGGTCAGAGTCCAAATTTAATGGTGCTGCAATAGGTGTGTTTTTCGATGGGATAGAATCATATTTTGTATTTTCTTAACAAATCTCTGACATATTTTCCTTGGTTTATGAAAATTCCATTTTCAGTTTGCTTAATCTGAAGACCTAAGAAAAATGTTAATTCACCCATTAAACTCATTTCATACTCAGATGACATGATTTTAGAAAACTTTTTACACATTGCATCATCAGTTGAACCAATATAATGTCATCAACATAAATTTGTACCAATAAGATATTACCTTTTTCTTTCAAGATAAATAAGGTATTATCTATTGCACCTCTTTGAAAGCCATTTTTAAGAAGATGTTTAGTTAAAGTATCATACCAGGATCTTGGGACTTGTCTAAGACCATACAAAGCTTTGTTCAGTCTATAGACCCAGTGAGGATGCTTCTCATTGATGAAGCCTGGAGTCTGCTTAACATACACAACTTCTTCCAATGTTCCATTAAGGAACGCACTTTTGACATCCATCTGGAAGACTTTAAACTGCAGATGGGTTGCATAAGCCAGAAATATTATGATGGCTTCAAGTCTTGCAACTGGAGCAAAAGTTTCATCAAGTCAACGCCTTCTGCTTGACAATAACCCTGGGCAACTAATCTGGCCTTGTTTCTTACAACATGGCCATCTTCATCCATCTTGTTTAGGTAGACCCATCTTGTACCAATGGGTTCTTTCTTTAACCCAGGTGGACAAGGAACAAGTTCCCACACATTATTCCTTTCAAACTGGATGAGCTCTTCTTGCATAGCTTCCACCCAGCTTGGGTCTGCCATAGCCTCGTCAATCTTCTTCGGTTCAATTAGTGATAAGAAGGTGACGTTTAAGCATTGCTCACTGGTGGCTCTTCTAGTCTGAACCCCACTATTTGGATCTCCCACAATCTGTTCAATTGGATGTGCTCAAGTCCATCTAGTGTATTGACTAGGCTGGTGAATTACAATATCAGTGCAAGTCACCTGGCGATCTTCTTCAGTTGCAGCAGCTTCTGGAGGAGGATCTGTCCAAACTACTTCTACGTCCTCATCAGAGTCAATGAGGTCACGATTTGCATCATGAAATTCTTCATTAAAAGGCATTTCTTGAAGAACTGGAGAAGTTGGAGTTTGAACTGGTGCTGATATTGGAGTAGCACGTACATCAGATCCAATCACCAATTCCTGTGGTAAATTGAAATTGATGGAGGGATAGAATGAAGTGTCACTGGTGGTGCTCTTCTTCTGAACTGGTTCCAATTTATTGTAACTGGAAACATCTTTTGGTGAAACAACTGACTGATGAACTTGGTCAGTTTCACCAAAATTTATTGGAACGACTGGAGAAATATCAAGGTTTGGTCTCTTGTTGATTGCTTCAGTTGATTCGTCGAATGTGACATGAATTGTCTCATGAACCTTTTGGAGCCTATAATTATAAACTCTAAAGGCCTTTCGAATATCTGAATAACCTAAAAATACCCCTTCATCAGCCTTTGCATCAAACTTTCCAAGCTGACTGGAATCGGTTAAAATATAAACTGGACAACCAAATACATGAAAATATCCAATATTTAGTTTACGATTCCTGAGTACTTCATAGGCAGTCTTCTTATGTCTCTTGATGTAGACTGACCGGTTTTGGGTGTGACAAGCAGTTGCAACTGCTTCAGCCCATAAACTGGTGGGAAGACCTGATTCAGATAGCATACTTCTGACTGCTTCTATCAGTGTGCGATTCTTTCTTTCCACAACTCCATCTGCTCTGGAGAGTGTGCTGATGAGAAGTTTTGAGAGATGCCAGTGTCATTGCAAAATGTTTCAAGTACCTTATTTTGAAATTCAGTACCATTATTACTTCGCAACTGACAGACTTTTCGAGTATACTTGAGTTCAATTCTTTTGATGAGAGAGATGATTTCAGCAGGTGCATCACTTTTGGATCTGAGGAATACCACCCAACAGTATCTGGTGAATTCATCGACCACAACTAGAGTGTATTTCTTCCCAGCTCTAGTTTGAACATTCACTGGACCAAAAAGATCCATATGAAGCATGTGAAGAGGTTCAGCGATGCTAAAATTTTGCCTTGTCTTGAAACTGGCCCTTTTCTGCTTGCCCATCTCACACCCTGGACATGGCTTTTCTTTATTGAAAGAAATTTGAGGTATCCCATCAACCAGTTGTTTGCGAGACAACTTGTTAATATTTTTGAAATTAAGATGGGATAATCTTTTATGCCACAGCCAGTTGGTGTCCTCATCAGCCTTGGTATAAAAGCACTGCTCTTTTGGAGCTGGTTCCATATCCATGATGTACAGATTTCCTTTTCTTGGTGCAACCATCACCACTTTCCAATCCTTGTTAAATATGGTGCATTGAGCAATATCGAACAAAACTCTGTAGCCATCATCACAAAGTTGGCTGACACTGATCAGGTTGTATTTCAAACCATTCACAAATGCAACTCTTTTGAATTCTACCTGTCCGTTATTGAGCACACCATATCCTTCAGTCTTTCCACTTTGATCATTACCAAACGTCACTGCCGGTCCATCTTGGACAGTGAACTCTTCAAGCAGGGGCTTACATCCGGTCATAGTCCGGCCAGCTGCGCTGTCCAGATACCAGATATTTTTCTTTCGATCGCCCTGCACACCCACAAAAATCATTAGTTATTTTTGTGAACCCATCTTTTCTTGATGGGTTCACTGGACTTCTCTACAGAAGTCACAGTTGACTGCTGTGGTGGTAAACTGAAGACTACATCTGGATCTTTTTCACCAGATCCAGGTGCAGGAGTAAAAACGATTGGTATTTGATACCTGCTCCCCTTTTTCTTATCAGATTTAGTTCCAGATGGAACATTCTTTTGTTTGGGTTTTGAAGGGGGTTTAATATTTTGTTTTTCAACTGGAGGTGATGAACCTCCTTCCAGATTTTTAATCCGGCAGTACAACTCTGAACCTGTCGAGACAAAAGTTGGAGTTGACTTTCCAGTTTAAACAAAATATTGTTTTCATCAGGCTGCTGAACCTTGGACCTTGTTCAGCTGGAGTTTTAGTCTTTTGGTCTTGGGCTCCTTAGACTTCTGAGGTAAAGGCTTGTTACCAGTGGCCTTTTTAACTGGAGCACTAGCCTGTTTGGCTCCAGGTTTAACCTCAGTGGGGGTGGTCTCAATGGGTTCAGTTTTGACAGCCTCAGGTTGATCATAAGGAGTTTCAACCCTGAGAGCTGGAGGCAATGCATGAAGATCTGGTATGAGAGCTGCCATTTCCAGATCTCCAGATTTCCATGCATTTTTCTGGGCATCAATTGTTCTAGAAAATGCATCATAGTTCTTTCCAGATGCTTTTACCCATGACTTGATAATCATTTGTTCTTTTTCAAGATCAGAAACTAGTTTTTGATTATCAAATTCTAAAGCCTCAATTTTCAAAACTGACTCCTTGAGAGCCAACTGGACATTTTGTAAATCATTAAGTTGTGGTTTAACATTGTTCAATTCAATTAAGATAGTATCCAGATATCTTTCACTATCTGCTCTAACAGTTTCCACAAAAGCCAAATCACCACTTAATGATTCAGCAAGGTCCAGTTTCAGTTCTGGATCCACCTGATTGTCATAATCACATACCTTTTTCAAAATGATGTCCACCCATCTTCCAGTGATGACATCTTCTTTTGCCACATGCTGCTGTTGATCTTCCAAGGCCATGAAACACATGTCCCTTTCCTCTTCTTCATCAGCTGATGAGTCATCAGAGTACTCCCATTTTCCCTCAGTTTGTGCCATTAAACACTGATCCTTTTCCTTTTCCATGGACAAGAGGGCAATCTGGCCTTAAGCTTCTTATATTTAGCTTTGTAGCTATCATCAGGCCGATTGAAATTTGGGACAGAGGGACCAATTTGGTTGTTCATCTGACTAGATCTGCATTCCTTCATAAAATGACCTTTCTTACCGCATTTATAGCAGGTAAGATTGGTTTTATCCAGAGAGCTGGAGCTGGAAGCATTGTTTGGGCCATTAAATATTTTAGATTTATGCTTAAACCTATTAAAGGTTTTAGCGATCATGGCTACCAGATCATCATCGTCAGTTTCATCACAGCCATCACTGATTTCAGTGGTCAGGCCAGAGTTCAAGAAACTGTTTAACATCTCCTTCATTGAGTGTACCTGGACACTCTCTGCAGACATTAAAGCAGTACAAGGTCGCTCAGCTATACTAGCAACCTTGGGACTCTGGGCATGGTTCATGGCATCCTGCTCAGCCACCAGTCTTGCAGCATTATTGTCTTCAGTGAATCTGAAGGCTCCATAGAGCGATGCAAGAGTATGGCTTTGCAGGGTTTTACCTTGTCTTAAGACAAGAACCATATTTTCCCATTTGGAAGGAAGAATATCACAAAACTTCTCAAGAAGAATATCCTTATCCTTCTCTACACCCAAGCCTCTCAACTGAT
>CM067167.1:251113085-251277612 GCA_034093135.1 Erigeron breviscapus
TAGGATCGGTATTAAAAGAAGAAGAAGTAGATCCTTGTCCTTGATGAGTCTGCTGTTGTGGCTGATTCTGATAATTATCTCTTTGCCACCTATTTCCTGAAAAACGAGAATTATTAGATTGAAAAGAAGAGTTATAAGAAGTATTACCTAAAGGCCGGTTCTGGAAACCGGTGTTGCGGTAGAAGTTCCCTTGGGGCTGATTTTGAACATAATTCACATCTTCGGGTGCCCGATTTGGACACTCATCAGAATAGTGCATATCTCCACAATAATCACACCCATAAGCTACTACCTTAACATCCCTCTCAATTGCTCCAAACCTATTCTCTTGAGTAGCAAACCCCTTTTCCATGTGCTCAGATAGCGCCCTAATCTCTCCAATGACCCCTGGGTCATTGCTAGCTTCAACCTTGGCAACTCTCCCTTGGTTAGTACCTCTCTTCATCTTTTTCTCATTCTTCAAAAACCTTTCATCATCCAAGGTTGAGCTATCCTTCGCCATGTCTTCCAAGATTCGATAGCCTTCATTGGGTGTAATGTTATTGAAACTACCCTCGAAAGCATATCCCAATTCTCGTTTAGACTTTTTATCCAACCCATCAAAGAAAATCTCCACATATTTCTCCCTAGTCAAATCGTGCCCCGGACAATTTCTCAACATCTCCTTGAAGCGGATCCAAGCCTCAACAACATCTTCTCCATCATCTTGTTCAAAAGATCTAATCATGTTCTCCAACCTTCTTTGAGTTCTAAGTGAATAAAACTCACCAATGAAAGCCTCCTTGAGTTGGTTCCAAGTAGTAATAGAATTTTCTGGAAGATCATTGAACCAATCAAGTGCTTCTCCTGTGATTGACATGGGAAATGTTTCAAGTTTCACGGCATTCATTTGGTTTTGCCCATATTGATATAGCCGAGCCAACTTTTCAAACCTATCCAAGTGTTGGTAGGGATCCCATTTCCGTTTCCCATCAAATTGATGCTCTTCTATACTTTTTAGATGATTTCCTTTTAAAGCGAAAGTGTGATCAATGGTTGGAGGTCTAATGGCGGAACCACGTCCCGTTGGGATAGTTCGGACCCTCTCACCATAGCGAGTGTCATTCGGATCCCTTGGTTGTTCGTCCCCCATTTCCTCTTGCTTTACTTCAAAATTGAAAAACTCGTCCAAAAAGAACCCTTCCTCGTCCGAATCAGGAGTGGGTTTAGCTATAGGTGAAAATGGTGTCGGTATTGGTGTTGTGGGTTCAGCGAAGTTAAACCTACGCCCTCTTGGTCTTCTCGGAGTAGACAAAGGACTATTCAAAGGGAGACCCGAAGAACGCAAGTTCATCAACTAAAGAAAAATGCCTGCAAACACACAACCAACACAAACACGTCAAATGCACCTGTGATAAGAAAAGAAAACTAAACTAATAAACAAGTAACTTTCTCACGCGTGAGAAAGGATCAAACCACTAAATAAACAACTAAATCGGCACACATTCCCCGGCAGCGGCGCCAAAAACTTGATGTGTGAAATCGAGTTTAAAAATTAAAACAAGAAATACCCTAAAACTGACTACTACACACTCGCGGGCAGTGGACCCGTTCATATATAGTATAGCTAGAAGGTAAGTCCAGGATCGAACACGGGGAATGGTTTTGAAATAGTTGTCAGTTAAAGTGGTTTTGGAATAAGGATGGAACCGTAGCCGAATTGCTACCTCACCTTGACAATTTGAAATTAAAGAAATTTAAATGACAAGACACTTGAAAGTAAAGAAAGTTCAAACAATATGAATAAATATCATCCACTTCGAATCCACTTGACTTCAGTTATGATTGCACACGATAAAGTTCAAATTATTTAGAGTTGACAAGATAATCGTGAAAGGATCAAATGCTCGCGTGGTACCACCAACCGCTCACAAATAACCCAAACACCTAAGTTGCTAGTTAAATTACCCAAGCCGGTACCACCAATGCCTAGAAAATCTCCCCAACAATTAGTTTGCTTGATTATCCAATTACCAATTATGCCTATGTGAATGAAAACGTGGTACCACCAACCGTTTCTAAACACTTTTACCGATTAATTCCTATTATAGATTTGACATTCACCGTCATACCATGAACCGGTGACAAACGACCATAGACAATCGAATTGAAACGATAAACGTATTCACCTAGTACCACTAACGATGAACACATAAACCATCAACATCAAAAGAATAAATCATAAGGAATCAATTGATAAAGATCACGACACAACGATAATTGAATCAACTCTTGAATTAAAATATTGCAATCATATCATTCGTCAAGTTTCATCAAAGTGGATGATTAGAAATCTAGCCAATCATACTAAATTGAATTGCAATAAAGAAATTGAAAAGAAAACATATTGTACCAATGATTGTTGAATATAAATTGCAAGACAGAAGATTAGATACGATCTAGATGGATGTTCTTGAATCTTCAATGAATCAAATGATGAAATCTGCGATGATCCATCAAAGACCCTTGGTAGAACAGCTCCTAGAAAGAAAAACTTGGATAATCGGAAATTAGGGTTTTTTTTCTTTTTTATATCTCCCCCAAATCTGATGCAAAGGGGCTGTAGCCCTGATCTCCCCGTGCACTCACTGCGCCGCAGTGGGCATGGTGCGATCCCACTGCGGCGCAGTGGAAAACCCCTGGAATCTTGAACTAGGGTGACTGCGGCGCAGTGGGGAATGAGTCCTCCCACTGCGGCGCAGTGTGAATCCACTGGAAAGTATTGACTTCTTCTCGACCAGTGACTGCGGCGCAGTGGGGAATGAGTCCTCCCACTGCGGCGCAGTGTGAATCCACTGGAAAGTATTGACTTCTTCTCGACCAGTGACTGCGGCGCAGTGGGGCAATAATCCTCCCACTGCGGCGCAGTAACTTCTTGCTAAAATCTTGTTTCTTCTTTATCAGCATCACTCGAACACTCGGGTCACTTCTTGGCCAAACATCGTCAGAAAATATACCACATGGACGCGCAACCTGCTAAAAACCTGAAAGCACTAACAAACACCATAAACGCGCCAAATGCATACAAAATTGACTCAAAACACATACGAAAAAGGCCAATAATGATGTGGGCGATCTATATAAATTGGTCACATCAGCAATTTGAGAACATTTCTTATGAATGAAGCCCATAAGTCGGCTTATTCGGTCCACCCGGGATCGGATAAGATGTACTTTGATTTAAAGGATTTCTATTGGTGGCCGGGCATGAAACGTGATGTGGCCTAAATATGTGAGTGAGTGCCTTACTTGCTTACGAGTGAAAGCTGATCATAAGAAGCCACCCGGTTTATTGGTGCAACCGGTGACACCGGAATAGAAATGGGAACGGATTGCAATGGACTTCATCACGAAGTTACCGAAGACAAAAGTGGTCGACACTATATGGTTGATTGTGGAACGGTTGACAAAGTCGGCTCACTTCTTAGACATACGTCAGACCGATAAGTTTGACACCATGGCGCGCTTGTACTTTAAAGAAGTGGTGTCTAAACATGGAGTTCCGGCTTCTATCATCTCCGATAGAGATACCCGGTATAACTCAAATTTTTGGAAAGTTTTTCAATGAGCAATGGGCACTCAAATAGACATGAGTACGGCATTTCATCCTCAAACGGATGGACAAACCGAGAGAACCATCCAAACGCTTGAAGACATGTTGAGGGCTTGTGCTATTGAATTTGGTGGAAGTTGGGAAGATCATTTACCGTTAGTTGAGTTCTCGTATAATAATAGTTACCATGCAAGTATTCAAATGGCACCATTTGAGGCACTTTATGGTAGAAAGTGTCGTTCTCCACTCGCTTGGGCAGAAATTGGTGAAAGCCAACTTATTGGGCCGGAAATAGTAGTTGAGACAACAAAAGTGATTTCTCAAATTAAGAAGAGATTACAATTGGCCCGTGAGAGACAAAAGAAATACGCCGATGTGAGGCGTAGACCATTGGAGTTCAATGTTGGTGATCATGTGCTTTTGAAAGTCTCCCCGTGGAAAGGTCATTTTGTAAAGAGAGGCAAGCTTGGACCAAGATACATTGGGCCTTTCGAGATCATTGAACGAGTGGGCAAAGTGGCATATCGATTGAAATTACCTCAAGAACTTAGTGGCGTGCATGACGTGTTCCATATTTGTAACTTAAGAAAGTGCTTGGCGGATCCTACACTACATGTGCCCATGAAAGAGATTCGAGTGGACAAGAAGCTCAATTTTGTTGAAGAACCGGTAGAGATCTTGGAACGAGAGGTCAAGAAATTGAAGAACAAACGTTATACGATAGTCAAGGTTCGATGACATGCTAGGCGTGGAGCCGAATTCACTTGGGAGCGGGAAGACTTTATCAAGTCTAAATACCCGCATTTGTTTAGTGATTAGGGTTCTATCGAATTTCGGGACGAAATTCCCTTAACGGGGGAATGATGTAACAATCGTGAATCTTGACTCTTTGACCATAGGTACAATTTGACTAATTATTTAGTTAATTAATATATTGAGAACAATTTGGAGTTCATTTAAGTGCAATGTGTTCATGTAGATCAATTCATCGTTCAATTTGGGACTTATGTGCAAGTCGAGGTCATTAGTTAGTACTAGTCGGTTCTTACATTTTTGATGACACATAATTTAGCTAGTAAATGAAATATGGATCCTCCATGGGTTATACCCAACCCATGACCCATCCAAGATAACCCTATCCCATCTCCCCAACCTCTCATCCATTCATTCATTTTCTCTTCCACTTCTCTCTCTAAAAGTGCAAGACACACACAAACACACATCTCTTTCCCTCTCTATATTCTTTCAAGATTTATTGTTGTTGGAACTAGATCTAAGTAAGAAACATCATCATTATTATCATCTAAACAACATATCAAAACTTGAGTAGTCAAAGGTGCAAGAAAACTCTTCAAACGGGTCAATTTCGGATTTGAGCATTTGTGGAAGCTTTTGGTAAGTTAAACTTGTCTCAAAATCATCATTTTATGTTTGTAATCATGTTTCTAAAACAAACCCATGAGTTCTTGGTCAATTTCGGGTCAAAAACGAATTAGGGTTTTGAAATGGGTCAAAATGGATTTGAGCAAGGATTTGATGTTATGGATTGAAATTATGATGTGGGTTATGTTTAATTATGTTTAATTATGTTTAATTATGTTTAATTATGTTTGTATATGTTTAAAAATGAGTTTGAACCTTCTCAAATCGATTTTTAGGTCAAGAATGGTTATTTCTCACATCTGCAGGTCGTAACGCCCGTTAGTCTTGTAACTGCCGTTAGTCTTTTGCTACTGTAACTGCCGTTAGTTTTGTAACTGCCGTTACTTTTGGTAACTGCCGTTAGTTTTGTAACTGCCGTTAGTTTTGTAACTGCCGTTACTTTTGGTAACTCCCGTTAAGGACTGAATTTGATAACATTTTGAAACGGACATAACTTTCAAACCGTAACTTCGTTTTAGACGTATGACCTATCGTTGGAATCGTATAAGAGTCTAGTTTCTTGTGGTAACATTCGTTTGACTTGAATCTTCCTCCATTTCTAAAAATTTTGGGTCAAAGTGTTCTAGTTCATGCTCGGGAGAGTCATTAAGGCGTTTGTGGGGTTTTGGCGTGACTTAAACTAACTGGACCCTATTGCCTAAGGTATTAGTGTTGACTTTTGTTGTATCGTGATATACGTTGATAGGTTGTGGATACGTGGCGGTTTTTGGACCTTTATAGCTCGATATCAACTTGTCGTTTTGCTTGGAAATCAAGGTGAGTTTCGTAGTTCCCTACTCAATTGAGATTCGGGCTGAAAAGTGTACAAGTTTTTGTGTGTTGACTTGCTTGATCGTGCAATTATGTGTTTGCCTTGGATGATGACGTAGTTTAATTGTGCATACGGATGGCATGTCTTATTGGAACGTTGATTGATTTATGGACTATTCGCTTGGTTGATTGTGCATTCGATTATGAATATATGTTGTGATTAGGATAGTTGTACATACATGGAAGACGATGATACCTTTAATGAGTTGTAGATGTGGTGGGAAGGCTTCAAGTGACCCTATATATAAGCATCTATGATTCCTTAAATGTAAAGTCGTATGAAATGTATGTGCATTGTGATTTGGTTGAGTTGAGGGACAAGATGAACATGATGGCAATATATACACGGGCACCTTAAGTGCTTGATGACAATATACGGGTACTTTAAGTACTTGATGACAATATACGGGTACTTTAAGTACTTGATGACAATATACCGGTACTCTAAGTACTTGATGACAATATGGAGGACAAGAGGACAATTGAGGGACAATGTGTGCATGTGTGAAAATATTATAGAACTTGCATGATACTTATTGTTATCGTTATTACGTGTTCTTGTTTATTATGCATATATGTGCATTGTGATTTGGTTGAGTTGAGGGACAAGATGAACATGATGGCAATATATACACGGGCACCTGAAGTGCTTGATGACAATATACGGGTACTTTAAGTACTTGATGACAATATACGGGTACTTTAAGTACTTGATGACAATATACGGGTACTTTAAGTACTTGATGACAATATACGGGTACTTTAAGTACTTGATGACAATATACCGGTACTCTAAGTACTTGATGACAATATGGAGGACAAGAGGACAATTGAGGGACAATGTGTGCATGTGTGAAAATATTATAGAACTTGCATGATACTTATTGTTATCGTTATTACGTGTTCTTGTTTATTATGCATATATGTGCATTGTGATTTGGTTGAGTTGAGGGACAAGATGAACATGATGGCAATATATACACGGGCACCTTAAGTGCTTGATGACAATATACGGGTACTTTAAGTACTTGATGACAATATACGGGTACTTTAAGTACTTGATGACAATATACGGGTACTCTAAGTACTTGATGACAATATGGAGGACAAGAGGACAATTGAGGGACAATGTGTGCATGTGTGAAAATATTATAGAACTTGCATGATACTTATTGTTATCGTTATTACGTGTTCTTGTTTATTATGCATATATGTGCATTGTGATTTGGTTGAGTTGAGGGACAAGATGAACATGATGGCAATATATACACGGGCACCTGAAGTGCTTGATGACAATATACGGGTACTTTAAGTACTTGATGACAATATACGGGTACTCTAAGTACTTGATGACAATATGGATGACATGAGAACAATTGAGGGTCATTGATGAACATGTTTGATATTTTAGAACTTGATGGATACTTGTTGATGTCAATATTATGTGTTCTTGTGAATTATACGTGTTATAGCTATTGTATAGTTTGTGCAATGGATACGTGTGGGACTAGGTTGCGCTACGAGCCAACTTAAATTGAGTACTAGTGCCTTTTAAGGACTTACTGTAAGTTTATTACTTGCTCATTATACTTGTGCATATTGTGAATGGCATTGGCATTAGATCCTTGTCATTCTTTCCTACGAACTCACCAACCTAGTGTTGACCTTGTTTAGTACACTTTTCAGGTTATCGAGTGAATCCAAGATGTGATGGTTGATTGGTGCTTGTGCTAGAACTTGGGCTTGGACTTACATGGATCCAGGATTCATTTGCCCCTTATTTCGCATTATGCATTATGTACTTGTTTGATGATGATGGATTCACCGAATCCCCTTTTTGTTCATTTAGTTCATGTTCTACGATAATTCCATGCAAATGCTATATCTTTTCAGTGACATTACGAGCCTAGCTCGGGGTGTTACAGAATATAATACTTGATTAAAGTTATATCATTGAAAAGTTCGTTTAAAATCAAATTTATTTATATATTTTATATCAAGTGTTATAGAATATAAACAAAAATATTTGCGGTCAAAGTTGAGACAAAAAGACTTTGAAAGTCAACAGTGGACAACTAAAATGGGACGGAAGGAGTATATGATAACTAATTTTGATGGTGGTATGCTCAAAACATATATTATATTTTTATGCATTAAAAAAATACATTATTGTATCATTTATGTTTAAAGTTTAAACGACCCTTATTATGATTAATATAAATATAAATTACTCCGTACATCATAAAACTATATTAGTATACTTGTAGTAGTAGACTTTCATGATTTGCCGTTGATGGTCATCCCTTGTTGAAATTTAGCACCCATAATAACCGAGCAACGCGTCTAAGCATGTAGCACCCACGTTTGCAAATTGCAATTTTTATTTTAATCATTGATCATGGGTGCATCAACCATAAAGATTCTTGGGCCACTAGAAACTTTATATTATACAATGTACAATCTGTAACTATGTATTCCAAGAATCCAAGTGTCTATTTTGCAACATGGTTGCAAATAGTCAAACCTACATAACTACATTTTTGACTTTCAATTCACTCAAATTTTAGTGATGACAAATGGAGTTTGTATACGGGTTTTGTGTCATTTTCCAATTTACTTGTGTGTTTTTGATAGTGTTTTTTAACTTATTATAAGTCTTAAATGTAAGACTTATTTTTATGCATTAAAAAAATACATTATTGTATCATTTATGTTTAAAGTTTAAACGACCCTTATTATGATTAATATAAATATAAATTACTCCGTACATCATAAAACTATATTAGTATACTTGTAGTAGTAGACTTTCATGATTTGCCGTTGATGGTCATCCCTTGTTGAAATTTAGCACCCATAATAACCGAGCAACGCGTCTAAGCATGTAGCACCCACGTTTGCAAATTGCAATTTTTATTTTAATCATTGATCATGGGTGCATCAACCATAAAGATTCTTGGGCCACTAGAAACTTTATATTATACAATGTACAATCTGTAACTATGTATTCCAAGAATCCAAGTGTCTATTTTGCAACATGGTTGCAAATAGTCAAACCTACATAACTACATTTTTGACTTTCAATTCACTCAAATTTTAGTGATGACAAATGGAGTTTGTATACGGGTTTTGTGTCATTTTCCAATTTACTTGTGTGTTTTTGATAGTGTTTTTTAACTTATTATAAGTCTTAAATGTAAGACTTATTTTTATGCAATTTATGACGGGCGGTTGGTAGACGTAATGGTTTTTGTGTTTGGTTAATGTCACTTTACAGTGATATGAAATAGAACAAGCATAGAAATAGTTTGGTTGTATTATTCTTATCACATTAATATAAAGATTAACATCGAAATGTGTTATAGAGATTGTTCACCTAAAAGTATTGTGTGTTCCCTTAACAACATATGCATGTCTATCTAATCATAATTAGTTTTTAGATTTAATTAACTAGCTAATTAATATGTTGAACTATTTCTTTTTGTTTATCGAAACCCAATAACTTATGCATGTTCTAAACCCTCCAAGGGTGTTGGGTTTAGAAACTCATTCTAATAGTACACCAAATACTATACAGTTAGAAGAAGAAATAGATTTAAACAGAAATATTAATTTATATAATCAGCATCAATTAGAAATCTTAAATCCCAGAATTTTATATCAAACAGGAAGATTTAATGTTCATTCCCACTTAAACCATGATCTTAAAAATGATTTCATTACTATTTACTAATGCCAATCTTTTGAAAAGTTCCTCCAAACCACAATATGTTGATGAGTGTTAAACGAGAAAAAAATAATAGATTAAACTGTCGCAAATATCATTTCTTTTTGGCAGTCATTTGTTGATGGGATTTCACTTTCATAAAAAAGTTTGGTTACGAGAATGGGTTTTGAAAATTTGTTTCAAAATTAAACCCATACAAGATACAATGAGTCATTTTATAAACCCATGAAACCCGGACCCGGTGGTCTTTCTTTTGCTTAAGAATCTTTCGTTCTCTCTCTCACTTTATCTTTTTTCTTTTCATAATTTATTTTGAACTATAAAATAATACTTTTTAAATTGTTAAAAGATTTATACTCTATCTACTTAGACTAATGGGAGTAGCTCATTATGTGAATGCCCCTCCTCCTATCAAAACATGTTATGTGGCATTTAATAATCATAAGGGGCATTCCCCACATTAGGCATTCCCTTGGCACGTTTGGTAGGGAAAAATTCAGAGAAATGAAATGAAACAAAGAAATGAAATTGATTGAGAAATCCATTGAATTCCTTTGTTTGGTAACAACAGAGAAATTAATCTGAGAAATGAACAAAATCATTCTTGTGTTTGGTAAGAAAATCAGAGAAATAAAAATATAACTTTATTACAATAATCTTAATTTTTTTAAAATTGAAAATAAAACTTAAACGGAGTACAAACATAACAAATGAAATATAACATCTAATAATAATAATAAATAATATAAAAATGAAAAATTGTTTCACACCAAACAAACTTCACCTCGTTACTGACAAAAAAAAAATCCCCAAATCAAAAACCTAATTTCAATGAATTCGTTATACCAAAATTGAGTACAATATTAGGATATTATATGATATTACATGGAAATCCACCTGACCCAACTTTTGCTATATATTTACAATCATTTCATGAGTATCGTAACAGCAGCAACTCAGCAAGCAATCTTGTTCACATGAGTTAGAGCCAAAGCCATGAAAAGAATTCTTCAAATCCTTTACTTCATTTATTATGAAGTTTTCCCTACTATAAACAACTACATAACAAGCCTGTACTATCATGATATTGAAATTGTATTTATGAAATCGTGAAGAATAAGAAGAAGAAATACGGAGTAGATTTCTCCCTAGAAACTGAGATCTAGATTTGGTGTGTCTCATGTGTTGGTCACGTGAGTGTTTATATTTATATGGTCTTCAAAATGCTTCAAAAGTGGAGAATTTGTTTTCTCCGTGTTTTCAAACTTCAGTTATAAAAGGAGAGAGTTTGATTTCTTCATAAAAGTTAGAGAAATAAGATTACATGTAATTGCATATCCCGGGAAAACCATTTCTCCGTGTCATGTTTTCTCACCCTCTACCAAACAATGGAAATGGTTTCATTTCCATTTCTCCCCTCTCATTTCACCCTACCAAACACACCCTTAGAGTAGGGCATTCCAAGAAATGGCACAAGCTAAATTTGACACTATAAGAAATGGCATCAGGTGAATTTATAAAGAACATCACACACTATTTAAGAAGAAGATATGCGAAATATGCTCCAAAATTGGAAATGGCACACAACTTAAGAAAAAGATGCAGGCTATAAGACAAAAAGAAACGAGAGCCATTCACGTTAGAAATGAGACGGTGCAATGGTTTTTAAGGTTTGGAACGCCCCCCGGGACCGAAGAGGGCATTCCGGGGCATTCCAATCATGGGAACGCTCAACTAACGCTCTACTCCGAAGAGTCTTAGAAATCGATTTTTATTTTTATTTTTTTATGTAACACCCGACATTATAAAAATATGGATTTCAGAATTTTTTAGATAAAACAATCATTTAATGCGGAAAGGTCCCTTTTAAAACATCATCATTTCCTAACGAGAATGTCAAGCGTAGTTTTGGTGTTACTTATTGCATCATAACGATAATCTAAGAAATCCATAAATGAATCAACAACCAAACGGCAATACAATCTCAACAACATGAGCAATAAATGTCTAAATAAATGAGGCAAAACTATGGCAATAATAAGTCTTCATCAAAGCAACCATCTACCCATGTCTCACTCTATGCAATCTTTAATGACCAACCTGAGGAAACACAACATTTTCAACAAAACAAGTGTCAGCTTAAAAAGCCGAGTAAGATAACCACAAGTTGTACAAAAGGTTGCCAATTAAATCAATCTTATAAGTATCATACGCATGTCAAGCATATAGCAATCGTCATCACATGTCAAGCATATATCAATCTTCGTCACATATCAATCGAATAACACAATAAGATGATATCATTCCTACATGTGCCTAGCAACCTCAATCATCACATCAATCATCATTATCATTATCAATCTCAATTTCAATCTCAATCATCAATCATAGGTTATGCCATTTTCAATCATTAAGTAGTGACTTGCGTCACATAAGTAAATCAATCGCGGGTTGTGCATAGGCGGTCATTCGACCTTTCAAGGAACCTTGCACCCGACATGATGGGTAGTCCTTTCGGGGTCCATCGGCGTCATTAAGGATAGGCATAACCAAATCCAGGAGCAAGCCGTTTAGCAAAGCATAGTCATCGGTCCTAACCACCCGGCAAACTCAAGCAATCGTGACTATGTCGTAAGGGGCATCATGACTACCCCGTCCGACCAACCGTAGCACACCAGCCCCTCCCGGGACTAGCATGGGTTAAGCTTAACACTTTTCAACCGTAAGTTTATACTCGAGTATTATCAACCGTATTTACCTTAAGGATTTTTCAACCGTTTCAATCGCATAGTTTTATCAACCGTTTCAATCTCATTTTAGGGCCCCTATATATCGTGCAATCGTGAACATGGCAAACCTACATGAGTCTAGTGCACTACATGTATAGGCCAATCAATCAACCACAAATAATCAATCGCAATATCAATCAATCACACAATCGCAATCTAGACATCGTTTCATTCATATCAAACTATGCAACAATATTCAACCTTTCAATCAAAACAATCTATTCAATCAGGTCAATCTATGAAATCATAATCAACACTCAATCTCGTCAATCTATGCATTCATATTCAATCTTTCAATCAAGTCAATATATGCAATCTCAACATCATTTCAACCATCAATTATACCATCATAAACAACATATTAATTGTCTAAGTCATCCTAGCATGCATACCATAAGTAACCATAGTTAACTAGGGCTAATTATGCATCACAATCTCAATCAACCATGCAAATCATAATAACATATCAACCATATACTATCAAACCAATGATATCAATCATCATAAGCTATAGCATGCATTACATTAATTACTAAAGTTAACTAAGGCATAGCATGCATAAAACCAACCGTAAGCCCTCCTGAAGTTCCCATAACTTAACAAGCGTATGAAAAGGGCTTTAACCATCGTTAATTATGAAAACTGAGTTCTCATTGTGTTCCTCGTGTCAAAAGGTAGTTATCTTACCTCTCAACGCTTCTTAACCAATAAACAACTGTTTATTATACTTGGAATGTATTCTCGACAACCTAGAATGAAAACACAATTGAAATGAGCATCAAACAAACCCAAATGTACAAATCAGCACAAGGTGTGTCGCACCTAAAATCCAGGTGCGCCGCACCCCTACATCACACCACTAGAGGTGTGTCACACCTTCTTGCAACTCTAAGTGCGCCGCAACCCATCACCTGGGGCACCGCACCATCTGAGAAACGACCAAAAACTCTTTTTTTGTTTCCAAACACCACTCAAACGATTACCAAACAACCCCAAACCACCACCACGAATTTTGAACCCTAAAATACAGTAGATGAAGGGTACATTGATGCAATGAAATCATCAATTACTCCCCGATTGATTTGCAAGACAACGGTTAACATTTTAGGTCACCGAATCGACGAAAACGAGAGAATTCAATCAACAAACACCCTCCCATGATCAAGATCAGATGTGATACATTAAAGGACTCTATTGAATCATAAAATAATCATCAAGAACATGTACATACCTGAAGGAATCCAAAACACACCAAACGATTGCAATAACGGTTACCGGTAGACCCGAAAACACCGATTCTAACAACGAAACATATACAATCGATCAAGACCAGATATGAACGAATTAATAGATGAATATGACCAAAAATCAGTAGGGATTACAATCTTTACCTTCTATATGATCAAAGATTCGATATACTAGCGTTTAAGCCACCCGAATCAACCCGAAATCAATGGAATTAAGCCAAGGAGGTAAAGGGAGGAACACCTTCAAAACACACACTAATCCCTGGAGAAAATGAGGGATTAGGGCTGCCTAATCCCCCTCAAAACTGTCCACCCTCTTGCTAAATTACTAAAGTGCCCCTAACTTAAATTTAACAACCGTTAAGGCTCAAACTAACGGACTGGGAAGTCAAACGACCGAGCGAGCACTCTAATAACCAACCAACAACTAAAATAACATATTATGATCTTTAATAGCTAATTAAAGCATCACATTTATTATCCAAGCTTCAATAGTTAGTTACCTAAGCATTTAAGCAACTAACGACGTCAAAGTCAACTAACGGTCAATGCCAAAGTCAAAGATAGAAAAATTTAGGATGTTACATTTTATCTAGAACACATAACATCTCTACTACTTTATAAAAATTATCACACTCTCTCCTAACACTTTTCAACACTCTCTCTCATAAAAATGTCCCCATGCGAAATGACTATTCTACCCTTAATGATTAATTAATTCTTTTTTTATTTATTAGTTTAAACATCTTCACTTAAAATACCTATAATACCCTTAATGAAATAATTTACAACAGACCCATCAACTCCTAAAATTTTTACATTAATTATTTTTACAATAATAACCACACCACCACCACCCGTCATGCCACCACCACTACCAACCACCGCCGCCAACAC
The DNA here is from genome assembly GCA_034093135.1 of Erigeron breviscapus. Taxonomy (NCBI): domain Eukaryota; kingdom Viridiplantae; phylum Streptophyta; class Magnoliopsida; order Asterales; family Asteraceae; genus Erigeron; species Erigeron breviscapus. The sequence goes on from CM067167.1 coordinate 251,127,588, forward strand.
CACACCGCGCTACCACCACCGCTGCATTGCGCGGGTAAAAGGCTAATATTAGTTGATAAATTACCCAACGTATAGCCAAAGGCCCTTCGGCAAACCGATTAGTCACTGTTTGTATCAACTTTTATTCTTATTTTTGAATGGTAATGAACATTAAGCACCCTTACCATTCAAAGGTGAGGGTCTACTTATATCAAAATAGTCGGTTATCTTTATTCGACCCTGGTGGCCGGGTATATACATTTTCACTGAGAAAGAATCTAATGAAAGATCCCACAAGGCTCCCATCGAATGAAAATAATAAGGGTCAAACTCTTACCTCATGGGTAAAACCCGGATGTCTTACTGGTTTGACTACTGGATCATTAACGACTTTTACCCTTATAACTGTAATGAATCTACAACGTGTTATGGGGGAAGAGAATGACAACGAATATATGTTTTGAACAAGTATTATACAGTATGGAGTAATACAATTGATGATGATTGATGAATGGTATCAACATCCTTCAAATAATAAAAGTATATAAAAACTTTGGATATGATATTTTAAATGCCCTCCGCGTCCTGTAAGGAATAAAATATATACTACTTCCTATAAATTTCGAATGCTTCTTCGTTTAAGAGTCATAACACTGCCAACTTTCCCTTAAAATCGCATGTCAAGCTCCAGTATTATCAATAAACTTAACGATTAAATAAAAGTAACTTGTAACAATATACATTGATGTGAAAACTTTAATCCCTACTACACGTAGTTATAGTTGAGTATTGAGTAATAATATCCATATATCTTAAATAATCTTCTTATATATAAAGCATTAGTTATTGTATAGCATTGGTATGTTACTTGACCATTCGAGAAAGACAACCATGACTTGACCTTGAATTCTTATCCTGGGTGGGTTTTTAAAAAGCAAACAAAATATATACACCCCAGATTTAGTTAGAATCTGGAGCTGCTGCATTACCTGATCCGGGCTTCGGCCATGATGCTGGCCAAAGAATACCGTCTGCGCCTTTTGTTCAAGTGCAGCTGCGGTCATCTCGCCTGGTTAGGGGTGCAGGTGGACATGTATATAGGATGATGCAGTGGCAGATAGCTCACCTATGAATCACCGACAAGTGATCCAGTGTGGGACAATTCATTTCCAGGGACATTCTGTACAGGTTCGGATGGTGCGTTGACCGCCTCTTGGAATGCCACTGCCTCAGTTTGCTAAGCGGGCACTATGCACAAAGGCTTATGACACCTCCACAGATATGGAGGGGAGCTCTACTGCCTGTGAGGCCTGGAATGCTTCCCCTGGTGGACAGAAGCCAATTTTGGACATTTGTGCTGGAATGCCACCTCTGCCAAACAACCAGCAGCACTAAGGATACATACACGAGACCACATTCTAATCCTAAAGCTTGTTGTCTATACTCAATTCTAAATATACAGAATCATCAACCATCTGAAATGAGACTTAACCCGACCCAGCTCCACCTTTTGTACTCTAATCCTGCCCCAATGTTCTTTAAACCAGCTTTGACAAAGACCGAGACATTTGGACCTATGTAGTTACACAATCTAAACTAAAATGAGTAAGTTGCTTTTGAAGCCTATCTATTCACACAATCTACCCTTTCAATGTCAATCATTTAGATTTTATATCTGCACTGAACTCTCAAATATAAAGATTGAAATCACACAGACAAAAATAGACAAACTGAGCATAAGATTATATACTTCTAACTTATCCAAACTATCCGTCTCCTTAGTTCAAAAATGGCATAAAAACAACTTCATGTAGCTATCACGTTAACAAGGATACCTCAAAATGACAACTACTAAATAATGACATATAAAAAAATCATTTCCTGATCAGATAGTGATTATCAAGCGGCAGCCATTGGGTAAACATGGAGTCATATACTCATATCCACATCTCTAAACCCCTTAGCTAGTGCTGCAATACCCAATTACCCATCTGACCCGTTCCAAATAACAAATTGCAGAAAAGCTGCATCCCCATTTAGGCATCCATCACTCCGACAGTAGCAAATACACGTACCATCACTATTTAACATCAGTGTGTATAGATTCTAACGTACATCAAATCATGCAAACAACTTCTAAAAACGGGCAGGTGTTGAGCATCTTGAACTGCAGATTCTATCTCCATTATGCATCATATGTTGTGAGAAACAATCTGCGGTACCAATCTAATACCACCCCCATAATAATATTCCATTTCTGCAACTTATGTTCATCTCACAAGTGTGCTCTAGCATCTAAACCACAAAACTGAAGGACTTTACTGCAACTATTTTGACTCCATCAGCTGTACTTCTTCGGCTTTTTGTAGATTCCACAAATCATCCCAACTGGATGCTGACTACTTCATTTTTTTTAACACACGGGTGGTTGAGCTGACTTGAGGAACCACTTTCCTAACAGGATCTCATGTTCAATTCTGGTCAGCGTCAACTTCTTGAGTGGCCATGCTTTCAAGAAGAAAAAACAGAAATTCCATCAGAAAACCTACAACTACTATCTTTAAGGAGTTCTAACCTACTGTTCCGCACTATGAATCCAAGGCAGAAGCAGTTGAATAACATCTGTTAATTAGATGAGAAAATCCATTAACATCCTCATTTCAATTGCAGCAGCTAGACTTTATGAGTAACCAACAGCCAAGCAAAGCTATTTTTTTGAGCATCTGCCAAACCCAGAATCTGTAAATTTAATCTTATAGCCCTGCTTAGATAAAAATATTTAGACTAACCCTAGCCCAGTAGCATTGTTGGTAACATCCTTCTTCTCCTCTAGGATAGAATTATCGTTGGTCTTTTTTGCACTGAAAACTAGTCAGGGCAACTAATAGTCTGTACAAAATTTACGAACCTGGTGTTGGGTGAGCACATTCATCAGCTGTAGGTTTGATATGCAGCCACGACCATTGTCCTTTAGATAAGCCCAAACCAGTATCCTCACTCACTTCCAATAGGTAAAAGTCATGGCTTCCATGGGCCCATATCAGCTTCAGCAATTCTTGCAAACTAATATAGACAACCATCTATGCAACACTATCCCACATTATCACTAGAACCAAAAACCTTATAACGGAAGGACCCACTTTAACAGTAATGTCACCACTACGTAGTATGAACCAAAGAAACAGATGGCTATAGACTCGTATCAGCATCTCCAAACCCTTACCTAGTGCTGCGATACCCAATTACCCATCTGACCCAATCTTAATAATGGATTGCAGAAAAGCCTAATCCCCATTTATGAATCCATCAGCAACAAAAAGAAATTCCGTCACTATATAAGATCAGTGTTCATAGATTCTAAAAGCAATCGAATTATGCCAACATTACCTACTATAATCGAACTCCTATAAAACTAGATATGCGATGGAGTTAGAACTAATATGACTTAAAATCTCAAGTTAGCACTAGGTCCAGATCACGAAAAACCTATCATTTGTTATCGTCCACATCTTGGTATTGAAAGACGTAATGTCCACGTCTTGTTATCAGAAGACGTTATGTGTGTTCAGCCAACGGACTTAACTCCGTTATCTGGCCAAAACTGTTTCCACAGTAGACTTCCAATTATAATTGTTCAAATTATCATAACCATTTCCTTTTACATTCTGTGAAAAATATAAAACTTTATTGAAGGTGTTATTGCTTGAAGTTAAAAGAAATGCAAATGAGACCCATGAACTCAAGAACCAAGATCAAAAAGGAATAATATAGATGAAAGTAGGGATGGTTTCCGGTACGGAACCGTACCGAATCGTACCGAAACCGACAAATACCGAAACCGAAATCGACCCAAAGTGAGAACCGAATACCGTACCGATTAAAAGGTACGGTACCGGTACCGGTATTTCGGTTTTATCCCGATTTGGTACCGAATTTTGACTCTCACTACTCACTAGGATGAAGAGGATGGGGTTTTTTGGGTTTTACTTCCAGTTTTGTTGTTGTTCCATGTTGTTTCGTTGGTGAGCATGCGATGTTATTGGTGTTTATAGCTGTGGTTTAAACTAACAACAGAATAGGAATCTTGGAGATGGAAAGTAAAACATTTGAGATTTGTTTCATGTGGTATTTTAAAACATTATGCAGCAGCAAAACTTTTGAAGTGCTCCCCCGATTTTCAATAGAGCATGTTATTTCATTATTTAATTTTATTAGTTATATTGTATTTTATTAGCCTCTTTTATTTTCTTATACATATCCTACTAAGATGTATAAAGGCAAATAGATATACAATACTTATATACAAGAGTGATAATGAAATTAAATTAGTGAGGACGATTATAGACAGTGAAATCAGTTATAACAATGATATAAAATATTCGGTATTAATTTCGGTTTTCCCGTACCGAACCGGTACCGAACCGATTAGTACCGAAACCGATTTCATCCGAAAATCAAAACCGATACCGAAACCGAATCCCCATCTATACCGATTTTCGGTACCGGTACCGGTTCGGTTTCGGTTTTTCGGTTTTTTCGCTCATCCCTAGATGAAAGAGATATACATAAAAGTAACATATAATAATATTTTTCTAACTTTTCCAAATTTTAAAAGAAACATGTTATTGTTCATGGCGTTTATTTCACAATAACATAAAACGAAGTTCACATAGCTACCAGACTATCACATTGACAACCCATAATTAATATTGATCTAAGACCAATACTGTTGAATAAAAATTAGAAACAGTCATGCATACTGCTATATATCAACCATCAATATAATGAAAAGAAACATCTCAACCTGAAGATTTTGTCATCCCAACAAGATCATCAAGTGTAAGATTCAAAGTATCCGAATTTCCTTTCCTAACTTCCTCACCACGAGCAGCTAGAATATCCTCAATGTTACACTTCTCACCAAATATTCCCAAGTGATCAGCAATCAGGTGGTAGTTATTACAACCCCCACAACGAGCCACCACCACACCCTTCTCGTATGATTCACGAGAAATTGTCTTCAACGATCGCGTGTCACACTTTGTGCAGGTGAACATCATGGCAAGATCATGTCGAGGAGATACCTTTAACTGGGAATTAGCAGTATATGTGACCCTAGGCTGATCAGTAGTCACCGAGTTCTCAATTGTGTTTGAACTACTAGAAGCTGCATGTTCTATGGCGTTCTTTAAAGATGGAGCGCTGGTTTCTGAAAATGTTCTGGTTTGTCTTCTGTTGAATTGCTCACCACCGATAAGTGAATTCACAGAAGATCTAAACTGTGACGATGAATCTGTAAAATATGATTTAACATTATTAATTTGTATCCGTTCCCGTTAGGATCAGTAACCAGAAATAATTACTATTACAGATCATATCATAGCATTGCAACGATCTTGCCACACCAACCACATTCCGCATCAAATATAATCATTTCTTTCAGGAAGCCATACCCAAACAAGACTACGAGATCATGAGTTGGTCGATCACACAGAAACAATTCAATTCATTATTTTTCGTAAAACAACGTACAAACACACACTCGGGTGACTAAGTCGATTGAAAACTTTTTGAATCTTAGGCGAATTTAAACTAATAATCATCAATGAAAACAAAATTCCCATCTCAATTTTCCTTATGGCAGAAATACAAGTAGAGGCATATTAGCATCTATCTGTTGATTACATTCCCGAAAATTTCGTTAAAACCAATCATTCATACTAAGAAGCTAATAACAATTAGTAAAATAGTATCAAAAGATGGAATACTAAAAAAAAAAAAAACAAGTAAACTTGGACAAGCCTAATCAATACGGCAGCAACAAAGAAATGAATACACATAACAGAATAATAAGCTCATAAAGTAAAAAATATATATATAAGCTCGTAACCAAAATTAATACGCTCATAAAGTAAAAAGTACTTAAGAAAGAAATTAGCTAGGGTTTGAATTCGATATATATATATATATATATATATATTGACTGACCATTAGTACGGAAGGGGGAAAGATTAGGTTGTCTGATGAGGGAAAGTAATCGCCTTTGTATCCTCCAAGCCGCCATTCTCAAACCAACAACCTTAACTCACTTTTTATTATTACGATTAGAGTTAATTACACTTTTCGTCCCTGTGGTTTGTACCAACTTTCATAAACCATCCCTAAAACCATGAAATTACGCGTTTCATCCATGAGTGTGGAATTCTGTTAACAAGTTTGGTCCACGACCCAAACGGACGTTAAGTTGGGGGTCACGTGAGATGCACACTGAGGGTATAATGGTCATTTCCTGTCACATGGACCAAAAGTGTAACTAACAAAAAAAAATCCTAAAAACACATCCCCAGAAAGTATAATTAATCATCTTCATCACCATTCATCAACAATTCTATCAATTTCCAGATTTTCTAGAAAAAAACTCAAAAATTATATGAATAAATCACTATCCATTTCGATTATCATCATAAAAAAGAAAATACATACATACAACCATTGATTTCCAGAGTACACATAAACTAAGATCTGAAAAACCAATCCAGTTTTTAGATCTACAAAAATATTAAACACTAAAACCATATACAAGCAAAGATAAAAAAATCAATACAAATTTAGTACCCCTTCACTGCGATCATATAGCCATAAAGGTGGAAAAATAACAATAAAGTACATATCCACAATACCAAAAAGTCTCCATGATATAACCTCCTTCAAACTATATGAAAAACAAAATAATTATAAAAAAATGGCGAACACATACATTAATACAACGAGTTGCATTACCCCCTTAGATTCACACTTTGTTAAGATTCATTACTCCTTTTGTGACTTCAGAATATCTATGTTACTCAGTCTCCAATCAGGTGCAAAAGTCATCGGGCTCATCGCCACCCTACCACCACTAAGATCCGGCCTCCCTTCTCCTGTCACCGCCAAGATCTGTCCTCCCCACTACTGTCACCACCAAGATCCTTTTACACCATCACCAAGATCCGTAATGGATTATCGGGAAGAAAGTATAGAAACGCAAGAGAGATGGTGGCCGGAGACTAGATGCTATGGAGAGTGAAGATGAAGAAAGTGAAGATGCCATGAAAAGTGAGATATATATCATATCATATATATGTATATACATCTATCAGATCTATATACATTTATACATAGATATGGAGATATAGACATAGATTAGTAGATATATATAGACACAGATATAAATATAGATATGAAAGTGTTTTCTGAATTTCCTTTTGATTATAGATCTGTGGATATAAGATTTTGGTTTTTGATTTTTGATTGTGATGATAAAATAATGATATAGTTATAGATACAGTTATATATACAAGTAAAACTAAAAATTTAATTAAAAGGATTTATATAAGGATTGATTTTGATATTTAGATATATAGATCTTTGAATTCTTGGAAGAAAATGGATGGACTGATTTGGTTAGGGAAGAAGATGATATTCTATCCATGAACAATGAAATGACCATTATACCCTCAGCGTGCAGGTCATGTGACCACATATTTAACGTCCGTTTGGGTCGTGGACCAAATATGTTAACGGAATTCCATACTCAGGGATGAAACACGTAATTTCGTGAAGTCAGGGATGATACCTGAAAGTTGGTGCAAACCACAGGGACGAAAAGTGTAATTAACTCTTACGATTATTATTACAATTACAGTATTACACTACATTTATAATGAATGAATGGTTATTATACGTACGATAATTATATAAATGGTCGGTGAGTCGGTCGGTCCAGTCTATTGGGGAGAAAGAAAAGGCAAGTCAAGCAGCCATATCATATCTTGGAGATCAAGTCGATGTGTTTGATTTTAGTCCCTGTAATTTGTTATCTTGTAATTTTATTTTGACTTTTAATTTTTCTGTACAATTTTTTTTTTAATAAAAAGTTAGTCGGTATTCGACATCAGGGAACATCTCACCGTATAATGGTGAAACCAGTACTCTAGACTACGAGATGTAGACCATAAGCCGTTACAGGTGATCCAGGGAAAAAAACTCACAGACTTGTCACTCCTAAGAGTCGAACCCAAGACCTGTGGGAAAACCAGGGATGCATCTGCCAATTAAGCTAGTTTCATTTGCTTTTCTATACATATTGATATATTTAGCACACATATATATTACTACATATATATTACTACGTGTAATGGGTATAATATATTATAAAAATGGTACAGTCTCGTAAATAAATTATTATTTGCGTTAATAATATCATTTCCTTTAATTTAACTAAGAGATCATATCAGTATTATAATTTTTGATTAGTATAACACAATAATGAATTGTTAATTCATTTTAACAATATGTATAAAAAATCATACAACACAGTAAATAAATCAATATTTGTAATACATGTATCACTATTTTTAGTTCAACTTAAATAAACTTCACTCATATTATTGTCATTATTTTGATATTATAGGAGAGTCAAATTTGAGGACGTGAACCTTTGGTCTGTCGTCCCTATGAATATATCTGCATCATGATATACCCTAACTTATATTATCGTTTATTTTCTTTTAATAAAACTTTCATTTTGTCTCTCGGGCTCTAAATGACTTTTATATTTGGTCTCGCGGGTTTATTTACTAATTTAATCTATCATATTTTTATCCTCCTAATTGAGGGTATACTATGATGCAGAATATTTAATTAAAGCTTTTTGTTTGTTACTTTAGACTTTAGATGTTTTTATTTTCGTTCCTCATGTTTAATTTAGAATGAGAAATTTTCATCCTTGATAGTCGGTACGATGAACTATATTATACAATCATTTAACTAAAACTTTTTTTTTGTTATGACTCTAATATGTTACTTTTTCTAAATGGTGAAGCAATCAAGATCAAAACAAGTCAAAGCTATTCAAGCAATATCATTTTTTTTTAATAAAAAGTTAGTCGGTATTCGACATCAGGGAACATCTCACCGTATAATGGTGAAACCAGTACTCTAGACTACGAGATGTAGACCATAAGCCGTTACAGGTGATCCAGGGAAAAAAACTCACAGACTTGTCACTCCTAAGAGTCGAACCCAAGACCTGTGGGAAAACCAGGGATGCATCTGCCAATTAAGCTAGTTTCATTTGCTTTTCTATACATATTGATATATTTAGCACACATATATATTACTACATATATATTACTACGTGTAATGGGTATAATATATTATAAAAATGGTACAGTCTCGTAAATAAATTATTATTTGCGTTAATAATATCATTTCCTTTAATTTAACTAAGAGATCATATCAGTATTATAATTTTTGATTAGTATAACACAATAATGAATTGTTAATTCATTTTAACAATATGTATAAAAAATCATACAACACAGTAAATAAATCAATATTTGTAATACATGTATCACTATTTTTAGTTCAACTTAAATAAACTTCACTCATATTATTGTCATTATTTTGATATTATAGGAGAGTCAAATTTGAGGACGTGAACCTTTGGTCTGTCGTCCCTATGAATATATCTGCATCATGATATACCCTAACTTATATTATCGTTTATTTTCTTTTAATAAAACTTTCATTTTGTCTCTCGGGCTCTAAATGACTTTTATATTTGGTCTCGCGGGTTTATTTACTAATTTAATCTATCATATTTTTATCCTCCTAATTGAGGGTATACTATGATGCAGAATATTTAATTAAAGCTTTTTGTTTGTTACTTTAGACTTTAGATGTTTTTATTTTCGTTCCTCATGTTTAATTTAGAATGAGAAATTTTCATCCTTGATAGTCGGTACGATGAACTATATTATACAATCATTTAACTAAAACTTTTTTTTTGTTATGACTCTAATATGTTACTTTTTCTAAATGGTGAAGCAATCAAGATCAAAACAAGTCAAAGCTATTCAAGCAATATCATTTTTTTTTGATTGGTTAGTCTTTGTTTACTTTTCAACTTTTTTCTTCCCATGATTATATATTAAGTTAATCATCCTCTAAATACAATAATTATAATCAACATTACAATGATCTATTGCATACTAACTATAATCTTTATCTCTATTTCTATTGTTGTATATAATATAATAGAAATCTTATGACATCAAAAAATCAAAATAATATTAGATGCGTCACATTATCATCATCACTTCTCATCTTAAAATTTATTTATCCTTTATTCGATTATTTTTTTTCTTATGATATTTTTTCCTTAAAAAATTTAAACAATTTATACACAATCTTTCATAATTTTTACCACCTAATCAATTTTGTCAATATTTTTAAAACTATCTAACTAATAAGCTAGTTTTAAAAATTTAAAAAAGTTCTTAAAAAAACAAGAAAAGTAGGGTTCTAATACTACAAGATCCACAAATCAACCGCCTACCCGCCCGCCCCATTTCTTAACAACCCGAACTCCTTTTTGCCTGCTGTTATCATTCAATTCAAATCCCTCTGAATTTCACACCAGACGCATTCTTCTTCAAAATACACAGGTACATCTCCTTCTTTATAATCACTAATATCTATTAACTATTTATAATTTATCATCTATTTATCGCTTTTTTTTGTGGGTAAATTTAACTTTCAATCCAAATCACTTATTAGGGTTTAGTATTCCTTTTAGATTATATAAAATCTGATATTTTTATCTTATTTATGATTACAATATAGTTCATTGTTAAGTACTTTAGATTAACTGAAATCCAGTTTCTAATTATATTTAAGTCTATATCTATCTTCTTTCAATTCAAAAACTTTGTTACATTTAGTTGACTTACGTTTGAACCCGGAATATCGATTGCCTAACTTGATTCGTATGCGTAAAAATAGTATCATGGCTTGTATATATATATATATTGCATCTAAAAGTTTGTTACAGTTACTCACTTAGAATTTAGATTGATTGCCGTTTTTACGTTAGAAAACTGGGCGGTGATATGTAGTCATGTAGACAGAAGTTGATTTATAAACGTCAAAATTGTATCTTTGTATGTACAAATTAATCTCTATCTATCCATCCATCTATCTATATTGCATAAAAAAGTTTGTTACAGAATGTTCGCGTTATATTTGAACCCAGAATTTCGATTGATTGCCTTTTTTTATGTTAAACAAATGGGATTGCTTTGTACGCCAAATAAAGTTGATTCGTATGCACAAAAGTCGTATCTTGGTCAGCTTTTATTTATACAAATAAGTCTATAATTCCTATTGCATATATTACCCGAATACATCCCTGAAATACAATAATACAACATAGTTCTTCAATCTCCTCCCTTTATATTTCAATCCAGAATTTCAAATGCCTTTTATGTAGAAAAAAATGGAATGTGATATGTACATGGAATGAAGATGCTTTGCATGAATAAAAAGTAGTATCTTGTGTGTTTTTATTTCTTATATTGAGTTTATATATATATATATATATATATATATATATAATTCTGTCTACTGCTCTATGAATTTTTCAGTTCTGGAAGAGAGTAATTTGTTCATTTGTGGTGACTTTTTGAGTGTCCCTTTTTATGTTATTTTTCAGGATGGTGTGGTTGTAGTATTTTCCGTGTGTATTGTTTGATTATTAGTAGGTATATATGATGGGTTCACCTGAACGTGTAAAAGGTTCGGCAAGAAGGGATGTAGATGATAGTTCAGGTGGTAGGAGTGATAGGGGTAGAGATGATGATATTTGGGAAGGTGATGAGCGGAGAAAACGAAGGTCTTCTGGCAAGTCGAGGCCATCGGGAAGTGGAGAGGAGGCTGAAGGGTTGGAGAATAGTGGGAGAAAGGATAAAAACGAGAGTAGGAAGAGGCCGGGTGGTGGTTCTGGTAAGGTAGTTAGTGAGGAGGATGAGTATGAGTCACAAAGAGAGTCGAGAGCAAAGCAGTTGAAAAAGAAACAAGACGAAAGTGCTTTGGAGAGTTTGAGTAATTGGTATCAGGATGGGGAGGGTGAGAATAGACATGATGGCGGAGAAAGAAGTGAGAGAAGAAAGACGGCTTCAAAGACGTCTGACCGTGAAAGTTCACATAATAGAAGTAAGGTTAGAGATGAAAGATTGCATGATGGTGAGATTGAAAAGATGCATGAAAAAGATTTCAAGTACTCTGACAGAAAAGATAGTAGTCGAGAAAAGAGTCATGGAAGAAAAAGGTGGGATGATGCAAGTGTTGAAGAACCTGTTCAAAGGGGTGGAAAGTCAGCAGACATGAAGCGCGAGGGTGATAAAGATCCCAAGTACCATGAGAAAGATGATAGAAGAGGTGAACCTGAGAAGATTAAGAGTAAGGAAAATGTAGAAGTTATTGAGAAAGAAAATGAAGAAAATCCTGCTAATCTTGAAGATATGCCAGCCAAGGAGAAAGTCGATACAGTTGAAAGCCGTGAAAGATCATATAATGCTGACGAAGAAGGCAGTACGTGGATAAGGGATAGGGGTAGAAGAGACCTTGACGGCTCTACCAGGTCAAGGACTCCCGAGAGAAGTGCAAGGCGCCATTATGAGTCAGAATATAATGAGTCAGATTTAGATAAAAGCAGCAGTTATAGAAGGAAGGATCCAGAAAAAGATGGTTACAGAGAGGAAAGATCAAAAGGGAGGGATGACAGCTGGAAAAGAAGGCAACCAGCCTTTCCTGACAAAGAAATGAAAGATGGTGATGCCCCTTATGACTACACGCGAGATTGGGAGTCACCATCACAAAGACGTGGTCGTGATAGGGCTGACACGGAAAGACATATGGGTCGTCCTGGTGGTAGAAAGGATGGGAATCGGACAGATGCTGTGAAAACCTCATCAAGTTATGGTGTTTCAAAAGATAACTATGATGTGATAGAGATTGAAACTAAGCCTTTCAACTATGGGAGGAAAAACGAAGTCAATGAGCAATCTGATGTAAAAACAGGACCAAATGATGACGATCAATCTGTTGAAGATTCAAAAGATAGATATGGAGATGATAGAAATGCGGATGAAATTGAGGGAGGGAAAGGTAAAGGGCAGCGTGGTAACTTACCCAATCGTTCAGGTGGTTGGCAAGGACAATCTTCAAGTAATGATTCACAACCGTCTCATGGCTACCAAGATCCAGGTTCCTTTAATAGAGGTCCTTCTCAAGGTAATAAAAGTAACAATAGAATGGGGAGAGGAGGAAGGGTGCGGCCTTCAGGAAGAGATGGTCAACAAGTCAACATGCAAGTCCCGATGATGGGTTCACCATTTGGGCCACTCAGTATGCCACCACCTGGTGGATTGCAACCACTTACTCCTACTATGTCTCCCGGTCCAGGACCTCAAATGTCTCCTGCCGTCTTTATCCCGCCGTTTTCTCCTCCTGTTGTTTGGCCTGGAGTTCCTCCCGGGATTCCAGGTGTTCCTCCTGGCGGGCCTTCAGGACCCAGATTTCCTCCAAATATAGGTCCCCCGCCTAATTCCGCTATGTATTTCAACCAACCCGGACCCATAAGAGGCATGCCTCCAAACATGCCGGGTCCTGGTTTCAATGCTCTAGGACCCATGGGCCGTGGGCAGCAACAAGATAAGGGACCCGGTGGGTGGGTCCCTCCCAGAAACAATGGCCCTCCAGGTAAAGCTCCTTCTCGAGGAGAACAGAACGATTATTCGCAAAATTTTGTTGACACTGGTATGCGACCCCAGAATTTTATTAGGGAATTAGAGCTCACTAGTGTTGTGGAGGATTATCCTAAGCTTAGGGAGCTTATACAAAAGAAGGATGAAATTGTTACTAATTCTGCTTCTGCTCCCATGTATTACAAGTGTGATCTGCGTGAGCAAGTTTTATCACCCGAGTTCTTTGGGACCAAGTTTGATGTTATTCTTGTGGACCCACCTTGGGAGGAATATGTTCATCGGGCTCCTGGTGTTACTGACCATATGGATTATTGGACTCTTGAGGAAATAATGAATCTCAAGATCGAGGTAATAATGCTTCCCCTGTTCTTTTTTTTGTTTTTTTTTTTTTTAATATTCCGATGTGCTGACACAATTGGCGCTGTTATTTATTTTTCTAAATTAAGACGTGTGCATATATGATATATGTTCCATTGGCCATTGGTGAAAGCATACCATGGTTCACCTTGCTTCCGTCATAGCACACTGTTTGGAAACTGTTTTTAAGTACCACGTATCCGCACCATTTTGCAAAACATGTAGATGCTAACTTAAAAATTACTCAGTTTGATAATCCCAACTCATGGCTCTCTGTTTCTTTTTCCCCCTTTTTTGCAATGAAGGGGAGTATATCAAAAAAGGTTCTGGCATTATTTCTGAAATGTTTGTGTTTGTATCTCTAGGCAATAGCGGACACACCATCTTTCGTTTTCCTCTGGGTTGGTGATGGGGTTGGTCTTGAGCAGGGTCGGCAATGTCTAAAGAAGGTATGGCAAAATTATGCTTCATTTTTCTTTTCAACTCAATTAGTAATCTTTTTGGTTGACCGCTGGTGGGATCTTCCAATCATTCTATTTTATTGTACTATTGTAGTGGGGATTCCGTAGATGTGAAGATATATGCTGGGTGAAAACCAACAAAACGACTGCAACACCTGGATTGCGCCATGATTCACATACCTTGTTTCAGCGTTCAAAGGTTGGTCATTATAGGGTTCTACTTTTTACTCTATCATTTTCTATTCTTGAGTAATACAAGCTATTCTAGAAACACCAAAGTTATGTTATACAAATATTATGGTGAAACAAATTATCCAAGGCGTTGAGTGCTGCTTTTGGTAGATGATACACCCCTTTTGCTTATGAATTTGGACTTATTTTTCTTATCTGTTTATCTATTGTTTGCAATTTGTTAAGGAGCATTGCTTGATGGGAATAAAAGGAACTGTTCGGCGAAGCACTGATGGTCACATAATCCATGCCAATATCGATACAGATGTAATTATTGCCGAGGAGCCACCATATGGTCAGTATAGTTGAATGCTGCTTGATTTGTGTTTTCACAAACCGTCTAATTTTCTTGCTTATGCTAGCCAAGTAGCCATGAGCTCTTAAGTTGCACCCTCTTAACCTCTGTATCCCCTTGTCTTTTGAGGAGCTCTTTTGTTAGCCACAATTTAGTTTGAGTGTCAGATGTGTTATTCTTTTTTTATCCACTTCACTTAGACAAATTTCTCTTTGGAACTAATTCTTAGCATCAAAATGTTGATTGAAATTTGTGTAAGGATATATTACTTCCTTTTCTTGACGGGCCTTTCTCTGCATTTTCGGTTTTGTCAACTAAATAGAAACGTTTTTTAGTTCCAAGAAATCGTTTTAAGCGATAAGCAGGTTTCTCCACAAAGATTGGCTTGGTTTCGTTGTTCTTAAGTGCATTTTTATTCCAACTCAGCAACACATAGATGGTTTTTCAGTTAAGGATGTGATGAAACCATAAAAAGAGTTTTGATTTGAGGTCCAAGGGAGATAACAGGTTTATAATCAATAGCTTGTTGATCTCTTTCGTAATTTTTTCTAATTTGGAAAAAGTTATTAGATTCCATTATGAAAACATGTTACCGTGCCTTTTTCTTTTCAAAGTAGACTGCCCAACAAACCCACGTAATAAATGTAAAAAAGGTAAAGAATTAAAAAGGTTGGATTCTGAAAATGATAAGGGATGTATGTCCATGAAAGATCCATATGCTATTATTTAAGAAAATCCCACCTGAAATCACCTTTTCTTTGTGCATCATCTTCGTCCTATAGTAGTTGACGGTATCATTCGGGTGAAGAGGATTGTTGTATATCATTGAAGACTTCTCTAAATATATGATAAACAGTGCAACTTTTACTTCAAATATGTGACAAGTCAAATGTTATGAATATCAAGTCCACAATGTAGATGTTCCTCTTTTCTCAATCATCTGCCAATGGAAATACAGGGTCTACTGCAAAACCTGAAGACATGTATCGCATTATTGAGCACTTCTCGCTTGGACGCCGCAGGCTTGAGCTTTTTGGGGAAGACCATAATATACGGGCTGGGTGGTTGACTGTTGGTAAAGACTTGTCCTCCTCCAATTTCAATTCTGAGGTACTCTCTTCCCACCCCTTTTTTGCTATTGCTTAATAATTGTTTCTTTTGTTAGTTGTTATAAAATGCTTATACATTTGTAAACAATGCCTACCCCTAATAGAAAAACAAATAATTTAAGTAAGAGTTGAATTTGATATTAAGATCTTTGAATGAGAACTCAATTTGCATTCTCTTCTTAGCGTTGACCAATTGATAGAGATGGCACTACCAAAAAAAATTATTTAGAAGGGGAATGAGTCGAAAGGATTGGGTCAAACGGGGGAAGTCACCCAACATCTATTTTTAATGCACACAATCTCTTCTGTCATGATTATTCGAAGATCTAGATTATTCTTGTCATAATTTTGTTTTGGAAATTAACATTAGTGTGCTAATTGTTCATTAATACTTTCCATAAAATGGATAAGAAAGCGTTTGCAAGTCAACCTGTCTGCGCATGTTTCAAATCAAACTTGTTTTTTTACCTGACCTGTCATATTGCCATCTCTACCTTGTGAGATTGGTGTGTTTATGAAAAGTTTTCTGTAGCAGAATACTTCACAATTCCATAGTAAAGGTCGAAGGACTTGTCCTGTTTGTAGTGTGCAGGGCCCTTCCAAACTAGTATGGTGGGTGGGTGGGTGGGTCGGTTTCATACCATTATCGAGTTTGCTTGTATGTCCGGGGTATTGATATTCTTTCCTTTCTTACATCATATACTTGTTTTGGTCATTATAAATTTAACGTTCTCATTCTGTTCCATATGTTATGACATAAGAAAACTTATGTCCCAGAAAATTCATTATAGTATGAAATACCATCCAGAGGTTGCTTTTAAACTCATTTATATGAAAACGTCTTGATTTAGCTCTATTAATAGCATGCAGTATTAAAAATAATCAATGAAGTGATAAAATAAATCAATGAAGTGGATCAAATGGGTCGATTTTTGTCTAAAGGGCACCTAAACTTATAAACTCTTAAGTTGCTTTCTTAGTGACTGATTGGATTATTGGTTTTATCATATAATAGTTTCGTTTTATGGATTATATTTATGTAAGACTCAAAATAATGGATAAATAACGTGTTAGATGGGTCAAGTGTTCAAGTCTTGGGGTGGACATAGGATGTCCCTTTATGAGGGTTTGGCTTAGGTATACCCAGGTTCAAGTCTAGGGGGGCAGGGTTTATCCCTATTAATCGTCGTGCCTTCGAGCGGAGTAGTAGGGGGTTTTCCCCCATCGGGTATTTGAAATAGGCATTTCTACTTCGAGGGAGCTCTCTAGCGCGGACCCGGTTAAGACAACGTATGCTAGACCTCCCACTGTCGAATCGCGACACGAAGTATCAAACGATATTCACCTTTAAAAATAAAAGATGGGTCATCAACCTAACTTTGAACTTTTGATGCATTAGCTAACCAACTCAACATGCCAGTTTGCCCCTTCTAATATCGTTTATTTGTACTTTTGGAAATACTAGGGATATGTTCGGAACTTTGCGGATAAAGACGGGAAAGTTTGGCAAGGAGGAGGTGGAAGAAACCCGCCACCTGAAGCGGGTCATCTCGTGCTAACTACTCCAGATATTGAATCACTTAGGCCAAAGTCACCGATGAAAAATCAACTTCAAATGCAGCAGCAACAGTCAAATTCCATAGCTCTAACAGGAGGTGGGTCAAGCAATAAGAGACCATCTGGGAATTCCCCATCAAACCATACTGGACCAGGCATGAACCAAGAAGCATCTGGCTCCAATATGTCGGGTCCGGTCCCATGGGGTCCACCAATGGGTGGTGGTATGGGTCTGGATGAAAGATTTTTCGATAACATGTATGGGTTTAATGTTCCTTTTGGACCCATGGGTGGAGAATACATGGATTTTGAAACTCATAGAGCGATGAACAATATGTTGTAGTTTAAAAATATCTATTATTTGTTTTATTTAATTTTCATTTGAATAATGTTCGATTTGATAAGGGAAGGGGAATCTCAAGTAGTAATGAAATGGTATGTGATCTTCACAAAGATCTTTGACTTTGATAAAGTCAAAGATTAAATAACTATTCTGTAGCCCTGTAGGCATTACTCTAGTATCAGCCATCCACCAATCCCCTCCATCTCTTAGGTGTCTCCAACATACAACATTACTAATGCTAAACAAAGTTGTATGATATGTGAATTGTGAAATAATAGGATGATTTGTATGTGAAGTTTTAGTATGATTTGTAGGAGCCAATGTGGGGTTAGTCCATGGTAGAGGCTTTTGCTTTTTAGAATAAAGCCTAGAATTCTAATCTTGGATTATTTGGGGTAGTTTAATAGTAGGGTTACTAGGGTATATAAAAGTGATTTGTAGGCATATCTTTTTTTTTTTGAACGACATTCTATTCTATTTCTACTCTTAAATTACACGTATGTCTGGAAACCAGAACTCTCGAAAAACCCCTATTAATCCATCCTCACAAATGTGAGAAGTGGGACTCGAACCCAGGTAGATTCTCTCAAGGTCAAAGACCTTACCAATGGGCCACCAACTCCATTGGCATATTTGTAGGCATATCTAATGCAGGAGGTAGCTTTTTTTGTGTGCTTGCTATGTAAGTTTGGTATGATGATCTTTAAATGATTTTTCTGTTGTGAAGGACAATATCCGTTTTTTTGAGCAACATCAAGGTGTCCTAGTGGTTTAGTTGTCGGTGTTATCACATGAGGCCTTTGTTCAAATCTAGCCCGGATATACCACCTATATAAATTTGAGGCAAAGACTCAATTTCCCTGGTATCTCATATTCTACATGCAAGGATTGTGTCATGTTATTGTGTTGTATCATTGTATGTTTCCAATATCCATTTTGTCTTGTAAACTTGAAGTTTAAATAATCCAATACAATTGATGGTATAACACATAATGAAATTTACAAAGCTGAGAAAAAAGAATACTTATAGCTTATAGCTAATCAAATTGTGATAATTTTGTCATCAACAATTACAATTTACAAAATTAGACAATGTCTTGGCTAAAACTGATTACAAGCTTTTATGAGAAACCCTCTGTTATGCTATCTATAGCGTTTTCCTCAATTTGACTCCAAATTATTGATTTAAAGTATTGGCTGTATTTGGTATATTTTCCTTTCAAGTGAATTAATTATAGGATATTTTATATATCAAAAAGTTGATCATTTCTTTCACAAATAGTAATTAAATTGGTTTTTCAACCATTCTTCTATTGCTTGTTAGCCATTACAAAACAATAATACTATTTTAGTTTACAAAAGACATACATTATTATATATTTTATAATAATTACAAAAGATTTTTTAAGATATTGACAAGTCACAATTATTTTCTTTGAGCTATATTCTCTATTGATCACGAGGTTTTGGAAGTATAGTTATACACTTATACTATGTCCTTGTGTTCACATTTAAAGTCATAGAAGTTTTCTTTTCTCTTGAAAAAGTTGTATCAATAATACAAATTGAGCCATTTGAGATTCCTCAATTTGAGTTTTTTTAAACCATAACTTTTAAGGCTATTGGTGACTTGGTGTAATACGTTTTTTGCATATGTATAAAAAGTTATGTCACGAGTATACGATTACATAATTTATTAATTTTAAGTTTACTTTTTATAAAAATATTACCTACTCTTAACGACAATATCAAATAACATTATTTTTATGGGTAGCTTGTTAACAATACTTGCATCAAAAAATCAGTCATACGAATGTTTATAAACATTTGCCCAACAACAATGGGTTTCTATCAACTGGATTGAATATCGTCGACATTGATATTAAGTTATTAACAGACCTCTACACTACTAACCAAAATTTACACTAATCAATCATATCATCTACTAGCGATAGAAACAGTAAAATCAGGAGGAATCGTTCCCATATTCTCCATCCAAGTCTTCGACTCCAAATAAAGTTTAGAAACCCGACCTGCAACCAAACCCATATCCGGTCTCTTATCCGGATCCTCATCAACACACTCCAAACCCAACTTAACAAACTTCTCAGCCACATCCACCGGAAACGAATCCTTCAACCGTTTATCCATCCATCGTCTTACTCCACCACATTCGACCGCAGTCCTAGCCGTCTCAATCAAACTTTCTCTTTTGTAACCCCCATTTTCATTCACAATATATTTCAAACACACTCCACCTGACATAATCTCTAATATCACTACACCAAATGCATACACATCACATTTCTGACTAGGTACCCCTGTCACCTGAAATTCCGGGGCCATATACCCTCTAGTCCCTTGGATTTTCGTGTTTTTCGTATTCATTTCCTTAAAACTTGTTTCACCACATAACTCTGCAGTACCAAAATGACATATTTTCGCATTAAAAAACGACGATTCTTGCGAGATTAGGGTTTCTGTAACGATTATACTACTACTTTTGATGTGATTATGAATGAACTTTTTATGTAATCCAGTAGAATTATGAATGTATTCTAACCCATGTGCTAAATCAGCCGAAATTTGGATTCGCGACATCCAGCCTGTCAAAACACTATAATTAACATTTTTAGGATTTGTAATACAATCGGAAAGGCTAACACCTTTTATATAATCATAAACTAGATATATATAACTTCCAGAAATAGAAGCCCCTCGGAGTTTTATCAAACTCGAGTGATGGCTTCTGCAAATCATCATAAGTCTGTCGCGAAGCTCTGCTTCGTCGATAGCACGATGAAGTTTTCGTTGGAAGACAATTACGTCGTCTCCGCGGATCACACACCGCCAAGACGTTGAAGTGGATGACGATGAATGTTTCATGGACGTGAATTTGTTTGTTGATGTCAAGATTTCTTTGAAATCGTAAACATGTGGGTTTTGAGGTAAGGAATCGCGGAAGCTGGACAGAGTTGTCGAGCTTCCGCTGGAAATAGATGTTTTCCATGAGTCTTTGTAGTAGCTGTTGTTTTCGCTACTACGAGATAGTGGGGTGGATATTCGAATACGAGGATTTTGATCGGATTTTGATGATTTTCGAGACGATGATGAGGTATGAGATGTTGAGTTTGTGGTTTTTCTGGTGGGTGAAGTTATGTCTTCTCTCATTTTTTTTGAGACACAATTGCAAAAAATGGGCATGTTTTGGAACAAAACATGTGAAAAAAAATTAGAATTGGATGGAATTGAGAGAAAACAGGTGGGGATGGGGGTTTGAATGAAGTTTTGGTCTTTTTTAGTGTAGTCGTTATCTACTATCCTTCGAGGAACACAAGAAAATGAGGTTTGGTGCCTCTTAAGTCAAAATCAACAAACGTCACATCTCGAGTAGGTAAAAACTACTACTCCCTCCGTCTCACGTGTCATATTTTAAATTCTCAAAGTCTTCCTTTATAAAGTTTGACCTTAAATATTTTGATTTGTGTTATATAATATTTGATGAAAGTTATATGAATTGATTGAGTATTAAATGTATATTTTATTGGTATAATTTTCATCAAATATTATAGAACACAAATCAAAATATTTAAGGTCAAAGTTTATAAATGAAGTCTTTGAAATTTCAAAATATGACACATTTAGTGAGACGGAGGGAGTAATAAAATAGAAAATCGAACTCTAAACATAATTTTTTACTCACATAAATCTCATCGTGACCAATTCCGTATTTAAACTTGCTAATCCCGTTGAGATAGTGACATTTGTCTTTATCGACTAATAAAAGGGTAAAGTGGGAGTCTACTTGTTAGGAGTTGTAATTGAACCGAGTCAAAATGAATAGTGAAAAACTTATGCTTGACTTCAAAACGTGAAGTTCAAAACTAGGTGGCTCAAGTTTAATCGGTTATATCCAATGGTTTCCTCATGCCGGTTTGCAAACTGGTGGGCAAACCGGGAGTTTGCTTTCTCAGTTTGCTGACTAAGCACACCAAATCCTCAGTTTGTTAACATTGGGGCTTCAGTTTATTTCTCAGTTTGTTGGCTCAAAATGCTTGGAGGCAAATTGAAAGCACATTGGATGAGTGGGCCAAAAGTACCTTTATCTATTATGCTTTTTGAATTTATTAATTTAATGTGAATGATGATATGGCATAGGCGAACTGAGTTTCAGTATGTTGGGTTGAAGACAAAATAAGTTCAGTTTGTTGGTACAGTGTGCTGGAACAGTTTGTTGATATGTTGCTGAGGTGGCCGGTGTGTTTGGGCAAACTGAAAATACCATTGGAGATGGCCTTAGAGTACCAATTACCTGGTTTGTATATATGCAAATTGAAAGCAAATTGTAAAGTGGGCACTTCTTTTGCTTTTTAGTTAATATAATGTGATTTTTAATATGAATGCTGATAAGATATGGGTAAATGAGTTTTAGTGTGTTGGGATGGAGCCAAAATGAAATTCAGTTTATTGGTTCAATATGTTTAAACAGTTTACTGACGTGTGCTGAAGTGGCCGGTATGCTTACAAATTGATACTACCATCCATTTTATTTATTCCAACCCCAACACCATCCTATTGATTATGATGGCTCCTATTCATAAAAAGGAAAATTCGGTCTAATTTTAGGGTGTATATTTTAGACACTTACAACTTTAACATTATTAGTAACAAGAAAATTTATTACCTGTATTGCCAACTCTACAAGCTAAATGTTATCAGTAACAAGTGGTTCTAAATTTAACAACAAATAGTACAAGGATGTTATGAATATCGTCACCTATATCGACGAGGAAGATTTCCCCAAAGGCCCAGACTAAAAGAGTAAATGGTGGGCCTCTTACACTATTCGTACAGATTTCTGGACTTCATTAAACTGGGCTTAGATCAAGACCGAAATATGACACGTATATATTGGGCTTGTAATTTGAGCCTCTTAAAAGGTGTGGCCCTGTGTAGTTGAGCAGCATATCTCCACATATGCTGCCCCTAAAACTTTGTTCAAACATTTTGGAATTCTTATGCAAAGCTTTGGTTATTCTCTATGATCATATCAGGTTTGCCATATTGCAATCCCGAATAAGGAAATTTGAAAGCAGATACTTAGATACATACTCCATTCATCGAACGTTTCTTAAAGAGCTTTAAGAGGACTGACTAAAAATGTTTATGTTAAGATAATCTTAAAGATAACGATAACTAGCGCTATCTATTTCAAAAACTTTTCAACAAAATGTCTTACAGCTCCATTACACAAGTGTCAGAACATGATTATAGAAATTGTTCAATGATTTCATATAAGGATGTGTAGGTTCCGAAAACTGCTGAGACCAGGCCGACTATGATAATTAATGCGCAAAACGATACCTACCAACCAAACAAGTATATAGAAGAGTAAGAACTAGCCATAGATTATTCCCTTGAAGTTATTTGTCTCCAAATGGGTCATTTTTTAATATTGAATGATCAAACAGTAAGATTGTAAGAACTTTGTTAAAGTTGAGGAGATGTGTGATACCTGAAAGCGAGTTACATCTCCTTTTACGATGCGTAGAAAGCAAACACACGGAAATATCAATGACTGAAACAATAGAAGTCAAGTTAGTTCATGTGATAAAATATGTGAATATCAGAACCACTTGTTACTAGTAAAGTTCTTGTAGAGTTGGGACTAATCGAAAGACTATACAAATTTCACTCTTTGTGAGATATATATTGTATTGCCTTATTATTGTTCAGGGTTCTCAAGAAAGTAAAAGCAGGAAATTGATCAATTGGCAAGACAAATAAGAACTTACCACTAGCATTGTCAGTAAAGATCCGATCAACGACATTACCAGGCCTGTAAAAAAACATGGTGAACAATGAGAACAGTGGATTCATAATGGTGAGAATCCATTGTACTATCAGAAATGTTCATTTTTTTAAAAACAAATCTAGTGATTAGTTCTAAAAACCATCTTTGTGAACTGGTTTTTTTGATGTAGATGCAAAAATTATACTTTGTATGCATACAAAACCAATAGAAACGAATATGCATAATATGAATCGACAAATAAGGTGGGAACTCACCGAAGAAAGGGATGGTGAGGGCCACGAGCAAAGTAGACATCACCAACGTTGTTCTAATAAGGAAGGAGTAAACATGAGAACCCAAATGGTTTGATGGTATCAGTTCCTCGAGACTCTCAGCCACCGGAGCTATAGTTAAAGCATATGTGATTCTATTTGTTAAGAGAATACAATCTGTTTCTTACTGCAGTTTTATACCTCTAATGGTTTTAGAATCATGTTTCCAACTCAAATTACATGGGTGCAGATACATATATAGGGTCAAAACATTGTATTTAATGAGTAGTTATAAGTTAAAAGGCTTAATATCACATGAATTAAGCAAAAGGATATTTGGTAAATGGATTGATTACCTGCACAAGAACGAATGACAGGCATAAGTACAAAGAAATTTAGAAAACTAAATCTCCATTTTCCAGAACATGAAACAAATTAAATGAAATCATTTAGTATAACAAAGGTATTTCAACTGTGTGGATTATCTATTTTGAACCCGAAACTGAAAATTTGAAACTATGTTCATTGATTAGCCTACAAGTTTCCTTTTCTTGTCATCATTAAACGACAACATGTGCCTATTATAAACAAAATGTACAGCAGTTTAAACGAAATTAGGGTGTTACTTTTGAACTGAACTTTATGAAGGTTTAATAACCCGAGAAAGCAGGTTATAGATTGTAGTTAGCGTACCGTAGCCCATACTGCAATTTTGGAGGCAAGAAAATTCGAAGGTAGGTTGAGAGTGAACTGTGATTCTATTGATTCACCAAACATCACGTATCCCATTATGGCAACGCCAGCATAAAGAAGAGTACATATGGCAAAGCTAATAGAGTTCAAAAACATAAAACTATGTAAGTCAAACATCATATATATATATATATATATGATTATCATGTTCGTTCAACCAAGACAGAATTTGTCACATTGTACAATGTATTTTCTTGTCAATAAGAAGTCTTTAATTTACCTGGCTAAGAGAACTAAAGGATATTGACTTCGGTTTTCCATGGACATATATATGTTAGGAAGAACAGCATGCCCTGCATAACAGTAACCATAGAGGCCGATAGCCACAGGCAATGTGGAGAGGTTCATTGTCTTGGTACTTGCAGTGTCAAAGCCAACTTTATCCACCAAACCAACCCAATATAAGCAAATGACCAAAAGAACCGACACCAAAACTCCCCCAGCTGAATACACATATACTTAAAGGTTAAAACTCATATAGGTCACAAACTATTAAGATACTTTACTATATTTTAGACTAACCGGATATGTAACTGAGTACACTCATGTCACGAAGCCAAACTGTTGGAAGCACAGCAAGAGTGACCATAACAGCAAACAAATAGTGTGAACTTAGGTGATATCCTCCAATACTTAAATATGCATTTGGAAATAAAGAAGATAGATTATCACCCTCCAAGATTAAATATTCAACACATGCCGCCTGCATTGTTTTAGATAGTGCTCTGATTAAAACATAAGTCGGTATGCAGTTAAAACATTCAAAAGAAACATTCACTATGCCGGCTCTGCAATTTTACTTCCAGATGTTTTGTCATGAATTATAGCTAGAAGGACATAGGGATTTATCTAATTGAAGGAATTTAAACCTGATATTATTTTTACCGCCTAACACATTACATGCCATATATTAGAGTGTAGAACGAGATAGGCAGACACTTGATTGCTTATACATGCCCCCAAAATAGTTCTGCTAAACGAATGATCTGAGGCGTGTTGCAACTATGACCCATTCATATTCATTTTATAGATTTTGTGACCATATATGTGATTCCAAAATGCAAATTTACCCACCACTTAGAAGACAACCACATAAAAGAACACAAATAAGATATACAGATGGGCAATTGATTTATCTTTGTAGTGCTAAATGCCCCCATCTCCATTGTGAATGACATATATTTAAGGTACTAATTAAAATCGTATGGAGAAGGCAAAATACAATCAACCCAAAACTTTCATGGGAATATCATGAAAGGTAACACAAAATCGATGCTTGTTATATTAATTTGTGAGGCGTGCAAAAGAAATTTTTATGACTTAAAGCAACAAAATAAACAATGAATCAGCTTTACGGATATACTTACATACAACTCCACGTACAAAACTATCTGCAACAAGAATAGAAAAAGAATCGAGGTTAAAGACCTAGATAACATTCAGACTTGAATAAAATGAAAGATATATACAACAGCCTAATATTAATTGAACTTACAGAAATGACAAGACGCCCGGTTTTGCCAAAAGCAACTTCACCAATATCAGGGTAAGTCTTAAGACCAGGCCGACTATCTAAGCAGTAGCGGAGAAGAATACCAGTGTACAATGATAGAACACAAAAGATGAATAATATAGACAATCCAACCCATCCACCTTGCTTCACTGCATACGGAGTAGAAAGAAGTCCTACTCCACAAAGAAGATTCACCCCTACATAAAAGCATCATTGAACGGAAATCACTGTAACACCAATAGCCAAAACTAACATGATATTATCAAGCAAATGTAATATTACGTGAGCAGGTTATATGTAGCAAAGGCTAAGTTCTTTATAGTACGTGTGAAACAGTAATATATACCATTAACCACGGCTTGGCTGAACGAACTCTTTCTAATGTTAAAAGATTTCTGATGCTGTGACAACTTTTTCGTTGACAAGGGATGAAGTGAAGGATCGGAACTAGTATGAACTTGTAGTTGTTGGTTGTCTGCTTCGGACGACAACAAAGGTTTGTCCAAACTTGAGATTATCTTCGTGGTGTGTCTATTTTTAGGCGAGGCGGAAATGAATGAACCACTTGATGGTGATAAAGTAGGAGATCCCAGAAAGGTCAGACTCCGAGATGCTACACTACCATAAAGATCCATTGACTTCCTGAAACATCATAGTGTAAAAATTATCATCCCAATTTGTTGGTGTACCATTAATCATGTTTGAAGCATTTTGATTGCAATAACTTTACAACATTAAAGATTTCAACTCTAATGGATCCCAATCCAAAAAATTTCATATTTTATTGAAAAAACGAGAGTGTATATATATACCTGTAACTTTGAGGCCATGATACGTCTGCAGAATTGAAATCCTTCCCATCATCTTCCTCTTCAACTCTATTGAGATCCTTATCATCCTCATTTCCATTTCCATCTTCTTCGAAATCCTTATATTCCTCTTCATTGTCACTCTCAACTTGAAATATGCATTCAGATTCCGGATTCCCCATATATATATCCGATCCTCACTCAACCTAGCTAGCTTTGAAAATCTACAAAACCTAAAACATCATAAAAATTCAAACTACATAATACATGTTCACATTTTAATCATGTTAAGTTTGTGCAGATTCATATTTGCCACAATAGTTATCGAGGGGGTGGAATCAATAAATAATTATCGAGGGGGTAAATTTGCAAAAGATACCTTAAATACTCTACCTTTTTTTACACAAGATTGGAAAAAGTCAGGATTGTAACTCCGCCCATGGGCATTTGGATTAAATTCAAAATTATACAAAATTTACACTAAAATTAAGGGGAAATAAATCACTCGTTCATCACTCCTCATTAAAAATACCCCTAATTCCCTATATATAATTGTGTGACAGTCGCTTAAACTGATCACACCAATGCATCCAAAACACATAAATTAATTCATAACATTTTTATCTAATTTGATACGAATACTGTAATTCGAATCGTAAATTTCAAATATGCAATCACAAAAAGTGCAACAATTTGGTTGTGTTTGTATACATACAATATGTATGCATGCAAAGAAATAATTGTTACTACATACGTACCTCTCCTTGAAACAGAAGATTAAATTAGGTGCTGAATATTGTTATAATTAAATACTTTTAGAATCGAATTGCATATGCATGCAACTGAGAGCGAGACTCCTTTGTTAAGTTGGAATCAAGAAAGAGTGGTATTTGTTGATGCATATATATAGATGGGGAATGTCAGTCAAAAAGTATAATTAGCGTAGCTATGTTATACTTTTACTACCCTTCTATATAATGTGGCTAAATTCTAACTATTACTTAATAATGGTAAAATGTTGTATAAAAAATTATATATTTCATATCAAAAACGCATCCTTGATTTTCATATCAGTCATCCCTAGTTTACCCAGGTCATGAGTTCGACTCTTCGGAGTGACACGTTCGAGGGTTTTTCTTTGAATCACTTGTAATTGTAATGGCTCATGGTTTACATCTCGTAGTCCATAGTATACGTGCAAGACTTCACCATTGTATGATGAGATATCCACTGATGTCGAATACGACTGACTGTTAAAAAAACCTTATACGAGTATAAATTAAGTTCAATAAATTGTATAGACTCTTTAAATAGAAAGGTCTACTTTTTAGTAAATAGAAAATTGTAGAAATCTTTAAAATAAAAGCGTCTGATTAAGTGATTTTATGTAACTTGAACTTCTTATTGTTCAATTGTTAAATCAAGCATTGTAACAACTAAACTAATCCACCTAAAAATCTTCCTAATTATAAGGAGTTTACTATGGTCAGTGCAGTGAGATTTGTTGAACTAATCATGCATTTATTATGCGTGCGCCCGGAAAGATAAGCCGACTGCTGAGCCCACTCTGGCTCAGCCGCACCACCCAGGGTGCGAGCCACCCGAGAAGCAAGCTATTACAGCCATGATCAAGAGATGAGATTATGTAAGATAATTAGTGGAATCCAAATATCAAGTTTTGAAGATTTTAAAAAGATTTTTAAGAGGATTAATCATTTCCCTTATAAAAGGTATCTTACTTTTTTGACTTTAAGTATCTTCCTACTTTTTATTGATCAATAAAATGTCTCAAACATTCTAAAACTTCAAAATATATATAACCGTTTTCACTTGTAACACTACCAGATTAACCATGATTGGACAAATTTTAAGCAGTTTAGTTATATTATTATCTATGTAATTAATCAATCACGTGTAAGGAGGGGGTTCCCTAAAGTTATCCCAACTTGACTAGTCAAGTTGGGAAGATCTTGACCCTTGGATGAAAATCAAGGGTCAAGATTTAAAACTTATCTTTAAATCTTGACCCTTGATTTTCATCTAAGGGTCAAGATTATTCCAACTTGACTAGTCAAGTTGGGATAACTTTAGGGAATCCTTTCCCGTGTAAGCCACGTATAAAAAGTTTACTGCGTTATTTTGGACTTTTGGATTTTGCTTTTATACTTCTTCCGTCCCATTTTAATTGTCCGAATTTGATTTGTAAAGTCGATCTTCTGCCTTCAACCGTAAATATTTATCTTTGAATTTTATAACACTTGATATAAAGTATATGGATAGATAGAGTTTTAAACATATTTTTCATTGAAGTTAATTGCAAGATTGGTCCCTGTGGTTTACATCTTTTTGCAATGGGGGTCCCTTTTCAAAATTCGTTGCAACGGGGGTCTTGTTTTGAGAATTTTTTGCAAAATTGGTTCATTTTTGACGGATCCGTTTCTAAGGGACGTTAACTATGCATGTGAGCACCACGTGCAAGGGCATTCTGTATTTTACCCCTTTTTATACCCGATTATATCCGACCTTTTACCTCTAAAACATCACATCCTCCTTCTTCCCTTTCTTTTCCATACCCAACAACAAAATCAAAATTCCCAAACACATTACAATTCCAGGTTAACTCCTATATCTATCTATATCTACATGCTCTTCATATATTTGTTCATAAAGTATCGCACAATCCTTCTCTTTCTCTCAGCAACCACTACCGCACAATCACCACCCCCGTTCATCATCATCTGCTATCTAATTTTTCGCACCACCACCGTACAATCCTAGATCTGTATCATCTCTCTCATATATCACCACACCACTGTTTTTCATTTTGGTGAATGGCCAAACTTCAAGAACGAATTGCCAATTATGGTGAATGGCTCGACTGGGAAATTAACAATGATCGAAGTACGGATGGACGATTTGTGTTATCCCACTGCCTCCATTATTTGTGAAATTAACTCTTTGAATTAGGTAGGATGTTTTCTTGATTTTTAGTTGGAAACTTCCTTTTTTTTTAGATCTATATCCCACATTAAATTTCATCACCTTATAACCTGAAATCGATGCACACACAGACACCATCGAGGCCGCACCCGAATAGATTTAGATCTTGAAAAAAGTGATGATAGTAGTGGTGTGGGGTGGTGACCGGATGACGGTGTAGAGTGATGGTCGGATTTGTATATGTGTTGTTTTATATTTTCTTAAATATAAAACAAACCCACCGATGTTGTAAATGTCTTTTTCATTGTATTGGTATTTTTGTTAAATATTTTCTTAAAAATCAAGTTGATGAACTTGGATGTTTGTGAATGATTGTAGATATAAAATATGGTTGAAGAAAGAAAGAAAGATCTTGAAGTTAAAGAAATAAAGTATTGTTCATGAGATCAGATTCTTGGTAGTGACAGATTTGATAATTGTGGCATTGTTTTCTTTTTTGTTTTAAAATGATACATGTAGTGTATATATTATCGGTGTTAATATCTGTTTGATCAAATAATCGCACTATGGCACAACCGAGGGGTGTGCGGGTTTAGATGGTGGTTTGTAGGCGATTCCCTACCGGTAATAGGGCTACGGCCGCTTTACGCCTTATTTGTATTGTGGGTTATCACCGGACCTTAAGGGCCGGCGTAGAATTGTATGTGAATGGTGAGTAGAAGATGATCTTTGCCGTATGATATCTCCTCTTTATATAGAGGGTAGAAACTTGGAGAGGAGGGTAAGAGAATTAGGGTAAATCTCCTCCTCTTTTGAGAATATCTTTTACTTTCTAGGGAGATTCGTGATGATCCCTTTTACGAGCCATGTCCGGAGTCTTCGGACTTAATCATATTGTTTTATTTGGATAATCATGGAAAGGATCTATATCCGATCTTCTTGATATGTTTCTTCGGAGCTGGGTTTTTATTACCTTTGGGAGCTCCGGAAAGATTATGGCAAACGGAGGTTAAGCTCCGTTCTGGGTACGTATAATAAGTGATTTTTACCTGTACCAAGATGCCTTCGTATGTGCTTCGGGTACGGAGGTAAGGCTCCGTATAGGGTATATCATCAAGCCCCCCAGTCTAATTGGAGAAGCTGCCTGTAGAGTGTCCGGTTAGACTTCGAAAACGTGCTCCGTTGCTCCGTGTCGCAACTTGCCCGTCAAATCAGCCAGTCGATCATTTAACCGGCATTAACTACGCTTATTTCAGATTAATTACGGCTTATCTCATCGAGTGGCAACTTGTTGGCGCAAAACCCAAGGTAACTTTTCACTGGTTGGTATCCGTGATTATTACCTATATAAATACTGTTAGGTCGAAAATCGACCAAGTATAATTTGTTCAGAAATAGCTTGAAGTTTAGTGAAGACATTTGTACAGAATTCTGAGGTGTCTCAGAATTCCTTCACTGAAGCTTCACTTCAGTTCAGATCGAGATAAATCTGAAGCATTCATTCTGAAGTCAAAGACTGAAGTATGAAGAAGAGAATCATCTCAGAAGCGAGCAAAAGAGTGATTCTACCAGATCAAGACTGAAGCATCTCAGTGTAAAGTATTACAACACTTTACACTGATTACGAGGAAGACTTTTACTTTACACCTTTATCCGGTTAATAGATTTATCTATTAACAAAAGGTACAAAGTATAGGCTTGGAACCTAGTACTATAAGTCACATCAAGTGACTTATATACTCTTCCAAGTGCAGCATGTAAGGAATTATGGTTTAATTCCTTAAATGCTCACAACCACATTTGTACGATCTTGTCCACATCATCATGGACTTGGTCTATAAATACAAAGTCTTCTCACAACTTGCAAAGAGCTTGAAACTTTAGCATTGCAACTTGTGCGATATACTCTAAGTAAACTTACGAGTATTTCCAAGTTAATTAGATCACTTGTATTTCAGGATTGTTTAGATACTTACACTTGGGTGTTTATCTTTGTTCCGCAACAATCCTTGTATTTGTTTATACATCAATAAATCAAATACATTGAAAAGAAAACAACGTGTCTCAATGCTACATACTTGATTATATTTATATATATCCTTATATAGTTTCTGCCACTTGTTCTTACATTTTATATCTAGTCAATTGTTTCTTGTTATCCATATCTGGATCGTAAACTGAACTTGTCCATCAAGATCAGTTGTACTTGCCAGTCGGGTTTGTTATTCATCTATATTTGGGACTCACAATTGGTATCAGAGCCACAAGGTTGAATTTTATCAATTCATTAACCTTTGATCTGCATAGATGGCTGACTTTGAACAAGAACGACCTGACCCTAATAATGTTACCCCACCCCCTCTCATCAACAACAATATACCATCACACAATGTACACGTACACTTTCCAAATAATCCTGTTCCCAAGTTTGATGGGAACAGTGAAAACTTTCAAACATGGAAAGCGTGCATGCTTAAGTATATTGCTGGTGTTGAGAGACATTTACCAGATATCTTAAAAGAAGGACCCTTTGTCCCTATGAATGCCTCCACTGTTGTCAGAAATGCCGATGGGACTCCTAGGCAGTCACCTAAGGAGAAGGATCATTGGTCTGAGGAAGATCATAGACTTGTAGACCTGGACACCAAGTTACAAAATATGATTTTATACGCAGTTCTAGAAACCCTAATGCCCACTCTTGTTTTACTTGAAAATTCCAAATTAATGTGGGAGGAACTGATGACACAGTTTGAAGGCACGAATGAGACAATTGTCACAAGAAAAGTTGCTTTAAACAAAAGATATGAGTCTTTCTTTGCTATCCCTGGGGAGTCTTTAACTCAAACCTACATCAGATTTACAAATCTGGTAAACCAACTGAAAGCCCTAGGTGTAACCAAAGACAAAGAAATTTTGTTGGAAAAATTTTGTGACATTTTACCTTCTAAATGGGAAAATTTAATCTTGGTCTTAGACAACTATATATATATCCTTATATAGTTTCTGCCACTTGTTCTTACATTTTATATCTAGTCAATTGTTTCTTGTTATCCATATCTGGATCGTAAACTGAACTTGTCCATCAAGATCAGTTGTACTTGCCAGTCGGGTTTGTTATTCATCTATATTTGGGACTCACAAATAACAACTTATTGCCAAAAAAGGGCTTTTTGCCTCCTTCTTTGTTCGAAAAAATCCTCTTCCGCTACTTCTTCGTCGACCTTTACCAGGTAAGCTCATCATTCTTCCTCTTCTTTTATTCCCTATTTTACAGTAATGACGAAGAGAGGAATTAGGAGTATCACCAATGTATTGAGTCGTTCTGCCTATCAGAACTTTGTGTCCGCCTATTTTGCCCAAAACCCTAACTTAATCCGATTTCCGGAAAGAGGGCAATCGATCTATGATCCACCTGCCGGTTTTGTTGGTCTGTATGTGAAAGCATTCACCCTTGGTAATCTTAGGATCCCTCTTTCTTCCTTCTTTCTGGTTGTCTTAGATTATTATCAATGCCACATCTCTACTGTTCATCCTACTGGTATTGTGAAAATCGTTGCTTTCCAGGTTCTCTGTAGTGCTAATCGTATAGAGCCTTCGATAGTGCTGTTTAACTCTTTTTACAAACTTAAAGAGTCTGGTGATTGGGTTACTGTCTCCAAGAATGGTGATCATGAACTGTTTGTTGCTGGTGGTACAGAGGTTAGGGACTGGAAAGACTTGTTTGTTTTTGTTGATCATTCATTGATTCCTCCTGAGCGTAGTGGTTTGTTAGATGTTGATAGGTTGGAGTATAAGTCTATAGGTGTTCCTGGTACTCATGGTGTCAGACAGTCAGATGTCGACCGTCTTTCTACTTATGGCCTTAAGCTGTGTGTATACCCTGAAGCTGTGTTGTTTAAGTCTCGGGTTGCTTCGTTTTGGGAATATGGTACTAGAGATTTCACCATTGAATGTGGTGGTCGGGGTAGGTTGTTGTTTCCCTTTGTCTGTTTTCTTCTTTAATTGTTGGATATTACATCTGTTTATTCAACATATCTTTTTCTGCGGAGATGTCTTTTAAGCAGATAATTGATAGGCAACCTGCGTTGTCCAGCCTTGTCTTCAAGCCCGTGGCTCTTGCTCCGCCTTCGACCCCATCCTCTGCTATCCAGGGGGGTTCTTCTGCAGAGGTGTTGACTCAGACACCCATTCCTTTAGCACAGGAGCGGGTTGTTGAGGAGCAGGTTGTAGTGGACGTTTCTGATGGCGCTGGTGAGGATGTAGAGGATATTGCCCAGGAGAATACTGTTGCCAGCAGGTTGAAGAAGAGGAAGAAGTCGTCCAAGGGTGTCAGTAGTTCGCGATCAAAGAGATAGAAGTCCAAAGATGTTGGAGTGCCTGAGCAGTCCACCTGTAAGTCTTCCCTGGCCTTTCCTTTGTTTGTTCCTTCATTTGTCACTAATTATCTGTTTTGTTACAGCCTTCGACCCTTTCGGGGAGACTCTGGATGCTGCTTCGTGTCATCGTTCTCTTCAAAGCATTGCTCCTTCTGGATGGATCAATGGGCTAATGAGTTTAGAGGTCCCGAGCTTTCTGTCTTCTTTAACCGCTCAATCTTCTGCAGTGTCGTTGTTGGTAGTGTTTTGGATTCCAAGTTGCGAGAAACTTCCGAGGGGTCTGGTCCGTCGAAGGAGCAATATGAGAAGCTGATGTCAGAGAAGCGTGTTTTTGAAGTGAAGGTAACTGAGCTGGAGGTGGACTGCGGGGCCCTTCAATCTGAGCTGGACACCATGCGGGTAGTTGTTCAGAGAGTCATTTCGGAGAAGGAGAATGAAGTGGAGGCTCTTACAGATCAGATTCGGGAGAAGGATGTGCTGTTAAAAGAGGCACAGGATGCACTTGCAGAACAATCCGGAAAGTATGGGAGACTAATTGTTGAAGTTATTCCCCACGTCTGCAAGTCGTTCCTGAATGGTCCTGAAGTTGGGTTGCTGGTGTCGAAGGTCTGCAATGAGAATAGGGTTGACGCAGAGGCCGGTTTGATGCGTGCTCTGGCTAATGAAGGTGTTATTGATTTAGAAGGCCGCAATATTCCTGAAGATACAGCCGGGCGTCTGGACTCTGCTTTGGATGAGTTGGCCAATGTTGACTCTGCGTACCTTCGTAAATTGGCATCCGACCCTGAAGCCTCTCCTTCTGATCTGTTACAGGTTGCTCCGTGACTCCTCTTGGTATCTTGTAAACTTTGAAACTTGTTGATGAACTAGGTGAAACCCGTGCGTTGCACCGGTCTATTTTGTTTTCTACGTAATTCGTCGTAAATGACACACAATAACAATATTGGTATAACGAAAAATAAATAGTTATATGTAATAAAATAGATGCTCAAATGGATTGAAGAGTTAAAGTGATACACGGATTATTTTTAGGCATTTTATGAAAGATGATTTTTTATGACCCGTGTAGCGATTCATTTTTAAAAGATAGTTTTCTATGACTCATGTGGCAATACGGGTTGGTTATAGACAATTCAAACAAAAAGTCTTGTTGATAAGAAAACTTAAATTTTATTAAATGATTAATCGCTACAATTAATTGATGATGAATCGCTACATTATAATAGACTACCAATATACATATACGACCTCAAGGTCTCAGGTTCGATCCCCACTGGGCACAAAAAAATAATTTTTTTAAGGTACCCGTTACCAATGAAGCCTAGAACCATATGTGAAGTTTAAATACGCGGGTTCGATCCTTCGGGGTGCCCAAATCATGTGGGGATTAGGATGGAGGTATTTTACCGGCATCATATGGCTCATACGGGGTGGGTCGATGGGTATCTAATTGTGGTACCGGGGCTAGGGTTCCCCCCATTACCTTTTTTTTTTAACATGACTCAAAAATCAAACTACCCCACTTACACAAACCATAATATTAATGGTCATCAAATAACTCATGTAACTTAAGTAAAACGTCAATCATAACATTAATGTCACAACCATAATAACATGTATATCCTTCCACGATCAAACACGTTAATCTCTACCCGTATTGATGAAAAGAGAATTCAAGGCATCATGATCCTTGGAATAAAAATGAGATAACCACATGACCATCTCGAGATAACAAATTATTATGTAACTAAAAAAGAGATATATGTATTAATAACACCTAAATTGAACATTAAAATGAAAATAACCAAATAAAGAACTCCATAACCCATTATGTACAACACAATGATTTTTTTTCTTTCTTTAGTATCAAATGAAATTTAGTACTATGAAGTAAAATCAATTTGGATGTAATATAATACTAA
Organism: Erigeron breviscapus; assembly: GCA_034093135.1. NCBI lineage: Eukaryota > Viridiplantae > Streptophyta > Magnoliopsida > Asterales > Asteraceae > Erigeron > Erigeron breviscapus. The sequence continues at coordinate 251,163,888 of CM067167.1, forward strand.
GTTCCATTTTTGAAGTCGTCTTAATAATAAACACTTTTATCATACATATGGTAAATCAAATACTTGGACATTAGTTTCACTAAATGTAAAGTAATACATTTTGACTAATGTTTAACAGGTAAATCTATTTTTAGACCCAAACGATAGTGGGTTATGCCAAACACCTTAATAATATTCATAAAATATTGAGTGTATAGCTCTTTGTTAAAATCAGATCCATTTTCATCTTCACATATTAAATCTGAACTCAAATAAAATTTCTCCATCTCGTCAATTTTTTGACATGACATTCTTACTAAGTATTAAAATTTGGAATACTAACTAATCTTTAGTAAGATGGAGATAAAAGAAAAACCTGACATATTAAACTATTTTATTTAATTAAAAAACACTAAATCTATTATTTGAGATGATGAAATTCAATATTAAAAATACATATAGTTAAAGGATAATAATTTGACATGATAAAAGGAAATGATAGAATTGGTGAATTACTCTCAAAGTAATAACCAATCTCTATATTAGAAGTCAAGACAATTGTTTTGACATAAATATTTTTATAAAAATAGCTTATTTGTCATCCTCACATTCTTTCTTGAAGTTTAGCTTCTTCTTTTTTTATGTCATAAACACTTTCTTTTCTAATTTTTTTCAATTTTTTTTGTTATTTATGATGTCATTTTAAAAAAAAAAGTTTTAGCATATTTTTGAAAACTCTAATAATTTATATATGATCTTTAAATTTTCAATATCTAAATAATTTTATCATAACAGATTTTAGATTATCTTATGCCAGTTAATAAACTAATTATATTATTTGAAACATAAGGTATACTATTTTGAGGTTATGAGTAATATATTTATGTTTGTTATTTGCGCACATTAAGTATATTTGATCCAAAAACATGAAGGTAGTTATATGCATTTTGTTTATCACTAAAAAATGTTTTAGTTAATTATCACATAGATATTTAGGAATATGCTCAATCAATTTCGTCGCAACCTCAGTGGTGAAAATACGTTTTAACAAAACTTTATTAATACGTCCGGGTTGAATCCTGGTTAATTAGCTAGTATCCTTTTGGAGTATAGTTTTATTGCAAAAATAAATTAAATAGTTGAGTGACAAATATTTTTCTTAAAATGATAATAATTTATTAAGATTAAAATTTTTGGCACTAAATGAGTTCTCGGCAAAAAGGATTAGTTTTCGGTAAATTGAGACGATGGCAAATTTATGAGTTTCTAAAAAAGATCAAAATAATACCAAAAAACATTTTAAGGATTCGATAACATTTCGGTTTCATTAAATTATCTCCAGAAATAATACTTGCAAATTAAAAATATTAAGGGTTCTTTTTGCAAATTTGGGGACAAGTTCATAAGTATAAGGTATATTATCACGCTCTAATTCAATTACTAAAATTTAGGTGATTCATCTTAATCAATTTTGAAAAAAAAATCAGGATATCAAAAGACGTATCAGATTCGAGATCAAACTACGAAATTTTATAATATCATTATGAATGTTTGGATGAAAATTATTAATAAATTACGAACACTAAAAACGATCATAATGATTATCAGTTTTATCATTAGATGCGAAATTAATAACCACATACTATTTCTAATTGATTTTGAATAACATAAAAAAAAACAGTTTTTAGACTATTAATATGTTTTCTTGTAAAAGAACATTACACAAAATAAACATATTATTTAAAAATCATATGGATTAAATGTGTATTTATACATAACAACATCAAATATCTTTTAATATACTAAAAGATAATTTCTCTAATAACTTATCGACTAATCAAAGGTTTTCGTTTTCTTAAAGTTGACTTTTATTTTCATTTCTGACTTTAATTTACACTTTTTAACAATTAATTTCAATATAATAAATAAAAAATAATAACTGATATATATCCAATAGAATAATAGTTATATATATACAATAGAATAATAGCTAATATCTATCTTAATAATACGTTCTATCATATATATATATATATATTAATCTTATTTATATATATATATATATTATATATTAAATTGATTAACTAAAAATAAATAAAATTTAAGGTAAATATATTAAGACTTTAAAGATAATTGTACAATTATCATATTTTGAAGCCTTTTTCAATAATTGTCATGACATATAAAAGAAACAAAATATGTAAAAATATAATTTTTATAGGAAACACATATAATACTTCATATTTTAATTGAAATATTTAAGATATGTTTTAACTAAAAATCTAATATTGAATAACGTCGTAATGCCCGTGTATTGAACACGGGGGCTAAAATCTAGTATAATAATAATGGAACATCGAGATTTTGGAATTTATGTATGACGGTTTGGAAAAAACATATCGATATATCCACTTAATCAGTAGCAAAAACAATTAAATTAACATGATTTACAATTTAGCAAAGTGAGTAATTAATGCTCTATGTTTTTAATTTCCTTTTGTACAGCCGAAATTGAATAGATATGTATTTTAAAATAGTAAATAGGCCATCAAATAAATGGTGGTGCAATGGTTGAGCATGCTTCCCTTCTTCTTGAAGGTCGCGAGTTCGACTCCCAATAAGCACCTAATTTTTGAATAGTTTTAAAAGCATTAAAAAATCTACATCTAAATACTTACGTGGAAATTGATTTATGATGTGTCGCAAACATGGCTGCTGACATGTCACTCAGATGAACCTGGTGATGCCATGTAAGAAAATGCTGACATGGCGGGCTCAGAGAGCGCCATCCGAGCGCTTTCTGATAGCCTTTTATATATATATAGAGACTTTGGTGCTTTTTGAACAATCTGTTGGTGGCCTGCGTGCCTTTGAACAATTTTATTTTGAACTTTGGTTTACCTCCCTTTATGTTGGGGGAGGTTTTTTATATATATTATTTTGATGCATGAAGTTCCTTAACCGTACCCTTGACTTCTTCGTTATAACGAGTCCGTCTCTGAGTGGTTTTATATTTGGTCGTTCCCTCTATTTTGGGGAGGCTCTTTTTGTTGCTCCATGAATGTCTTAATGGGCGTCCCCTTGAACATTTACATGAAGTCTTTTGTTTAATTTTTACGCGCGTTTAGAATGTATTGATCGATCTTAAAAATATGTTGAAAGCTTTATTTATTGAAAAATAATTGGCAGGAGGACATTACATTGTAAAGTTCCTAGCTGCTAGCTTTCTTTCTTGGGACTTATCCGGTAGCTAATCGGACTTATCCCACTGCCGTTTGAGGTAATTTACCTTTTGACGGAGGTCTTTCTGATCCTCCGTCTTTTCCCCGAAGCTCCGTGGTGCATTGTTTTTCCTGGCCCCTCTATTCTTCTGCGTGTTCTTCTTTTGAACTTTGTTGTTTCTAGGGCATTGTTATTTTTTCTGGTTGTATGGGGGCCCTCCTTCTTCGCTCATCTGCTGAGCTTCGGGTTTGTTCATGTCTCCCTCTTTCGGTGGTTAAATTGGACGATAATGTCGCTATTTCTGACTCACTATTTTATTTGTGAGTGTATTGTGGACTCTATCATCCCAAACTTCCTCATTGCTTCTCTTCCAAGTATTGCATTGTTGCCAGAGTTTGCCGGTATGACCATAAAGGTGATTCTCTCTGTCTTCCATTTTGGATATTTCCCTATGGTTACTTCTGTCCTTAGCTCTCCGATTGGCCATATCCTTTCTCCTGTAAATCCTGTTAGTGGTTTTTCTACTTTTATTAGCTTTTCCCTGACACTTCTTGGAAACTTGGAGAAGTAATTTTCATAGAGTATGTCGCATTCACTTCCTCCGTCTATCTGAACTTTCCTCATTTTGGTGCCTGCAATGGTAGCTTCGATGATAATTGGTCCGTTGGAAGGCACTATCTGTCCCAGTGGCGGGAACTGGTAGTTTTCTTCCTGTGGGTACTCTTTGTGTACCTCAGAGCGTATCATCAGGATCTGTGCTGGAGTTGTTTTTTCTGTTTTTTCAACTTCATTTTTTATCCTTGTTGCTTGACGGATTCCTTTGACCAGGTGATCCAGTTTTCCCGACTCCACAGCTTCTTCAATGGCTCTTCTTAAGTTTCTACAATTGTTTGTATCGTGGCCATGGTCCCTGTGATATTCACAGTATTTATCCATATTCTTCTTTTTTGTTATAAGTTTGTTTGGGATCGGGAAAGTGGACGCAACTCGCTCCGTAGCCAGAATCTGCTTTGGTGTTTTTGTGAGACTGGACAGGATATCTATCCCACTGTCTCTGTCTCTGCCTGCCCACTGGTTGTCGTCTCGTGTATACCGGGGGAACCTTCCGTTTCCTCCGTACTCCTTTCTTTTTCTTCCTGAGTAATAATCAATGTTCGTCGTTTCCCTTGCATCCAGCCAGATATGGGCTTTATCAGTTAAGCCATCGTAAGTTTCAGGTAGATCAGTGCTTAAGTGCTCGATAAGGTCTATTGTGCGGAGCCCGTGGATGAGTCCTGAAATTCTTTGGCTTTCTGGTAACCCCCGTACTTGTTGGGTTTCGTTAGTGTATCTAACGATAAAGTCCCTTGTCTTTTCGCCTTCTTTTTGCTTGATATTGTGCACAGAGATATGAGTTTTTCTGTGCTTCTTCTGCATGTTGAATTGGGACCTGAATTTGTTTTTGAGTACCTCAAAGCTATCAATGCTATTCTTGGGTAGGCCATCTATCCATTCTCGCGCATCATCTGTCAGTGAGTAGGAGAACGTGTGGCATATGGTTGGCATATCCCATCTTTGAATCAGAGCTGCTCCGACGAATTTTTTCAAGAAGTCGTCTGGGTCGCTCTTTCCATCGTAATACCCCAAATGTTGGGGGTATTTCATTTTCGCTGGCAGCGGGTGGCTTTGTATAGCTGCAGAAAATGGGCTATCGGTATTTACCAGATGGGATAAGTCAACCGGCTCTGGGTCCTCCCATTCATATGAATCATAGTCTGGATGGATCACATTCCTTCGGGGGCGTGTGATCCCTTGATGGTTTCTTCTTAGTCCGCCCTGGTTCTGTTGAGGTATCAGGTTGTCCTCCGGACCTCCGTCGTGCCTGGGTAAACGCCTTCCCCTTAGCCTCCGAAAGGCTGTTTCTTCGTCATTGATTGCTACGTTTCTTCCTTCCTCTATCCGTATGCCAGTTGTTCTTGTTGCTGGGGTTGTGACTGCCTGAATTCGCCTCCTTTGTTGTGATGGTGCCCTTCCGTTCGTTCTTCCCGGAGGGGCCTCCATCTCGATGTATTCATCCACCGAGTCTGAATCGTACTCGTTTTCCAGGTTCCTGGTGATGTTGCGGGTTTGACCTGCTTCTCTTAGGCGGTTCATGATTGCGCTTAGGACGTCGTAATTGGCTTGCACATATGCATCGTTTATTTCGTGCTCTGCCGACGTCGACGCCCTATTGGCGTCCCCATGGGCCTGTGGTGTCCTCTGGTTCGAGGGGGTAAAGCCTGGCCTATTCTGCCCCTGGTTCTGACCTTGAAGAGGTGTGGGCACGAACCCGCTCCGATTCTGAGGTGGCGTTAATACGGGTCTGTTCAGGCCTTGATCTTGGGGTGTCATCATGGATCTGCCCGGGCTCTGACTCTGTGGGACGGGTCTCTCCAGGTTTTGGCCCTGTGGTGTTACCACGGTTCTGTCTGGACCCTGACCCTGCGGTGTTACCACGGATCTGTCTGGACCCTGACCCTGCGGTGTTACCACGGATCTGTCTGGACCCTGACCCTGCGCGCTCGACGCCTCACCTATAGCCGCGCCATGATCGCCCACCGTAATATTAGGTGGGCGGTAGTTTGGCCCGGGCGTGTCGAAAGAAAACTGTTCCTGAAAATTCAGTCCTCCGGGGGGTGTTCGTGATCCCCCTGTGTTGGGTGTTCTGGGAGAGTAATTGACGTCTCTGTCGGCCATGGTAGCTGATTATTCTGATCGTGGGTGGGTTTGAAAAGATGGTATTATATGCTTTTTTTTTTGAGGGATTTGTCCCACGGATGGCGCCAATTTGTTTGATCAAATAATCGCACTATGGCACAACCGAGGGGGTGTGCGGGTTTAGATGATGGTTTGTAGGCGATTCCCTACAGGTAATAGGGCTACGGCCGCTTTACGCCTTATTTGTATTGTGGGTTATCACCGGACCTTAAGGGCCGGCGTAGAATTGTATGTGAATGGTGAGTAGAAGATGATCTTTGCCGTATGATATCTCCTCTTTATATAGAGGGTAGAAACTTGGAGAGGAGGGTAAGAGAATTAGGGTAAATCTCCTCCTCTTTTGAGAATATCTTTTACTTTCTAGGGAGATTCGTGACGATCCCTTTTACGAGCCATGTCCGGAGTCTTCGGACTTAATCATATTGTTTTATTTGGATAATCATGGAAATGATCTATATCCGATTTTCTTGATATGTTTCTTCGGAGTTGGGTTTTTATTACCTTTGGGAGCTCCGGAAAGATTATGGAAGACGGAGGTTAAGTTCCGTTCTGGGTACGTATAATAAGTGATTTTTACCTGTACGAAGATGGCTTCGTATCTGCTTCGGGTATGGAGGTAAGGCTTCGTATAGGGTATATCATCAAGCCCCCCAGTCTAACTGGAGAAGCTGCCTGTAGAGTGTCCGGTTAGACTTCGAAAACGTGCTCCGTTGCTCCGTGTCGCAACTTGCCCGTCAAATCAGCCAGTCGATCATTTAACCGGCATTAACTACGCTTATTTCAGATTAATTACGGCTTATCCCATCGAGTGGCAACTTGTTGGCGCAAAACCCAAGGTAACTTTTCACTGGTTGGTATCCGTGATTATTACCTATATAAATACCAACTTATTGCCAAAAAAGGGCTTTTTGCCTCCTTCTTTGTTATTTGCAAGATATAATAGGGTATAAAAAGGGGGAAAAAGGGGATGTGTGGGCAGATGGGGTGTAAAGTACAGAAATACCTTTGCACGTGGTGCTCACGTGCACAGTTAACGTCCCTTAATAACGGATCCGTCAAAAATGGACCAATTTTGCAAAAAATCTCAAAACAGGGACCCCATTGCAACGATTCTTGAAAAGGGACCCCCATTGCAAAAAGATGTAAACCACAAGGACCAATCTTGTATTTAACTTTTTTCATTGATATAGATTTCATCAACTAAGGGTGATGGCAACCGCTCCACTCACCACTCACTTCCAACCAATCACGTTATGCCACCTCAAATCCACCACTCACCCAAATTTTGTTGGCATTGCCACCACTCACTACAAAAAAAGTAAAAAAGAAAAAAAAAAGCATCAAACAACCAAAAGTAGCTGTTACCTCCTTGGAAATTGCACCACTCACTCTCTTCTTTGCGTGGTCTCACCACTCAATTTCCACCACTCACGAGTGGTTAGGTGTCGGCGGCGGTGTTCAACCGAGGGGTCGCACCACTCACTCCCTTCTCCACGCCTCAATGTCATCGCCCTAATATATAACACAACTAAAGATATTTACGGTCAAAGTTTAAAGAAAAATACTTGGAAAGTCAAAATATAACATTTAAAATGTTTTTAAGACAAACTTACTAACACTAAGAGGGTGCCCAATGCCCTCGTTCGAGGGCTCGTCCGCCCTCCAGGGACGAGTCCACACCGTTGGGTGGGACTCGTCCCTCGCTCGTCCCTCGCACTCGTCCGCCCCACTCGTTCCTGCAGGGACGAGTCTTTGTGGGTTTTTTTTTTTTTTTTTTTTTTTAATCCTATATACAAAGAAGAAGACAAAAAAATTAGTGGGTCCAAGACTAGTCCTTGAGGGATGAGTGCATTGGGTGCATTTTGGAGGGATTAGTCCTTGGAGTGTTTTTTGCTGATGTGGCGCTGACAGGGACTAGTCTTTGGGGGATGAGTCCTCACCATTGGGTACCCTATAAAAAGTCATATATAAACAAGAACCGGAAAATATGAGATAGTGAGATAAAGAACTAAATACAGAAGCATATTATAGAAAAAAATAAAAATTGCTCCCATTTTTTATAGTTCTTCATTTTTTAGCTCTTCATATTTCCTAGGCCATCTATCCCCAGTTGCCCACTATCTCCAAATTCTAAACCCAATCCACGTATCACTTGAAACGGCGAACAACCGAACCCTTGGGTACAAATAAAAAAGAAAGAAGAGAAGGAAAAGAGATTCGGTAGTTTTGGCATTTGCCTGTACATTGGATTATCATAATGATTTTGGAATAATAAGTTTAGTTGTTCAAGAAAATAAATAAATATTAACAGGAATCAAGGTTAAAATGTTTGAAAAAAGCTTTATTTTTAAACTTTAGAAAGTTAGATATCTTTAGATTAAAAATTTAAAAAAATTGGATACTCAATATTTAAAAATTACTAAAGTAAGAATGTTTATGTACTATTTGCCCGATTAATTATATATATATACTAACCAACTCCACTTAGGTGGGTTGGCCAGGGGTATCTTCTAAATCCACTATGTGGGCCCCAGAGGTGAGTTTTCCCCAAGGTCTCGGGTTCGAGTCTTGGGTTTCTCATCTCAAGATATTTTCCATGAGGAGGGGGTTGGAGGTCCAGCAAATCGCTGGTTAAAATTGCCTCCAGCACGTCTGAATCGAAATTAACTTTACAAAAAAAAAAATTAAATTATATATATACTAAAAACCAACTTACTTTTTACAACTTTTTATGCACAAGGTACAACTATATATGCATGTAACTTTCACCTTTTTCTCTTTTAACCCTCTAAAGTTATAATCTTTTACATTTTTGGCTATGTAACTTTCACATCTTTACCTTTTAGCCCCCTAAAGTTTCAATCTTTTACATTTTTGCCCATCAACTTTTGCCTTTTTACTTTTTAACCTCCTAGAGTTTTAATCTTTTACATTTTTGTTCATATCAACTTTTGCCTTTTTACTTTTTAACCTCCTAGAGTTTTAATCTTTTACATTTTTGTTCATGTAACTTTCGCCTCTTTACCTTTTAACCCCCTAAAGTTTTAAGCGTTTAGATTTTTGCCCATTAGCTTTTATCTCTTTAACTTTTAACCTCCTAAATCTTTTATCTTCTACATTTCAGCCCATCAATATCATAAAGTATAACTATATTTAACTTTTGCTTCTTTACGTTTTAACCCCTTAAAATTTTTATATATACTAAAAACTAATATGATTTGTACAAGATGCTATGTACAAGCCTTTTAAGCATGAAAGGTACAAGCTATTGAAGCACATACTAACTTTAACTAAATTTCGTTTTAACCCCTTAAATTTTAACCAATTTTCGTTTTAACCCCCTAAAATTTTTATATATACTAAAAACTAATATGATTTGTACAAGATGCTATGTACAAGCCTTTTAAGTATAAAAGGTACAAGCTATTGAAGCACATACTAACTTTAACTAAATTTCGTTTTAACCCCCTAAAATTTTTATATATACTAAAAACTAATATGATTTGTACAAGATGCTATGTACAAGCCTTTTAAGCATGAAAGTACAAGCTATTGAATCACATACTAACTTTAACTAAATTTCGTTTTAACCCCCTAAAATTTTTATATATACTAAAAACTAATATGATTTGTACAAGATGCTATGTACAAGCCTTTTAAGCATGAAAGGTACAAGCTATTGAATCACATACTAACTTTAACTAAATTTCGTTTTAACCCCCTAAAATTTTTATATATACTAAAAACTAATATGATTTGTACAAGATGCTATGTACAAGCCTTTTAAGCATGAAAGGTACAAGCTATTGAAGCACATACTAATCTTAACCAAATTTCTTTTAACCCCCTAAATTTTAACCAAATTTCGTTTTAACCCCTAACATTTCTATTTTTTAACTTTTACTCCACAAGCAATGTACAATGTACAAGTCTTTTAAGCATGAAATGTACAAGCTATTAAAGCACATACTAACTTTAACTAAATTTCGTTTTAACCCCTTAAATTTTAACCAATTTTCGTTTTAACCCCTAAATTTTAACTAAAAACAATTTTCGTTTAACCCCCTAAAATTTTTATATATACTAAAAACTAATTTGTTTTAACCCCTAAATTTTAAAATTTCGTTTTAACCCCTTAAATTTTAACATTTTCTTTTAATCCACATTAAAGTTTTCGTTTTCATATATATATATATATATATACTAAAAACCAATATGCTATGTACAAGCCTTTTAAGTATGAAAGGTACAAGCTATTGAAGCACATACTAACTTTAACTAAATTTCGTTTTAACCCCTTAAATTTTAACCAATTTCGTTTTAACCCCTTAAATTTTAACCAATTTTCGTTTTAACCCCCTAAAATTTTTATATATACTAAAAACTAATATGATTTGTACAAGATGCTATGTACAAGCCTTTTAAGCATATAAAAGGTACAAGCTATTGAATCACATACTAACTTTAACTAAATTTCGTTTTAACCCCTTAAATTTTAACCAATTTTCGTTTTAACCCCCTAAAATTTTTATATATACTAAAAACTAATATGATTTGTACAAGATGCTATGTACAAGCCTTTTAAGCATGAAAGGTACAAGCTATTGAATCACATACTAACTTTAACTAAATTTCGTTTTAACCCCTTAAATTTTAACCAATTTTCGTTTTAACCCCCTAAAATTTTTATATATACTAAAAACTAATATGATTTGTACAAGATGCTATGTACAAGCCTTTTAAGCATGAAATGTACAAGCTATTGAAGCACATACTAACTTTAACTAAATTTCGTTTTAACCCCTTAAATTTTAACCAATTTTCGTTTTAACCCCCTAAAATTTTTATATATACTAAAAACTAATATGATTTGTACAAGATGCTATGTACAAGCCTTTTAAGCATGAAAGGTACAAGCTATTGAATCACATACTAACTTTAACTAAATTTCGTTTTAACCCCTTAAATTTTAACCAATTTTCGTTTTAACCCCTTAAATTTTAACCAATTTTCGTTTTAACCCCTTAAAATTTTTATATATACTAAAAACTAATATGATTTGTACAAGATGCTATGTACAAGCCTTTTAAGCATGAAAGGTACAAGCTATTGAATCACATACTAACTTTAACTAAATTTCGTTTTAACCCCTTAAATTTTAACCAATTTACGTTTTAACCCCCAAACTTTAACTAAATTTCGTTTTAACCCCTTAAATTTTAACCAATTTTCGTTTTAACCCCCTAAAATTTTTATATATACTAAAAACTAATATGATTTGTACAAGATGCTATGTACAAGCCTTTTAAGCATGAAAGGTACAAGCTATTGAATCACATACTAACTTTAACTAAATTTCGTTTTAACCCCTTAAATTTTAACCAATTTTCGTTTTAACCCCTTAAATTTTAACCAATTTTCGTTTTAACCCCCTAAAATTTTTATATATACTAAAAACTAATATGATTTGTACAAGATGCTATGTACAAGCCTTTTAAGCATGAAAGGTACAAGCTATTGAATCACATACTAACTTTAACTAAATTTCGTTTTAACCCCTTAAATTTTAACCAATTTTCGTTTTAACCCCCTAAAATTTTTATATATACTAAAAACTAATATGATTTGTACAAGATGCTATGTACAAGCCTTTTAAGCATGAAAGGTACAAGCTATTGAATCACATACTAACTTTAACTAAATTTCGTTTTAACCCCTTAAATTTTAACCAATTTTCGTTTTAACCCCTAAATTTTTATATTTCGTTTTAACCCCTTAAATTTTAACCAATTTTCGTTTTAACCCCTAAATTTTAACTAAATTTTCGTTTTAACCCCTTAAATTTTAACCAATTTTCGTTTTAACCCCTAAATTTTAATAATTTTCGTTTTAACCCCTTAAATTTTAACCAATTTTCGTTTTAACCCCTTAAATTTTAACAATTTTCGTTTTAACCCCTAAATTTTAACCAATTTTCGTTTTAACCCCTAAATTTTAACTAAATTTTCGTTTTAACCCCTTAAATTTTAACCAATTTTCGTTTTAACCCCTAAATTTTAACTAAATTTTCGTTTTAACCCCTTAAATTTTAACCAATTTTCGTTTTAACCCCTAAATTTTAACTAAATTTCGTTTTAACCCCTTAAATTTTAACCAATTTTCGTTTTAACCCCCTAAAATTTTTATATATACTAAAAACTAATATGATTTGTACAAGATGCTATGTACAAGCCTTTTAAGCATGAAAGGTACAAGCTATTGAATCACATACTAACTTTAACTAAATTTCGTTTTAACCCCTTAAATTTTAACCAATTTTCGTTTTAACCCCTAAAATTTTAACTAATTTCGTTTTAACCCCTTAAATTTTAACCAATTTTCGTTTTAACCCCCTAAAATTTTTATATATACTAAAAACTAATATGATTTGTACAAGATGCTATGTACAAGCCTTTTAAGCATGAAAGGTACAAGCTATTGAATCACATACTAACTTTAACTAAATTTCGTTTTAACCCCTTAAATTTTAACCAATTTTCGTTTTAACCCCTTAAATTTTAACCAATTTTCGTTTTAACCCCCTAAAATTTTTATATATACTAAAAACTAATATGATTTGTACAAGATGCTATGTACAAGCCTTTTAAGCATGAAAGGTACAAGCTATTGAATCACATACTAACTTTAACTAAATTTCGTTTTAACCCCTTAAATTTTAACCAATTTTCGTTTTAACCCCTAAAATTTAACTAATTTCGTTTTAACCCTTAAATTTTAACCAATTTTCGCTTTAACCCCCTAAAATTTTTATATATACTAAAAACTAATATTGTTTTACTAAATTCTAACAATTTTCGTTTTAAGCCCCTAAATTTAACAATTTTCGTTTTAACCCCATTAAATTTTAACCAATTTTCGTTTTAACCCCTAAATTTTAACCAATTTTCGTTTTAACCCCTAAATTTTAACAATTTTCGTTTTAACCCCTTAAATTTTAACCAATTTTCGTTTTAACCCCTTAAAATTTTTAACCTAATATTTCGTTTTAACCCCTAAACTTTTAACTAAATTTTCGTTTTAACCCCTTAAATTTTAACCAATTTTCGTTTTAACCCCTTAAATTTTAACCAATTTTCGTTTTAACCCCTAAAATTTTTACAATTTTACGTTTTAACCCCTAATTTTACAATTTTCGTTTTAACCCCTTAAATTTTAACCAATTTTCGTTTTAACCCCTTAAATTTTAACAATTTTCGTTTTAACCCCTAAATTTTACAATTTTCGTTTTAACCCTAAATTTTAACAATTTCGTTTTAACCCCTTAAATTTTAACAAATTTTCGTTTTAACCCCCTAAAATTTTAACCAATTTTCGTTTTAACCCCTAAATTTTAACAATTTTCGTTTTAACCCCTTAAATTTTAACCAATTTTCGTTTTAACCCCTTAAATTTTAACCAATTTTCGTTTTAACCCCTTAAATTTTAACCAATTTTCGTTTTAACCCCTTAAATTTTAACCAATTTTCGTTTTAACCCCTTAAATTTTAAAATTTTCGTTTTAACCCCTAAATTTTACAATTTTCGTTTTAACCCCTTAAATTTTAACAATTTTCGTTTTAACCCCTTAAATTTTAACCAATTTTCGTTTTAACCCCTTAAATTTTAACCAATTTTCGTTTTAACCCCCTAAAATTTTTATATATACTAAAAACTAATATGATTTGTACAAGATGCTATGTACAAGCCTTTTAAGCATGAAAGGTACAAGCTATTGAATCACATACTAACTTTAACTAAATTTCGTTACCAAAATTTTATTTTCTTTACTTTTGACCACAACTTTTGTTTTCTTAACTTTTGCCACGCAAATTTCATTTTTCGGCTTAATGTTTTTAACTTTTGTCACTAGAGTTTTGTTTTTCTCCCGGGGCAACGCCCGGGTAAAAATACTAGTAAGTAATAATAGAATTATATATACCCGTAAATTTACACGGGTATTTATTTAATAGTCCAACTCATTTTACAACATCGATCATCATTAATTACTGGGCTTTGTTTTATGGGCCGACAAGTAAAGCTGAGGTAATCCTTCAGTAACGTACACCTCGGGACCTTTTGAAGATCACTTCTTTGCAATATATGCAGGGCCGGATTTGGGCATGTGCAACTCGCGCAAACAAGGGTCAAGATTTAAAACTTATCTTTAAATCTTGACCCTTGATTTTTATCCAAGGGTCTAGATCTTCCCAACTTGACTAGTCAAGTTGGGAGAACTTTAGGAAATCCCCTTCCATGTTTTATACTGGCCCAAAATTTTGCTGGTTTAACCATATATATGAATAAACAGAAAAAGATATTACAAAATATTATATTTAGCATATTGGTAATGCTTTTTTATTCAATTCTTAAGCACATATGTTCGAACCTAGCATAACTAGTGTGATTTTTTTAATGACCATAGTCTTTTCCTTTTGTTTCTAATAAATTGTAAAGTGTTTATTGTTAATTTTTTTGTTTATTTATCATTATTATCTTTACTTTATTTTTTGTTTATCATTTTATGAAATGATTTTATTATCAGTCTAAATAAACAAAAAGAATATGAACAATCATTGTTTACGTTTTAGAGATTGCTAAAATATGGGGCCTATTTTAGTATAGAACAAGTTCTTTCAAAACAATGAAACGGCCTGAATATATGCATCGGGTTAAAAGAAAAGAAAAAAAGAACTGTATGATAAGTACTTGATAGACGTTCAAATTAGACAAGACAAAAAATGGAGGTGGAGAGAACTCAAACTATTAAAATTTAAAATAGCTATGTATGTTTGTCAGCCACGTTATCTTCACACTAGCTTGTTAAACATTTGACATTGGATTTTATGTTAAACTTTTCATATATCATGACCGATTCACTTTATAATTTTAGGAGAAAAAGTACCCGCGGTTGCGGCGGTGATGTAGGTGGCGGCGTGGTGGTGATGTAATGCGGCGGTGGTGGCGGTGACGGCGGTGGTGGCAAGTGGCGGTAGCGGCTGGTGGCGGCGGAGATTGGTGGTGGTGGCGGTGGCGCCGGTGAGTAGTGGAAGTTATTGATGTAATGTGACTATGATGTATGGTACATCATGCATTAGAATGTGTACATTGTTAAAACTTAAAATCAATATTGAAATTTTAAGTTCAATGTTGAAAATTAAAAGTAAATTTGCTTTATAGATAGTATTAGAGGAGGGGTTATTTGAGAATCATTAAAAAAAAAAAACTCAATAACTCATCTCCACCCTTGGATCAAAAAAACTGGATGGATCAGATTAAAAATAAAAAACCCCTCTCAACACTAGAGGGGTATTTTCGTCAGCTCCCTCTTTTTTTCTCTCTCTTACTTTATTAAATTAATAGAATTCTATCTAAATCATTAAAAAACTTTTATCTCACAAACCGTAAATCGTTAGACGAAAAGGAAAGCGTGGGTAGTCTTAGAATTTCGTCCTCTTTCATTAGAGATGCGATTCGATATACTTTTGACGACTTTTTAAATTTCGTTTTTTTTTCCATCACGTTCATCTTACACATGTGTAAGTTATTATTCTTTGATGTCCTACACATGTGTAAGTTATTATTCTTTGATGTCCTACACATGTGTAGGATGAACCTTTTAGTGGTTTCCACTTGTCCTACACATGTGTAGGATGAACCTTTTAGTGGTTTCCACTTGTCCTACACATGTGTAGGATGAACCTTTTAGTGGTTTCCACTTGTCTTACACGGGCGGAGCCCGTACGTATAAGGGCTTCGCCCGTACCGTATCCAACCACCACCATCTCATGGATCGCCGCCCATCAAATCCAAACCATTCCCAAATGCGTCTGGCTTCCAACCCCTTTATAAATGCCTCGAGGTAGCCTACCGAGAAGGGCGAAGCCCCCCTGAACGGGCAACGCCCGTTCGACTAAGGGCTACCGCCCGTACCGTATCCATCCGCCCTCTGAATTAAAAAGTCGTCGAAAGTATATATGATGACCACTCTAATGAAAGAGGACAAAATATTAAATGAACCTTTTAGTGGTTTCCACTTGTCCTACACATGTGTAGGATGAACCTTTTAGTGGTTTCCACTTGTCCTACACATGTGTAGGATGAACCTTTTAGTGGTTTCCACTTGTCCTACACATGTGTAGGATGAACCTTTTAGTGGTTTCCACTTGTCCTACACATGTGTAGGATGAACCTTTTAGTGGTTTCCACTTGTCCTACACATGTGTAAGTTATTATTCTTTGATGTCCTACACATGTGTAGGATGAACCTTTTAGTGGTTTCCACTTGTCCTACACATGTGTAGGATGAACCTTTTAGTGGTTTCCACTTGTCCTACACATGTGTAGGATGAACCTTTTAGTGGTTTCCACTTGTCCTACACATGTGTAGGATGAACCTTTTAGTGGTTTCCACTTGTCCTACACATGTGTAAGTTATTATTCTTTGATGTCCTACACATGTGTAGGATGAACCTTTTAGTGGTTTCCACTTGTCCTACACATGTGTAGGATGAACCTTTTAGTGGTTTCCACTTGTCCTACACATGTGTAAGTTATTATTATTTGATGTCCTACACATGTGTAAGTTATTATTCTTTGATGTCCTACACATGTGTAGGATGAACCTTTTAGTGGTTTCCACTTGTCCTACACATGTGTAGGATGAACCTTTTAGTGGTTCACTTTTCCTACACATGTGTATGTATGATATAGTAATATATGAGGAATGAGTTATTTGAGAACTCACAAATAAAAAAGAACGCGAGAACAATTCTGGACCACACATTCTTCCCTACCTTTCTCTCTCTTCAATAATAAATTATAATTCATCCATATCATTCAAAAGTTTTATCTCACAAACCGTAAATCGTTAGACGAAAAGGAAAGCGTGGGTAGTCTTAGAATTTCGTCCTCTTTCATTAGAGATGCGATTCGATATACTTTTGACGACTTTTTAATTTTTTTTTTTTTCCATTGTACTTGTGTACCTACACATGTGTAGGATCTTTGTTTTCACATGTAAATTAGTAAATGACCATTTGTACACAACAATGAAGGTTAAGGGCGGAGCCCGTCAATCCATGGCGGAGCCATGGCGGCCAAAGGCGGAGCCCGTTAGGTAGATCACCCATCACCGATCACCCCATATGACCTATCACCCTCTATGACCTATCACACTATGACCTATCACCCTCAATGACCTATCACCCCCACTAGCTACCCTTTATGAATTTCCTTAAGGGGGAAGCCCGTTCCGAATCACAATTTTCGTTCAACCTACACATGTGTAGGTTATGTGTAAGTCAAAAGGAAAACGAAAATTAAAAAGTCATCAAAAGTATATCGAATTGCATCTCTAATGAAAGATGACGAAATTTTAAGACTACCCATACTTTTTTTTTCCATCTAACGATTTACGGTTTGTGAGATAAAGCATTTTGAATGATTTGGATGAATTTACATATTTTATTGAAGAGAGAGAAAATGGGACTAAATGTGTGGTCAGAAATTGTTCTCGCGTTCTTTTTTTTGTGAGTTCTCAAAATAACTCACCCCATGGTCTGGTATCTTAAAGCATAGCCATAGCCGAGGCCAAATATTTGGTAACTGAACATCTCAAAGCTGAACCGTCGATTATGTGATTTAATTAGTTAACTTGATTGGACTATTTGGTTTATTTGGTTATGGTTTAAATTTTAATGCCCGGGCGTTGCCCCGGGACACATAACGCTACTTAAAATTTACAACGTATATAAAGTCAGTGATATAGACATAATGATAAAATAAAAACGTACCAAAGCTAAAAAAAAAAGGTATAAAACGAACAATAAAAGGTGGTGTGAAATACTATTTAAAAAGTAATTCTTTTATTATAGCTGATAGTCTCAAATTCGCAAGTGCAAAATTTCAGGTCTTGTATTTCAAGGCCATCACCAAAAAAAGTTAATTTTTTTAAGAACCCACTTTAACTATTACTAAAATCTTTAGAGGTCGACATAAATAGTTTAATTTCCCATTCTATTCTCATTTAATTACTTAATTATTATGCCTAAAATCTCCCAGCATTCCGTCTAAAAGAAGATTATTTATTTTCAGCAAATTTATTATTTTATTATTATTTTGTATGTACTTAATTTATTTATCTTTATTATTCGTTTGTTATTGTTATTTTACTTAAAATTTTTTAGAAAACAAAAATAATATACAAGTAGTAAAAGAAGAAGCCCACAAATCAATATTACCACCCACCCACCGTTTTGTAAAGTTGCAAGTGGTTTTGCTTATATTCACATATCTACACCTAATTTGTTGCTCTTTTTAAATAAAAAAAGAAACCATATTCTTCTTGTTGATAAAATACGTGAATCACACCTATATCTATTACCATTATTTCTCAATCATAGATCTATCTCTATATTCTTCTTCTTGATAAAAGAATTTTCCATTTATACTTGTTTTTGCATCAGTGCTTTTACATATTCGATTTATAATTGTTTTTGCATCAGTGACCTTTCAGCCAGAGAAGTTCCCGGCAGCAGGATGTTACGGTGACATTAATGGCCACATAATCGAAGGCAGTTCGTGTAATCTTTTTCCTTTATGATTCTTATGTTAGGAGTTCTTTTATTTTGTTTTTGATATTGGTGGTGTCGACCCAGCCGCAAACAACAACGGTCCCATCTGTTTCCATCACCACGGGCAGTGTTCGATTCCGGCAATCACCATCGGGAAAGCAGAAGTGGTGGCTAGAATTGGGGTTCTTTTCAGTATGAAGGAGAGGTATGGTTTTTGATGTTAATACTGAGTTGCTACAGTGCCGTTTGAGTTGAACAGTAGAGAGTTGCTACAGTCAGCAGTAAGCTACAGTACGGCTTAGCTACAGTAATCCTCACACCCTTTTGTGAATTGTTATTATATATAATAAATTGGCTGGTTAAACATCGGCGGAATACTTACCCTAGTCACTACATGAGTCTCAAATGAGCTTGTAAAAGCTCAGCTGTATCTGTATCTGGACCCGTAAAAAGCAACAACATTGGGAAGTTTGGGTCTATGGGGGCCTGATGGGCCTGTCATAAAGAGTGGGCAAAGTTGTTAGTATATGATCACGTAAAAATGAACGTATGTCCGGAAAGTATTTAAGCCTACGGGGTCACACGCGTTGACACTTAGATATCCGGTAATATGTATATATTGTATCTACATATTTATAATCACCAAGTTGAGAGAAATGATAATTGGACATTATTAACTAGATATGTTAATTAGAATTATTTATTAATTAATAAATATGAATTATTAATTATTAAATATTAATTAATAATTAATGTAATTATTAATTAAACCCTAGTCCAAGTCAAAATGTGTTACTTGAAGGTTAAGTTATTAGGAATATATTTATACCCTATATATATCCTAATAATAAAACCCTAACATATAATATAACTCATACTCTCGTTTTTCTCTCTTTTGAAGATATACGAAATTTGTGAAACACCAAACAAATAATATAACATTAGTTTGGTTATTCGTAGCAGCCAATCAAAAGGAACTTTGAGTTACTTACTTACAATTCGAACAGAACAATGATTATATATTGTTTTGGTTATTGTTGAACTAAGTAAGAAGAAACGGTTAAAGGTTTTGGTGATTCAAGATCTAGCAATCTTCGGATATTGTTTGACGTGTCGTGTGTGCGATCGTAGAGAGGTTTTATTTTAAACCTTATTATAAAGTTTCTTACTTTATCATCTACAAATAAAGGTACATGTTTTCTATCCTTGGTTAATTAATTAATTACATAGATTAATTTTCCGCTGCGTGCTTTGTGATTTAATTAGATAATTTGTTATATAACCCAACAGTGGTATCACGAGCCTACTATGTGATGATTAATTACCAAAAAGATCAAAATTTGAAGGGGGGTTAGGGTTCATGTGGATCGAAATATATGTATAAATTTTAGATTAATTTTTGTTAGTTTATAATGGTTAATATTAAATTAAATGGAAACAAAATTAATTTTATTTATTTATATATGTTTCGAAAATCAGATCTAAAATAAAAAATAAAAAAAAAAGTTTTTTTTTAAACCCTATTTCCAAGTTTTGATCTTTAAGCATTATTATGTGATAATTGCATGCGTTTATGATGTACCTTTTAATTATTTAATTGTTAAAAAGAAGTAAAAATCATGAATCTTTCATGCAAATTATTCATGACTATTACTTAGATATATTGATATGAAATCTTGATCATTAGGGTTAATTATGCTAGATAATTGAATAAATAATTGTGTGACAATGTGATTATGTTTTGTGAAAGTTCCTGTTTGACACCAGTTCACTAAAAAAATCATAACTTATCAACCGTAAGGAGTTGGAAGCCGAATTCTTTACAGTAGGTGCTTGACTCATAGGGCTACAACTTTTGTGTTTTGTGCTAAGCCCAGTTCGGCCTTCTTCAGTGCCAGATTTGGTCGTGAAGCTGCTGGATTTTCCAGATCAGCATCCTGTTATTTATGGTAGATAATTTGTTATAGAAATTTTGGCTTACGCAATCAAGGCAACTTGATGAATGTGGTCTTTTTCCATATGAAAGAGGAGCCAATCTTATACCATAGTGACCAAAATTAGGTTGATTACCTTAATTGTTAAGTTGTAAATTTAGTAAGTTTAATTTTGCCTTTTATGAAAATTGTGTGCAAAATTGTTTTTGGAAAAATAAACTTGACTAATAACTATCGAAATAAGATTTTGTTTATAAAATTTGTGCCCTAAAAATCAATAGATACACCGGCTCACCCATTTGAACAAACTCTAAGAGAGGTATAAGTCGGAGTGCGTTAGCCTCCTAAAAGGGCGGGTTTTTAATTGCGTTCATCGCAAACCTTTGCCCTTGCGCTTCTTTGTGCGTTCAAATGGAGCTACCGAGCTCTTTTGTATTTAAAGGCAATAAAAATGAGTTTTATAAACATATTATGTTTAGAAGATATGCATGAATCTTCAAAACATAACCTTTTGATCACACATCAAATTGATTGACCCAATAAACTTAAGTCATTTCCATCCAACTCGTAAAGGACACTTGTGGCTGTTGTTTTACTCACTGGTACACAGTGGTGAAATGGCAGTTGCATGGCAAATCCCACTCACTGGTACACAGTGGTGGACAAATTTGCGCGTTCTTGGTTGGACGACTTAAAGCGAGTTAAGCGGCGAGACCTTAACCCGTGGCAAAAGATGGGACAAAACATGACTACAAATCACTTGATGAATCAAATGTAATTTGTAGGCCCATTCTTACTAGGAATTGCACATGTAATGCAATTACTGCTCGTCACTTACCTTTTGAGTACAATCATTTCTAGCAGATCAACTGATGAAATGAGTGTATGTCAATTGGATCCTAGCCTTAATGAAATTAATTGTTTATTTTATAAACATTGGGTAATTGATTTCTTAAGGATTAATTATCGAAAATACCGATAATTGAACTTGAATATGTTTTGTAAAAGGCAACAAATCTTTCACAAAACATACACCAATCGGCTTTTAGGTTGATGCTAGAAAGGGAAAACTTTCTAAAACCAATTTCAATGGCTGTTTTGTCAATAGAGAATTGTTCTAAAAGTTGAAAAGAAAACCCGTGTCATTGAAACTCAGATATCGCTATTCCTAATGCGAATGTCACTGCTTTGCAGTTGGAAGCATAAATACTCAGTACTATAGACATATTGAGGTTGCTTATTTGATGCTAGAAGCATGTCTCCCGAGCTTCAAAAAGCAATTCGGATTGCAAAATCCGTGTGATATGATTAAATAACTCAAGTCTATGTAGAGAAAACAAGTTGGAGTTGAAATTACTTGAGCTAATTGAGTCACTCCATAACTTGAACACGAGTATGGGAAACCGGTGAATGCTCGTGTACTCAAGATGAAGAGTTACTTTGAGCATTTTGGAAAGGTTAAACTATGCGTATCTTCTGTCACACCCCGTTGTAGCGGAAATACAGGGTTAACAAGTAATTGCGTACTAATCAGAAGGTAATAGAGATTACATCCATAAATCCAAATACAAGTTTATTACAAGTATAATCGTTCGGAAGTGGACCCCAATACACGGATACAAACTATCCTCAATTGGAAATGGGCCCACTAATTACAAATATAACATATGGACAGCTAAGTACAATTAGGACTAAATAAAGCTATAGTCCTCAGAGGTCTGACGCTAACTGTACGTCCAATGTTCAAAAGATGGCTTCAAATGCCATATACGCTTCCAAATACTTACTGTTGGTTCCCTGAAAAGCATGAAATTTGAGAGGATCAACTATCGAAATAGTTGGTGAGTTTACAGTATGTTTGACCAAATGTTTAGCCGTCATTGATACAACACAATGACCCATATTTATAAAAGACCAGGTAGTTAGAATACAACATCTAACAATACTTTTATTTCAAAACCGTCGGTATATCTAGATCCGACCTTTTTATACAAGACTGTCAGTATATCTAGATCTGACACGTCTTATATCACAATTTACAACAAGATAGTCAGTATATCAAATCTGACTCATCTCTTTTATTTCATAACAAGACTGCCAGTATATCTAGATCTGGACACGTCATATATCAACATTTAAAATAAGATAGTAGGTATATCAAATCCAAACTCATCTTATATCACGTCAATCAGTATATCTAGATCTGATGACAGCATATAAAAATCAATATGCCTCGCACAGGTTTCCGTTCTAAATGGGTGCGGACCGTAGCCAAGACAGTCGAGATATCTAGATCCGACAATACAACCAATAGGGGAAACATTTTAGTTTGTCAAACACAAGAAACCATTTAATCCGCCATCACACGGCAATTCAACGTCATTTCATTCAACATTTAATAAATGACACGTATACACATTTTCGACAGCCCAACATGGCAAATTTAAGTCAAATGATTTAAGCATCCATATCACATGGCATACACAAAAACAATCATTTATTTAATAAATAGTGTATACAACAGTACATGCTTTTCAGGCCCAAAGTAAAAGGAAAAGGGCGCCATAAACTCACCTTAGCGATCTAAGTGCTAAAAGGTGCAAAGTAGCTCGAGAAGATCCACAGTCAATTCTCCTGGTTATCCAAAACCTATGATATCATTACCAATAATGAGGATCAAATCTCACGACGACAAGTATCCTACGTACGACTACTTAGCTATCAAATCCTAGAATGCCTCAACCAAGTGTGATTTAATGTTCAATGTATACATGACTCAATTTCGTCTTTTATTACTAAATTCGGATGGAAAGTCAAAAGTTACGACCTTTCAAAATAATTCAAGTTTTGTTGTACTGGAGAAAAGGTGCGGCGCACTAATGAGGAGGTGCGGCGCACTAAGCCAGGTGCGGCGCACCAAGGAGGAGGTGCGGCGCACAAATTGATCAGGGAACCAGTCCAGGTTCATGGTGCGGCGCACCAAAGGGGAGGTGCGGCGCACAAACTGATCAGGGAACCAGTCCAGGTTCATGGTGCGGCGCACCAAAGGGGAGGTGCGGCGCACAAACTGGGATCGGCGCACCAAAGGGTTCAGGTGCGGCGCACCAAAGGGGAGGTGCGGCGCACCAAAGGGGAGGTGCGGCGCACCAAAGGGGAGGTGCGGCGCACCAAAGGGGAGGTGCGGCGCACCAAAGGGGAGGTGCGGCGCACCAAAGGGGAGGTGCGGCGCACCAAAGGGGAGGTGCGGCGCACCAAAGGGGAGGTGCGGCGCACCAAAGGGGAGGTGCGGCGCACCAAAGGGAGGTGCGGCGCACCAAAGGGGAGGTGCGGCGCACCAAAGGGGAGGTGCGGCGCACCAAAGGGGAGGTGCGGCGCACCAAAGGGGAGGTGCGGCGCACCAAAGGGGAGGTGCGGCGCACCAAAGGGGAGGTGCGGCGCACCAAAGGGGAGGTGCGGCGCACCAAAGGGAGGTGCGGCGCACCAAAGGGGAGGTGCGGCGCACCAAAGGGAGGTGCGGCGCACCAAAGGGGAGGTGCGGCGCACCAAAGGGAGGTGCGGCGCACCAAAGGGGAGGTGCGGCGCACCAAAGGGAGGTGCGGCGCACCAAAGGGGAGGTGCGGCGCACCAAAGGGAGGTGCGGCGCACCAAAGGGGAGGTGCGGCGCACCAAAGGGAGGTGCGGCGCACCAAAGGGGAGGTGCGGCGCACCAAAGGGAGGTGCGGCGCACCAAAGGGGAGGTGCGGCGCACCAAAGGGGAGGTGCGGCGCACCAAAGGGGAGGTGCGGCGCACCAAAGGGAGGTGCGGCGCACCAAAGGGGAGGTGCGGCGCACCAAAGGGAGGTGCGGCGCACCAAAGGGGAGGTGCGGCGCACCAAAGGGAGGTGCGGCGCACCAAAGGGGAGGTGCGGCGCACCAAAGGGAGGTGCGGCGCACCAAAGGGGAGGTGCGGCGCACCAAAGGGAGGTGCGGCGCACCAAAGGGGAGGTGCGGCGCACCAAAGGGAGGTGCGGCGCACCAAAGGGGAGGTGCGGCGCACCAAAGGGAGGTGCGGCGCACCAAAGGGGAGGTGCGGCGCACCAAGGGTTCAGGTGCGGCGCACCAAAGGGGAGGTGCGGCGCACCAAAGGGGAGGTGCGGCGCACCAAAGGGGAGGTGCGGCGCACCAAAGGGGAGGTGCGGCGCACCAAAGGGGAGGTGCGGCGCACCAAAGGGGAGGTGCGGCGCACCAAAGGGGAGGTGCGGCGCACCAAAGGGGAGGTGCGGCGCACCAAAGGGGAGGTGCGGCGCACCAAAGGGGAGGTGCGGCGCACCAAAGGGGAGGTGCGGCGCACCAAAGGGGAGGTGCGGCGCACCAAAGGGGAGGTGCGGCGCACCAAAGGGGAGGTGCGGCGCACCAAAGGGGAGGTGCGGCGCACCAAAGGGGAGGTGCGGCGCACCAAAGGGGAGGTGCGGCGCACCAAAGGGGAGGTGCGGCGCACCAAAGGGGAGGTGCGGCGCACCAAAGGGGAGGTGCGGCGCACCAAAGGGGAGGTGCGGCGCACCAAAGGGGAGGTGCGGCGCACCAAAGGGGAGGTGCGGCGCACCAAAGGGGAGGTGCGGCGCACCAAAGGGGAGGTGCGGCGCACCAAAGGGGAGGTGCGGCGCACCAAAGGGGAGGTGCGGCGCACCAAAGGGGAGGTGCGGCGCACCAAAGGGGAGGTGCGGCGCACCAAAGGGGAGGTGCGGCGCACCAAAGGGGAGGTGCGGCGCACCAAAGGGGAGGTGCGGCGCACCAAAGGGGAGGTGCGGCGCACCAAAGGGGAGGTGCGGCGCACCAAAGGGGAGGTGCGGCGCACCAAAGGGGAGGTGCGGCGCACCAAAGGGGAGGTGCGGCGCACCAAAGGGGAGGTGCGGCGCACCAAAGGGGAGGTGCGGCGCACCAAAGGGGAGGTGCGGCGCACCAAAGGGGAGGTGCGGCGCACCAAAGGGGAGGTGCGGCGCACCAAAGGGGAGGTGCGGCGCACCAAAGGGGAGGTGCGGCGCACCAAAGGGGAGGTGCGGCGCACCAAAGGGGAGGTGCGGCGCACCAAAGGGGAGGTGCGGCGCACCAAAGGGGAGGTGCGGCGCACCAAAGGGGAGGTGCGGCGCACCAAAGGGGAGGTGCGGCGCACCAAAGGGGAGGTGCGGCGCACCAAAGGGGAGGTGCGGCGCACCAAAGGGGAGGTGCGGCGCACCAAGGGAGGTGCGGCGCACCAAAGGGGAGGTGCGGCGCACAAACTGATGCGGCGCACCAAGGGAGGTGCGGCGCACCAAAGGGGAGGTGCGGCGCACCAAAGGGAGGTGCGGCGCACCAAAGGGGAGGTGCGGCGCACCAAAGGGAGGTGCGGCGCACCAAAGGGGAGGTGCGGCGCACCAAAGGGAGGTGCGGCGCACCAAAGGGGAGGTGCGGCGCACCAAAGGGAGGTGCGGCGCACCAAAGGGGAGGTGCGGCGCACCAAAGGGAGGTGCGGCGCACCAAAGGGGAGGTGCGGCGCACCAAAGGGAGGTGCGGCGCACCAAAGGGGAGGTGCGGCGCACCAAAGGGAGGTGCGGCGCACCAAAGGGGAGGTGCGGCGCACCAAAGGGAGGTGCGGCGCACCAAAGGGGAGGTGCGGCGCACCAAAGGGAGGTGCGGCGCACCAAAGGGGAGGTGCGGCGCACCAAAGGGAGGTGCGGCGCACCAAAGGGGAGGTGCGGCGCACCAAAGGGAGGTGCGGCGCACCAAAGGGGAGGTGCGGCGCACCAAAGGGAGGTGCGGCGCACCAAAGGGGAGGTGCGGCGCACCAAAGGGAGGTGCGGCGCACCAAAGGGGAGGTGCGGCGCACCAAAGGGAGGTGCGGCGCACAAACTGGGGAATGCGGCCAGTCCAGGTTCATGGTGCGGCGCACCAAAGGGGAGGTGCGGCGCACCTGCGCCCAGATCAGTATTTAACGTCATTTTAAGACTCGGCATTCGTCTAAATAGCTAATAGCCTACGTCATAATGATACGTCTAATTGAACCATATCAAATGTTCAATTAACTAATAATTTCCACGTCATAATCTCTAAATTAGACGAAATTATAAATAATGATCGAGATTAGGACTAACCCGATGTTAATTAATCACGAGTTGTCACAGCATCCCCGACTTCTAAGGATTTCGTCCCGAAATCAAGTCTTGCTTAGTAAAAAGATGGGGATACTTATTCCTCATATAATCCTCACGTTCCCAAGTCGAGTCTGGCCCGTGTTTTGAGTTCCAACGAACTTTGACCAACTTGATACGACTTCGTCTAAGCTGTTTGAGCTGTTGGTCTAGAATTTCAACAGGCTCCTCTACAAATTGGAGAGAGTCATTTACTTGCAACTCTTCCACAGGTACAACCAATGTTTCATCAGTCAAACATTTCTTAAGATTTGATATATGAAATGTGGGATGAACATGTTCTAGCTCTTGGGGTAAATTGAGCTTATAAGCCACGGAACCAATCCTTTGAACTATTTCAAAGGGTCCGATATAACGAGGACTAAGTTTTCCTCTCACGCCAAAGCGTGCAGTGCCCTTCCAAGGTGACACTTTCAACATAACTTTATCACCCACTTGAAACGCAAGGGGTTTCCGTCTAAGGTCGGCATAGCTCTTTTGACGATCCTGAGCCGCCTTCAGCCGTGCCCTAATTTCAACAATCTGGTCAGTAGTCTTCTGAACCAACCCATACTTGTACAAACGACGCTCACCAGCATCAAGCCAACAAACAGGCGATCTACATTTTCGTCCGTACAAAGCCTCAAAAGGCGCACATTTAATGCTTGTATGATAGCTGTTATTATATGAAAACTCAGCTAACGGCAAAAAGGTATCCCAACTACCTTTGAAATCGATAACACATGCCCGAAGCATGTCTTCTAACGTCTGAATGGTACGCTCACTTTGCCCGTCCGTCTGTGGATGGTAAGCCGTACTCAAATTCAACTGAGTGCCTAAGGCGTCTTGAAAATATCTCCAAGATTGTGAAGTAAAACGACCATCACGATCCGAGATAATAGACACAGGAACGCCATGAAGTGACACGATCTTCTCAATATACAACTGAGACAATTTCTTTATTTTCCAATTCTCCCGTATGGGAATGAAGTGTGCAGACTTCGTCAATCGGTCAACAATGACCCAAATAGTATCGTAACCCTTCAAGGTTCGAGGCAACTTTGTAATGAAGTCCATAGTAATCTGTTCCCATTTCCAGTCAGGAATTTGGGGTTGCTGGAGCAATCCAGAAGGCTTCTGGTGCTCTGCCTTAACCATTGAACAATTTAAACACTTTGAAACATACGTGGCGATATCTCTTTTCATACCAGGCCACCAGTAAAACTCCTTTAATCCGTGGTACATTTTGTCAGCACCAGGATGGATTGAGTACTTAGATCGATGACTCTCGTTCATTAAGAGTTCTCTAAGTCCATTATACTTAGGAATCCACACTCTGCCCTTGACATGTCTGATCCCATCGCCATCCAATTCAAATAACCGTTCGGCATTCCACAATGCTTCCTCCTCAATACGCCCTGGTTGCAAGGCCTCATTCTGATCATCCAACACTCTATCCCTTAATGATGAGCCAAGGTAAGAACTTGCTCTTGTTATGACAGATAGTGAAATTCTATCTTTTCTACTTAGCGCGTCAGCAACAACATTTGCTTTACCGGGATGATATTTGAGTTCACAATCATAGTCACTGAGTAATTCTACCCATCTTCTTTGTCGCATATTCAGCATTTTCTGATCGAAGATATGCTGAAGACTTTTGTGATCTGTGAATACCGTACACTTTGTACCATACAAATAGTGCCTCCAAATCTTTAAAGCAAAAACAACCGCTCCGAGTTCAAGATCGTGGGTTGTGTAATTCTTTTCGTGGATCTTGAGCTGTCTAGAGGCGTAAGCAATGACCTTACCTTCCTGCATAAGCACACATCCCATGCCTTGATGTGATGCGTCACAGTATACCACGAAATTTTCCACTCCATTTGGTAATGTTAAAATAGGAGCATTACAGAGCTTGTCTTTCAACGTTTGAAATGCTTCTTCCTGGGCATCCTGCCAAATAAATTCTTTGGCCTTTTGAGTTAATAACGTCAACGGTTGAGCAACTTTTGAGAAGTTCTCAATAAATCTCCGGTAATATCCAGCCAGCCCAAGAAATTGACGGATTTCTGTCGGAGTCTTAGGGGCTTCCCACTTCTTTATTGCTTCAATCTTAGATGGATCTACGTGGATCCCATCCCTGTTCACTACATGACCCAAGAAGTGTACTTCCCTAATCCAAAATTCACATTTTGAGAATTTCGCGTACAACTTCTGATCCTTGAGCAGTTGCAGAATTGTTCTCAGATGACCTTCATGTTCGTCTTTATTCCTTGAGTATATCAGTATGTCGTCAATAAATACAATGACAAACTTGTCAAGATACGGTCGACATACTCGATTCATTAGGTCCATAAACACAGCAGGTGCATTGGTTAAGCCAAATGGCATAACCAAAAACTCATAATGCCCATAACGAGTTCTGAAAGCTGTTTTCGGAACGTCTGTCTCTCTGACTCTGAGTTGATGATACCCAGACCTGAGATCAATCTTAGAAAAGTGTGATGCACCTTCCAATTGGTCAAACAAGTCGTCAATACGAGGTAAAGGGTACCTGTTCTTGACAGTCAACTTGTTCAATTCTCTGTAATCAATACACATCCGCATCGAGCCGTCTTTCTTCTTCACAAATAGGATTGGAGCTCCCCAAGGTGATGAACTTGGACGAATTAGTCCTTTAGCTAACAACTCTTGAAGTTGTTCGGACAATTCTTGCATTTCTGATGGCGCAAGACGATAGGGTGCCTTGGCCACGGGTGCAGCTCCAGGAATCAACTCTATTCCAAACTCTACTGGTCTGTGAGGTGGAAGTCCCGTCAAATCTTCAGGAAACACTTCCGGAAAATCTCTAACTATAGGAATATCTTTCATTTCTTTAACCTCTGGTTTCCTTTCTACTACAAATGCTAAGAAGGCAGGGTGTTCTTTTTGTAAATATTTATTAGCTTTTATTGCCGATACTAAGATCAATTTCTTTCCTGCCTTATCTCCTTGCACTTCTAGGGTTTCGTTATTCTGTAGAGGTATTCTAACAATTTTCTCATGACAACTTATATTAGCTCTAACCTTGGACAACCAGTCCATACCAATAATCACATCAAAACTGCTTAAATCTATAGGGATTAGGTCAATTTTAAAAGTTTTACCGGCTAATACCAAACTACAATCCACTAAATGATCTCTAGCAATATATTTTTGACCGTTTGCATATTCGACAACATAAGTATCTTTCATGGGGGTAGCTACTATACCAAAACGTGACTTAAATTCTAAGGATATGAAACTTTTATCAGCACCGGAGTCGAATAATATAAAAACATAATGATTATTGAGTATGAATGTACCTATCACAACGTTGGGATCACGTCGTGCATCAGCAGCATCCAAAGCAAAAACTCGGCCTCTACCTCGGCCTCCTTGATTTCTAGCTTGGTTGTTCCCCACATTGTTCCTTACTGGAACTATAGCATTATTGTTCGGGTTCAAATTAAGTCGTGGACAAGCGGGTCGCATGTGATTCTCACTTCCACACTCGTAGCACTGATTTGGTATCTTTTCCCTACAGAACTTTGCCTGATGTCCCGTTCTTTTACAACGGTAGCAAGTAGGACAATTTCCTATATGACGCATGCCACACTTGTTACATCTTCCGTCTGTGCCCAGGTTTCTATTAATATTCTGGGGGACCACCGCAAAGTTTCTGGCAGCTTTAAACTCTTGCCATTCCCACCATTTCCAAAACCACTACCAGAGGCTTGATCATTCCTTCTCTTGACCACTTCAGTTCCACAGAAGAACCAGCGGTTCTTTTCAAATCTATCACCATCCGATTTGTCGCACTAACTGCCGCCTGTAAAGTCATGGGGTTAAAAGCGGCCACTAATCTTCGGATGTCAGGTGACAATCCATAGCAGTACCTTTCCACTAACTTCTCCTCCGTATCCACCATACGAGGAACTAGCCTTGTCAGCTCATGAAAACGAGTAGTGTATTTCTCGTTATCTAATCCAACCATAGCATGGTTCCAAAATTCGTTTTCCATCCTCTGTACTTCCTCCCTAGGACAGTACTTTTCCATTAGCATCCTTTTGAAGTTCATCCAAGGTATGCTATATGCCGGCTCTCGGCCACGAGTCCTAATCTGCTCGTTCCACCACGACAGTGCGTGCTTTTGAAATTGAGCGGAAGCATATTCCACTTTGTGCTCTTCGGCACAACGGCTGATATGGAGCACTGCCTCAATGCTTTCCAGCCAGTTGATTAGACCTACCGGACCTTCGGTACCATTAAATTCTTTCGGTTTACAATAGGTGAAGGTCTTGTAGTCAGTCCCGTGCAGATGCACTCGAGGAATCACTTGTTCAGCAGTAGGTTCAGCATTGTTACTATTATCAGTAGGATGATTATTATTGGCGTTCATGCTCGCCGTGATCTGAGCAACTAAAGTAGGCATAGCAGCCAACAACTGTTGTGTCACAAACG
The DNA here is from genome assembly GCA_034093135.1 of Erigeron breviscapus. Taxonomy (NCBI): domain Eukaryota; kingdom Viridiplantae; phylum Streptophyta; class Magnoliopsida; order Asterales; family Asteraceae; genus Erigeron; species Erigeron breviscapus. The sequence goes on from CM067167.1 coordinate 251,194,992, forward strand.
CTGCCATATTATTTTCCCCGTCAGCACGTGGGGTAGATCCAAGACCAGTGTTCCTATTTGCAGTAGCAATTTCTGGTTCTTGCTGGTTCACAGGTTCTTCCTGTTCAGTTGGATTGGGTTGAGGAGTTGATCTAGTAACTCTCTTGGGAGCAACCTTCTTCTGGACCTTGCCTCTTGTCTTGGGAGCCATAAGTCTAAGACATGAACAAAAATGTCATTTAGAGATTTTCCTCGTAGGAACAACAAAGATTGTAGCTTTTCAAGATGTTTTAGAAATAATAGGATGCCAAACACCAGTCACAATTTATCGACTTACTTGAGCTCATGAACTAGACAAGAAAAGAAATATAGAACACTATACTTCCAGAATTGAAATGAGCAAGTTACGTAGTTTTGAACAAGTAAGTAAGCCGAAGAACTATCATATTTCATTTATACCGAAAACTTTTTACATAATCGGGACGTAGTTGATCGGGTTAGGTCTAATTATTGACAAATAGCATAACTCTCGAGATAGGTATCCTAAACCTTAATGACTTAGATTTCCTATATGAAGCGACCATGGCTATAGATTGAGTTATTCACGAGGAATAACTCCGTATTCACTATAACCTTGTCTCTGATACCAATTTTTGTCACACCCCGTTGTAGCGGAAATACAGGGTTAACAAGTAATTGCGTACTAATCAGAAGGTAATAGAGATTACATCCATAAATCCAAATACAAGTTTATTACAAGTATAATCGTTCGGAAGTGGACCCCAATACACGGATACAAACTATCCTCAATTGGAAATGGGCCCACTAATTACAAATATAACATATGGACAGCTAAGTACAATTAGGACTAAATAAAGCTATAGTCCTCAGAGGTCTGACGCTAACTGTACGTCCAATGTTCAAAAGATGGCTTCAAATGCCATATACGCTTCCAAATACTTACTGTTGGTTCCCTGAAAAGCATGAAATTTGAGAGGATCAACTATCGAAATAGTTGGTGAGTTTACAGTATGTTTGACCAATTGTTTAGTCGTCATTGATACAACACAATGACCCATATTTATAAAAGACCAACACATTTAAAATGCTTATATATAGGGTCACCCGCAGCCTTCCCACCACATTTAAATATGTTGTCAATATAATCCAAACTATCACGTATATAAACCTTATGCATACACATACGAGTCGAGTTTCTATTCCTAACATGCCTTAAATGCTTATGTATAGGGTCACCCGCAGCCTTCCCACCACATTTACAGCATGCTGTGAATATAATTCAACTAACACGTATATACACAATTTAAGATATTTATTTCGAGCCTTATACTATTTTACATAATCGGGACGTAGTTGATCGGGTTAGGTCTAATTATTGACAAATAGCATAACTCTCGAGATAGGTATCCTAAACCTTAATGACTTAGATTTCCTATATGAAGCGACCATGGCTATAGATTGAGTTATTCACGAGGAATAACTCCGTATTCACTATAACCTTGTCTCTGATACCAATTTTTGTCACACCCCGTTGTAGCGGAAATACAGGGTTAACAAGTAATTGCGTACTAATCAGAAGGTAATAGAGATTACATCCATAAATCCAAATACAAGTTTATTACAAGTATAATCGTTCGGAAGTGGACCCCAATACACGGATACAAACTATCCTCAATTGGAAATGGGCCCACTAATTACAAATATAACATATGGACAGCTAAGTACAATTAGGACTAAATAAAGCTATAGTCCTCAGAGGTCTGACGCTAACTGTACGTCCAATGTTCAAAAGATGGCTTCAAATGCCATATACGCTTCCAAATACTTACTGTTGGTTCCCTGAAAAGCATGAAATTTGAGAGGATCAACTATCGAAATAGTTGGTGAGTTTACAGTATGTTTGACCAAATGTTTAGCCGTCATTGATACAACACAATGACCCATATTTATAAAAGACCAGGTAGTTAGAATACAACATCTAACAATACTTTTATTTCAAAACCGTCGGTATATCTAGATCCGACCTTTTTATACAAGACTGTCAGTATATCTAGATCTGACACGTCTTATATCACAATTTACAACAAGATAGTCAGTATATCAAATCTGACTCATCTCTTTTATTTCATAACAAGACTGCCAGTATATCTAGATCTGGACACGTCATATATCAACATTTAAAATAAGATAGTAGGTATATCAAATCCAAACTCATCTTATATCACGTCAATCAGTATATCTAGATCTGATGACAGCATATGAAAATCAATATGCCTCGCACAGGTTTCCGTTCTAAATGGGTGCGGACCGTAGCCAAGACAGTCGAGATATCTAGATCCGACAATACAACCAATAGGGGAAACATTTTAGTTTGTCAAACACAAGAAACCATTTAATCCGCCATCACACGGCAATTCAACGTCATTTCATTCAACATTTAATAAATGACACGTATACACATTTTCGACAGCCCAACATGGCAAATTTAAGTCAAATGATTTAAGCATCCATATCACATGGCATACACAAAAACAATCATTTATTTAATAAATAGTGTATACAACAGTACATGCTTTTCAGGCCCAAAGTAAAAGGAAAAGGGCGCCATAAACTCACCTTAGCGATCTAAGTGCTAAAAGGTGTAAAGTAGCTCGAGAAGATCCACAGTCAATTCTCCTGGTTATCCAAAACCTATGATATCATTACCAATAATGAGGATCAAATCTCACGACGACAAGTATCCTACGTACGACTACTTAGCTATCAAATCCTAGAATGCCTCAACCAAGTGTGATTTAATGTTCAATGTATACATGACTCAATTTCGTCTTTTATTACTAAATTCGGATGGAAAGTCAAAAGTTACGACCTTTCAAAATAATTCAAGTTTTGTTGTACTGGAGAAAAGGTGCGGCGCACTAATGAGGAGGTGCGGCGCACTAAGCCAGGTGCGGCGCACCAAGGAGGAGGTGCGGCGCACAAATTGATCAGGGAACCAGTCCAGGTTCATGGTGCGGCGCACCAAAGGGGAGGTGCGGCGCACCAAAGGGGAGGTGCGGCGCACAAACTGATCAGGGAACCAGTCCAGGTTCATGGTGCGGCGCACCAAAGGGGAGGTGCGGCGCACCTGCGCCCAGATCAGTTCTTAAGTGCAGAAAACCAACCAAAAACCCTTCAAACATGACCCGAAACAACCCAAAACGACTTGTAAGAGTTTGTAACTTAATTTGAAGCAAAACTAAACATCACTAACCATAAACACACATAACCCAACCCATAATTTCATCCATAACATCATTAAATCTTTCCAAACGACCAAATCAAACCCAAAACCCTATTTAAACCCTAAATACAAATTAACTTGTTTTAGGCCATGTAAAAGCTCGAAATGACTAGAAAAGAGTATGTAAACATAAATAGGCGTAAAAGGGATGATTTAAACTTACCAAAATTCGTTCTTGAATTAAAAGGTTGAAGATGGTAATGCCTTGAATACTTGCTAAATGATTTCTTCTTTTTTTCCCAAAAATCAGATTTTGATATGCTAAGAGATTGAGAGAACTTGATCTTTGAGAGTATTGGTAATATGTGTGGTGTATTTTGTGTTTGTGTGGTGTGTGTGTGTGGTGTGTGTGTGTGGTGATCACAAAGAAAACAGAGAAAGAGAGAAAGAAGGAGGGAAAGGTTTTGTTGGTTTAATTTCCACCACAAACAAAAGGGGCCGGCCTATGTGGCTCCTTTTAAGTCATTTAAATACCCCGAATTTGGTAAAATGCTTACGATTAAATACCGTTTGACCTAAAAGTCAAAATGTAAAGTAAAGATATTTTCCCTCGTCTCATTTTAGTCGAGACAAATAAATAAAATTAAATAAACTAAACTTTTAGAAATCTTAAGTTTAGACAGTCTAATTACTGTGTTCAATTATAACATTTAAATCTTTATTTAACGTCATTTTAAGACTCGGCATTCGTCTAAATAGCTAATAGCCTACGTCATAATGATACGTCCAATTGAACCATATCAAATGTTCAATTAACTAATAATTTCCACGTCATAATCTCTAAATTAGACGAAATTATAAATAATGATCGAGATTAGGACTAACCCGATGTTAATTAATCACGAGTTGTCAATCTTCTGCCGATTGTTATTGGCATAAGAGATTTTGAGAAGTTTGTGCACAATTACAATTTGCATAGCATAAGTTGGACTTCATAATCAAGTTGATTGAGTATGAGGAAAACCTTCCTAAGAAATCTGAGATACCCTAAGTTCTTATGATCAAGGGGGGAATGGTTTAGAAAGCAAAACAACCGTAAAGCTAAGGGCAAGAACTTTGGTAAGAGAAAACAAAGTATTTAGTCTCAAAACCTTAAAAGACCCCTTGGAAAAAGGAGCATACGGCTAAAGACCAGTCTTGTCATCACTATGCTAAAGTGAGACACTGGAAAAGGAATTGTCCTAAGTATCTAGCTGAGTTGAACAAGAAGAAGAAGCAAGTTGGTTTAACCAGTTCTTCAAGTATCTTCTTAACTGAATTATAAGTGTTGATGAGATTCAAATGATAATTCAATAGCAAAAGAGTCAAGTTAACTGGACTCTATCTATCTTTGACATTGTCATCTTGTTTAATTTTGACAAGAAACGCATTAAAAGTCTTAAATGTGAAGAATTCTTACAAATCAAATGATGAATCATTTGATAAATGCGTGTCTTTTGAATTGTCGTTAGCAAGAAAAGCATTGAAAGACTTCAACGTAAAGGGATCTTACAATCAAATGATGAATCATTTGAAAAATGCATATCTTGTGTTTTCGGCAAGATGACAAGAATACCTTTTTCGCATAAAATCAGAAAAGGCTAAGGAACTACTTTGACTAATACATTCGGATGTATGTGGCCCATTTAGACATGTGTCAAGAAAAGGAGCTAGCTGCTTCATAACGTTTACGGATGATTTCAGTCGTTATGGTTATGTTTACTTGCTTAAACATAAACATGAAGTGTTTGAAACATTCAAAGAGTTTAAAAATGAAGTAGAAAATCAACTCGGCAAAACCATCAAGATTCTTCGTTCGGATCGAGGTGGTGAATACTTAAGCCAGGAGTTTAAGGATTATCTGAAAGCATGTGGAATTGTCCAACAGCTTACTCCTCCATACACTCCTCAACATAATGGAGTGTCTGAAAGGAGAAATCGAACCTTGCTAGACATGGTGAGATCTATGATGAGCCTTACGACTCTCCCATTTTCGTTTTGGGATTATGCTCTTGAGACTGCTGTACGCATTCTCAATATGGTTCCAACCAAGAAGGTTGACAAGACATCATATGAATTATGGCATGGAAATGTTCCTAATCTGTCTTTCTTAAGAGTCTGGGGATGTGAGGCACTTGTGAAGCGCGATACGCCTGACAAACTTGAACCCAGAACTACTAAGTGCATCTTTGTCGGATACCCTAAGGAAACGATGGGTTACGACTTCTATGATCCCGTCAAAAACACTGTTCGCGTTGCTCGATATGCTGAATTCTTTGAAAAGAAATTAGTTCCAGAGAAAAGTGGGAGGGTTGTAGAACTTGATGAGACTCAAGAGGAAGATGTGTCACCTTCTGAAGCTCCTAGCAATCATCAACTTGGGGGGGAAAATGTTCAAAGTGATGAACCTCAAGTCGATGATGATGAAGCGATTCCACTTCGTAGGTCCGAAAGGACAAGACGTCCTACTGACAGATTATGTCTGATGGTAGAAGAAAATGTTTTAGGAGATCTCGATGAGCCTCCGAATTTCAAAGCTGCATTATCAGATCCGGAATCTGAAAAATGGCTTGAAGCTACGAAGGTGGAAATGAAATCCATGAAAGACAATCAAGTCTGGAGCTTGGTTGATCTTCCACCAAATGCTCAAACTGTTGGGTGTAAGTGGATCTTCAAGAAGAAGACGGATATGGATGGAAATGTACACACCTATAAAGCTCGTCTCGTGGCGAAAGGTTATACTCAACGTTTCGGTGTTGACTCTGATGAGACCTTTTATCCAGTTGCGGACATTAGAGCTATTAGGATTCTCTTAGCCATAGCTGCGTACTATGACTTTGAGATATGGCAAATGGATGTTAAGACTGCCTTCTTAAATGGTTACTTGGATGAAGAAGTCTATATGGATCAACCTGAAGGTTTTATTGATCCAAAACATCCCAACAAAGTATGCAAGCTTCAAAGGTCCATTTATGGACTAAAGCAAGCATCAAGAAGTTGGAACAAGAGGTTTGATGAAGAAATCAAAAAGTTTGGTTTCATTCAAAATCCCGATGAGCCATGTGTATATCGCAAAGCTAGTGGGAGTAATGTTACTTTCCTTGTCTTATATGTTGATGACATATTGATCATAGGAAAACACATTCCAATGTTGAAAGATGTTAAATCCCATCTTGGAAAGTGTTTTGCCATGAAAGATTTAGGAGAAGCGGCATTTATTCTTAGAATCAAGATCTACCGAGATAGATCAAAGCGGTTAATTAGACTAAGTCAAAGTGCTTATATTGATAAGGTCACTCATGCAAGGACTTAATTTATCTAGCAAGAATGGTGCTTCTACACCTAATGAGGTGGAGCATATGCAAAGAGTTCCTTATGCTTCGACGGTGGGATCTATCATGTATGCGGTAAGATGCACTAGACCTAATATTGCGTTCGCGCAAAATATAGTTAACCATTATCAGCAAAATCCTGGAGAGGATCATTGGATTGCTGTAAAGAATATTCTTAAGTACATGTGTGCTACTAAAGAATTATTCTTGGTGTATGGAAGAAATTCTGATCCAGAATTCAAAGTGAATAGATACTGTGATGTTGGATTTCAGACTGATAAAGATGATTCAAAATATCAGTCGGGATACGTCTTCATTATTTAAATGAAGGCACGGTGGAATGCTATGAGCTAAAAACAAACCACAGTTGCCATGTCTGCAACAGAGTCTGAGTACATTGCCGCCTCAGAAGCCGCAATGGAAGCAGTCTGGATAAGGAAGTACATTAGCGGGCTTGACGTGATCCCCTCAAGTGACTTACCCACTGATATGTACTGTGATAATACTGGTGCATTAATCATTGCCAACGAACCCGGAGTTCAGAAAGGTGCCAGACATTATGCTAGACGATATCACTATGTTCGTGAGCAAATCGAACTAGGGGAGATCAAATTACTCAAAATTCACACAGATTTTAACTTAGCTGATCCTTTCACAAAAGCTTTGGCTAGGCCCAAGCTTGAAAGGCATGCCGAGGGCATAGGACTTAAATTAGCTAGTTATTTCATGTAAATCTGTTGTTTCGGTATTTGGATAAGGGATGTTAAATAATTTATATTTTTCATAATGAAATAAAGTACTTGATATGTTTGATTTCATTTAATATTAATTGTATCCTATATTTGCATGTTTAATCCTTGAATATTTTATTAAATATTCTAAATTGTCCATTGTCGATTAATTATATGGGAATATAATTAAACTAAGACAAATCTGAGCGATTGGTTATATTCTTGGAATATATAATGGATGGTCCCACCAAACTCACATGATATCCATAGTTGATGCATATCGGACTACCCCACAAACGGATTATTACTTTATGGATCGGTGTCATTAAGTAAAAATTCGTAAATGGTTACTTTATTGATCCTTTGACTTGAGATACAAGCAGGTCAGCATGTATGGATTGCACTTACTTGATATAGTTCTAACTCTCCTGAATAAGGGAGTAAATAAAGGACTATTTTCAGAAAGTGTAGTGAAGTATGATGACTGACACGTGTAGTCAATACAGGATTTGTTCCTCCAACTAATAGTTGCAGAATGATACCATTGGCGCCCTCATTAGGACTAATTAAGATGTTTGCATGGCCGTGCCAAATAAATCCAGATGGTTCTCGATTATATTTGGTAATCATTAATTAGTTATGGAATGAGAAACAGAATCGTTAAATCATGAAATGACATTGATCCATATTCATGTTTAACACGGTATCTGAACAAAGGGATAATAAATGCCTCAACCATTTAAATATACTTTAAGAAACTATACTTAAATTTTTCTGGGAGCATTGGCGTGTTGCTAGACGCTAACCAATGTTATTACCTTCATTTGTTACGAGCTCAAGTGGGAGCTGTTAGTATATGATCACGTAAAAATGAACGTATGTCCGGAAAGTATTTAAGCCTACGGGGTCACACGCGTTGACACTTAGATATCCGGTAATATGTATATATTGTATCTACGTATTTATAATCACCAAGTTGAGAGAAATGATAATTGGACATTATTAACTAGATATGTTAATTAGAATTATTTATTAATTAATAAATATGAATTATTAATTATTAAATATTAATTAATAAATATGAATAATTAATTATTAAATATTAATTAATAATTAATGTAATTATTAATTAAACCCTAGTCCAAGTCAAAATGTGTTAGCTTGAAGGTTAAGTTATTAGAATATATTTATACCCTATATATATCCTAATAATAAAACCCTAACATATAATATAACTCATACTCTCGTTTTTCTCTCTTTTGAAGATATACGAAATTTGTGAAACACCAAACAAATAATATAACATTAGTTTGGTTATTCGTAGCAGCCAATCAAAAGGAACTTTGAGTTACTTACTTACAATTCGAACAGAACAATGATTATATATTGTTTTGGTTATTGTTGAACTAAGTAAGAAGAAACGGTTAAAGGTTTTGGTGATTCAAGATCTAGCAATCTTCGGATATTGTTCGACGTGTCGTGTGTGCGATCGTAGAGAGGTTTTATTTTAAACCTTATTATAAAGTTTCTTACTTTATCATCTACAAATAAAGGTACATGTTTTCTATCCTTGGTTAATTAATTAATTACATAGATTAATTTTTCGCGGCGTGCTTTGTGATTTAATTAGATAATTTGTTATATAACCCAACAAAAGTATCAACCATAGTGATTTTGAAAAATCTAACATCCGTGTTTGATTTGGTTGAACCGAATTGATTAAGTAAATTAGTTTACAGTTTGGCCTTTGGTTTACTAGATACAAAATTGGGTCAACCCAATGAACCTGAATTACATATTTATAAATAATACTCGTATTTTTTTATGCTTTTGATAGGCCCAATGTAAAACATATAGTGTAAAAGTTTTGTACCTGCAGTAGTGGTATTAGCAAGATAATATGTTCATTTTGTCCAAATTTTAGATGTAATTCAACTTGATTATTTGCTTGGTATGGAAACTTATGGTGGGGTGAGGTGAGGTGAGAATAATTAACACTTTTAGATAGGTTAAGCGAGTGTATTATTTGGATTGTCGAGTTGATATCATACTTCTTGTCAACCATATTTTTTAATTGAAAACTAAACGGGTCGTTTTGGTCGTTATGTAACTTGGTCATGAAAGTGTACGTGTTTGATATGTAATGCAAGTATAAATGGGTTCCTTTTTGCCGTAAAAATACATGTTTTTGATGTTTGATAATAAACATGGTGGTTGATTTTACAATGAAGTGATGTTGAAATTTTTACTTTTTGCATCTTTTGTCCTTTCAGAGTGGGATTTGCTAATATATAACTGTACGTTGGACTTGAACCTTTTTTCTTTCAACGTACGCTAGATATATGTTACTTGTTATGATGTTAAATTATATTCGTCGGCATTGGTTTCATTTTCAAGATATCTGTCGAATCATTATCTATAATATAATTCCAACAACAGCGTACGAACCACAGTTTATTTTATGGTGAGTATGATCGATATGATGATGAGTTTATAATTTTCCCTTATCTTAAAAGTTGTCGGTAAACTAAAATAAAGGTTTACGAAGAGCATGACTCATAATCATATTTGGATAAGTTCTATATATTACTATTAATATTAATTTGTACTTTCACTTTTAGCAACTTAATAGATGGTTATATTCAATTTGGAGGCGGAGAGAGCTATCGAGAGAGATCAAGAATTCCGTTATTGCTTAGTTTCCTGGACCCAATCCAAGATAAAAAAAAAATTAGGATGTGAGCTTTATCAGCTTTGGGCCGGCATCGTGTTAGCTCGAGTTCCTATCAATTATTGGGTATGAATATTTTTCTAGCTTCAATCCTTTTCATGAGATCTTAAGGTTTCGGGCTTGACCCAAAAAACTGTAAATGATTCACCTGTAAAATAAAAAAATACAAAACTAAAGATATGGATTTGCATTAACCCGATGCCTTTCGCATCTAGTACACCATAGATCTTGAATCACAATCAGTATCTCCTACTCTCCTAGTATTTTACGCGTCTATATATCCATACGGATGAATTGAAGTGGACATAGTGAATGTAGTGGTGCCAGAATAAAATTTTAGAGAGCAAAATTAATAAAAAAATCTATAAAAGATAAATCTAACAAGGTAAAATGTTAAAAACTTATAAAAAATTTCTAAAAATTCATGAAAAATTTAAAAATACATGACAAAATATATATTTCGAGAGGGGCATTGGCCCCCCTTACCCCCATGTAGTCCCGCCCCTGTGTAACAGGATGATGAAGAGTATAAATATGTTTTAAGTTGAGCAACCAAGAAACTTAAGATCCCATAGCCAGATTATCTTTTTTCCTATTGCTACCCCACTCTTAGAATTTATAGGCGGACTCAAAAATGTTATCGGTGAAAATCTTCTTCTTTCCTATATAGTTATATCTGGCTTTGGATCACAAACCCAGCGGCCAGCTCTATCCATTTCATATTTCCCATTTTTGCTTCTTGTGATCACTTGCTAATTATATGGAGAGAAAGTGTTATATCTATATCTATACTCCATATTAAAGCAAACTACCCATCCCCACATTCAACTCTCTACCTTTGAATTATCTAATTTACCCTTCTAATTTACACTACCTTCATACACCTTATATCCTGAAGTTCCGAAATTACCCTTAAAAAAACCCCCCAAATCCTAAAACACACATAGTATACCAAGAATTACACACACATATTTGGTTTTCTCTGAGTCATACCCCCAAAAACCGCTGCCCTTCTTCATAGTCTATACAGTCACCGTCGCCAGAATTGAATCCGGTGTCATAGCCACCAACCATGTGAAAACCGCCGGAATCGAATCCTGAGTCATACCCCCAAAAACCGCTGCCCTTCTTCATAGTCTATACAGTCACCGTCGCCAGAATTGAATCTCATAGCCACCAATCACCGCCGCCGGGATCGGAACCGGTGTCATATCTACCACCCACTGCCGCCAGAATCGAATCCGGTGTCATACCCACCAACTACCGACGCCGGGATCTCATATTTCACCATACAACACAATCGAGTTTTTCTCAAATCGATGATGGACCTCACAAATCTGATCTCAACAATGAATTTGAAATAGTTTACGGCATTTGTTTTTATTTATTGTTTTCTCTTTGTGTAACACCCCAAGCTAGACTCGGAATATTACCGAAATTATATAGCACACAGTGGAATTATCGTAGAACATGAACTACATGAATAAATAGGATTCGGTGAACCCAAACCAACATTTAAAGTAAAGGAATGCAAAACAAACATAATCTCATTAACGAGTTCGAGCAACATACAATACAATCTAGAAGGTCCTAATCATAAACCCTAAGAGGGCAAACGGATCATGGATCCATGAAAGTCCCAGTCCAAGCCCTAGCAAGATCAATAATTAGCCATCAAGTCTCCAATTTCACACGAATACCTGAAAAGTGCACTAAACAAAGTCAACACTAAGTTGGTGAGTTCGTAGTGATGGACCAGAAGGAACCATCGTCAATAATCGCGATAAGTATAAAGAAAAGTAAGTAATGTCTTACAAGTGGACTTTATAAGTCACAATGTCAACCAAGATAGATAAACTTATAGTAAACCTCGTCACATAACAAGCCGATAATGTATCAACAATAATGAAAGGATGCGTGTCATAAATATGCATAAGTGATGTCAATATCAAAGAATATGCGAAACAATAAGGATGTATGAAGTAAACGTGCATGAGATATGGCCAAGCAATGTATGCGTGTATAACATGTGTGTCTCCCACGTCATCAATGTAACAATTAAAATAAGCTTGCGTGTGTACCACACAAAATAGAGTATGCTTGCGAGTGTACCGCACAAATAGAGTATGCTTGCGAGTAAACCGCACAAATCAAGAGTATGCTTGCGAGTAAACCGCACAAATCAAGAGTATGCTTGCGAGTAAACCGCACAAATCAAGAGTATGCTTGCGAGTAAACCGCACAAATCAAGAGTATGCTTGCGAGTAAACCGCACAAATCAAGTACCCGAAAGTACAAGGCTCCCTAATGGGATGATAGTGTGTATGCGTGTGTCCACCAACCGACTCCCATAGCTCGGTTTCCCCATATCCAACCACAAGTCATCATATCCAATATCCATCAACTCAACCAAACCCAATGCACATACACTTCATATGACTTTACATTTAAAGAATCATAGATGCTTATATATATGGTCACCCGCAGCCTTCCCACCACATCTACAACTCTTTAAAGGCATCATCGTCTTCCATGTATGTACAACTATCCTAATCACAATATATAATCATAAACGAATGCATAATATAACAAACAATCCAATCAAACCACCACTAAATCAATCAAACAATCAACACGTATGTGTGCACTTTCCAGCCCGAATCTCAATAGAGTAGGGAGCTACGGAACTCACCTGATGCGATCAAACAAGTATTACCACTTCCAAGATGAGTAAGTAAAGTCCATGATATTCCTAAGATTGTAATTGCTGACATTGGGTATACAGATAGGATGTTTAGATTGCAATATCATTGGACCCCTCCTAAGTGTTCTCATTGTAAGATTTTTGGACATAGTTTTGATGTTTGTACTAGTAGGCCCAAGACTATGGCCGAAATGGAGGCCAAGGGGGCTAATGCAGCACCATCCAGTCAGGTTAGCCCAACACTTGATAGCCAAGTTGGCCAACCAGGGGCCTCAATTTAAGATTGTTTTGAGTTACCTAAGAGAGAAGAAGAAGAAGGCCAAAAAAGGCCCAACCCACTTCAGCGATCTTACCTAAGCAAAAAGTTCAATATATCCCCGAAGGAGCATCAAAACGAGAAGGAGAAAGATATAACACCACCCACAGGTTTTTCACAACCTAATGATTCATCTTCACCAGCTAGATTCCCTAATTCAAGTGCTTCAGAGTCTTCAGCATCAACTAAGGCTCAATCTTCAGATTCGTTAGCTCCAGAGACACAAACTGGTTACTCTGCTTCCACTGATCATAACTCCATCCTCACACCTGCAGTGGAAGTTAGGAACCAGTTTCAGGGTTTAAATGATGTCGATGACTTAGTACTAGACGATCCAGTTTATGATCCAGACCCTGTTGATACACCTGATAACACATGTGTCACTGATCCAGATGAATCCATTAAAGGTGTTGCTAATATTCCGGCGGGACAATTCATTGAGGCAAATACAGACATTTGGTACTATAAAGACCCGTACGGGAAATCTCATGGCCCGTTCTCTCTTATACAAGTACACAAGTGGATCGATTCCTTCCCTATCGATCTTAAGATTTGGAGAGCATCTGGCACCGAAAAAGAAAGTATTCTTCTACTTGGTGCTTTAAAGAGGAGCGGTTTGGATATTCACAAATCTTACGAGGGAGTGAATAATTTGAATGACGGTTAGATCCCTTTACATTGGTGGCTTTATGCAGCGGGTGTTTGGTTAACACATGGGAGGTCATTCCTTTCTTATTTCGTTGGGATCTCATTTTCACTTTTAGTAGCTCTCATTGGTTTACGTGTGTGTCTCTCGTATAGTCTGTTCTTGTTGTTTATTCTGGATCGAGGATTGCATGTTTCCTGTACCCTCTAGCTTCTTGCTTCCTTTTAATAAAATTATAATGTCGTTCCAAAAAAAAAGTAAAGTCCAAAGTGTTACAACGATCACAACCTATTTCACAAGTATCAAGATATCACAAGCTATTTGAATGGTAAGGTCTAGCTAGTTATACAATGCCACAATCCCCAAAAGTATATTAGAAGTGATTTCGGAACGTTTGGGTAACGAACGAAGAGTTTTGGTTAAACACGTTTCAATGACTTCGCACCTAAATTTGACATGAAAATCAAAGTGTTCAAATTTGTGTTTTAATAACTTATTTGACATTTGTTTGATGATATAAGACTAGTATATAACTATCGGACCTTGAAGACGTCGACCGATGACCAAACGAAAAAGTACACGAAAAAGACAGAGAAAGCGCGGGCGATGCTGAAAACATCTTCCGCCCTTCCTTCAGAACGTCCGCCCCCAGATTTCAGCATCCGCCCCTGCAGATTCGAACCTAGACTCATTTTTGCTTAAAATCGAACATGTTAGACATGAAATCAAAGCTTCCCATCTCACCACAACTTGGTACATGTATAACCAAAGGTAGAAAACATCTTGTTTCACAAACCCACTTCCGAAAATCAAAACCCCTCTTTCAAAACCTAATTGACCCAAAACCATTTTTGAACCCAAATGGACCAAGAATTCACATGATTGACTATGAAACATGATTATTAACATAAAATGATGAATTTGAGTTGAGTTTGACTTACCAAATCTTCTTCCAAGTGTCAAACCCGTTTTTGACCCGAAAGTGGTGTTTTCTTACACTTTGAAACCCAAATTTTTGATATGATGATAAGGAGATGATGATGGTTATTATTCTAGTTTTAATCTTGCTTAAATTTCATTAAATGTGATAGAAATCTAGAGAGAGAGAGAGAGAGGTATGTGTATGTGTGTGTTCTTGGAGATTTTAGAGGGAGAAAGAGATGGAGAAATGGGTGAGTGGATGAGGGAGGGTGGAAGAGTGTGGAGGGATAAGGTTGGGTAGGATCCATGGGTCATAGGTTGTGGGTTTGACGCACGGGTTGACCCGTCTACATAATTAATTAAATTCACGTTTTGTCTAGCATCGAGTCATTAAATAAGTCGGCCATTCGACCCGACAAGTCCTCCACCAGTTATTTAGTCCCAAAATAAATGAAACTACATTAATAATTTAATTCGTTAGTCAAACTACGTATAAAGTCAAATGGTCAAAATTTACGGATGTTACATCATTCCCCCGTTAAAAGAATTTCGTCCCGAAATTCAACAAAACCCTAATTACTAACTAAATGCGGGTTCCTAGGTCTCACATGGTCCTTTCGCTCTCAAGTGAACTCATTTTCTGCGTCTAGCATGTCGTCTAATCTTTGAAATTCGTGTAGCGTTTGTTTTTAAATTTCTTGACCTCACTATCTAAGGTTCTACCGGTTCTCCAACAATGTTAGGTTTTTGTCTACTTGGTTCTTGTTCATCGGCACGTGAAGAGTGGGGTCCGCTAAACACTTATGTAGGTTACAATTATGAAATACCCTAAGCTCTTTAGGAAATTCCAATGGTCTATGCTTCACCTCGGCGTACCTCTTTTGTCGTTCTTTAATTTGAGAAATTTCCTTTGTCATTGAATTAACTATTTCCGACTCAAGATAGGGAAGAACACACTTCCTTTAATAAGTGCCATAACGGGTGCCACTTGATTACTCGCGTGATACCTATTGTTGTAGGAAAGTCAACTCAATGGTAAGTGATCCCTCAAACTACCACCAGAGTCGTTAGTACACGTTCTTATCATGTCCTCTAGCATTTGTAGCGTTCTTTCCCTTGCCCATCCGTTTGGGGATGAAGTGTCGTACTCATTTCGAGTTGAGTACCCATTGCTTGTTGAAAGGCTCTTCAAAATTTTGAGTTATCCCGGCATCTCTATCGAAGATGATAGAAACCGGAACTCCATGCTTAGACACTACCTCTTTAAAGTATAACAAAACCATGGCAGGGGCGGAGGTGTGTAGGGGGTAGGGTTGGCCATTGCCCACCCCATCACACATAGAGAAGGAGTGTACAGTAGCTAACGTTTTGTTATATGAAGAATCTGTTAATGTGTTTGAAGATTTGGCCAACCCATCTTCATTCTTGTTTCCTGTTTTGTGTGACTAGAAAGATTCTTTCCCTAGTGTTGTTTGTTTGACCATAGTATAGGAGTATATTAAATTCCTTTTTTTTCTGGTGGTAATGGTGAATAGCTTTAATGGAAGAATTGTTATAGGTTGAAGATGACCCATCTGGCCATCTGTTTGTTCATTTCTTTTTTTATTATTTATAAAAATTATTTTACATTTTAAACCTTAATGTTTCCATATATTTACAAAACATGAAACTAGTTACGTTATTACTTTACAAATGTGTACATGTCTTTTTAATATTTGATATCTTGTTTATAGGAGTTTCAATTAAAGTTATATTTTTGTTAATAAATTTAAGAGTTTAACATTTATTAAAATTATATTATTATATTCATCATCAAAGTTTTTAGCTTCTTAATTTTTCTTTTTGGAAAATTTGCAATTTTATATTGCACCAACAAAGTTTTCTGTTTTAAGATTTAGGATGTATTGTTTAATCTTGTGTTTTTAATTGGTCTGATAGTAATCGTTGACATGTTAAATTTCATGACTCGCATTTAAGTCTATATCCGGTTGTTATTCAAGGCCAACGGTCGGTATTACGTTAGTTTATGTTTAGTATTTATATATATATATATATATAACCGTTGATAAATGTACAAAACTTGTGTGTTTAACAATATATCATTAAAATGAAAAAAAATTCTATGAGTTAATAATTGTAATACTATTGGATATCAACCGGGTTGATAAACTACTTTATATAAGAACCAAATATTGGCTCCTCTCAAGCCTCTACTTGACCTTTAGTAACTATTTACCGTCATTAATTCTGGCACACCCTAACATGTATTCCTGGCTCCGCCACTGAACCATGGTGTCAAACTGATCGGTTTCATGGATGGCCAAAAGGTAGGCCGACTTCGCTAACCGATCTACCATCACCCAATTCGTATCACGACCTTTTCATGCCTTCGGTAACTTCGTGTTGAAGTTCATTTCGATTCGTTCCCGTTTCCATTCTCGCTCCACCTGTTGCATTTTCAATCCGGGTGGTACCTCATGATCGGCCTTAACTTGTAAGCAAGTGAGGCCCTCGCTCACACATTTAGCCAAACCATGCTTCATGCCCGACTACTTGCAAAATCTTTTTAAACAGAAATACGTCTTATCCGACCCGGGATGGACCGAATAAGCTGAATTGTGGCCTTCATCCACAAGGGATGTTCTTAGATTACCCAGAA
Organism: Erigeron breviscapus; assembly: GCA_034093135.1. Taxonomy (NCBI): domain Eukaryota; kingdom Viridiplantae; phylum Streptophyta; class Magnoliopsida; order Asterales; family Asteraceae; genus Erigeron; species Erigeron breviscapus. The sequence continues at coordinate 251,212,294 of CM067167.1, forward strand.
CGGGGACCCAGAGCCTCTCAACTACATATGATCCATTTTCTTCTTTACTATCAAATTGTTGTCCCACGTCGTCCAATTCTTCACTACCAAAATTCCTCCGGTGGGGTAGTTTGTATTTGAGTTTCAATTGATCCCGTCACAAATGTCTTGCCCTACCGTGAGGCTCATTACTCTTGCTCGCCTCGACTTGACCCTCTCTTTCCTTCCCAATGCATCGGTCACAACCTTGGTTTTGCCATGATGGTAACGGATCTCACAATCGTAGTAACTAAAGAGGTCAAATCATCGCCTTTTGTCTCATGTTCGACTCGTTTCGGTTAAAGATGTGTTGGAGGCTTTTTGCGATGGGTATAAATTACACAATATTTCCTTGAGAATTTGGGAGGCTCATTTTTGTCTTTTGCCCCATTCAATTCTTCTCTCTTTTGAGTCAAGAGAGTGAACGGTTGTGCATCTCTAAAGGAACTTTCAATTAATCTTTTATAACAACCAGCCGATCCAAGAATTTGACGAATCTCGGATGGCGTCTCGGGTCGTCTCCAATTCTTGACCACCTCTATCTTACTTGAACCCACATGAATATCATCATTGCTTACCACGTGACCAAGAAAGTGGACCTCCTTTTACTACAATTTTGTACTTGGTGAATTTCGCATACAACGTTTCCTTTCTAACTAATTCGAGCACTTTGCGCACGTGCTTAATATGTTCTTCCTTCATTTTTGAGTGAATAAGGTTGTCATCAATAAAATCAAGGACAACTTGTCCAATTATGGTCGACACACCTGGTTCATCAAATCCATGAACACCGCCGGTGCATTAATCAACCCGAAAGGCGAAATGGTGGATTCACAATGTCCCTACCTAGTATGGAACGCCGTTCTTGGACTGTCATCCTCATGTACTCGGAGTTGATGATAACTCGAGTGAAGATTGATTTTTGGAGAAATACTTGGTTCCCTGGAATTGATCAAACAAGTCATCTATTCGGAGGAGTGAATACCGGTTCTTTACCGTAAGCTCATTCAACTCCCGGTAATGTATACACATTCTAAACGACCCGTCTCTCTTTTGTACCATAAGATAGGAGTTTCCCACGACGGTTAGTTACGAAGAATAGGACCCTTTTTTCTTGGAGCAAATTGAGTTATGTTTCCAATTCTTGCTTTTCGGTTATGATAAGCCTATAAGGAGCTTTAGCTACCGGTGCGGCGTTTAGGAATTAAGTCAATACAAAAGTCTAGTCGTCGAGATGGAAGTAATCCCAGTAAGTTATCCGGAAAGATATCGGGAAAATCACTAATAGTAGTAACGGTCTTAAATTTTTACCTGTCAACGGTAGCACTAAGGACTTAGAGTTGGTAAAAATCGGGATTTCACCTTGGACCCTAAGAATCTTACCGTTAAACAAAGACATTTTTAACAACTCTCTCTCTACAACTCATTAACCGCTTTTACCGTCGTCATTTAATCCATACTTACAATAATATCAAGTTCTCAATGTCAAAGGTCATGAGGTTAATAAAGAATTTTGATATCGTTTAAGTCAAACTATCACTACCAAGCAATTCGACTAGACCTATTTAACACATCGGAAATCATTTAAAGATTGAGATTCAAATCTAGACATACAGATAATTGTAAATCAAAGAAATCAAGCAAAAGGAAGTGAGGCCACAATCGGTCCTAAAATCAGATAGCATCGCGTCGTAGTGGTCGGGAAGAAGGAATGTACCTGTCACTGCTTCTGGATCGTTGCGGGCTTCATTAGCATTTTCCAACAAGGCTCGTCCTCGGGGTTGCACTTGACGGCTTTGTTTGTCATGGTTTTGGGTAGGAATGGCAACTTGAAGTTGGTCATGAGGAACCGTCACTTGGATTTGTGGTTCAACCCATCTAGGACAAGCGTTTCTATAGTGGTCGGGGCTACCACACACAAAACAAGTACCCCGTTGGCTCCGTGGGTGGTCGGCTTGAGGGTGAACGGCTTGAAGAGGAACCGCATTCAAGGGAGCCACCCTCGGTTTCCTACACATCCCAGTCAAATGTCCAATCTTATTGCAATTGAAGCATGTCCCACAAGGAGATGTAGGAGCATGATGTCGGGAACACCTTCCGCACCTCGGTAGAGAGCCCAAATACTCTCGTCTCCCTGACTTAAATGCCGCAGATGCTTTTCCCTTACTAGCATACATAGAGTCAAACCTACCAACTTTCTTCGTCCCACTAGACTCCCCGTTATCCTTTATCTTGGTTGACGACCCACTTAACACACCACTATCATCCACATTTACTCGAGCTTCACGTGCTTCACTGCTTCCTTGAAGGCTTGACGTGACTTGGGCAACAATAGTAGGTATGGCATTTGCGACCGCTTGGGCGATCACGGTTTCCAAATCCGTCTCATCGCTATGGTTAGTCATACTCCTTATTGATCCCGCCATTTTCTATAAATCAAGGAACATGTTGACCCGAAAGTTAGCCTCAAAATGCTCACATGTTAGTCACACAAGTAGTTAATGCTCTCGTGTCGACATAATATACAAAATTCATATCATTATGCTAAGGCAAGAGTACTAATGTTCTAAGGGGATCGTTATCTATCATGCCATCATATTAAGTTTACAACAATTGTCTATCATTTCTCATGCTAAATTCATAATAGTTGTCCATTATCATAACCAATACTCATGTTCAACACATCACACAAACAAGCAACTAAACAAGCGGTTTAAAGTATAATCCGAATCCGATATGCCCTCTAGTTATTGACCGGGTATGTATACAAGGTGTACCAGCGGCTAACCCTCCACCCAACCAACTCCCATTAAGCATATCGGTTCCTTATTATACTCTAAGCCAAACATGTGCAATCCGTGATGTCATTAACTTGCTATAATACCGGGTGACCATAAAATAGTTGATCAGGCTATTTTAGGGTTGCCACAATGTTATACCATGTTAATGACATAACTTAATTTTGCCCTACATCATCAAACTATCACCAATCAACAACAACAATCTAAGTCAACCACAATCAAGTTCAAATCAATGCACACGTTAACCACATTGTACTCATCACACGTTCATCACATTGTACTCAAGTCATCACATAAATGGTCTTGTCTACGAACTCACAATGTACACTTTTCAAGGTTCATATAATTTCACGTTGCACACAAAATTCCTAACCATGCATGCTATATGAAGAGTTTTTACTTAAGCCGTAGTCTAGGTCAAACCACCTAATTCTCTACGACCACACATGGGCCACCATTGTGTAACACCCCAAGCTAGGCTCGGAATATTACCGAAATTATATAGCACACAGTGAAATTATCGTAGAACATGAACTACATGAATAAATAGGATTCGGTGAACCTAAACCAACATTTAAAGTAAAGGAATGCAAAACAAACATAATGTCATTAACGAGTTTGAGCAACATACAATACAATCTAGAAGGTCCTAATCATAAACCCTAAGAGGGCAAACGGATCACGGATCCATGAAAGTCCCAGTCCAAGCCCTAGCAAGATCAACAATTAGCCATCAAGTCTCCAATTTCACACGAATACCTGAAAAGTGCACTAAACAAAGTCAACACTAAGTTGGTGAGTTCGTAGTGATGGACCAGAAGGAACCATCGTCAATAATCGCGATAAGTATAAAGAAAAGTAAGTAATGTCTTACAAGTGGACTTTATAAGTCACAATGTCAACCAAGATAGATAAACTTATAGTAAACCTCGTCACATAACAAGCCGATAATGTATCAACAATAATGAAAGGATGCGTGTCATAAATATGCATAAGTGATGTCAATATCAAAGAATATGCGAAACAATAAGGATGTATGAAGTAAACGTGCATGAGATATGGCCAAGCAATGTATGCGTGTATAACATGTGTGTCTCCCACGTCATCAATGTAACAATTAAAATAAGCTTGCGTGTGTACCACACAAAATAGAGTATGCTTGCGAGTGTACCGCACAAATCAAGAGTATGCTTGCGAGTAAACCGCACAAATCAAGAGTATGCTTGCGAGTAAACCGCACAAATCAAGAGTATGCTTGCGAGTAAACCGCACAAATCAAGTACCCGAAAGTACAAGGCTCCCTAACGGGATTATAGTGTGTATGCGTGTGTCCACCAACCGACTCCCATAGCTCGGTTTCCCCAAATCCAACCACAAGTCATCATATCCAATATCCATCAACTCAACCAAACCCAATGCACATACACTTCATACGACTTTACATTTAAAGAATCATAGATGCTTATATATAGGGTCACCCGCAGCCTTCCCACCACATCTACAACTCTTTAAAGGCATCATCGTCTTCCATGTATGTACAACTATCCTAATCACAATATATAATCATAAACGAATGCATAATATAACAAACAATCCAATCAAACCACCACTAAATCAATCAAACAATCAACACGTATGTGTGCACTTTCCAGCCCGAATCTCAATAGAGTAGGGAGCTACGGAACTCACCTGATGCGATCAAACAAGTATTACCACTTCCAAGACGAGTAAGTAAAGTCCAAAGTGTTACAACGATCACAACCTATTTCACAAGTATCAAGATATCACAAGCTGTTTGAATGGTAAGGTCTAGCTAGTTATACAATGCCACAATCCCCAAAAGTATATTAGAAGTGATTTCGGAACGTTTGGGTAATGAACGAAGAGTTTTGGTTAAACACGTTTCAATGACTTCGCACCTAAATTTGACATGAAAATCAAAGTGTTCAAATTTGTGTTTTAACAACTTATTTGACATTTGTTTGATGATATAAGACTAGTATATAAGTATCGGACCTTGAAGACGTCGACCGATGACCAAACGAAAAAGTACATGAAAAAGACAGAGAAAGCGCGGACGATGCTGAAAACATCTTCCGCCCTTCCTTCAGAACGTCCGCCCCCAGATTTCAGCATCCGCCCCTGCAGATTCGAACCTAGACTCATTTTTGCTTAAAATCGAACATGTTAGACATGAAATCAAAGCTTCCCATCTCACCACAACTTGGTACATGTATAACCAAAGGTAGAAAACATCTTGTTTCACAAACCCACTTCCGAAAATCAAAACCCCTCTTTCAAAACCTAATTGAAACCCTAATTGACCCAAAACCATTTTTGAACCCAAATGGACCAAGAATTCACATGATTGACTATGAAACATGATTATTAACATAAAATGATGAATTTGAGTTGAGTTTGACTTACCAAATCTTCTTCCAAGTGTCAAACCCGTTTTTGACCCGAAAGTGGTGTTTTCTTACACTTTGAAACCCAATTTTTTGATATGATGATAAGGAGATGATGATGGTTATTATTCTAGTTTTAATCTTGCTTAAATTTCATTAAATGTGATAGAAATCTAGAGAGAGAAAGAGAGGTATGTGTATGTGTGTGTTCTTGGAGATTTTAGAGGGAGAAAGAGATGGAGAAATGGGTGAGTGGATGAGGGAGGGTGGAAGAGTGTGGAGGGATAAGGTTGGGTAGGATCCATGGGTCATATGTTGTGGGTTTGACCCACGGGTTGACCCGTCTACATAATTAATTAAATTCGCGTTTTGTCTAGCATCGAGTCATTAAATAAGTCGGCCATTCGATCCGACAAGTCCTCCACCAGTTATTTAGTCCCAAAATAAATGAAACTACATTAATAATTTAATTCGTTAGTCAAACTACGTATAAAGTCAAATGGTCAAAATTTGCGGATGTTACACTTTGTCCACATCAAATCTGTTTATAGCATTTTAAATCTGTTTTTTCTTTAAATGCAGGGGTATTCTGTTGTTGCAAGACCGATCAAACCAGGGAACAAAGGTGTGTAGATATCTATATGTTCTGTTGTTTGCTTGAATCTCCCAAAAGTTGTACTGATATTTCTTTTGATTGCTGTTAGTTTTTTTTGTGATGATGATGTTAATTGTTGATATGTGAAGGAGATGCATCATGTCTTCATGATTTTATGAATTCCAACCACCGCCACCGGATTCTTCATGACCACCAACCACCGCCGATTCACGATTGTATATATGTACCAAATATGATAATTATATGATTAAATCGTTATCATGATTTATTTATTTTTGATAATAGGATATTGATTTATTTGTTATGTAGTTATGTTTCAGATCGATTAATAATGCCACCATCATGGCAATGCCACAACCATTATTCATTCATTAGGTTTTATCTTCTATAAACCAAAGATATAAATTTGTGTTATTTTTAAATCTATTTTTAAATCCGATTGTTACTATTGATTGTATTTGCAGATCAATATGGAATTATTCTAATACTTTTGTTCAGATTGAGTTGAGGTAAATTTTCAATTTTTTTATGTTTCTATTTGTATTTCCTGTATATCTTTTTTTTTATATATAAGTTTTAGGGGTTTTCCCTTTTGAATACAAAATGCCTTTAAATTTTTCTGGGTTTTTCAAACATATTTTTTTATATATTAATGTCGGCAGTTACTTTTAATTATGTCAAAATGAACGTTAATAAAGACGCTTCACATACCTCTATCACGTTATAAACAAAGCCATGTTCATGATATGGAGCGGTTACATCGTATATATGCCTACTAGTACTAATACCCGTACGATGTACGGATTGATGTATATATATATATTTATTTATTTATTTATTAGAAGACTAATTTTATTAGATATGTAAATATAATTTAAACATAAACCATAAAGTTTTGAATGCATTCAAAATTTTTCTTCCAAAAGCTAATTGATAATACACTTCTCCTTTATTATACAGGTAATATAAGATGAGGTTAGCAAAGAGCAAGTTACATAGTTTAATAGAATATTGTTACATTTTCGAACATATTCTTTACTAATCATGTATAATATAAATCTTTTTAAACGTAACACTCAATTTAGTTGAAAAAAATTAACAAAGTAAATTAAAATGAAATACGAAAGATCTGATGTTAATTGAAAGGACATAAAATTTGCGTAGGAAATTTTTTGTAAATTGAAGTAAGTATCTAATACGAATATTATTATTAATTTAATTAAAAATCACTAAAGAGTTATAAACATTGTCAAACACTTTTTTGTCAACAAATAATTTAGGAAACATCTTTTACATTAACAAAAATAAGTCCGCTTTTAAAAAAAATCTAATAATAAGAAGATATATTCCAAAACTAAGTCAAACATGCCACGTGTCATTAAAATCTTGTGCCACATGTCGTTTTAAGAGATATACAATCCTGTTTTAGTTTATTGGTAGATGATATGAGAGGCATGTATATGTATTCTTCCTATGTACATAACTAAAGTGAGAATAGCTATTGGGTTCTGCTTTTCATTTCTGTCACACTTGATTGTGGATTGATGTAAGTAATTATTTATTTTACTTTTCAAGTTAAGTGCCTTTTATCTTTTTGTCTTGGTAAATGCCTTCAAAGTTCTTTTTTGATTTGTTTTAATGTTTGGTTTGTTGGTTGTTATATAATTGACCGTGATGAAGTAAACGACATGAACAACTGCAGTGCTTAAAGTTCCTTATAGTGGAGCAAAGGGTAGAATCAGGTGCACACCTAAGGATTTGAGTTTGTGGGAGCAAGAACGTCTTACTCGGATTTTTAAGTTAAAGATACATGACATTATTGGAGTACGTCAACACCACCTATGAGCACTAATGCTCAGGTTTGTACCGTTGATCATAGAAAAGAAAGTAACAATTTCAATATGCAAAATATAGAATAATTCCGTTTGCATGATTCGACAACCGTTCTATAGGATTCATGTCATACATGAATAACCAAGGTAGATGTATCTTATTATAGAACATAATTTATCAAACTTTCCAACTGTTTGGGATTTTTTCAGAATATGGCTTTTGGATTTTGGATGAGTGCTCAAAATTTCATGGTTACTCTCCCGTTGTTGTCACTTGAAAGCCAATAGTGAGTATATTTCTAATATATGTAAAAAGCATGAAATTACTTTTTATGAGATTGAGATAATTTATTGCGTCTGCTTAACTACTATGCGCTTGGAGGATTGCTCAGAAGAAAGGCCTCATTATATTAAGCAATGCAAAGCAATTAACCCATATGAAGAATTTTTGCAACATATCACTTTTTATCCTGTGAAACACTTACTTTTGTGTGATTATAATTGTCTGCTATAATTACTGAAGAAATACATTATCTACATTTGCTTTAGTAATATTTTTGTCGTCTTGCGTGTGTATTCTACTATATACAACCCATTAGTTTGTTTGTACATTAATGCACCAACACGGAATTGCAACACTTAACCACCAATATTTTTAAGGGTCGGTTGCAACGCACGGCTACCCTTCTAATCAAACAAAAAACATAAAGTGTGTGTGTTTAAACAGTTAAATACATACAATAAATGCATTTTAAGTTGGATACTACTCGTAACTTGTAATAGACTTTCAGGTGTATTAATTATTTAATGCATTATATTCCAAATGTTTTATGTAGGATTATTTTTTAGAAAATGTTAAATAAAGCCCAAGTTTTACTTAACATACGTGTATAAAAAAATTTGTATTTTTTCATATCAAAAATGCATCCCTGAATTTTATAATAAGTGTACTATTTAATATACCTTAATGAAAACCATTAGAGCTTCGTTTAGCAAAACACTTATTTTTTTATTGTTTTTTTAAAGACTGTGATATTTTCTTTTTAACGACAAATCTTCATTGAACTCCAACAAAACCCCAATAACCTTGGTTTCTAGCTATCCAAAAGATCAATACTACCCAATGGACTAACTCTACATTGGCTTTAAAAGACATAAATGTATTATTAAAAAAAGGCTAGTTGATTCAAAATGCATCAAACTGTTACAGTTTCACTCATTTTTTATTGTATGCATCTATCTTTTAAATTTCCTAGTGCATGCATATAATAACTTTTAAAGGGAAAGAAGTCCAAAATTTATATCGTGCAGCCTGTTAACATGTTTGTTAGAATTGATGATCCGAGTTTGATATATTACATATTCACTTTCAAAACATAATGGCAAAAAGGGTTGTGATTATTAGACACTAGTACTTGATAATTCTGTCAATTAGTAGCCATCTGGTTATGCATTAAATAATTGATATTTACTAAAGAAAAAAATCATTAAGGTTAATTTAATCATTTTATGTCATTTTTGGTCACTTAACGCATACAATAATATGAAATTGAAGGATCAACACATACAATAAAAGATTTGAAAGATTGATAGAATACAAAGTAAAGTTTTGAGCATTTTCAATTAATAAACCATTAAAAAGCTCCTACCAATTACCAAATCGCTAGTAAGTCATTAGAGTACATATGTATCAATACAAAGCTATCATTTAAGGCATTAGAAGAAATAATAAACAAACATGATACATTCGAAAGAAAACTTAATAACCTAGTACATATTTATTGAGCAATAAGGAATGGGGACATACAGCATCAATGCTGACTAGGTAGTTGTACATGTGGTCCTATGAGTATGACCTATATGTATCTTTTATTTATAACGAAAAATTAATCTATTTCATAATTTTAAATTATGCCGAATGCTTATAACTCGAGGTGCATAAAATAACCGGTTGCTAAAGTGTGTAAATCACATGGACCAATCTTGCAATTAACTCTTGATAATACATATCATCATTTATATTTATCTATATTACTGATTTAACCATTTATTAACCAACTAAAAAACTTAATTATTAACTGCTAAAGTTGTAGAACATGGACAAAAAAAAATTAATATTACTAATAATAATTGTAAAAAAAGTATTATTAATTTAGATTTTTTTTAATCCATCACTAAATTATACTTTTTAGTTTTTTATTAAAGAATAAATTTTACTAAATACTTAATTAGTTATTAACACTTTTTTGCTTTTCATAATTATTAATAATTAAATTACTAAAAATATATTTCCACGTACTATAAAATACAAAGTATATTACTCGATATATCTAAAATATATTAAAAAATCTGTTAGCATTTATATTAAAATAAACTTTCACGTATATTTATTAATTAATATTTATAAATCAACCAACTGCATAAATGTTTAATAGTTACATAGAGAACTAAAATACCATATATGACATTTATATTATTTAAACAAGTTTGTTTTTTAATAAATATCTAATTCTTAACGTAGAATATCTTAGTTCTTAACCTTAAATAATAATAAAAGTTATATATCAATTAGTTTTCAAAAGAAAAATTAAAATTTTATATTGTAATCTTTTATTTATTTAAAAAATTTCTCAATGTGTTAATTGCAAGATTGGTCCCTGTGGTTTTTCCATTTTAGCAATGGGGGTCCCTTTTTCAAGTTCATTAGGAATGGGGGTCCCTTATGTGTTGTATGAAAAGACAATATTGTCGCTGCACGTGTTGGCCACGTGAAGACTTGACGGCATCCGCCAAAGGTTCCGTTAAAAAGGGACCAATCTTGCAAAAAAATTCTCAAAATAGGGACCCCATTGCAACGATACTCAAAAAGGGACCCCCATTGCTAAAGTGTATAAACCACATGGACCAATCTTGCAATTAACTCTTTTATTTATTACATATCCTAAATTCTTGTCTGTTTTCTTCTACTTCAGTTAATAAAAACCGAAATAGGTTAGCCGGTTTTATTAACCTAAACCGGTTACATCGGTTAAGGTTTTTAAGTGTAAAAACCGGTTATTAACAGGTACCGGTTAACCTTAACCGGTTTTTTTTTTTACAAAAATAACCGGTTTCGGTTACTAAAAAAAATAACCGAAACCGGTTAACCTATATTTGCATCTCTACTTACAACTGAAATCAAGACTTACAAAAATAACTCAAATTGCCTCTCCATGTTACCCTTACAAATATAGGGAATAAGTCTCAAACCCAGAAATGATTCCCAGACAACCTGGCTTCTGGAAACAAAATGTAGATGTTCAATTTTCATCCTATGCAAAGGTCAGAGGTTTATTTACTATTTAAGTAGAACATAAAAATAGCTTCTTTACCTAGATAGAGGTAATGTTTGTCTACATTTTAACCTCCCTATACATGATATACCATAGAGGTATTGGGACCCAAAATTTATAAAATGTGGCCGTGGGTAATTCATTTCCTTTCTTTTTGTTTCAAACCCAGGTGGATAAACCCAAGATAGAAAGAGGAAGGAATTCGCAAACATCACTCAACCATCCCAACCAACTCCTTATGCATGTGGTCCTATATATATGTAAAACACGTACGATCGAATAAGAAAGGAAAACAGCTCTTATTTACTTTCTTTTAACAAAGACAATGAAATCTTCAGTAGGGCATGAGAAAAATAAAGTCTCATCGTACATATTAAATAACTTCCATTCATTTCTCCAATTTTAATGTCATTGATTAGTTAGCCCATATACTTTGAAAAAAGTACAAAACTGTTCATCGTGTTCATTATTATATATATGTGCCTACTGCAAAAGTAGATTAGTACCATTGCGCATTTGCCTTATATATATATAAGTGAGTCGCTATAGATATAGCAGCTTTTGCCTTTAGATGTAGAAATATATATAGTGTGGGGGTCCTAATTAGAGTGGTCTTATTTGTATTTATAGAAAAAACTATGTAGAAATTAATCGTCATTCATGAATCTGCAGGTTGGTGTCTGAAAATTATAAGCATCTATTTTTCCATTATTGTAAAAAGATGGCGAAGTAGTTTAATAATTAATAATTCGCGAGAGTGATGAGCCTGCAATAACCACATGTTTCTCTTTATACATCAGCTGATTTGGTAGAAAGTTTACATCAGATTTTTGTATTCATTCGCGATGGACTACGTGGGCGTTTGACATTGGTTTAAATTTAATCACATTTCGGTTGTTTGATTCTTGGTGAATGCTGATTTTTAGAATATGTACCGGTGAAATTACCCCCGCAAAAAAACTAGAAATTGCCATTAAACAGGGAATTTTTGACTTGAAATTGCCATAATGAGAAAATCACCTAAAAAAAACATGAAATCCTTACCTTTATAGTATAAGGTAGTAATACTTTTTGAGAAAAAATACTTAAAAGAACAAACCAAAGATAAACATCATTAATTTTCAAGATGTTTTGTTCTTAAAGAGTAAATTAAAATACTAATTATTTACTCGAATTTATATCTTTTGAAATAATTAGCACCTGGTTAAACATCGACTTTGTAAAATTGTAGGTGAACAAATAGAGAATACTAGTTCTAATTGTTAGAATTTGACACTTAAAATTGATAACTTTCAATGCTGGTTCCGCCATCGGTGCATGTAGTCCAAGCTGTGAAACTGTAAGACCAAGATAAAAACAATTAAGAGTCAGATCAATGCACCAAAATAATTTCAAAATCTCTAGTAAAACTAGCTCATTAATTAGATGTGTAACACCCCAAGCCGGAGCTCGAAATGTCACGGAAATCATACAGCACCCGGTGGAATTACAATAGAACAAACTAAATGCAATTAATGATTCGGTGAATCCAAAACATAGCAAAACAAGTAACAAAATACAACAGGAGCAAATAGCCATCAACGTTAACATAATACATCCAAAGATGGCAAACGATCCTAAGTATAATGCAAAAGGAGGGTCAATGAATCCTTGATCCATGAGGTCCAAGTCCGGGTTAGACAGCAAGCAAGCAACTAAACACCACGTCCGGGGAGAACCTGATTACCTGAAAAGTGTACTAAGCATAGTCAACACAAGGTTGGTGAGTTCGTAGTAATGGTTCGTAACGAACCAACAATAATAACCACAATATACAAGTAAAGGCTAGGCATGACTTACAGCGAGCCTCTAAGCAACACAATATCGTCCAACAACAGGATTTCACAAGACAATAAAGTAAAGAACAAGAATAAGTTCAAGTGTAAATGTCTAAGCAAGTCTAGTCATATGTCTCATTGATTAAACGATGAATACATGGTCGAGATTACAACTTGTCTTACAAGATTACAAATGAACTATGTAATTGCTAAGTCTAAGAAAGAAGGAAAACTTAAACAATTACAAATAAAGTGATACACACTTTTTGGTTAACAAGAACAAGTATAATGATGCGGCTGTGTTTCCTTTTATAGGGGATGAATTAGGGCAACACAGCCTTACAATGATAGTGATGTGATGGTGGTTGTCGACATTCCATTGGCTCTAAGTACTTGATCCAGGAGCCTTTGTCTTCTATACCAAAACGGGTATGAAAGAGGGAAACCCTTGTTTTGGTCCCAACTGTACCTTTGCCATATAAGGCAACATTCAGTTGGCTGAACCACCATGTGACTTCTTGTCTTCTTGTTGGTTTGAAATCTTCCCGCCTTGACATACAACTTGGGAAATTAAACCGCCCGCTGACAAGAGTCATTGACTCGCTGATGACTCGCTGACGACCCACGTCAGCGACCAAGTCTGGTCAGCGAATCCTTGACTCAACAATCTCCCCCTATTCGCTGAGAAGACTTGCTGAGTAGATTATATTTGTAAAAAATAGAAGATATGAAGGAAAGATGTCTTTTTATATCAACATTTAAAATTTACAAGTTGATTCAATCAACATTTACATTAGACATCTACAAATTTTCAGCTTCAAACTCCCAAGCGTGTTCTTGCTTGGCAGTTTGAACTGCTGGGTCATTGAATCGATGAGGTTTAGCCAGCTCCTCATCCACCTTGCTGATGAACCATCTATTGTTAGAGGTTTCAGCACATCTTCTTCTAATATTAATGAGAAACCCAGTTGAAGCTCTCTCAATTTCGTCCAGGCGGAAGAACAATTGAGTGTTCTGGAAGTTTGTGAAGAAGATGCCAGCAGGTGTCTCAAGTACTCTCCCTTCTTCAAAAACACTTCTGGGAGGTAGTCTGGTGTTCAAAGATGCATCACCAGAGACAGGTGGAAGATCGAGTCTAAGAGTTCGCTGCTCTTCCTTCCTTTTTCTTTGAGCCCTTTGACCTGCTGAGGAGATAGCAGCAGGAGTACCAAATATTTGCCTCAGCATAGGCAAATCTGCTTTAAACTTGGTCTCATACTCCAGTGCTTTCTCGAAATAGTCCTTCAGCATGTTCTGGAGTTTGTGAAGAAGATGCCAGCAGGTGTCTCAAGTACTCTCCCTTCTTCAAAAACACTTCTGGGAGGTAGTCTGGTGTTCAAAGATGCATCACCAGAGACAGGTGGAAGATCGAGTCTAAGAGTTCGCTGCTCTTCCTTCCTTTTTCTTTGAGCCCTTTGACTTACAGCGAGCCTCTAAGCAACACAATATCGTCCAACAACAGGATTTCACAAGACAAATAAGAGTGAAAAGGGAATGCACGAATGATGTATGAATCAATGTAAGTGCCAAATGCATGAATAAGCCAACATGCCTATCCTATGCGTGAACGCAGTCACCAATGCAACGATACCCTTCTGTCATAACAATGAACAAGGCTGTATCTCAAAAACATCGAGATATATATGTCTATATGACAGTCCAATATTTGCACACTTAAATTAGTTTTAACAAGACAATAAAGTAAAGAACAGAAAGTAAAGAACAAGAATAAGTTCAAGTGTAAATGTCTAAGCAAGTCTAGTCATATGTCTCATTGATTAAACGATGAATACATGGTCGAGATTACAACTTGTCTTACAAGATTACAAATGAACTATGTAATTGCTAAGTCTAAGAAAGAAGGAAAACTTAAACAATTACAAATAAAGTGATACACACTTTTTGGTTAACAAGAACAAGTATAATGATGCGGCTGTGTTTCCTTTTATAGGGGATGAATTAGGGCAACACAGCCTTACAATGATAGTGATGTGATGGTGGTTGTCGACATTCCATTGGCTCTAAGTACTTGATCCAGGAGCCTTTGTCTTCTATACCAAAACGGGTATGAAAGAGGGAAACCCTTGTTTTGGTCCCAACTGTACCTTTGCCATATAAGGCAACATTCAGTTGGCTGAACCACCATGTGACTTCTTGTCTTCTTGTTGGTTTGAAATCTTCCCGCCTTGACATACAACTTGGGAAATTAAACCGCCCGCTGACAAGAGTCATTGACTCGCTGATGACTCGCTGACGACCCACGTCAGCGACCAAGTCTGGTCAGCGAATCCTTGACTCAACAATCTCCCCCTATTCGCTGAGAAGACTTGCTGAGTAGATTATATTTGTAAAAAATAGAAGATATGAAGGAAAGATGTCTTTTTATATCAACATTTAAAATTTACAAGTTGATTCAATCAACATTTACATTAGACATCTACAAATTTTCAGCTTCAAACTCCCAAGCGTGTTCTTGCTTGGCAGTTTGAACTGCTGGGTCATTGAATCGATGAGGTTTAGCCAGCTCCTCATCCACCTTGCTGATGAACCATCTATTGTTAGAGGTTTCAGCACATCTTCTTCTAATATTAATGAGAAACCCAGTTGAAGCTCTCTCAATTTCGTCCAGGCGGAAGAACAATTGAGTGTTCTGGAAGTTTGTGAAGAAGATGCCAGCAGGTGTCTCAAGTACTCTCCCTTCTTCAAAAACACTTCTGGGAGGTAGTCTGGTGTTCAAAGATGCATCACCAGAGACAGGTGGAAGATCGAGTCTAAGAGTTCGCTGCTCTTCCTTCCTTTTTCTTTGAGCCCTTTGACCTGCTGAGGAGATAGCAGCAGGAGTACCAAATATTTGCCTCAGCATAGGCAAATCTGCTTTAAACTTGGTCTCATACTCCAGTGCTTTCTCGAAATAGTCCTTCAGCATGTTCTGGAGTTGCTGGTAGCTGGCTGCCTTTCTATCTTTCACTAACAAGTATACTTCAGCCCACTCTGAAGCACCCAAGTTGGTTGGTTTCACTCCTTCCAACCTGGTTGGCTTGTCAACCCCTTCTCTTAGGATCTTCAAATTTGTCTTTCGACCCATGTCAGCTTTGAAGGCCTCAGCAGCAATGATCCTTTGAGGCCTCTTTCTATCCTCCATCAGCTTAAGCCATTTAGCCTTCTCCCCCTCAAACTTGGCTCTTTTTTCAGAAAGCTGCTTCTCAACATCCTTGTGTTTCTGCCTGTAAAGAGCTTCAGCACCACTTGATTTTAGCAACATTCTTTGCTCATCATCAAGCTGATCCTTTTCAAGCAAAGGTAGCTGTCTTATAAACTCAAGATTCTTCTTCTCATTCTCTTCATTTTGCTTGATTCTATCCAGCTCTTTGATAGCATCATCTTGAGTTCTTCCATCAGCAGTTAGTGCCAATACATCAATCAGTTGATGCTGATGGCCTGCTGAGGATTGTACAGAGAGTTGATCAGCAGTGGGAGGTTTGAAGAAACCAGAAGCAATAAGCTGTCTTCGGCGAGTGTCAGAGAGAGGGGTTATTTCAGCATTGCCCAGATATATGCTGTGAAAGATTGGCAGCATTTCCCTTGACCTATCTTCGGCCATTCTCTCAGCAAATCCAGCTTCCCATGAAGCTCTGACCATCTCTTGGTCACTACGCTCTTCAGCAGCAACTACAATTTGTTGCTCCCCCTCAATACTAGCTGGGGGAGCTTCAACATCAGCTTCCTTTTCAGTCTCCCCCTCAGCACCAGCAGGGGGAACTTCCATACTTGCTTCTTTTTCAGTCTCCCCCTCAACACCAGCAGGGGGAACTTCACTCACAGCCATCACTTCATCCAAGGTTTCTTCAGCAGTATCTTCATAGATTTGGGCGACTGCCTTGTTCACTGCTTCAGTAACCAGATCTAAAACAACATTATCAACCTTCTCCCCCTTGGAAGTTGTATTGTTAATAACAACTTCCACAGTGGCCGGTTTTTCTGATTGCTGTTTAACAAGCTGTGACAGCAAGGTCTTGATCTCATCCACCTCTTTTTCCAACTTAATGTGCCTCTGTCGATCTTCCTCAGTGAAGGATGCTGAGGGAACTGGAAGATCAGCGACTTGTTTCTCCAAGGCTTGAATAGCCCTGGTGTTGCCTTCAACTTGAGTGGCCAGAGGAGAGATGAGATTATGCAGCTTCGCTATACCAGCAGCAGCAGACTTGCTGGTAGAAGCAGCTTTCTTTGCTGAGTAGCTGGAAGAGTTTGCACACTTGATCAGCGAGATTGCACCAGACTTAAGTATCTGCTGATCACGCTTGATGTATTTGATGGCATCATTTATTTTATGTTGATCATCTGCCAAGGAGACAATCTCTTCTTTAAGTGTGTCTACTTCCACTTTGTTTTCATTCTGCTTGTGGTACCAGCTTTCCATTGTCTTTACCAATCTGTCACCTTCTTTATCTTTGAGATTTACCATGAGTGTGGCAGCCTTGGTAAGATCATTTAATTGGTGTTCTACTCTATCCAACCTTTCAGCAGAGTAGGTGGAGTAAGAAATGCCCAAGTCCTTTGCAGAAGAGGACTTGACTTCTGCTGTCTTGTGAGAAGAACAACCAGGAACAGCTTGAAAAGAGGAAGGCATGCCCATCGAGAGCATGGTGTTCACTGGTCGTACAAGAGGGGTAGGAGGTCTTGCAATCAAAGTTACTGCAGCATCAATTTCATCCATTTCCATGTCACTGGCATCAACTTCGTCAGCATGACTGTCAGGATCAAGCTGAAAATCCTCAGTGACAAAGTCCCCTAACTCATAGTCACTTTCATCTTCAGTGACTATCTCCACACCAACCTCTTCTTCAGCAACAACATCATCAATTTTCTCATCACCAACACCAGCATCTTCAGCCTCAGCCAACTCAAAACTTGGTTCTACCATTTCTCTAACATCAATGCTGGCATCCACCTCAGCATTCTTACTCCAACCAGCCTTTTCAATTTCACCAACTTGCTCCTGACTTTCCAAAGAAAAATTTAAAGGGTTTGGAGAAGTTGGTGTCTCTGCTTCAGTTTGTTGCTGCTCTACATTTTCAACAGCAGCAGGGGTTTCCTCATCAATAAGAGAGAGTTGAGAGGATTTCACTTTTCTTAATACTTTCTTCTTTTTAGGAAGAACTGGACCTTTCTTGCCCAACTTGGGAGCTTTGGAGGATGCTGGAGGGGTTATAATCATACCAGTTCCAGCAGAATTTTGCTTATATATATCAGGATACATGGTGAAAAGTACCTGCTTCATTGCTGGAGTAAGCGCAGCGTACTTTGAATCAAAGTGCTCAGGGTCACAAGCAGGAACTTTATAGACAGAGCTTGCAACCCTGGGAGAGAGAATGAACTGAGCGCCCTCTGGCATGTACTTTTCTTTCAGCACATGCCTGAAGACCAAAGAAAGAAAGCGTGAAAAGGGCACTGAGCTCGAGCGATTTCTGATAGTGACCTTGGACTTTAAGTCTTCAAATATAACATTGGCAAAGTCAATATATCGACCATTTGCCAGTGCATATATCATTTGCATTTGGGCAGCAGTGGCTTGATCAAAGGATCCACTGTTCCCACCAAGGCACTGAATAACATGTGTGAACAGCAACCTCCATACACCAGGAATATACTTCTTCTGAGGATTACTGTGCACAGGTAGTGCTGGTACCATGTTTGTCCCATACCCAATGGTTAGCAACCATTCTTTCCAAACTGAGGTAGGGACCAAATCAACAAAGGGCCTATCAATGGATTGTTTAGGCAACCTGAGTACATCTCTTAATAGATCTGCAGAGATGGTGATGGTGTGATTGCCTTTCATGACAGTGCCTTTGATGGTGCTACTGGACACATCATAGTCACAAGTCCACCAAAATTCCCTCAAGAGATGAAGACACATCTCATTGGGATTTTTGTAGATTGCCCTCCTTACTGGACATCCTTTGATGAAGTCCAGCATAGAGTAATATCCTTTTACCTTGGAAGGGATTTCTTCAGATCCCAAGTAGTTATTTGCTTTAATCACAAGTTTCTGGGCTTGAAAAGAAACTTGTTTAGAAGGGAGAATGCCTTCATTATCGAAGACTTCAGAAGTAAGATAAGAGGGAATGTTTTCAGGGTTTTCTTGAGTTTGATGTGATGATTGGGAAGCCATTTTATATCAAGATGATAAGGAAGAAGATGAAAAGTTTGAAAGAAAATGGAAAAGATTGAAGGAATATGAATGGTTTGAAAGTGTTGAGAGATTTAGAAGTTTTAGAAGTGAATGAGAAAAGAAATGAACGTGAAAGATGATATGGGAGAAGATGCACATATATATGGTATGGATATGGGACCCATAACTGTTCATAGGAATCGTCATGGAGTCTCTTTCATACGTAATATATAAAAAAAAATACGTTTAATTATACGTATGTGAGTAACGTATAAAAAAAAATTTGATGTGACAACTTGTACCACAATTTCAACTGTACTCAAGTAGTTACGGCGCGTACAGTGTACAAGTTGTCCATTAGGGGGAAAATCGAGGTAACCGTTTGATATACTAACTAAAATATTGTTAACGGACATGCTCAAATGAAAGAAAGGTTGAGATCTAAGTATGTCCGCTGACAGAGTTTAGACAATCTGGTTACCTTTTTAAGGAAGCAAATTTTGATCAGCGACTTTTCGACAATTGATGGTCGCTGATGAACAATTTTTAGCAAATTGTCAGCTATAAACGGATTTGATAAGTCTTTACCAGCAGCCGTTTGCTGCTGGACTAGATGGAGACTTTTAGCTCTCCATTACTTTTATCTTGCTTTTTCCCAAAGCAACAGGGAGTAACGGATTTGATAAGTCTTTACCAGCAGCCGTTTGCTGCTGGACTAGATGGAGACTTTTAGCTCTCCATTACTTTTATCTTGCTTTTCCCCAAAGCAACAGGGAGTAACGGATTTGATAAGTCTTTACCAGCAGCCGTTTGCTGCTGGACTAGATGGAGACTTTTAGTTCTCCATTACTTTTATCTTGCTTTTCCCAAAGCAACAGGGAGTAACGGATTTGATAAGTCTTTACCAGCAGCCGTTTGCTGCTGGACTAGATGGAGACTTTTAGCTCTCCATTACTTTATGTTCAGCAAGTAAACAAAACTTTTTAAATATAAAAAGAATTTGATTTTAAGGTCGCTGACCTTAAGGTCACTTTTCAACTTGAGACATAAGTTGAAGCATCAGTAGACATGACAAGTCATGTTGCTGATTCACCATTCAGCATTCCCAACTTGCTGACCAGATATTTAAATCTTGTTTGATCTAAAGGTTTGGTAAAGATATCAGCAAGTTGGTCATCAGTGGGTATAAAATAGATTTCCACATCCCCTTTCATGACATGGTCACGAATGAAGTGGTACCTTATATCTATGTGTTTAGTCTTAGAATGCTGAACGGGATTATGTGTGATAGCAATTGCACTTGTATTATCACACATAATGGGGATTTTAGAGAATTCTAGGTCATAGTCAGCGAGTTGGTTTTTCATCCAGAGGACTTGTGCACAGCAACTCGCTGCTGATACATATTCTGCTTCAGCAGTGGATATGGAAACTGTATGCTGTTTCTTACTAGACCAACTAGTCAGCTTCCCCCCCAACAGTTGACATCCACCACTGGTGCTTTTTCTATCTAACATGCATCCAGCATAGTCAGAATCAGAATATGCAACGAGGTCAAAACTGGAGTCTTTGGGATACCAGAGACCCAGTGTAGGGGTACCTTTTAGGTATTTGAAGATTCGCTTGACAGCGAGAAGATGAGACTCCCTTGGAGAGGCTTGATATCTTGCACACAAGCAAGTAGCAAACATGATATCAGGACGACTCGCTGTGAGATACATCAGCGAACCGATCATTCCTCTATAGAGAGTAGGGTTCACATGCTTACCATCAAGGTCAGCATGGAGATTATTTGGAGGAGACATGGGGGTGGCTTTAGTGGTCACATTCGATAAGTCGAATTTGGCCAGCATGTCTCGAATGTACTTCTCTTGGTTAATGAAAATCCCATTTGGGAGTTGGCGAATTTGTAGACCAAGAAAGAAGGTCAGCTCACCCATCATGCTCATCTCGAAGTGAGAGGACATCAGGGAGCTGAACTTAGAGCAAAGTTTCTTGCTGGAAGAACCAAAGATGATGTCATCTACATATATCTGAACATATAGAACATCAACACCCTTTCTATAGATGAAGAGGGTGCTATCAATGGATCCTCGCTGAAACTTATTGGAGAGAAGAAATTCAGAGAGAGTGTCGTACCAAGCTCTGGGAGCTTGTTTAAGACCATAAAGAGCCTTGTAAAGGCGATAGACATGGTGTGGCTTGGCTGGATCTTCAAAACCAGGTGGCTGCTCAACATAAACTTCCTCATCGAGTTTTCCATTTAGGAAGGCACTCTTTACATCCATTTGATATACAGTGAAGTTTTTGTAAGCAGCATGTGCCAAGAATAAGCGTATAGCTTCCAGTCTGGCCACTGGTGCAAAGGTTTCGTCATAGTCAACTCCTTCTTCTTGAAGGTAACCTTGTGCAACCAGCCTAGCCTTGTTACGTGTAACAACACCATCTTCGTCCATTTTGTTCCTATACACCCATTTAGTTCCAATGGGTTCTTTTCCAGGAGGTAAAGGAACCAAGAACCAGACATGCTGTCTTTGGAACTGGGTAAGTTCCTCTTGCATGGCAGCGACCCATGAAGGATCAACCATTGCTTCTCCTATGTTTTTGGGAGTGATCATTGACAAGAAATTCACATAGAGACATGTGTTTCTAGTTGCTGATCGAGTAATGATCCCCTGCTGAGGATCTCCAATGACTTGGTGGGCTGGATGACTAGATGTCCATTTAAGTGTAGGAGCACTTGAGACACCAAGTTGAGTGGCAGCGGAAATTGGAGCTATGGGATCGGCAGGAGCATTATAGGAAGAGAGGTCAATGGTAAGAATGGGTTCAGGAGAGTGATCAGCAGAGCCATTCGACTGATTTGAGTTATCACTGATGGCGGAGTCTTCAGCAGACTCCATTTCTTCAGCATTTGCTGAAGCATCATGAAACTCTTCGTCAGTAGGGTCATCAGCATGTACGTCATCAGCCAGTGATCTAGGTTTGGCTGAAGCTACATGGATTGATCTTGTGATAGGCTCAACTGGCTCAATCGAGTAGGTATGAGCAGCAACTTGCTCTAGTTCAACATCAGCTGAACTATCCTTTGTGCTATGCTGAATAGCGTCAGGCAGCGAGCAAGAAGCATCAACAAATAAGTCAGCTTCCTCAGTGAGAGGGTCAGCTAACTCATTGAAAATAACCTCTGACGAGTTAGATTGGATGTCCTTTAGGGCTGATGAGCTTTCATCGAAAGTAACATGAATGGATTCATCAACCTTCTGAAGGCGAGTATTGAATACTCTAAATGCCTTGCTGATGGATGAATACCCAAGAAAGTATCCATCATCAGCTTTAGGATCAAATTTTCCTAGATGATCCTTGTTGTTTAAGATGAAGACAGGACATCCAAACACATGGAAGTATTTGATTTGAGGTACCTTTCCTTTCAGTACCTCATACGCTGTCTTGTCATGTCTTTTGACAATGAGACAGCGATTTTGAGTGTGACAAGCTGTATTGACAGCTTCTGCCCAGAACTTGCTGGGAAGAGAGGACTCACTGAGCATGGTGCGAGCAGCTTCGATGAGAGTTCTATTTCTCCTTTCAGCTACACCATTCTGCTCAGGGGTTCTAGTAGAGGAGAAATTTTGTGAGATCCCTTGATCAGCACAAAATGATTCAAGAGTGTGGTTTCTGAACTCAGTACCATGATCGCTTCTGAGTTCTTTCACCCTAATGCTGTTGAGATTTTCCATTTTCTTGATGAAATTGATAATTTCATCAGCAGCATCACTCTTAGAATGAAGAAATATGGTCCAAGTGTATCGTGAATATTCATCCACGATTACTAAAGTGTATTTGCTACCCTTTAGACTTTGGACATTCACTGGACCAAAAAGGTCCATGTGAAGAAGATGAAAGCAGCCAGAGATAGAATTGGCTTGCTTGGTTTTGAAGGTTGCTCTATGGCTTTTACCCTTTTCACAAGCACCACAGAGTCTATCCTTCTCAAAGGAAAGATGAGGGAGGCCACGAACAAGGTTCTTTTTGGCCAGAGAGTTAATGGTTTTGAAGTTCACATGCGACATACGCTTGTGCCATAACCAGTTTAGTTCAGCAGCCGACTTGGCAAAGAAACAAGTCTCACTATCAGTCTTAATAGGAGTGAAGTCAACTAGATATACATCTCGTTTTCTTGGTGCAACCAAGACTACTTCCTTGTTTACATTTACCACAGTGCCTTGATGTTTATCAAGAATCACCTTATAGTCAGCATCACAAAGTTGACTTATGCTGATGAGATTATGTTTTAATCCATTTACATAAGCGACTTTGTTGAACTTTATGAGTCCATTAGAGAGAAGACCATATCCTTCTGTTTGTCCAGTGGAGTTGTCACCAAACACTACAGTAGGGCCAGCAGCCTCTACGTAGTTATCCAGCAGGGTCTTTGAGCCAGTCATGTGTTTTGAACAACCACTGTCCAAGTACCACACACCTTTTCCCAGCGAGCCCTGCATAGATTTAACAGAAGGATTTAGATGGAAGACTCTGAAGATTCTTCTCTACTGACAACTTCATCAGTAGAAGGAGGAAGAGGAGCAATAGAGTTAGTACTCTCATCACTTGGAGAGTTATCAACAAGATGATGAGCAGTAGGTACGTCACGATCAATTACATATTGATCAGTAGAGGTGACAGTGGCTCCAGTATCGAGAACAGTCAAGTTGCTGACTTGATTGTTGTTCCCATACTCAACCAGAATGGTACCTCTGCCAGTGGTAATGATCTCTTGAGATTGTGGCAAGAAGATTCGCTGAGCAGCTATGAAGTCAGCGATGTTCTCCTCAGAGAGATCGGTTGATTCTCCACTATCTATACGATCAGCAGAAGGAGACCTTTCGCTGACAATAATGGAAGAGGAAGCAACCACTGAAGGATTTGGTTGAATGTCAACTTCAGGAGCATCCCTGGAGTTGTTGCAATCAGAAGCAATGTGACCTCTACTGCCACATTTGTAGCATTTTTTAGCAGAGGTGCTGCCCTTTTGATTTTGAAGGAAGAATTCCTTCAGTTGGGAGGAGAGATCATTAACTTGCTGAGCCAGCTCGTTAATTTTAGGGTCAGCAGAGGAAGATGCCTTTTTCTTAGGCTTAGGCTTTTGCTTATGCTTTTGTGGAAGCTGAAGCATCTTAGGAGCAGGACCCAGAATGGACTTTCCTTTTGGGTCCTCTGATTGAGATGTAGAGGGATTTTTTGATCCCTTGACTACACTCCATGCATGATGGACAGCAGGGTGAGAGGAAGAAGAAGGACCCTGCTGAGATGGATGCACTCTTTTGGGAGTGATCGATCTCGGTTGCTGAATAGGTGTTACTGACCTCATTTTCCTATGA
This sequence comes from Erigeron breviscapus, assembly GCA_034093135.1. Classification (NCBI taxonomy): domain Eukaryota; kingdom Viridiplantae; phylum Streptophyta; class Magnoliopsida; order Asterales; family Asteraceae; genus Erigeron; species Erigeron breviscapus. Next base: position 251,236,710 of record CM067167.1, read on the forward strand.
GGTAAGTATTGCCTATTAGGGGTAGTGGATCTCACTTGCTGATGAGGCAAGTGTCCTCTCTGAGGAGTGATAGGCCTAACTTGCTGAAGAGGCAAGTGTCCCCTTTGAGGAGTGATTGGCCTATTTTGGGTGTGAGACATTCTCTCCTTTTGGGGAGTTTTATGTCTCAAAATGGGAGGAGGTAACGATTTAAGTGCATGCTGGTGGATTTGTCTATCAGCAGGTCGTACCTTAGAAGGTTCAACTTGCTGATACCTAGCATCACCAAACCTTACGCGTCTTTGCATGACACGATCATCCTGCACAGTATTGCAGTCAGCAAGGGTATGAGCTTGCTGAGAGGATGAAGGAGAAGAGGGTTGAGCAATGGGTAGAGGTTGCTGACTGACTGGATTTGCTCGCTGAGGCGTGCTATAGTCATAGGGGACAGCAACCTTGCTTCTTCTTCTGAAGGGTTCAGAAGGTATGAACGTGCGCTGCTGAGGAGCGATGGGTTTAAGACCAATATCCCTTTCAAAGGATTCCCTGGAAGAGTATTGCACCCTTCCTTCATTTGGCATCATGCCAATAATGGGATGAGGAAAGGGGTTGCTGGTGCTAGCTGGGGAGCTAGTACTATTTTCCTCAGCATTGGATGGGTCGCTGGTAGTAGAGGTGGTAGTACCAGCGTCCATTTCATTATGGTAATTGTTACCCCTAACAAAATACCATTTCTTCATCTCTTCAGGAGAGATGACAGCTGATGGAGGAATAGAGTAATCAGGCTTAACCTCATCGCTGAACGAGTCAGAAATAGAGGCAGCAGCATTAAAGTCACCACCTATTACTGCCTGAACTTGAGCAGGGACTTGTTCATTCAGGCACTGATGGTGAAACTTAGAAGCTTTTGACCAGGAGGTCACAATCTTCTTAAGGTTGGCCACTTCAAGCTTGAGTTTTTCGTTCTCAGTTTGAACCTTTTGGGCCAACAACTCATGAGATTGGAGTTCAACATGAACATTCCTTAACTCATTGAGTCTTTCAGATTTTTCACTTAACTCCAAGGAAGTGGAGTCAAGCTTAGATTGGACTTCAGCTCGTATTGATTCAACGAACTGAAAGTCACAGAGAAGAGATTCGAAGATTTTTGGTTTATCTTCTTCAGAAGCAGAGGAGTGAGCACAAACCTTTTTAATGGTGACGTTTACCCACTGACTTGAGGAGACTTGATCTCTTGTCAAAGCATCTCCATCAGCGAGCGCCATAAGACACATGGCGTCAACATATTCTTCACTGTCTGAATCGTCTGATTCAGCCCAGTCATGCTCTTCAGCTACCAGCCCTTTTGCTGGTGTTTTAGCCTCCTCCATTTCAGCAACCTTGGCCGTCAGCTGATAGTATTTATTCCTGTACTCATCAGCAGGTTTAGAAGGGTTAAGGTTAGTTTTAGGAGCTGCAGGAGTTGGTAAGGCAACTCTGCAATCCTTTTGGTAATGGCCTTTTCTGCCACATCTCCAGCACTCCTCTTGAGCTTTGTCAACAGGAGGCTTGTATGGAGCAACCGACCTACGGTTGTTCCATTTCCGGGAGTACCTTTTCCCAGCGACTAAGGCAAAATCCATAAAGTCGCTGAACATCTCTTGTTTCTCTTCAGCATTAAGATCATCAACAAGAGATTGAATAGGTTGTGGAAGAGAAGAGCTAGCACCAGTATTGAGATTACTGGGCTCAGCAGAGATAAGGGCGAGAGGGTCAAGGGCAGAATGTGCAGAAGAGGTGACAGAAGAAGAAGAGGGACCCGCACGATGCTGTGCATCAGCGGCAGCTCTAAGATTTTGAGCAAGAGCTCTTTCTTCGAACTGTAGCATGCCAAAGAGAGACTCAAGGTTTAGCCCATTAAGTCGCTCAGTGGTTCTGAGTATTTGTCTCAGACCTTGCCACTTGATAGGTAAACTATCAAGAAATTTGTGGCACACCTCAAAGTCATCGTGGGTGATACCAACAGTGGTCATATCGTTCAGTAACCCTTTGAATCGAGTATATGAGCCGTTTAGACCTTCGTTGGGAAGGGAAAAGAAATTTTCATAGGCTCTTTTTAAGTCTATTTTCTTAGTGGCAATGGTAGCAGCAGAGCCTTCATGCATGCTAACCAATCTATCCTAAACTTCTTTTGAAGAGGGATATCTAATGACCACTTTCATGAGGTCAGTGGGAAGAGTGCTGACAATCATGTTTTTGAGTCTTGCATCAAGATTAACAAGTCTCCTTTCATCGTCAGTCCACTGAACCTCTGGTTTGACAATGTCAATCACAATCTCAGGAGCATCAACAGTTGCTCCTGGTGTTCTTTGAACCAGAGTGGGGATATAAGGACCGACGGTCAGAATGGACATTAGATAGGGTTCCACTCCCACTATATGTAGTAACATTCTTTCCTTCCAAGACCCAAAGTCATCGGGCTCGAATCTTGGAGGGACAGATACGTAACCGAAGTCACGTGTGTTTACTAGGGTTGGAACAGCAGACATGTTCTTGTTTTTAAAAGAAGATTTAGAAAAGAAAGTTTAGAAAGAAAAAGTATGCAAACGGATCTTTGTTTCAATAATTTAGAAACGTTGGCTCTGATACCAATTGACAGTCCAATATTTGCACACTTAAATTAGTTTTAACAAGACAATAAAGTAAAGAACAGAAAGTAAAGAACAAGAATAAGTTCAAGTGTAAATGTCTAAGCAAGTCTAGTCATATGTCTCATTGATTAAACGATGAATACATGGTCGAGATTACAACTTGTCTTACAAGATTACAAATGAACTATGTAATTGCTAAGTCTAAGAAAGAAGGAAAACTTAAACAATTACAAATAAAGTGATACACACTTTTTGGTTAACAAGAACAAGTATAATGATGCGGCTGTGTTTCCTTTTATAGGGGATGAATTAGGGCAACACAGCCTTACAATGATAGTGATGTGATGGTGGTTGTCGACATTCCATTGGCTCTAAGTACTTGATCCAGGAGCCTTTGTCTTCTATACCAAAACGGGTATGAAAGAGGGAAACCCTTGTTTTGGTCCCAACTGTACCTTTGCCATATAAGGCAACATTCAGTTGGCTGAACCACCATGTGACTTCTTGTCTTCTTGTTGGTTTGAAATCTTCCCGCCTTGACATACAACTTGGGAAATTAAACCGCCCGCTGACAAGAGTCATTGACTCGCTGATGACTCGCTGACGACCCACGTCAGCGACCAAGTCTGGTCAGCGAATCCTTGACTCAACACTATATACTCGGGGTCAGGAACTACATCCCTAACGGGTGCATACATCTATGCACCAGGATGTCGGCAATCCCCTGCCGAGGGCTCATCAACAATGTATGCAATGCTTACAATCATATGTAAATGCATGCTCATGAACCAACAATCAATGTACAATGAACCTGAGCCACCAAACCAATATTCTTCAAACATAACCCAGCAATCAAAATACGACAACCATAAGCCAACGATCAATAAATCAACACAGTGAACCACTAGCCACAATATAAACCAACTATACGTACATATACTTCAGAGGATTCTACTTTCTTGAAGTCCCAGATGCTTATGTATAGGGTCACCCGCAGCCTTCCCACCACATCTAAAACCCAAAGGAAGGCATAACCGACTTCCATGTATGTACGTCTATCCTAATATGTAAGTAATACTTAACGAAAACACAACCCAAGTCAATTAAACGAAAAGATATATCACATCAATCCAACAATCAAGTCAAACAAACAGTACATCAATAAATACAAGTAAACACGCCAGGTTTACACTTTTCAGCCCGAATCCCAAGCGGGTAGGGAGATACGAAACTCACCTTGATCGGCAAAGAAGTTAGTAAAAGATTACAAACGAGTAATAGGATCCACACGTCCACAACCTATAATTATACATCAATATACTGGAATGTCAATTATACGACCTCAACAATATGAAATTCGACACACATAAAAAATCACAGTGACTATCCACTGCGCCGCAGTGGAGCAGAACTATGCCCACTGCGCCGCAGTGGCTAAACTGGACCAGGACCAGAAATATTGCACTGCGCCGCAGTGGGCAAGAACTATGCCCACTGCGCCGCAGTGGCTAAACTGGACCAGGACCAGAAATATTGCACTGCGCCGCAGTGGGCAAGAACTATGCCCACTGCGCCGCAGTGACCACTTTCTGCAGCCAGCACCAGCAGCTTCAACAGCAACACGAACCCAAAAACCCCCAAAACAACCCAAAACGATTTGTAAGCGTTTGTAACATAATTTGAAGCATCTTTAAGCATTGTTACACATAACCACACTTAACCCATACCATAAATCCGCCCATTAACATCAAAATCGTACCGAATCGCCCCAACCCTAAACAAAACCCTAATTACACTAAATCGCCTTTTGACTCGATTCAAGACTTGCAATAGCACCAAATCAACTAGAAACATATAAACAAGCATAAATGGAAGTAAATGGGATGATTTAGACTTACCAAAACTCTTCCTAGTGCTCAAATCCGAAATTAGGTCAAATGGATAAAATGGTAAGAACTTGACTTTGATTCTTCAATATGAAGCAAACGAGGTTAAGATGGTTAAGATTCTTGTGTTAAAATCGACCCACTACTAGTTTGATGCAAGAAATGGTGAAGAGATTAAATTGGTTCTTTTGCTAGTTTTTGAGAGAAGAGAGAAAGAGGATAAGAGATAGATAGAATGAGAAGAAAGAAGGAAGGAAAGGATAAGGGGGGGGGAATGGGTCATTGGGGCTGGTGGGTCATGGACTACCCACGGGCCGACCCGTTTCTCCCACAAGCCATAAAACAATCGATTACACTACTAAACGCCAAACAACAAATTAACGACTCGACTAACATACCACATAGTCATAAAATCATAAATGGGCCCAAATTACTTCATTCAATAAGTTTGTTAGTCAAATTACACAAAAGTCAACGGGTCAAAATTCGCGGATGTTACAAGATGTCTCATAATTAAGAATTATTACAACAACTAGAAACATATAAACAAGCATAAATGGAAGTAAATGGGATGATTTAGACTTACCAAAACTCTTCCTAGTGCTCAAATCCGAAATTAGGTCAAATGGATAAAATGGTAAGAACTTGACTTTGATTCTTCAATATGAAGCAAACGAGGTTAAGATGGTTAAGATTCTTGTGTTAAAATCGACCCACTACTAGTTTGATGCAAGAAATGGTGAAGAGATTAAATTGGTTCTTTTGCTAGTTTTTGAGAGAAGAGAGAAAGAGGATAAGAGATAGATAGAATGAGAAGAAAGAAGGAAGGAAAGGATAAGGGGGGGGGAATGGGTCATTGGGGCTGGTGGGTCATGGACTACCCACGGGCCGACCCGTTTCTCCCACAAGCCATAAAACAATCGATTACACTACTAAACGCCAAACAACAAATTAACGACTCGACTAACATACCACATAGTCATAAAATCATAAATGGGCCCAAATTACTTCATTCAATAAGTTTGTTAGTCAAATTACACAAAAGTCAACGGGTCAAAATTCGCGGATGTTACAAGATGTCTCATAATTAAGAATTATTACAACAACTAGAAACATATAAACAAGCATAAATGGAAGTAAATGGGATGATTTAGACTTACCAAAACTCTTCCTAGTGCTCAAATCCGAAATTAGGTCAAATGGATAAAATGGTAAGAACTTGACTTTGATTCTTCAATATGAAGCAAACGAGGTTAAGATGGTTAAGATTCTTGTGTTAAAATCGACCCACTACTAGTTTGATGCAAGAAATGGTGAAGAGATTAAATTGGTTCTTTTGCTAGTTTTTGAGAGAAGAGAGAAAGAGGATAAGAGATAGATAGAATGAGAAGAAAGAAGGAAGGAAAGGATAAGGGGGGGGGAATGGGTCATTGGGGCTGGTGGGTCATGGACTACCCACGGGCCGACCCGTTTCTCCCACAAGCCATAAAACAATCGATTACACTACTAAACGCCAAACAACAAATTAACGACTCGACTAACATACCACATAGTCATAAAATCATAAATGGGCCCAAATTACTTCATTCAATAAGTTTGTTAGTCAAATTACACAAAAGTCAACGGGTCAAAATTCGCGGATGTTACAAGATGTCTCATAATTAAGAATTATTACAACAACTAGAAACATAGGCCCTAAGAGCCTAGCTATAGTCCCACAATATATAGCATGATAATAACTGATCACATGTTTGTTACATACGCCTGAAATCATAACAGAAAAAGGTGGCCCAAATGGGCCATAAACTACTACTTTATATTCAACTAAAATGTATGCTTAGATCATGAATCACAAAAGAACAACATATATACAAAAAGGCAATAATGAATCTCGGTGTACGTATAACATATGCATTGCAACTTTTTCTAGTTGATCAGCATGCAGTTAGCTAGTCTAATCAACAATGATAATTGTTATATTTAGATTCAACAACATACGCAGGTTAAAATTTGTGAATGCATTCATTGTATAAAACCAATTGAGATCTTTCCGAATAATTGATATATAGGAGAAAAACAAATCCTCATGTGCAGACAAATTTGTGTGTGCAAAGTGAGAACATGTATAACACGTGCATAAGGTCTCATTTGTTTGTCTATTTCTGCTACTTACATTCTTCACTTTTACCAGGCTACATTTAAACTATTTTGTCACGTCATATACATATATATATAGACACAAAAGTTTTATATACAATAATGAATGTGATATAGTTGAAACATGCACCTTAGAACTTATAAAGATATGTTACCATCTAACCCTAAGGTTGCGTTTGGTTAACAGAATTTGATGGAATCGATGGAGTTGGAATTTAATTCCATTCTTTAGTGTGTTTGTATGGTTGTTCAAAGATAAAGGAATCTTATTCCGTTAGAATCTAAACATTACTTCATTTAATTTAATCTCCATTCGTCGGGGATTAGGGAAGGAATATCATTTTGTCATTCACTTGAATCTTCAAAATATAAAAAACTTCATTTATTCAAGTTCCAACTTCTTTCACAAATTTCGTTATTTTAAAAAACATTTGGTGAACCAAACGCGGCGCCCTAAGGGTTTGGGGTCGTTTGGTTTTAGGATTTTAAAAGAATTTGAAAACTTTTTTATTAACCTAATTTAACATGAAAAGAAAAAAATCCAAATAATTTAATTTGCATTAGATTCCTTTAAAATCTTCTAATCAAAACGACTCCTAATTAATATCTTCGGCACATTGAAACTACTACCAAAATCGGCTACCTCCAAGGTAACTTAGTGGTCAGACATCTTTTTGAAACAGTTACGGGAATATATATACCCTGATTAGGCCGCATATGTGTGGAATATATATTCCGGGGTTGGGTATTGTAAAACAAATATTAAAGTAAAACAAATAGGACAAGATCTTGACCCTTAGATCATTGTTAAATTGATGCACGAAGATCCACGAAGCAATTGATGCACGATGATTTTCATGATGCACGGTGATTTTCAGTGAAGAGAAACCTATTATTTTATTTGTTTTACTTTAATACTTGTTTTACTTTACCTAAAACCTATATATTCCTCTCCATGGGTAACTTGGAGAGAAAAAACTCCGCTTAGTCTAACCATCCATCTAAATCCTCTTCCATAGCTAGTTTAGACGTAATCATCTCTATCTCTACTACATTATAAAACATTTGTTCCCGTCAAATTTTTTCAACTTTTCAACATTTTCATCTCTCACCTCAAATCTCAACCACTCATTTTTTTCTCTCTCATCCATAAATCATTTTATTCCTCTAATTCATTCAAAAATTTTATCTCAAAAACCGTACATCGATAAATTATAAAAATTATATGGGTGTTCTTAAAATTTCATGTTCTTTCATTAGAGAGGTCATTCGATATAGTTTCGACGAATTTTTAAATCCGAGGGCGGAGCCCGTACGGCTAAGGCATTTGGCTATCACACTCTATGACCTATCACCCCCACCATCTCACCGCCGCAACGCGCGAGTACTTTCTCTCTTATTTGATAATAGGTTTTCCTTTCATCATATATAGGATCCTATCCCAGATTATTTAGAAAGTTATACACCTTGTTATAATGAAAATCAAAAGCACAACCACTAGGATATATCGGTATGGTAATTTAATTAGATGCTGGGGCCCCAAAATGATACGAGTGTTAATCGAGGTTTTCCTTGATCTATCTTTACACACGCAACAACAATATAACCTGGAGATAAGATATGAGACACTTAAAGAATATGCAAGACAAGTTAAACAAACAGGCACATATTAAGAAAAATTAGGACAGCAATATAATCCATAACCCCATTACCCTCCTCGCACTGGTGGTCGAATGACCCTACAATGGATCTCCACCACATCTTCATTTAGTTCATCCTCCGATTTTCATAGTCATTCATTGAACTTATGGTGCATATAGTATATCATATGCCACTTCTTATTAGTCTCATGAAATCATGTATGCCATTAATTCATCACATTTTTAAAAACTTTGGTTGTAATTAGTTATAAGCTAGCTAGATTGGTTCCAAGTTGTGGGTCATTTGCATAACTTAGTCTGTCACTCAGTGTGGTTCATACACTTTTTGTATGTTAAGTATTATTAACCAAAGATGAGAAAACATAGATATAGATATCATCATTAAATATACACAAGCTAGCTAGGAGCATAACTAATTACAACTTACTCCGCACAATAGGTACCACAAAAAGAACACACAAATAACATGAAACACCCTTTGCATAAAATTCTTTTTAATTAAAAATATAGCCGGAGCCGGTATTATTGGTCACTTCTTAGTCTGAATTGCAGTAAATCTCCCGTCTCCATAAATGAAAAGATGGGAAAAACCTTTCTCCTCATGTGTGGCTTCTCTTTCTTGAATTATATAGATCTTTAATTAAGAGCTCCAATGACCTGTTCTAAAAAACCTACGGAGTAATAAATAACAACAAACATTCAAATGTTGAGCCAAAACACAGTCATAAAACAAGATATATATATATATAATATATATATATATATATAATATATATATATATAATATATATATATATATTTGGGTTCATCAACCAGTATATATATATATATATATACAACGTAGTTCAAATTAATACCAAGAGATTAATTTACGCGTATCTATATTCAAGATTCATATATAATTTCAATGGAGAATAAGAATTTAATAATATTAAACACACGCATAGACACACTATATATTGGTGCAAGAATCAAAACCTCAGTTGGTTAAACATCGACTAGCTTGATATAGATCGAATTGTAATACAGTCGATTGATTTCTGATGCAGCATCATCAAGATTCGCATGTCCTGAAAAAGACTAGCTAGCTATAAGGGAAAACTATGTGAATCTTGATGATACCGCACCAGTAAGCAATGACAATTTTTGCTGATATAGATTTGCTTGATTATCGAGTGTATATGTTTAGGTGAACCTAGCTTATCTAGATTAAGAAAACCCTAAATATCTCTGAAAGTATACAAAGAAATAATTCAAGATAACCACACAAAAAAAGTATTTTAACAAATACAAATGTTTTTGTGATTAATATATGACCATATAAATGATCTTCAACGAGGTTTCATCGTTAAGGAAAAAGAAACTTTAAGATTATTTGGGGTAGTTTAGAAGTAGAGTAATTTGGCGTTAAAATTATAAGGATGAAATCGAGTTTGATAAAAAAGAAAAATAAGTAACTAAATAAAAAAAAAAATCATGCCTAAGCAAAAAATAAAAATAAAAGAAAAAGAGACTAATTGAGAGGCAGCGGCTTAAAGCAAAAAACTTGTTGTGAGAGAGAGATCGAGAGGAAAGCAGATTGGTGAAGAAAGGTTTAGGGTTGGGAATAACATATATAGGGGTGGAGAGTGGATCCCATGTGAATTGGTATCCAATTTGTGCAAGTAAAATGGATCTATAGAAATTAATGAAAAATAAGGTTAACCTAATAATAAACAAATTTATGAAAAATAAGTTTTCTTGGACTTTAAAGCACCTCATTCGTTGGGCAGATTAATCACGACTTCATAAAAGACTCGAGGTTTACTTTAATCTAGTTATTTAAACCTCCTTGTGGATCATTTGGAAAAACCGAATAAAATGTTAGAGACTCAAGAGGTTTACTTTAATCTATAGTTTCACTTTAACGTGCATAAAAAAATTGTATATTTTCATATCAAAAGTCTCTCTCTAAATTTTATGGTAAGTGTACAACTATTTAATACATTTTAACGAAAACTCGTAAGATTTCGTTTAACAAAACCCTAATAATATCAAACTTTTAGCTTTCGGTTAGATATCTAATAGAACTAAGTAATGCATATAAATTTAATGGCATGATTGGATCACAAATCACTCATCTTGTAATCTCTATATAACCCAAAAGTTTAGTATTAAGAAAATAAAAACGAAATTTTGATGTGGGCAAAATGTGTGAACAGTTTTCTGAAATAATGTTTGCAACATGCCTTTGTGCAAGATTTCAGTCTGATCCCAGAGAAGCACACGCAAATGCTGTAAAAAGAATTTTCAGATACCTTAAAGGTGTCCCCAGACTTGGTCTTTGGTATCCCAAAGGCTCAAGTCTAGATCTAATGGGTTATTCAGATTCTGATCATGCAGGTTGTAAATAGATAGGAAAAGTACCACAGGTGGTTGTCATTTCCTAGGTGGCAAATTGGTCAGTTGGACAAGCAAGAAGCAAACTGCAGTATCACTCTCCACAGCTGAAGCTGAATACATTTCTGCATCCAGTTGCTGCGCTCAGATTCTATGGATGAAGAACCAGTTGACTGATTATGGTGTTAAATATACAAGAACTCCAATATTCTGTGATAACACCAGTGCCATTGCCATCTCTCACAATCCTGTAATGCACTCCAAAACCAAGCATATCGACCTCAGGTATCATTTTATTAGAGATCACATTATTAAAGGTGACATTGAACTTCATTTCATTCCCACTGATAAACAACTCGCTGATGTTTTTACAAAACCCTAGGATGTCAAAACGTTTAAACATCTCATCAGTGAGTTAGGTATGCTAAATCCTGTATAGCATCACCTCAGGGGGAAGTGTCAAATATTTTTGTGTTTAAAAGAAGTTTTCTCTAAGGGGGAACTTTGCTTTCTGAAAAATATTTTGACTGAAATGCTTCAGAATTTCTGAAATGATTTCAGAATAATTGTATAAACTGAGATGGTTCAGATTCCTTAAATCTAATCATGCTCAGATTTTGTGTATTATTTCTGAGACGAGTCAGTCCTTTATAATGTATTTTGGATACTTGGTCGTTGTGTGAACACGTGACAGTTACTGTATAACGTTTGAATAATGATGCTTTCTACTGACGTGTCACACAAGTTGCGCCGTAAATGAAAAGTAATGATCACTTTTTCTTTAAAGTGTTGAAAAGTTTTGTGAAAATGTGGGGTCATAACCGTCGTTTCATTAAATGCGGACGTATACCCAAAATTATTTTCGGACTTCAAATCCGATCAAAATTGATTTCATTAAAATAATATTTTTTTGTGGGTTTGAATTTCAAAATCAATTTTATTTTATTTATTTTGGAAAACCCTTTGTATTCCATCATAAATATAAATACCTTTTCAAAAACAATTTCTTCATTTACTTCTCTTTACATTTACTCCCAATCATCATTCTCTCTCATTTTCTCATTCCTTCATAATTCCAAAACCCTAAATTCATCTTCCATATTCAGTTTTCCCTTGTAAAATAATGGCTAAACCTGCTTCTCAAGCCAAATCACTAATAGCTTTCGAATACAAACCATCAAAAGTAGTCAAGGCCAGTGCACAATGGCCAAAAGGGTTCGATCCATCGACCCTTCGGTTCAATATGAACAATTTTGTGGCCGCACTAAATGCCAAACACAAAACTTTAATGGGGAGGCTAAACAAGTTTCTTGAAGAATCCCCTCTCCATTATGCCTTGACTGCAGATCCTCAAGTATTGTATCATAGATACTTACTTGAATTCTGGTATACTGCCACTTTAAGCAAGGATGAAAAATCCATTGCTTTTTCTTTGAAAGAAGGCACAAAGCAGTATATCCTTTCACTTGATGGGTTTCGGGAGGCCTTTCATCTGAACTACCTTCCTTCTCTTTCAGCCTATGCAAAAAGGCTTAAGGGAGTTAATTTTAGGGAGGTACTGCACGCCATGGGTCATAATGACATGGTTGATGCTGAGCGCAATCTGAAGACATCTGGGCATATTTTTCTGTCTGGATTTGAAAATTATGATGGGTTTTAGGCATTACAAACTAACTTAAACTTTTAAGGGAGCATGCAACCTAAAACAGGTTCTATGTTTTCACTATTGAACCTATAACTATGAACATAATATTAAATTCTAATACTCTAGTAAATAATCAAAACTTACTAAAGAAAATAAATAAATAAATAAATAAATAAATTACATACCTTTTAGTTGTTATAGTAAACAACTAAAATTATCCCTCCAAATCTCTTGGAAGCAAACACCACAAATGTCGTGCCTCTAATGGAATCACACCCGGCGACTCAAAAAAATAACTAAGTGTGGATGAACTATAGAAGAGTTCTTCCAAGAGGAGAAAGAAGGAGGCGAATACTCAAGCCAAGTATTGTGTGAAAATAATGAATCCCTAAGGCCATATTTATAGCCTTAGATAGCCTCCATGCTTTTTCTATCCCACCGATGTGGGACAAACTTCCCAAGGGAAATTTTATTCTCCTTTATCAAGTCTATTCATTTTGAGTCTCGAGGGAAACCCAAAAGGACTGTGCTTCTATCAATTATAGTTATGGCTTAGACACCTAATCCAACAGTCTCCCACTTGGATAAGTCTAATAACTATTATTGCCAATATAACTTCCTAATTGATCAGCAAATTGTAGCCTCCAAAAGCTGTTGTCGAACTCTGACCTAGTCAGTTACGTGTCCTAAGATAAGAGATCATATAATCCTTCGTTCTACAAGATATCATTTGAACATGAGACATGGAACATAATCAATCTCATTATCCAGTACGTTATTTCCCGATTTCTGATTTGTAATGACATAGAACTTCTAATTGAACACATCAATTTAGTCCTGGTCGGGCCCGACACTATATGTCAACATCAAATCATCGAGGGGCCCAAAGATATCGCTTTTTCCCGTTAGGGCAAAAGGAACGAATAAACTTTGACTTATATGCTTGCACCATTTACTCATCAAATCATGCACAACAATACGTTTTATAACATCAAGTTACTGATGCATTTACATATTATCAATGCACAACTGACTTGTAAACCACAACTCATATATCTCCATTTAAAGATTAAAAGATATTATCGTCTCAGAATTACTCGTGATAAATTCCATGAAGTAATTCTCTGAGCGTGGGTTAATACTTAAATCTCTATTTCAAAGTACTCACGAACATTGCAGCAATACCATTGCTATGTCTAAAACTCTTTAGACAATCTACAAATCCATTCATGACAGTCTTTATTCACTACTTACTTCCAAAAGTATGATCGACTGTGGAATTCAAATAATCAAATTATTCGGGAAGTAAAACATGCAAAATGAAACACAATAATAAACAATTGACAAAAGGTAGTAAACAAACTCATAAATAATTCTCTATTATTTAATCACCAAAAGTCAATCACATTTATTTTGTTATAAGTTTCAAACTACCTATCTAACTACTAAAACTAACATCATCTCTCAGCCCAATGCTCCTAGCATGCTGATTGTGTTTAACCCTACTCAGACCCTTTGTGAGTGGATCTGCAGGATTCTCTTCAGATGAAACCCTCTTCACTACGAGGTGACCTTCTTCTATCTTGTGTCTGATAAAATGGTATTTTCTGTCGATATGTCTAGATCTGCCATGATCTCTTGGTTCCTTTGTCAATGCAACCGCTCCTTCATTATCACAGAAAATTTCCATTGGCTCCTTGATGGTTGGCACAACTCTAAGATCTCCGATGAAGTTCTTCAACCAAATTGCCTCCTTTGATGCTTCGCTCACCGCTATGTACTCTGATTCACAAGTAGAATCAGCCACTGTGTTTTGCTTGGAACTTTTCCAAGTAACTGCTCCTTCATTTAAGGTAAAGACCCAGCCAGATTGGGAACGAAAGTTGTCCCTATCTGTTTGAAAGCTGGCGTCACTATACCCAGTTACTCTCAATGTATCACAACCCCCAAGTACTAGAACCCAGTCCTTAGTCCTTCGCAGATACTTGAGAATATTCTTAACCGCTACCCAATGAGGTTTACCTGGATTTCCCTGATAATGACTGACCATGCTCAAAGCAAAGGACACATCAGGACGAGTACATGTCATAGCATACACGATAGAACCAACAGCGGAAGCATACGAAATTCTACTCATTTCTGCTATTTCTTCATCTGTACTCGGACTATGAGTCTTACTCATTTTGGTATTACTCTGGATGGGCAGATCTCCTTTCTTGGAATTCTCCATACCGAAACGTTTTAGTACTTTATCCAAGTAGGTACTCTGATTAAGTCCAATTAGCCTTTTACTCCTGTCTCTTAAAATTCTTATTCCCAGAATATAGGCAGCCTCTCCTAGATCTTTCATAGCGAAACACTTTCCAAGCCAAGACTTAACATCTTGCAAAGTTGGAATGTCATTTCCTATAAGAAGTATGTCATCAACATACAATACTAGAAAGGTGACTATGCTCCCACTAGCTTTGACATATACACAGGACTCATCCTCACTTCTAGAGAAGCCAAACTCTTTGACGTTCTCATCGAAACAAAGATTCCAACTGCGAGACGCTTGTTTTAACCCATAGATGGATTTCTCAAGCTTGCACACTCCATTAGGAAACTTTGCATCCACAAAACCTTCTGGCTGACTCATGTAAACATCCTCAGCCAGCTTTCCGTTAAGAAAAGCAGTTTTGACATCCATCTGCCAAATTTCATAGTCATGAAACGCAACTATGGCTAGCATTATCCTAATAGATTTTATCTTAGCCACTGGTGAGAAGGTCTTATCATAGTCAATCCCTGGGGTTTGAGTAAAGCCCTTCGCCACCAGTCGTGCTTTGAATGTGCTTACATTACCATCCATGTCGATCTTATTTTTGAAGATCCATTTACAACCAACTGTCTTCCGACCAGGTTGTTGATCAACCAAGTTCCAAACTTGGTTGTCATACATGGACTTGATCTCGCTGTCCATTGCCTCTTTCCATTTGGCTGCCTCTGGGCTCGCCATGGCTTCCTTGTAGTTAGTCAGCTCATCCAAATTTACCAGTGTATTATCACTGATAAACGTGTCTTCATCTGCAGTTATATGGAAACCATAGAACTCAGTTGGCTTGATAACTCTACTAGAACGTCTGAGAGGTAATGAGGTGTCAATGGGTTCAACTGGAATCTCTTCTGGTTGAACCCTAGCGGTTTCAGAGGTTCCTTCATCGGCTGACTCTTGAATTTCTTCAAGGTCAATGGTGCTCCCACTGTCCTCTTTGCATATGAGTTCTCTCTCGCGAAAGACTCCTCTCCGTGCTACAAAGACCTCGTTCTTACTAGGTTTGTAGAACAGATATCCAAATGACTTCCGTGGATAGCCGATGAAAACACATCGCTCACTATGAGGTTCAAGCTTGTCGTGAGTTTCTCGTCTAACGAAAATTTCACAACCCCAAACCTTAATATGTGCTAACGAGGGAACTTTCCCTGTCCACATTTCATGAGGTGTTTTGGCAACCTTCTTTGTTGGAACAAGATTAAGAATGTGGGCGGCAGTTTCTAAGGCATACCCCCAAAATGAGATTGGAAGTGAAGCTCGACTCATCATGGAACGTACCATGTCTAACAAGGTTCGATTGCGTCTCTCAGCCACACCATTAAGTTGTGGTGTCCTATGAGGTGTCAATTGTGAAACTATTCCACATTCCTTGAGATAGTCATGGAACTCGATACTAAGATACTCTCCGCCTCTATCTGATCGGAGCATCTTTATCTTCCTTTCTAATTGATTCTCGACCTCTTGCTTAAACTCTTTGAACTTTTCAAAGGTTTCTGACTTATGCTTTATTAAGTAGATATAACCATATCTGCTATAATCATCAGTAAAAGTCACATAGAATCGATTAGCATCCCTTGTGGCTGATCTAAAGGGTCCACACACGTCTGTGTGTATGAGATCCAACAAACCTTCACCTCTTTTACAAAATCCAGTGAAAGGTGATTTTGTCATCTTACCCAAAAGACAAGATTCGCATGTATCATCTGACCTTAGGTAAAATGATTCCAACACCCCATCCTTTTGGAGTTGAGCCATGCGTTTCTTGTTAATGTGTCCAAGACGACAATGCCACAAGCACGCTTTGTCTATACCATTGGACGAATTAATTTGAAATACACTATTGCCTAAATTGTCTACACATATCACAGTTTCATACACACCATCACAAGGTAAAGCTTCGAAATAGAAAATGCCATTCTTATAAGCAGAAATAGAACCATTCTCATCATTAAAAGAAAATCTAAAACCTTGTTTGAACAATGCATGAAAAGAGATAATGTTTCGTGTCATTTCTGACGAGTAGCGACAATTCAATAAATCTAAATTAACACCATTACTAAGCACTAGACTATAAACTCCAATCTTGGTGACAGGTGAAGATTGCCTATTCCCCATGATCAAGTTCATTCTACCATGCTCCACATCCTCACTTTTTCTTAGTCCCTGCAAAACAGAGCAAATGTGGAAACCACATCCTGTATCAAGGACCCAAGAATTAGAAGATGATGGGTTAATAAATGAAATAGTGTATATACCTGCAGTAGATGGCTTCACTTTGCCATCCTTTAAATCTTGAAGATACTTTGGGCAGCTTCGTTTCCAATGTCCTTTGTCATTGCAATAGAAGCAAGTGGCCTCTTTAGGATCAGAAACAGGGGTAACATCAGAACTGGTTTTTACATGAGACTTTCCCTTCCAGTTTTGCTTAGGAGGACCTTTCCTCTTCTTCCCCTTTCCTTGACAATGGCTAGAACGGTAGTATTAGCAGGGGCGGGGACATCACTCTTTCCCTTCATCCCCGTTTCAGCTGTTCTCAGGAGGTTGTGCAATTGAGACAATGTGGTCTCATTGTTGTTCAAATGATAGGTCAAGATAAACTGATCATAACAACTTGTTAAGGAGTTCAAGACTATGTCAATGGCCAACTCCTCATGAATATGCACATTTAGCCTCACATGTCGATCCACGTATCTTTGCATTCTTTGCACGTGGCCACTGACAGACTCTCCGTCCTTCATCTTGCTTGATATGAGAGACTTCACTATCTCGTACTTTTCTTGGCGAGCTCGCTTATGATACTTTTCTATAAGGTCCTTGTTCATCTCGTACGGCCAGTAATCCTCATAGAATTTTTGCAGTTCAGGAGTCATGGTAGCAACCATGATGCAAGCAACTTTTATTGCATCAGCATAATGTTTCTTATATGCGGCTAATTCTTCAGGGGTGGCTTTCTCTTCGTCAATTTCTCCAAGTTCCTTGTCAAGGACATACTCCTTGTCCTCAAAACGAAGAGCCATTTTGATGTTACGCATCCAGTCATTGTAGTTGGTGCCATCTAATGTCACCTTTGAGCAGATGTTCAACAAAGAAAAGTTGTGGTTGGAGGAGGAGGAACCAGAAGCATCGTTAGGGGTAGACATTTCTAAAAGAAAGGTAGTTTGAGTTAGATAAAAACTAACCTTAATATAACAACTCAAAATTGAAATATCGAGGCTAGGTACCAACTATGAAATTCACAACTTAGAAAAGGGATGCCGTAATCTAATTGCAAATTTCATACACGTAGGTCTTTTGAGACTCATTGAAACTATTCAATGGCATGTTTAATCTCAGATTATGGTCTTCCATTTGTGAATGGGATACCGAGGATCACAAACAAGATGTGAATAACCATGCAAATGTACTTGGTAACCTCAATGTCATTTATCATCTCACTTGATGTGCTGGTAAACCACACACGCTCCATCAACAATGACAATTTATGAGATACCCATTACAACTCTTTATTAGTCCCTATTAGTGTGTTGGTTAACCACACACGCTCCACTAATGACTTATAAAGTGTAATGTGCAATTTCATGGGTTAGCATACAATTTCACATTTTTCCTAAAGTAACTAAGATTGAGATTTAAATAAAAGGTTTAGTTACTTTTATTATCATTATACTTTTAATGAGAATTAATATAGTCCTATCAACCCGTTCGGCTAACGACCCTCCACTAATCAAGGAAGCGGTGGGTGAGAGTGGACACCCATTCAACTACCATTTTATAGGCAGTTTTCTTATACCCCCCTTATAGACTAGCTTCGTGAATGAGGCCTACTATTGATTTGACTGACTTTATTCTTATACATATAGTAATAATTAAGCTTTTAATTTTACATATAGTATAAGGTGTATTTTAAAACTTTTCAAAATACGATGAATTATTTAATCAATTAAACAATTATAGCAAATTCAATTGAAAACAAGCCTAACGCTCTGATACCACTGATGGGTTTTAGGCATTACAAACTAACTTAAACTTTTAAGGGAGCATGCAACCTAAAACAGGATCTATGTTTTCACTATTGAACCTATAACTATGAACATAATATTAAATTCTAATACTCTAGTAAATAATCAAAACTTACTAAAGAAAATAAATAAATAAATAAATAAATTACATACCTTTTAGTTGTTATAGTAAACAACTAAAATTATCCCTCCAAATCTCTTGGAAGCAAGCACCACAAATGTTGTGCATCTAATGGAATCACACCCGGCGACTCAAAAAAATAACTAAGTGTGGATGAACTATAGAAGAGTTCTTCCAAGAGGAGAAAGAAGGAGGCGAATACTCAAGCCAAGTATTGTGTGAAAATAATGAATCCCTAAGGCCATATTTATAGCCTTGGATAGCCTCCATGCTTTTTCTATCCCACCGATGTGGGACAAACTTCCCAAAGGAAATTTTATTCTCCTTTATCAAGTCTATTCATTTTGAGTCTCGAGGGCAACCCAAAAGGACTGTGCTTCTATCAATTATAGTTATGGCTTAGACACCTAATCCAACAAATTGTTGGCGATACTTTTGGACTCAGATTGTGGAGTGCCTTGGAGGAAACTGGGGTGGTTTGGACCAGATTTCCTTGCCACAGGTTGAAATGGGTTATTATTTGTGGCATGGGATTGAGGTGGACTTCGCTGAGATACTCTTCTCTCAGTTGGTAACAAAATTAAAGGGGAAAAGAAGTCCACATATCTCATTTCCCAGATTTCTGAGCATATGCTTCATGAACATGCTTGGAGAGGCGTATCACGAGGAGGGGCTTGAGGCTTCAGCGACAGAGTACTGCAGGGATATTTCAAAGGCATCAACTTCAGACCCTGAACCAGAACTCTCCGCTGCAATGCTTCAGGTAATAAATAAAACTGAAACAACACGACCGGATGGCTCAGAAAGGTCACCGAGCGGGTCACAAAAGAATGTGAGACCCATTGGTGCACCTGGTGGTAATTAATTGAAGTTTTTTAAAACCCCAGCAACTTCATCTACCCAACCACCAATCCCCTCTTCCACTGACCAACCTGAGGATCTCCCAAAAGATCCCTCAGGATCTCCAAAGGGCTTGTTAAAACGTCGTAAATATAAGTAGTCCTCACAGCCCAAGGACATTAGTACCGAAGCTAACCCTTCTGGTTCTTCCCAACAAGAACCAAAAGAAGGTCAAATGGGAAACCCACAAGCAGCCATCTCCAAAACTTCTTTAGGATGAGATGGTGAAGATAATACAAGTGTGCCAGCCAAGCACACATTAGAGTCCGTGTCTACACGTGCACCCCCTGAAACTTCACATATCTTACACTCTTCTGATGCACGAATTGATGAAGTCTTTGGTGTGACACCACCTGAGACTGAGATTCCAGACTCTACGGCCGATGAAGTAATTCTCGATGATGGTACGAGAATCATTATGGCAACCCCTGTGTCTACTGTCACTGGCGATGATACTTTGGTTGAGCCAACCCATAAATCTGGTGACGATGCATCTGCAGCAGCAGTTGTTGAACCAGAAGCTGGTTCAGGTACCAGTGATCTGAACCAGGGCATATCTGATCAGACGGCAGTTTTAACTGTCCTCTGGGATGAAGATGAGCCACCTCAAGGGAATCTTGATTCCTTTGCTGATTTTGAGTTTGATGAGGGTTTACAGGAAGAGAATCAGTCTTCTGATTCTGAGCCAACCTTCAGCCTCACAAACGTTCCTCCTCCCCCAGAAATCCAAAATATACTTGTTCAACAACCATATCGCCAACCACCAACTTCTCATGAACATCCATATTTTCCACCAGGCTCAACTCCTGCCTATGTTACTTCACCAACTTTTCAACCACAACTACAACACCTTCACCCCCAAATTCACAATGTTCCAAGGCCAAGGAATTTTGATGAGCCAGAGCAAAAGGAGATGGACTCTGAAACTAAATCTGAGGGTCCATCTGAAGCTCAATTGGAAAAGACTCTGGCTGGCCTTAGAACTCTTCCCTTCATTGCTTCTGCTTCTACACAACCACCTCCTCCTTTGAGTGTGGAAGCACAGTTAGAGAAATCAAATGCCGAAGTCCAAAACCTTCTTGTTCAGGTTGAGGGTTTAACAAAGTCTCTAACTGCCAACACTGAGGGCTGATATGAAAGGTGCTCAGTTGTTTCTTGGAACTAAGTTGACCAAAGTTGATGGTAATGAGGGATTAGTGGCTGGGAAGCTGAATGAATTAGTGTATGCTTGCAATCACATCAGTGCATCAATAAGGGAAGCCTTCAAACTGACAAAGAGGGAGGTTCAAGCTTCTGTTGTGGCGATCTTGACTTCCTCAGTTCAATTAATAACGCAAGATGTTATGTCAGTTGGGAAGGAAGTGAATGAGTTGGTTAAGAAGCCCAGTGTTAACGAAAAATAACTTGGGTCTTCTATAAGTGTTGAAATTATTAAGAAGATGAAGTCTGAGCTCTCTCAGGAACTTGTTGCTCAGATTTCAGCTTCAGTGGCTGAAAAGGTGGAAGAGAAGGTCAGAAAAATGGTCGATGAACTTACAAGAGACACTCATAAAAGAGTTGACAAGGCTGTTGAAACTGTTCAGAAGTCTGTGTCTACTCTTGATGAAACTGTAAAGGGCCAATCGAAACAACTTGATGAAATTCTGACCTTGCTCAAGAAAGAACATGTTGTTGCTCCTCCTCCTTCTGCTTCATTTTCTGAGGAAGATCGAAAAATGCTGAAAGATTTAACTGAAAAAGAGGCTCTGAACCTTAACTCATCATTCAGATTAAGGGCTCAGTTCTCTACAATGGCAAAGGGTATTTCTGATTGCCTTCAGCAGCAGAGTTGGGAACCTCTGAAGGCCATGCATACGGATATTGATTTATATGCTAAAATGCCTTCTGAGGTCCCCAAAGGGGGAAAAGATGTGCCTATTGGTCTGCTTTCAAGTACTCAAGAGTTGATAGAAGCAACCAAGAAGCAAACTGAGGTGCAATCTGGTAGTGCCTCAGTTCAGGGGGAACAAAGAAAATCTGAAGTGCAGCAGTCTGAACTGAAAAGAAAGATAAGGGCAAGGCCCAGATGGTGGAAGAATCCAAGTCCCAAGGTTCTAAGGGTTCTGGTTTAGTTGTTGGTGAAAATGTCGATAAACATGGTTATCCCTTACATAATCTTGATGCAGATGCAAGAAATTAGAGGCTCTGCAGAAGCAAGTCTCTAATCAGTTTATTATGTGGAGGGAAAATAAGGAAAGAGAAAGGGCACAACATCTTTTGATGGGAACCCTTGATCACATCGATGCTGCAGCTCTTGGTCTTTCACTAGAAAGATATCAGAAAATCAAAATTGATCCAAGAGTGCAGAAAGCAGTAGTTGATATGCTTGAATACGAGTGTGGGATGATGTATTCACCTCTGGAACAAAAGCTGGAAAGTCTCACCTTCAAGTTGTCTATTGAAGACTTGAAGAAAAATAGAATGAATGAGATGGAATTGAAAAAGAAAGAGATTCTAGCTGAAGTTGCCAAGGTTGAAAGGCAATTGTCAAGGCCACCCACAAAACCCAAAGTAACTGGACCAAGGTCTTCAAGAAAGAATATTCGTGATGCTGACCTTTCTACCTTCAAGCCCATTTCTGATGATGCTGCTGAGATCCAAAGAAAGTATGAAAAGGATCAATATGAGCATTTATCTGAAGCATCGATCTCATCCAGCCAAAATAATTGATGTTGAAATAACTAAGGTTGATGGATTGAAGTTATTTGATCTGGTGGTGACCAGAGAAGGAAGGGCAGCTGAAGAATATACTAAGGTTTCAGTTCATGAATTTGGCTTGACTGAGCATAGAGAAATGATCCAGATTCTGAAGGCGAAGCCAAAATCTGCTCTAATTGGTGCATGGCTATCTAGAATACAACAAAAGATGCAGGCCAAGGTAGAGATGGAAAGCAGATTATTTGGAAAGAAGGATCATTCTCCACTGAAGAGGAAACCTACTGAAGCACCTTCTGGTTCAAGGCCTGCCAAGAAGTAGTTCCTTTTTCAGTTTATTATTTACTTGTATATTTATTTACAAATGTAACAAACACTTCAGTTTGTATATATATGTTACATATTGTAGCTAACAAGTAGATGATAGGTTTAAGTTAGAAAAATCACAAGTAAAATTCTGAGACATCAATGATCTATAAGATGTACTTAGAAAAATTTTACAACTTAAACAAAAACTTGCATTTCAGAGTTACAAACATGTATAGATAGAAGTCTGAGATGCATGAACTATTTCAAAACAAATAGGGGGAATTTGTTGGGTCGAAAATCGACCAAGTATAATTTGTTCAGAAATAGCTGAAGCTCGGTGAAGAATACTTGTACAGAATTCTGAAGCCGTTCTGAATTAGTTCGCTGAAGCCTCACTTCAGTTCAGATCAACGTATCAGAATACCATTCAGCTGAAGTCAAAGACTGAAGACTGAAGAAAGAGAATCAGCTCAAATGTGGAGCTCAGAAGTTGATTCTACCTGATCGAAGACTGAAGCATCTCAGTGTAAAGTACTTACAACACTTTACACTGATTACGAGGAAGCCTTTTTTACTTTACAGGCCTTTACCCAGTTAATAGATTTATCTATTAATAAAGTACAAGGTTAAGTAAAAGGTTGAGAATAAAGTATGAAATGTCACATCAATTGACTTTCATACTTTACCTTAAAACATATGCATACATGAATTATCTTTAATTCCTTAAATGCTCCCAACCATATTTGTACGGCCTGGTCCACATCAGTATGAACCTTGCCTATAAATATAAGGTTTCTCACAATTTGCAAATGGCTTGAAACTTTAGCATTGCAACTTGTGAGATATACTCTAAGTAATTCTTAAGAGTATTTCCAAGTTATTAGATCACTTGTATTTCAGGATTGTTTAGATATTTACACTTTGGTGTTTATCTTTGTTCCGCAACAATCCTTGTATTTGTTTATATCAATAAATCAAATACATTAAAAAAGTACATCGTGTCTCAATGCTACATACTTGAAATATACATATTATTTATATAGTTTTAGCACTTATTGTTTCTTGCATTTACTTTCAGTACCTTTACCTTATTGTTTATCCATATCTGGATCGTATTCTGAACTGGTCTACTTCCAGTTAGAATTACTTGTCAGTCGGGTTTTAATCACTATATTTGGGACTCACAGTGTTCAATGTTCTTGAAGTATATTCTTTTAAATTTGTTTTTACTTACATTTTTTACATTTAAATTTATATATTTAATAATTTATCTTATCTTTAAAATGTTATAAACAATCTGCGTAATCACATCTCTCGATTTTCTCAAATTTTTAATTTTGACTTTTCTTGACTTTTTATTATATAAATAAATATAGATTTACACATATAAATATCAATGTCGACTACATGACTAAAGATAAATATTAGCTTATAAGAAAATATTATAAATTGATACCTATAAATGTCGTACATTGGTATCCCTACAATATTGATAATTCAATTTAATAATATATTACATTAGATTTTTATAAACTATAAATATTAATATTTAATATATTTAATATAAACACAATATGAACTCTAATACCTATCCCAAACACAATAACAAATACGATATACACACCTATCCTAAACACAATAGGAATCACAAAACATGAGACGATCACAGAACAAAGCACGATTTACAACAGAAGGTTACTTTGTGAGTCCCAAACTCGATGGTTAACCCAGAAGTGTAAAATACAACAAGTCTAATTAATCACTAGAAAGGACTAGTATTACTTTGAATATAAATGCAAGGTATATAAATAAAGTAATACGACTTAAAGCGATAAACAAGTAAAGTGGAACATAATGTATTTTTCAAGGTGTATTTTATTTATGATGTTAAATAAAATACAAGGTTGTGCGGAATCAAGATAATACAAATAAGTATTTATCCTAACAACCTATGAATTACAAATGATCTATATTTGTCAAATAACACTTTTAGATCAAGATACTTAAAGTTGTGAAGTATCCCTTTTTAAGATCGAGAGTATTTAGACAAATTCACATTTATGCTAAAAGTATTTTTCTCAAAGAAATGACTTTGTATTTATAGGCAAACAATTTCACCAGTGAAATTGTGCCGTACAAATATGGTTGTATGCATTTAATGAACCGACAAGATCATTAAATGCATTGGTTAAGGTACAAGGATAAAGTCACATCAATATGACTTTATTCTTTTAACCAACCACCTTTACACACGTAGATACTTTAGAAAAGAACAAGTGGAATGTTCTTTGGAAAGTGTGTAAAGGCAAAGTCAATTCCTCGATATCAGTGTTCAGACTTGTAAGGTCTAGAACACTGACAATCCTCCAGTGTTCAGATCTGGTAAGACTTCCAGTGGACTCCGCCATTTGTCAGTCTTCTTTATTCTGACTTCAGTCTTTGACTTCAGTAAGAACATCTTCAGTAGAGTAGATCTGGACTGGGGTGAAGTCCAGTGAGCTAATCTGGAGAATACTCCAGATTTCCTATACAAGTATTTACTCACTGGTCTTCCATTATTTCTGAACAAATCTTCAGAGGGACTCCAGATTCCAAGTCTGGAGTTGGTCCAGTAATAAACCATTTCTGAACAGATCTTCAGTAAGGCTCCAGTAGTCGAGTCTGGAGCGAGTCCAGTAATTCTGGACCTAACATACTTGAATACTAAATCCAAATCAATATGAACTCCATTCAAGATTTATTCTATCTCTCAATCAAAAAGATACAAAAATTTTTCCCTTTTTATATATTAGTTTTGCGTAATAATGTTTTAAGTTACAATTGTCACTCAAATCAAGAGTTCTAATTGTTATCAAAGAATATGAAAACAATCTTAATTGTTATCTAATTATCATAGGACATGTGATTGAAAATAAATATATTCGTGTTATGGGCCCCGCATCATGATCAAAGACATATACTTGAATGTCAAGTACATGATTACAAGTATGTTTATATTTTAATTCTTAATTATTTTTCATAATAATATCACATTATGAGTACAACTGGTTTCAAAGAATTCTATAATAGAGGAATTATTGTAGCATGTGCCTTGTGGAATGACTACGGCAAACAATTCCATCAATATGTCTCAGCTAATAATGACAGTGACGAACCTGTGATTATTGTATTACAACTTGCAAAGTATAACACTTGGAACCGTATATCTTCAAAATTATAAACTTTTATGACTTAAATGTATGAAGATCTAATATTGATAATATTGTAAGCCTCGTGTCCAGTGTTGGACACGGGTCTGAAATCTAGTTATGTGTTATAAGAACTTACACATTTGATGTATAAAGAACTTTTAGATTTGCATAGGTTTTTAGTATATATTTAATTTAATATTGTTAGGACCAGTTTCAGTGAAACTGGCCAGTCTCCAGTTGCACTTGGAGACCCAGAAGATTTGTCCAGAAATATATTGAAGTCCAGTTGCATCGTACAGTTAACGCAACTGAATACTTCCTCCAGTTGAGAACTGACCAATTGAAGAATCATTCCAGTTGAAGTCGAAGACAACAAGTGGAAGATAGAGAATGACAATGGCAGCGAAGCCCAGTTGACATTCTAGTCAGTTACAAACTGGAGACCATCAGTGGAAAGCTCTTACAAAGCTTTACACTGATTACGAGGAATTGACTTTTATGCTTTATGTGCTATTACACGGATAATAAGATTTATCTATGTATAAAGTACAAAAAGGTACATAAAACTGGTTGAGTAAAGTTGCTTTATACTGCAACTTTACACAGCATTTTAAGGAATTAAATGATATTCCTTAAATGTTCTCAACCATATTTGTACGGCCAAAGTTAACATCCCAATGTTAACTTTGCCTATAAATACAAGTCATTGCACAACAAGAATAATAGAACACATACTTTGCAAACCTGCAATATTCTTGGTGAACTTGTGCAATCTTCTCTCAATCGTAAAAAGGAACATTTCACAACTTTAAGTGTTTCGATTGTTTAGAGAAATTCCAAGTGTAGATCAATTGTAGTTCATAGGTTGTTAGGATATTTACATACTTTGTATTATCTTGGTTCCGCAACAACCTTGTAATTTATTTAAAGTTAATAAATAAATTACACTTGAAAATTACATATTGTCTCACCAATTTACTTTACAAGTATTTTATATTATTGCATTGTTCTTTACTTGTTAGGTCCAGATTTAGTCCAGACTTACTGGACTGGCTCCAGACTGGACTACTGGAACCTTATTTAGGTTTGTTAAGAAACTTGTTTTGCTGGTCTCCCTCCAGACCCGACTACTGGAGCTCACTGAAGATCTGACCAGAAAACATATTCTACTGGACCTACTCCAGACTTGGAATCTGGAGTCCCTCTGAAGATTTGTCCAGAAATAATTGAAGACTAGTGAGCATTTACTTGTACAGGTAATCTGGAGCATTCTCCAGATTAGCTCACTGAAGACTTCACCCCAGTCCAGATCTATTCTACTGAAGACATTCTGACTGAAGTCAAAGACTGAAGTCTGAAGAAAGAAGACTGACAAATGGCGGAGTCCACTGGAAGTCTTACCAGATCTGCACACTGGAGGATTGTTAGTGTTCTAGATCCTGCAAGTCTGAACACTAATATCGAGGATTGACTTTAGCCTTTAACACACTTTCCAAAGAACAATCCACTTGTTCTTTAACAAAAGTATACGTGTGTTAAGGTGGTTGGATAAAAGGATACACGTACACTTGATGTGACTTTATCCTTATTCTTATCTAATACATTTAATGTTCTTGTCGGATCATTAAATGTATGCCAACCATATTTGTACGGCACAAATTCACTGGTGAATTTGTTGCCTATAAATACTAAGTCATTCCTTGAACAAAAATACTTTTTAGCATACATCTTGCAAGAAAGTGAATTTGTCTAAAATACTCTCGATCTTAAACAGGGATACTTCACAACTTTAAGTATCTCGATCCTAAAGAGCTATTTGACAAATATAGATCATTTGTAATCATAGGTTGTTAGGATACTCACTTAATCGTGTTATCTTGATTCCGCAACAACCTTGTATTTTATTTAAACATCAATAAATGAAATACCCATGAAACATACATAATGGTCCACTTTATTTGTTTATTGCTTTAAGTCTTGTATTACTTTGTTTATATATCTTGCATCTTTATTTACAAGTAATACTAGTCCAATTCTAGTGATTATTTAGACTTGTTGTATTTTACACTTTCTATTGGTTAACCATCTCATTAATTAAGGGACTCACATTTGGTATCAGAGCAGAAGGCTAATCATTGCCTAGATCTGTTCTTGATGGCTAACCAAGAAAATACACAAGGTTTTAGTCTTGGTCCCGATCCTAATGTAAATATGCATGATCAAAATGAACCACAAAACGTTAATAACACTAATCCTCCACCTCCTCCTCCTACTCCTGCTTCTCCACACGTGCATGTGCACTACTCGAATAATCCTGTTCCTAAATTCAGTGGGAACAGTGATGAATTTGGTACGTGGAAAGCTAGGATGGTTTTGCATGTCACTGGTATTGAGAGGAACATGATGAAGATCTTAAACGAAGGTCCATATGTACCTACATCACCTCTCAATCCACTTCTTGATCCTTCTGGATCTAGAAGGGGAAGGGAAAAGAGGGAGGAACATTGGTCAGAAGAGGAGAGGAGATTGGTGAATCTTGACACCCTCCTTAAAAACATGATCCTCGGGGCCGTTCCAGAAACCCTAATTCCCACACTAGTTCTTTTTCCTAGTGCCAAAACCATGTGGGATGAACTACTTAACCAACATGAAGGAGGAGATGACACCATTGTCACCAGAAAGGTCTCCTTAAACAAGAGGTATGAGTCATTTTTTGCTCAACCTAACGAGTCTCTCACTGGTACTTACACCAGATTTATGAGTATCATAAACCAATTGAGAGGTCTTGGGGTTGAGAAGGACAAGGATATACTTCTGGAGAAATTTTGTGACATTCTGCCCACCAAATGGTCTCACATGATACTTGTTTTACGACAAGGTAAAACTCTGCACACACACACTCTCTCAACTCTATATGGAGCCTCAGGTACACTGAAGAAAATCAAGCTCAGAGAGTGGTTGCAGAACAAGATGCTTTTAACCATGCCTCCAGTACTCCTAATGTGGTTAGTTATTCTGAACCACCAAGTACAACACTGATATCTTCTGAGAATGTATTTTCTATGAAGAAGATGGTGTCTGAACTTATGGATTCTGGAGAGTCCAGTCAAATCTCTCCAGACTGTTGTGATGAAACTGAAGATGATAACCTTATTGCAATGATTGCTAAAACGTTTAACCGTTTCAAAGCAAGAGCAAATAAGCCATCTGGACAATTTGCATCCAGTTCTTCCACTGACAAAACCAATTTGACATGCTTTAAGTGTGGCAAAAAGGGTCATTTCATGAAAGAGTGCAGGTCCAACCAGTTTGCATCCAAGCCTGGTCCATTCTCTTCTAATAATAAGCCTGATGATAGCTATAAAATGAAATATAAAAAGCTTAAGGCCCAAATTGCTCTCATGGCACAACAAATTGAAGACAATAATAAGTGCATGATTGCTACATCTGA
Organism: Erigeron breviscapus; assembly: GCA_034093135.1. Taxonomy (NCBI): domain Eukaryota; kingdom Viridiplantae; phylum Streptophyta; class Magnoliopsida; order Asterales; family Asteraceae; genus Erigeron; species Erigeron breviscapus. Next base: position 251,266,046 of record CM067167.1, read on the forward strand.
AGAGAAGTGGGTTCCTTCTGATGACTCATCTGTTGATGAAGAAGAAGAAAGAGATTGCTGTTACATGGCTCTGGAAGTTGATGAGCACCTGGTGAAGGAAGATGTCACATCTGGACGATGGGTGGACATTGTTATTAAAAAGGTTAGTGATTATGATAATGCAACTGACCAAGAACTAAAATTGGACATTGCTGAAGCTTTAAATTCTGATTTATTTTTGTAGAAACTGTTAGATCTGATTGTGTAAATGGTCTAGAAACAGATTCTTCTGAAATAAATGCTTTAAAATCAAAATTAAAGAGCTTCAAGACATTGAACTGGCATTTCAAGCCCAGGTTCTGGTAACTGAACAATTGATTCAAGAAAAGCAAGATCTTGAGATCATTCTAGAGAAAGAAAAACTGGTAATAAAGTCATGGCTAGAAACTAAAAAGCCATATGATGCTTCAGTTAAACAATTTCCTGCTCAAAACGTGCATATTTAGATGGAAATACTAATGTTGCATCATTAATACCAGTAATCGATCGATTACCAGAGGTGTTAAGGCCCACAACTGTTTATGATATGCCTAAAACACCCAAGACCAATTTAGACCCAGTTCAATCCCCAGAGGTTAAGACTGGAGCTGTTCAGATGACTGCTCCAGTTAAAAGGTGAAGCAGAATAGACCTTTACCTCAGACCAATCCCTTACCAAAGCCTTTGACTGGAAAGGCTAAGGTATCATCTGAAGAAAATATTTTGTCCAGGATAGAGAGCCAGGTTCAAATTCTGACTCGTCAATCACAAAGTTTTAATGCAAGATTAAACTTTCTTGAGGGTACTTCATCTGGCCCTAGACAAATACAAAACCTTTTTCAAAGAAAGACAAATTTATTTCTCCAGTTGAGAAAAATGAAAAGGTTTTAAAACCATCAACCCCAGTGGTCTTCTCTTCTAAGACCACTATTGAACATAGTGAACTAGACCAGATTGCCCCAGGGACCTATAAGGGAGGGTCCAGTGAACCCATCAGTCGATGGGTTCCCAAATATAACTGATAAAATTCTGGTGTATGTGTAGGGCGATCGAAAGAAGCTTATCTGGTATCTTGACAGTGCAGCTGGCAGGACAATGACTGGATGTAAGACCCTACTGGAGGAGTTCACCATTTCTGATGGACCCTCCATCACGTTTGGAAATGATGGTTGTGGAAAGACTGAGGGATATGGTGTTCTGAACAATGACAAGTCAAGTTCAGACGAGTTGCATTTGTGAATGGTTTGAAATATAACTTGATCAGTGTAAGTCAACTGTGTGACGATGGCTATCAAGTCTTATTCAATGTTGCTCAGGGCATCGTATTCAACAAGGACTGGAAGGTAGTGTTGATTGCTCCCAGAAAAGGGAATGTGTACGTGATGGATATGGAAAGCTCTCCTTCAGAGCAGTGTTTCTATACTCAAGCTGATGAGACACAAACTGGTTATGGCATAAAAGGTTATCCCATTTAAACTTCAAAAACATTAACAAGTTGTCCAGAAAAAACAACTTGCAGATGGGATACCTTCAGTCTCCTTCAAAAAGGAAAGACCATGTCCAGGATGTTAGATGGGTAAGCAAAAGCGTACCAGTTTCAAGACCAGACAGAATTTCAGCATTACTGAACCTCTTCACATGCTTCATATGGACCTTTTTGGTCCAGTGAACGTTCAGACTCGTGCTGGTAAAAGATACACCCTGGTGATCATAGATGAGTTCTCCAGATATTGTTGGGTGATCTTTCTGAGGTCCAAAAGTGAAGCTGCTGCTGGAATCATCAGTCTTATCAAGCAAATTGAGCTCAAGTACAGTCGAAAAGTGTGTCAGTTAAGAAGTGACAATGGAACAGAATTCCAGAATGCAACTCTGGAGTCATTCTGTACTGACACTGGCATCTCCCAGAACTTCTCTTCAGCCCGCTCTCCAGAGCAAATGGAGTTGTGGAAAGGAAAATCGAACGCTGATAGAAGCTGCCAGAAGTATGCTTGCTGAATCTGGACTGTCTACCAGTTTCTGGGCGGAAGCAATTGCAACTGGTTGCCACACCCAGAATCGATCAGTGTACATCAAAAGACACAAAAAGACAGCCTATGAAGTCTTAAGAAATAGAAAACCACACATTGGTTATTTTCACGTTTTTGGATGTCCAGTTTACATCCTGAACGACTCCAGTCAGCTAGGCAAATTTGATGCCAAAGCTGATGAAGGGTATTTCTTAGGCTATTCAGCCATTCGCAAGGCCTTCAGAGTCTACAACAAGAGACTGGAGAAGGTGCATGAGTCAATTCATGTAACATTTGATGAATCAAATGCATCAATCAACAAGAAGCTAGTCCCTGTTACTCCCCCAGTAACACCAATTGTCTTTTGTGAATCTGATCCTATAAACGACAAATTTGAAGATTCATCAGACTCAGTTTCCAGTCATCCTGATCTGGAACCTGTTCAGAAAAAGAAACTCTCCAGTAGTACTCCATTCTATCCCTCTATTATTTCAAACTACCCTCTGAAATTAATATTGGTTCAGATGTGCGTACTACTCCAGTATCAGTGTCAGTTGAGAATTTACCAGAAATGTCTTCTGGTGAAGAATTCATACTGAACCAGTACTCCAGGAAATGCCTTCAAATGAAGAATTTCATGATGCAAATCGTGATCTAAATGACTCAGATGAAGATACTGAAGTAATTTGGCAAGACCCTCCTCCAGAATCAACTCCAGAGGAGACTCAATTGAATTCTTGCACTGATATTGTTGTCAGTAACAATCCTGGTCAGTACTCCAGATGGACAAAAGCTCACCCTATTGATCAGATCTTAGGTGACTCCAGTCGTGGTGTTCAGACCAGAAGAGCCTCCAGTAGTCAATGCTTATACGTCAGTTTTCTATCTTTGATAGAACCTAAGAAGATTGACGAGGCTCTGGAAGATCCAAACTGGGTGACTTCTATGCAAGAAGAGCTTCACCAGTTTGAAAGGAACAAAGTATGGTATCTGGTTCCTTTCCCAGTTGGAAAGAAAGAACCAATTGGAACTAGATGGGTCTTCAGAAACAAAGTAGATGAAGATGGCCACGTAATAAGAAACAAGGCCAGACTGGTAGCACAAGGCTACTGCCAGTCAGATGTCGACTTTGATGAATCTTTTGCTCCAGTGGCTAGACTTGAAGCGATCAGAATTTTCTTAGCATTCGCTGCTAATCACAGTTCAAGGTCTACCAGATGGACGTAAAGAGTGCTTTCTTGAATGGGAAGCTTGAAGAAGAAGTTTACGTCAGACAACCTCCAGGTTTCGTTGATGACAAGCATCCACATTGGGTATATCGTCTGGACAAAGCGCTATATGGCCTCAGACAAGCCCCACGTGCCTGGTATGATACTCTGACTAAACATTTATTGAAAAATGGTTTTAAACGAGGTGCAATTGACAATACCTTATTCATTCTCCATGAGAAAGGTAATCTGTTACTGGTACAAATTTATGTTGATGATATTATTTTTGGGTCTACTGATGAAAACATGTGCAAGAATTTTCTAAAATCATGTCCACTGAATATGAAATGAGTTTGATGGGTGAATTAACATATTTTCTTGGACTCCAGATTAAGCAAAACAAAGATGGAATTTTTATTAATCAGGAAAAATATGTTAGAGATCTTTTAAAAAAATTCGATATGAATTCTTCACCATCTAAACCAACTCCAATTTCTGCACCACTGACACTGGACTCGGATCCAGATGGCAAAACCAGTGAACACCACTGTCTTTAGAGGCATGGTTGGTTCACTGATGTATTTAACGGCCAGTAGACCAGATATTATGTTTTCAACATGTTTATTGTGCCAGATATCAGTCTAATCCAAAGGAATCTCATATGCTCGCTGTAAAGCGCGTACTGAAGTACCTTAAAGGTGCTCCCAGTCTAGGTCTTTGGTACCCCAAAGGCTCTGGAATGGATCTAATGGGTTATTCAGATTCAGATCATGCAGGTTGCAAGATAGATAGGAAATCCACAACTGGTGGATGTCATTTCCTAGGTTGGCAAACTGGTCAGCTGGACCAGTAAGAAGCAAACTTCAGTTTCATTATCCACTGCCGAAGCTGAATACGTGTCTGCAGCCAGTTGTTGTGCTCAGATACTCTGGATGAAGAACCAGTTGCTTGATTATGGTATTAAATATTCAAAAACTCCAATCTTTTGTGATAATACCAGTGCCATTGCTATCTCCAACAATCCAGTCATGCACTCCAGAACCAAACACATTGATCTAAGGTACCATTTCATTCGCGATCATATTATGAAAAACAACATTGAACTCCATTTTATTCCCACTGACAAACAACTCGCTGACATTTTTACTAAACCACTGGATGTAAAAACTTTTGAATATCTTGTTGGTGAGTTGGGAATGTTAAACCCTTAAATCTGGAACCTTGGTATTGAACGCCATTGTGTACTACTAAGGATCTTTGATTTAAAGATTCAAAAATTTATTTCTGGATCAACATTCCAGGGAAGACTTGAAAAAAATATTTTCTCTTAAAAATGTTTAAGTTCAAGGGGAATTAATTTTCTCACTGGACAAATTCTTCAGAAAATATTACTGGTGCTTTGTAAATATGTCCCTCTCACTGGTATGGACAGGTTGAAGTGTGTGTTTGAGTTGACTTATGTCTTCTTGTAAATGTGTCCCTCTCATTTGTCTGTATTAGTTGACGTGCAAGTTTGAGTTTCCAGTCTTTCAAAATTGGTTGTTCACTGGTACTTTACTGGAGTGTCCCTCCAGTGTACCATCAGTACATGTTTCACTGGACTAATCCACCAGTGATACTGGACGGTCCTGTCAACCTCCAGATGCACTGAAATATGTCAGAATATTTTCAAAATACTTGATCTTTGTATGTGCCACGTAAGCAAACCTTTTCAAAGATATTTATCTTGAATCCTACGTGGCATGTAAGTTGTTCAAAACAATGATGGTCTTTTTACTTTGGGAAAACAAAAAGGTACAAGTTGGTTAGTTTTTGTGGGCGGTGAACCATCAACCATTTATGGGTGATGTGATACAATTAAATGCGGATCTCAAAACCCGATCAAAAATGTTATTTGATAAATTCAAATTAATCGTTTGAGTTCCACATTCTCAAATCTATATATACCCACTTTCACTTTCAACTTACATTTACTTCGAACATTTACTCCCAAATTCTCAAATTCCTTCATTCAATTCTTCATTCATTTTCCAATCATAATACTCGCATATTAACTTCAAATTCATTAAATTCTTCATAAACCTTAAATATTCATTCAATTTCATTTTCATCTTCTTCTATATATCAATGGCTCCTAGACAATCAAATTCACCAAGAAATCTTCTATCCGCTGAATATGCTCCTTCAGCTGATGTAGTTAGAGCACGTCATATCAACCTTGAAGCTAGGGCTTTAAGGATGAATATGAATAACTGGATGGCAAAACTCACGCTATCCAGTGTCCATGATCCACAATCTATAATTGGGAGATTAAACACCTTTTTTCTCTCATGTCCACTATATGGTGCCCTAACTTTAAATCCAGAAAAGATGTATCACAATTATCTTTGTGAATTCTGGTATACAGCCGAATACAATGAGGCAAATTCCTGCATTGTTTACTCTCTTGAGCAAAGGACCAGACCCTTGACTCTTTCAGTACATTCTCTCAGAATGGCTCTTCAGTTAAACTATCTGGATGAGAATGAGCTGGCAATGCCACTCCCTTCTGGTATCAATTTCAGGGAGGTATGCCGATTAATGGGGCATACAGAGATAGTTGATGAAAATGGTCAATTGTTGAGGAAAGGGACCATTTACATGAGCAGACTGACGGATTCGTGGAGATACTTCTTCACACACATCGTCGAATGTCTTGGAGGTAGTTCTGGAGGATTGGATCAAATCAATCAAACACACCTCCAGATTGCCTATTGCTTATGGTTTGGGCTAAGGGTAGATTTCGCCCAGATATTTTTTGATGATCTGGTGGAACGCATAAAGGCCAAGGGGAGAAAGCCATTCGTTCCATATATTCGCTTTCTTTCTCTTATTTTCAAAAATGCCCTTGGAGCCCAGTATGATTTTGAAACCACTCACTTCTCAATGAGTGAGTATATGAGAGATCTGGCCAACTTGAGGTCCAGAGATGGAGAGGTAGATATTCCTCCAGCAATGCTGACACTTCAAAGAATTGAAGAGAATATGGCACCAGTAAGGGTACAAGTTGTTGATGTACCTACTGGTAGTGAAGATGTTCAGATTGTTGAAATGGTACAGCCAATAAGGCAAGTGGCTCCAGTTGAAAGTTCAAGTCAAGCAGTTGATGAGCTTTCCAGACGACCAAGAACTCATAGGCGTCTGATGAGGGGAGGAGTCCAGGTAAACCCATCAACCCATCCTGGTGATACAATAAATATTGATGGTTCTTCCCATCTTTGAAGAAAATATTGAATCTCTTGTACAATTTGAACAGAGGGTGGACACTGAAGTCCAGGCTGTAGTACAAGAAGATATTGGCCAGGTTGTTGAAGAGGTTGTTCAGACTGAAAATCAAGCTGCTGGTGAGCAAGAGGCTCCACTTGATTTAAATGTTGATGTTGGTATAGAGACTGGTGCACAATCTGGTGCACAGTCTGGTGAACAGATAGATGTGGTTGGTGCTTCTTTTTGGGAAGAGACTGACTCTCCTATTTCTGGAGATCAGAATTTGGATATAAATATGGATTTCTTGGGTGAAGATGTACAGGTTATAAGTTCACCAGAAATGCCACCTCCTCCACCAGAAACCGAAACACCTACACCAGATATGCCACCACCAGAACCTTCAATGCCACCACCACCTCCACCATCAATCCCTCAATCAACTTCATACTTCACACCAACACAAACTCAATCATCACCAGTACACCAAACAGAACAAAGTGTGCCAGTCTCACATGTAGAAACTGAAGAGGACTGGACACAAGTACCATTGATGACCAGAGTAACTTCTCATCTGGAACAACCCAGTGGTCTCTCCACTTCTTCTTCCACCGAGGTCCAAGGCCTTCTTAGTAGGGTGGCGGACCTGGAGAGATCACTCCAGTCATCATCCCAGGTCATTTCTGACTTCAAATCAATGTTGTCAAATAATATGGTGTCAGAAATGAACCTCTTCGCTAGGAATGAGAAGATGGTGTTTGATAAATTGGATGAACTGGTACTGGCCACGAATCTAAATTCTCAAAATATAAGGGTGGCAGTACAAGGGTTGGAAGAAAAGATGGTGAATTCTGTTGAGACTGCAGTGGAAAATAAGGTTGTGCAACCACTGGCAGGTCTTAAAGATGAGGTTGAGAAGATTGTTACACGAGTTGGTGCTCTGGAAAGCAGGCCTACATTTGACCAGACTGAACTGGTCAACACCCTCAGTGACGAAGTGGTTAGAAAGGTCAGGGGTGATTTACTGAAAGAATTATCTGATGAAGTATCTAGATCAATCCTAAGGACATTTCAGGATGTGTTAATGCCAGAAGTTGTAAGAAAGATTGAGGTTGAACTTCCCAAGGACTTGCCAGTAGAAATTGAAAATCTTAAAAGGGAAGTCCAGGCACTTCAGACCTCATTGCCAGAACAAGGAAGAACCTTTGGTTCGCTTGATAGGCACATGCTGGAAGAGTTATGGAATGATCTGAAGTCTAGGACTAGAGATCATTCCAAGGGGGAAGAATTGAGATCTGGTGTTCAAGAAGGGTTAACAAGGAAGAAGAAAGAGGTAGTAAGGGCAGTCGCTACTGAAAGCATTGTTCAAAGAAGGCAAGTGACTGGTACTGATGCCAGTGCACGTTTGGCCCAGAGAACATTGGAAGAAGAAGCTACTGGTACTGATGCAAGTGAGCCCCAGTTCGAAAGCTTCCCAGACATTTCCACCACACTGAAGGCGGTTAAAGGGAAAGAAAAGGTAGTGTCTGGTGAAGAACAAGAACAAGCTGAAGAAGATGTTGACAATGAGACTTCAAGGAAGTTAAATCAACAGTGTATCATGATAGAAATATTCAAGACTAATCAAAGAAATGAACTGCTGGCCCATCATAGGGATATGGCACAAATGGGTACTCTGGACTCCTACAACGCTGGCAGGTTAGGCGTAAACATTGAAGTTTTTAAAAGGATGAAGGAGGATCCCAAAGTTCAACAATGTCTTGATGCACTGGACGATGTTCATATACGTTCATTCTATGCTGAAGAAGAGCAGGTATATGACTCGTTGATATATGGTGTAACCATTCCAGAGCTTATCAGACAAAGAAAGGAGGAGCTGGTAAGCCTCCAGAAGAAAATAAGAAGGAATGCTGGAGCTCTGGAACTGAAATACAGAAAGAGAATTACTGGTCTGCCCAAGCTAACTGCAAAGCAACTGAAAGCTATAAAAGATGGTGATCTGAGCACCTTTATTCCTCTGGATACACTCAAGAATTATGACAAGAACACCAGTCCACTGAAGGACAGCAGAGGGGTGTATCCAGGGAAACTGAAGAAATGATCCAGTTGGCTAAGCAAAGGGCGAAATATGACGAAATGATGATGTTCAGGGCCAATGCAAGAAAGATAGTGAATGCTGAAATCATGCTGGCTGAAAATCATCAAGGAATGACCAGGTTTAATGTGAAGTTGACCAGGGAGGGTAACTTCACTGATGAAAGGAAGGATACTGCAGTCCAAGCATTTGGATGGACTGAACTAAAGGAGATTGGATTAACATTCAAAGGAAAGACTGATCTCTCTCCAGATGTGAAAGCTTTTATGAAGAGGATTGAGAAAGTCTGGAAGAGAATCCAAGAAATGGAAGCTGTGTTGGGTCTGAGACCACCAGTGTCTGTTCCATTATCATCTCCAAAGAGGAAGGCCACTGAAGATGCACCAGGGCATTCATCAAGAAGAAGGGCCTGAACTCTTTACATTGTACTTGTTGTAATTATTTGTTTATGAAAGTTGTAATTATTTTCCTTTTGATGAAAGTAATAATAGTTGCAAGTTTTTATATTTACAAGTAGAATGACCAGATTTAGTCTAAGTTAGAACTTAAAAGATGAAACTGAAAACACTCATGATCTATAAAGTGTTTTCCAGTAACTTAGATTAGACTTAAATCGACCAAGTGTTTTCCAGACATACAAATTTGTATATCAATAAGTCTGAAAAATACTTGCATTATTTCTAAACAAATAGGGGGAATTTGTTAGGTCCAGATTTAGTCCAGACTTACTGGACTGGCTCCAGACTGGACTACTGGAACCTTATTTAGGTTTGTTAAGAAAACTTATTTTGCTGGTCTCGCTCCAGACCCGACTACTGGAGCTCACTGAAGATCTGACCAGAAAACATATTCTACTGGACCTACTCCAGACTTGGAATCTGGAGTCCCTCTGAAGATTTGTCCAGAAATAATTGAAAACTAGTGAGCATTTACTTGTACAGGTAATCTGGAGCATTCTCCAGATTAGCTCACTGAAGACTTCACCCCAGTCCAGATCTACTCTACTGAAGACATTCTGACTGAAGTCAAAGACTGAAGTCTGAAGGAAGAAACTTACAAATGGCGGAGTCCACTGGAAGTCTTACCAGATCTGCACACTGGAGGATTGTTAGTGTTCTAGATCCTGCAAGTCTGAACACTAATATCGAGGATTGACTTTAGCCTTTAACACACTTTCCAAATAACAATCCACTTGTTCTTTAACAAAAGTATACGTGTGTTAAGGTGGTTGGATAATAGGATACACTTGCACTTGATGTGACTTTATCCTTATTCTTATCTAATGCATTTAATGTTCTTGTCGGATCATTAAATGCATGCAACCATATTTGTACGGCACAAATTCACTGGTGAATTTGTTGCCTATAAATACTAAGTCATTCCTTGAACAAAAATACTTTTTAGCATACATCTTGCAAGAAAGTGAATTTGTCTAAAATACTCTCGATCTTAAACAGGGATACTTCACAACTTTAAGTATCTCGATCCTAAAGAGCTATTTGACAAATATAGATCATTTGTAATCATAGGTTATTAGGATACTCACTTAATCGTGTTATCTTGATTCCGCAACAACCTTGTATTTTATTTAAACATCAATAAATGAAATACCAATGAAACATACATAATGGTCCACTTTATTTGTTTATTGCTTTAAGTCTTGTTTTACTTTGTTTATATATCTTGCATCTTTATTTACAAGTAATACTAGTCCATATCTAGTGATTATTAGACTTGTTGTATTTTACACTTTCTATTGGTTAACCATCTCGTTAATTAAGGGACTCACATTTTATTGTCACTTAAATAAGTAATCTATCTAGAACTTGGTATATACTCACTGCAACTGGTCGCCTCCAGTTCAGTGCTTATATTGCAAAGTAACTCCACCATCATAGAGGTGTGTTCAGGTAGTACCATCTAACGAGTTGGGACTTATCAGTGGTATCAGAGCAGAAGGCTAATAAACTTGCCTAGATCTGCTAAGATGAACACTACTGAAGGTGGAGATGGTTCTGGTTCAGGTGAAAACCCTTGAATACTAATACACCACCTGTTCAAAATGTTAATACAAACCCTCCTCCTCCTACTGCCCCAAACCATGTCCATGTACATTATTCTAACACTCCTGTTCCAAAATTTGATGGAAACAGTGAGACTTTTGGTACATGGAAGGCCAGAATGCTTTTGCATTTTGGTGGGATAGAGAGATATATGCTGAAAATCCTTAAGGATAGACCGTATATACCCATGTCTCTTGGGGTAAGTCCTCTTCTAGATCCAACTGGAAGAAGAGGTTCAAGAAAAGCTCGAAGACCACTGGTCTAGACTTGTAGATCTGGACACCAGACTCAAGAACATGATCCTTGGAGCTGTTCCTGAGATCTAATTCCAACACTTGTGTTGTTCCCCAGTGCCAAGTCAATGTGGGATGAATTAGTTATTCAGTTTGAAGGAGGTGATGACACTATTGTCACCAGAAAGGTTGCCCTGAACAAGAAGTATGAATCCTTCTTTGCTCTGCCCAATGAAAGTCCAACTGGTACTTACACCAGGTTTTCTAGCCTCATTAATCAGTTGAGAGGCTTGGGTGTAGAGAAGGATAAGGATATTCTTCTTGAGAAGTTTTGTCGATATTTTTGCCAAAACTGGCTTCTCCAAAATACAGTACCAACATCACAGTTAGAACCCCAACAAAAATGTCAGTGCATCGTTCCCAACTCTTGTTGATGCAGTACATCATGGAGTTTCATCTCCAATCCCAATGAACCCTTTATATCAAAACTTCTCTTTCGATACACCAGAAGCAACATTCCAGTTGAAATCAACATTCCAACCGGAACCATCATTCCAACCAGAATCTTCCGAGGAGGGTAACAGGGCACCAGGCAAACGTCCAATGTCAGACTCGCCCACACTATACCCCAATCCAATTAGTGACACATATTATGGGGTCTCAACCTCGAACAGGGTGGAACCGGTTGATACGATAATGAT